>OZ024873.1:52776759-54008009 GCA_964017185.1 Rugalucina vietnamica
TATACCCCCTTAAACCCCACTTTTATATAGTAAAACTGGGGTACGACGAGGCGGTTCTAACGTGTACCCACAATCTATGTTTTGGAGCAAAAATAAGAAAAATAGGTATACCCCTGCTTACCCCAGTTTTGCTATATAAAAGTGGGGTTCAAGGGGGTATACATTACACGGACATGTTTTCCTGATGAATGAACAAAGTTCCGTTCAAGGCTTTACATGTATTACTATACAACATGGAAAACGATTCGAATTCTCTTACGAGATAGGACTGATGGGATATACAAATACATGTAGAAGGAGTCGGTGTATAAAGTTGGTGTGTACCAGGACTAAAGATACAGTTATTGTTATCGCTGCTTATTCTGTAGAGAAAATGGACATGTCTTACTATAAATAGACACTTTTTTGCTATAAATAGCGATATATATACACTTCTGATCATTACTGGTTAGACACTCAAACAGACATGTCTAACATAATATGCAGATTAAGCATTGCCAATGACCGCTACGTCGAAGTGAAAGAATGGAAAGGGGAAATGAGGGTCGATCTGAAGGATTATAAAAACAGCAAACCCAGCAAAATGGTACATGTATCAGTTTGACATCGATGCGATGGAAAAATTGGGTTGATTACTTGGAATATCTGGATGTGGCATTGACAGAGAAAAAAGGTTTCAACCGTCACCTCGGGGGAGAAGTTCATTGCAATGTAGCTAACAAGAGAGTGTGTGTGGTCTGAAGACAATTTTGGAAACCTCAGGAAGAAGTGGTGCCGACAAGAAGGGTCTATGTTTAAGACCAGGAAAATATAGGCGTTTAAAAGATCTATCTTGGACTGCCAGTTTAAACAAAAGGAATGGAACTTTGACGACCAAAACATTCAAATTGGGCGTTCAAAAATAATAGAAAGTTGATGTTACGCTGCCTAAAGTGTGGTCGAGTACTTATCTAGATCGCACAATTAAAATTGTACATGTAAATATAACCGAAACCGAGCAAACACAGGCAAATGGGAAATTATTCGCAGCTATAACTGTTCAGCTCGTGTCCCTCACAAAAGCTGTAAACACTCAGGGAGTGTCAGAAATTGTTAAGAAATTTGCGGGATCTCCATCACAGTTTAAAGATTGGATCATGAGTATCCAGGAGTTATGAAATTTTGACAGGGATCACTTACTGGTTAGCCTGTAACTAGGATAAGTTAAGCGCAAGACGCTATTGTTACATTACACTTTGGACGACAGTAACGAATTCCGAACTGATAAAAGGGCAGGAATCAGACTGCGCTATGTTACAGGTTGCTTACTTGGGATATCTGGATGTGGCATTGACAGAGAAAACGGCTTTCCACCGTCACCTCGGGGGAGAAGTTCATTGCAGTTTAGCTGACAAGAGAGTGTGTGTGGACTTAAGACAATTTTGGAAACCTCAGGAAGAAGTGATGCCGATAAGGAGGGTCTATGTTTAAGACCAGGAAAATATTGGCGTTTAAACGATCTTCTACCGCACATAGCAACGCCTTATCAGAATTGAAAACAGTTGTCCTTGCTACACGTAGAGCGATCACATGAACCAAATTAGAGCCATGCAGTGTTCGGAGTGAAACCCTTGTCACTGCAGCAACTGGTGAACAATACAGAGAATCGCGTGTTATAGTATTTTATTGTTCACATGCCTTATAATTTATTGATATTAAGGGTCGAAGGTGATTTTTTTTAAAGGCACACAAAGAAATGACAGTTTTAAATGTGCTGTAACATAATGATACACGATATTACTAAGGTATGCTAGGGTTATGTACCCAGGTACATGTAGCTGACCCTGGGGCTCTTTCATGGCCGAAGGCTGTGTAGAAAAATTGGTGCATGATGTAAACTTTCCTAGCTATGATTGAGTGATCTATTCACATAAAACAGGCTCCAGAAAGCCCATAGTTGGATGCCTCTTACAACTGATATGGATCTTTTCAGCTGTAGAGAAAACTAAAATTATGTTCCACTACTGGCAATAAATTATGAAACTTTCGGTAATATTCGTATTACTACGCGCCAGCCTGGTAGTGTAGTTGGGTCGATTACAGATTACATCAAATATGCACAAAAGGGGCGGGTCAAATTATTAATGTGTGTAAATGAAAGAGATAGAGATATCTGTAATCGGGGGAGGCCTTTTTTACCTTTTAGGTTGTAGAGACTAAAATCACTATACGATCTATGGAAATTAATCAGATAGTTTTGTAAAATTTAAACAAACACCAATCCGGTTATTTCAGAATTTGACTCCAGTTTATTATGGAAACTAGTGAAACAGAAATTATATATTACAACAGAATTAAATTTGGCTTCAGTTTTTCTTACAATCCACGGACATATACACAACGGTCTTTATTTAGGCCTACAACGGAAGTTACAACACAGACACCGTGTGCCTTTATCTAGGTCACATCAAATATCATTTTCATTAGAGATTTTATTTCTCCACAAGCATCATTTCTGCTTCACGTGATGGATTCGGACCCGCTCCCCAATAATTTACGGATGTCATTGAACTGAGAGACAAATTGCACCTTTTGACGCATTGGATTCGACGCCATGTGAACGAAAGACGTTTGTAGAACAGACGAAACCGTCTAAATTTGATAAGGTCTTAGATTATCTTGCCCTCATCAGAGAAACGATTAGAAAGGGACAGTAGATAGACAGTGGGATAAACGAAGGCTGTTCGACAAAAACAGTAATAAAAAAAACTTTGGTAGAAGAGTGGGACTAAGTGCAGATGAGACACAACCCTGCTTTCTAATTTTGGTTGTGCAACAACAAACCTACGTTGACGATATGGTTACGGTATATCAATGTTAGTTACGCTAACACACAACCATTAAATCGGCATTATCTCGTCTATGCGGGATAGAGCCATATAAATCTTATGGCAGACCCACCAATCGTGTGTGTGTGTGTGTGTGTGTGTGTGTGTGTGTGTGTGTGTTTTAAATTTATCAGAAAATTTTCAATGAATATTTTATCAGACAGATTATGGAAACTTGCCAGCACCAGCATTTGTCATGACATTCTGAGTTTGGTTAAAAGTCTTATAAAATGGAGACAACGTCCCGATATGACCATGGCTTTTGACTTGGAATTTACGCAACAATCCAAACGAATTCAAACAAACTGACTGTTTTCAAATTGAAGGAAAGTCACACCTTTCTTCACAAGAATAACTTAATTTTACCATAACCCGGTATGTATGTTTTCATATTTTTAGTTAAGTTAAGGTAACTGAGTGGCCACCTATTGGGAAAATAGCTGCTCATTCGGCTTACGATATGTTTCATGGTATAAGTACCTGATTGTTAGTTTGGTTTTTTCCCACCTCGGTTTTTGGAGTGGGAATCTTTTTCTGATTGCGCCTTTTCCTGATCTTTGCCTACTTGTACCATATCTATTTTTTCAGACCAGTGTGCAATAAACCCTTGCTTAAACAGGGGTACATGTCAAGGCATCCTTGGGAAAAGTAGATGTACGTGTGTCTCGGGATTCAGTGGAGATGATTGTGAAAAAGTAAAATATTTTAAGTTTAATAATACATTGTATTTAATTGCGTATAATACAATGGGATCAGGTGACAAGTGATTTACGTGTTTTACTCTATACTTAAAGTAAATTGGGATATTTTCGCGTAAATTATATTTAGTAAATCTTCATTTTTAGAATTAAAAGATGTTTTGTGCGTTCAGGAACGAATACACGTAAAGGCTGTAAGCTAGTACAGTTTTTATTCAGCAAAAAGTTAACTGACGTTGTTAAATTTATTTAACGAAAACTAAGGGTTAATTTAGTTCGCGCAAACTTACAGTAATCGGTCAAAATGGCAACAATTTGCTTCAGTCAGTGATTTTAGAATACGATTCATCGCGATATAAGCCCCTTTTATGAGAAATCCAAACAGGGCCAACACCAACCCAGCGGTAAAAGCACAAACATAATTAAATGCTAGAAATTCTGGATCTAGAAAGTAGAGGAAATGTACAATTCTTGTAGCGAATACAAAGGCGCATTAAGGATTCACACTAACTGTGAAGCTATTCTGCACCTTTGTTTTCGCATATGCCAAAATGTTAGTTTTATCATGACGATGTGTAGCCATTCGTTTGTGCATTTGTATCGAAGTTATGTCGCTTGCAATGTTTAATAAAAATACTTAATCATGTTACAAAAGTGTTATGTCGTTAGTGTAAGAGACATTTCGTATGTTGTTAGTAACCGGTAGAGGCATCTTTTTTTTCGGCTGTGTAGATGTTGACATTGTAAGTCATCTAGGACATTTACAGGTGGTCACAGATGAGTGTATGTACACTGAGTACGCACCTAAGACCGAATTTGGAGAATATGGGTTGGTCAATAGATTAGTAACAGACTGGACAACACAGAAAGAAAACTTCAGTAACATGACACAGGCCGGAAAAAAGGCCCTAAATAGTCTTAAGAAATTTATGAATAACAACCAGACGATTGCTTTCTGGCACAATGGTGAGATAGACGACGAATGTGAGTATAATGGTTTTCACATGCATCTTGTCGTAGGTCTCATCATGGCCCTAGAACCTCTTAGCAGCTACAAAGCATGGAGGACAGTAAGAAAGAATATACTGGACCAGGCTGCACACCAATAGTAAAAACACAAAAGGTGCTAAGACCAGAAGCTCTTATAGACCATTTAATGGGAAAGGTGCCACAAAGAATGTGCAGCGGGTGTAATAACACCGAACTGCTCAAATTGGCCCGTAAGAGCAAAATGGGGGCATAAAAAATATAACCCAGAAAAAGACATATGAGCCTGTGCGTGAGAAAACCAACAATCTGCCTATGCGAAAACAAAGACGCAGATCAGCTTCGCGGTAACCGCGAAGCTGATCAGCGCCTTTGTTTTCGCTACACAGATAGTACAGTCCCTCTTCTTCTTAAATCCAAGATTTCAAGCCTCTATCCATCTTCTGTGCTTGTACAGCCCGGTTTGTGTCGGACCTTGTCAGAAACCCAAATTGTTGGTTTTCTCATGCACAGGCTCAATTAGGTCAAGAAGATGACTACTCACTTGAAGAATGCCATGGACCTGCTCCGGACTTCGTCAATGACAATCATGATGGGTTGGGAAGACAAAACAATGGTAATTGAAGAACCACAAGAAAACGAGGAAGACCCAGAGAGTGAATTGTTCGTCAATTTTGGCGAAATAGGAGAAACCAGGAAAGACACAAACCAAACATACAGAGAGGTCATGGCCAAAGAAAAGGTACCTGTCGAAAAAGAAAGACATGTACTAAATCAGTCAAAGACAGAAAAGAATGTAGATCTAATAATGTCTCTAATGAACAAGTATAAAAGGTACAGTGACAGGTATTATAAAACTGAAGATGAGGAGGCCAAACAAGATAGGCAAACAATAAAAACACTCTGGGTCCACCCTCAAAAAAGCAGTTGTTCGAAAATGCAGCCCAATTAATTAACCTTGAATGCTATGAAAATAGCAAGAATACTACATGGGCGTAAACACTGATCAGCTGAGACATATTAGAAACACCAAACATGATGTCTGTATACGTAGAAGAAACGGCCCTAACGTTTAAAGAATGGTGCGGTGAACAGGACATAAATCCAGTTGAGCTTCTCAAAGAATTGTGGAAAGTCTGTTACCAATGGCACCCAAAAAGGAACACAATACACTTGCAAGGAGCATCAAATGCTGGCAAAACATATTGGCTACATTCGATGATCCCAGAAAAGTCTGTCATAGGCGAAATGATCACATCACAAGATTTTGCATTCCAAGAATGCACCAATAAGAGGCTCATCTTGATCAATGAACTGACACTAAGCACACCAGAACATGCTGAATTACATAAGCAAATTTTGGAAGGTCAGCCAGTCATGGTTAATGTCAAAAACAAACCAGCAAGTTTAATGGAAAGAAAACCTGTATTATGTAGCTCTAACCAACCTATCTGGACCCATCTGTCAAACGAAAGAACCACTTTTATGAACAGGTGTTATCCACATTTAGGGCTACGACCAAGTTTAGTCTTGAAAGAGGCAAGCGGGCGGGCAAACCCAAAATTTATCCAGGGGGCATTTGAAATTATACAAGACATGTTTGAAATGCTGTCACCAATGACTGAGACAGACGACAACATTACGACCGAAGAAGAGACCTGTGACGAATTTTTGGACAAATATATAAAAGACCTAGCAAACAATTACGAGTACACCGCGGACTATAGCAAACAATTTGAAGAAAAAATACAAGGCATGACCATTAAGGAACTAAGAGAAGAAAGCAAACGACACATACCAGAAACACTTCCGGCAGACCCAGACGAGACGGCACATGACATCAGAATGTTGAGCATGATAAACGAAACATTAGAAGAAAAACAGAAAATACTAGAGAAGAAGAAAGCAGACTTACAAAAGAAAAAAACAAACCGACAATGACATGACAGACTAACAATTAAGACTATAAGCACACAACGTGACGTTCAAAAAGGCGGACGAAAAAGCATCAGGATCAGGCAGTATCATCACGAAATTAGCAGCAAAATTGGCGGGAAAACGTAAAGCAGTTCAATTTAGGGCAGAACAACTAGACGTAGACATAGACGACGACGTTGACCGAACAAAGAAAATTAAAAGGGTTGGTTCTATCGTTGCAGACATGGTGCCAGGCGAATCAGAAAAAAAAACTATCGATCTCACTGATGAATAATGGAACTTTCACACAACGTGTAAACCAGTAGAAACAAAGGTATTAATTACACCCAAACAAATTATCGTTACATATCACTCTTCAGGATTTGACAACGGAATGGAGCGAACTGGGAGATAGAGCTGTAAATTATAAATGTTATGGACATTTTGGTGTGATTTGTAGTGGTTTAGATTTTTGTATTACTGTTGGACTGCCCTGGCCAAGAGACATAACATACAACAGAAAATAATCTGGTGAATAGTTTTATTACTGTAACTTGGTATCGTGGGGTAACGACGTCGTTTTGGGCTGCAGTGTGTGCGAAGAGTGCACCTATTCCAGACATTAAGGACAGTTTAGTTTTACGGGAACTACAACTGTGTTCAGTTGTTGCTTATTTGGGATTATGTCCTTAATTTAATTGGGAGTCGCTTTTTGAAACTTTGGAATAGTAGATGTAGAAACTATACGATCAAAATAGAAATTTACAAAACTACAATATCTTCGTTCTATTGACTACCCCTACACCCTGTGGCTTTGGCCAGGCCGCAGGATCACTAACTGGTGAGCCTTTGACCAGGATTAGTTATTCACAAGACGCTATGTTTACATTTCACTTTGGACGACAGTAACGACTACCGAACTGATTATAGCGCAGGGATCAGATTAAGCTAGGATTTTTAAGAAAAATATCATTATTGGTCACCGCCTTATTGATTTCAATATTCAGACAAAGGGAACAAAGAAAAAGTATCGGCCATCTACCCAATTGATGCATTTGATAGTGAAGGCTTAAACATACTCATTAGTTAACCGATTAAAACATTGAAGTACAGAGATTATTCGTTTCAGTGACAGATTTCATCGAAAAGCCTTGAAAGATCTTTTATTTTTTTTCCATTTATATTCAGGGGGAATATTTGACAACGTCCCGGCACAGCGATACATGTTTCCAGGAGAAGACCCTTAAAAACATTTGCTCTGAAAATAACCGTGGGGAACACCCGATCAATCCTATAGATAACAACCAATATGGCCGCCGCGCCATGACCTCACATCCAATATGGCCACCGCGCATGCCCAGTCCATGACGCACAAGAGGCCCCTAAATTTATAAATTCTGTGTACGGGCAATTTTGGAGCTTAACTTATTTTGACCAGTTTATATACTTTAAGTCAGCTGAACAGGTAAACGCTGAAAATATTCAAAAGCCCTATGCCATGTGCATGCCAAATAATACATTTTGATTAAGTTTACTTTCACAGCAGTACTATACCCAGCATATAATACATGATTCTGCATATGTTAAATAATATCGATGGTCTCTTTGGTTTTCAATGTAAATAGTGCTTATCCTCTTACATTTCGAAGAACAGCTATGTTATTTGCATTTTACTATCGTTTTATCTGTAAGTACTACCTGTCTTGACTTGATGAGCCGTCGTTTCTCTCAACAGATTCATGATTCAAATGCGACGTATTCTACGTTGCTTTCTATCTTGAAGTCGGTCAGAACTAGGCGACTTGAAAACGTGGAGTAGCCTCTAAATACAGGACGTCATAATGGTATGACATTTGTGTTCGGATAATGATCGTTCGACGTCTAATCAACTAAAGATGTTTATATGTATCAATTTTTCTCTGATTCAATGAAAGCAGTAAAACAGTCTGTCGTAAACAATTTTCTGTACGAACCTTCTCATCTGAAATCTCATGTGTATTTACCCGTAAATGCCATTTATGAATTGGAATGTGGACTACTACAGGGCGTTGTGTTAGGTCTGGTCCACTTGAGATCTATCAGACTTTGGCGACGTTGAACCACTGGTCTCGAGAGAATGGCCTGTGAACAAAATTAGAAGCATGAGTAAGGGATATATTCACCTTCAAAATATGACTCGCATAAAGTTATTTAATTGTAACTTATGTAAGTATGAATTTAACACTTCCATCAAGTCGAATGAAATTATCGTGAATATAACGTGCCTATATGTTGCAAACAACTGCAACATATGGCACATAAAATGTTGCATCTTGTAGGTTCAGTATACAAATATAAGCCGCAGTGGCTTATATCAATTACCCGTGTAAAGTTTTCTTAACAGCTATGGAACTGAGCGTTATTTTGAATTTCAGTGTATAGACGTATGGATATTCGGTAATAATATTGTGCTGAAACGAATCATGTCACAATCGACCGAAATATTGCGACCAGAGTTCATAAGTTCAGTGTTAAATAGGCCATCGCCCATTTGTATGCCACCAGGATAACATCGATATCTATTAGTGATTTGTACATCTCCTTGCATCCCACTTTTCCACAAAAAATGCGGTGTTCATGGATATTCATTATCCTTAAATTTATGTCAAATTATTGATTGTGAGCACTCGATAGAGCCGCCTTGATGAGGTGCTTCTAATGTGTACCTACAGTTTGTACTTTGAGCAACAAGAGAACAATATAAAGATTGTTCAAATGAAAATATGTTCACGGCATGGGTATGTTTTCGTTATGAATACTGTTACTCACCATTTTCCGTCCATATCTCCAACAGGTACTTCAGTACTTCTATATGTTTCTTAAACTCGAGATCTGCGTTGTCCGAGGACGAGGGTGACGGGCAGAGTAGGGCCGGACCGAGGCAGACCGCCAACTGATCCAGGGGCATCTTGTTCTTGTCCGAGTTCTCGGCCACTCTCTGGAGGTGGTTTAGCACCATAGCCATTGTAGCCTGCAATGAACAGTTTTTTTTTTGTTTTTTTTTTTGTTTCTTTGTTTTTTTGTTGTTTTTTTGTTTGTTTTGTTTTGTTTTGTTTTGTTTTGTTTTTTTTTTTCACTTTTACGTCCCTTTCAAGATTATTTCAGCTGATATGAGACGGGTCAATCAGTAGGTGGGCGAAAACGGAAGAACCCCGAGAAAAACCAACTGGCACACCCGCAAGCAGAACTTGTCTCACATGTGGCTAGAGCGGGGTTCGAACCCACACCAGACACAGCGGTGATGTGATCAAGTGATTAAGAAACAGCGCTCTTAACCTCTCGGTCACGGAAGCGGCAATGAATGTTTGTGTTTGTAAAATTTCTATGTTTATACCATGTTTACAACAACAAGGTCCAGTTGTTTAAAACTTCGTTAATACCTTCATTTAAGCCTGGCGTCCCTTTTGTGGGACATTGTCAAACAAAATAACCCCAGATGGGTCTATTTTGTTTGCTTAAAAATATTTCATCGAAATATTGAATAACATTTAATAATCACTCCTGACGCCCCTTAAATGAAAGTGGACTCACCCAAATGATAATGGAAGAATCCATTCGTCAAATATGGTTTAACGTCATCGTTAAGAGCTCAACTTGTTTTAAGTAAATTCCGACTACATATTAAGCAAATACACTAGTTTTATGATAAAATGTTAAAATTCTTTGCATGGCAAATAAATCAATAAAAAAAAAACAGTTTATTTGTAATATTCATGTTTGAAATTTTGACGCAACGTTAACTAACATAAACGATGTCGTTAATTTTGAAAAACTGGCCCCGGTACAATTTTTACAATATCAAAACTTAACTTATTACAGATCGGTTTAAAACATGGCTTGTACACTGATATATACATATACATGTATAAAGCGTTAAAATATAAATCAATATACATGTACACATAAACTTGATACGGGTTCATACCTGTAAAATACCTAGGTAATATTTCATTTACCTCCAACCATAAAATTTCAAGTCATAATTCTTTCCATTCGCCGGCATCACTAGCTTTGTGCGAGTCCGCTAAAATTGATCCTATTTCTTTGTTCGCGTTGCCAATCAATATCTCATTCTATTATATTAACATAAACGAGGGTCGCTCAAACATTTAATAGTCGCGTCACTGATACAGTCCATACACTAAAAAATTAAAAGGTGATAATGCAGTCTAGTTGTTTGTTATCGTGGTCCCAAGCCCCAGAGAAAGGGTTTAATGTTGTGTTATTTAACTTGGTCAAAGTGAGTAATGTAATAACAAACATAACACACTGCTGAGCTAATGACTCTGGTTTTACAACGACAATCAGGTGTAACGAACAGCCTAGCCAAGCCACAGAAACCCCGTCAGTGGAAAAGCATGCTCATCCACCAAGGGTGGTTTACTGCGCTATATACCTAACACTTACTCTAATCACAAAGTTTCGAGTTTCTAATTTGCATATTACTACCCGCTAATATGCCGTTAATACGTTGCACCAACGTATTCTACAAGGGAGACTATCCCGTTACATTACTTCCCCCTCCGAGAAGACTCGCCCCGAGTCTTGGCCTGGGGACTACATGGGTAAGGCAACTCCGTTCTGGCAGTTGTCATCATCCCACCGCTGCCACCAAATGTAACGAACAGCCGAGCCAAGCCACAGAAACCCCGTCAGTGGAAAAGCATGCTCATCCACCAAGGGTGGTTTGCGCTATATACCTAACACTTACTCTAATCACAAAGTTTCGAGTTTCTAATTTGCATATTACTACCCGCTAATATGCCGCTAATACGTTGCACCAACGTATTCTACAAGGGAGACTATCCCGTTACACAGGGTTTGGTGGATCAACTAAGTCAAAATCCCCACAACTCTTGGTGCTTGTGTGGGCCGTTGACACAACAAATGGCATTCAGCGCATACAAATAAGCTCTTTATTTACCATAGCCTGTTTTATATTTCAACTCACGTGAGTCTCTCGTGTGTGTTAATTATGTTATTAAAATTCACATATCGGGGCTTCGAAACCCCTTCCGGTTTCTGTATGTACTGAAAGAATGTTGCTCAAGAACACTACAGGACATACGTTTCGATCCACATATTTCTTATTCCGTAGTCCGACACTCTACTACTCTTCTACGTGCATATACATGTAGTCACTGCTTCTTCACATGGTTTAGATAGTAGCAAGATTTTATTGTCTGATCAGCAGTATTTTTGCACATAGTAACAGCGAAGAAATATATGGTGCACACGTTTCGACGGCAGTGATGTTGCAACTAGATACTAATGCACATAGCACCGCCACCGCGACAATCATTTGACGACCCTTACTCTATTCGCGATCACTTGTGCGAAAAGCGCGGTAATCCATGGTATTGATAAGATCATTAGAAATCCAAAACTCTAAATATTTAGTCATTGGAACGAAAAGAAATATTTAGTCATTGGAACGAAAAGAAAAGGACAATTCAGTCACCGGGAAGCCTGGCGTCCTATTTATGGGACACAGGTAAAGAGAATAGCGCCATTTGTGACGCCACAGAACGCGGCGTCCCATGTTGGGTTATTCTGTTTGCTTAGAAAATTCTAGTAAAAGAAAAATCAACGTAACTCCATATTTTCCGTAAAATGAAAGTAGGCTCACCCAATGATAATGACGGAACTGGGGTATGATTTTAATCATGTCAAGAGGTACTCAAAGGCCATTATGTCTCTCATATGGCCTGCCTCCAATATGACCTTTTGCAGTTTGTTTGCTTGTCGAAATCGTCAGCACTCATACTCCTATGGGTATCTTCCCTTGCACGCTGAACAACCACTTATCCCAAATTGCCCACTGTTAAATTGATTACTAAAATTAAAGAATTTAGGCAAACAAACCCGGACAAACGTGAAACAAAAATTAATGTTTTTGTGAACAAAGCTTGACGTGACATGAATGACTCACTGAATTGAATGTCAAGTCGTGTATCTTTTCAAAATGTCAAGTCGTGTATCTTTTCAAAACCTTTTTGTACGTGGGGCAAAGGTAAATATCATTGCCCAACTAGACCACAAAATGTGACACCGCAGAACGCTTGAACTATTCTGTTTAGTAAAACAAAATCGTAAACTACAATTTGGGTATCCGACCAGGTCTGACACGAACCGGTCTGTACGGTCACAGAAGCAGGCTAGAACCTTAAAAGTTTGGGTTAATGTAAAGGAGATATTATACTACATGTATCTTTTGTATCGAAAACACAGGCGCTGATCAGCTGTGCAGTTACTGCACAATCTATGTTTTGGAGAAAAAAATAAGAAAAATAGGTATACCCTTGCAAACCCCAGTTTTGCTATATAAAAGTGGAGTTTAAGTGGATATACGTTTCACGAACATGTTTTCCTGATGATACCAACCTGATTGGCTTTTGGAAGGCACTCTAGAATGCTGAGCATGAGTTTGGCACTACCATCCGGGTCATTCGGCAGCCTCACACTGAGAGCGTCCAACAACATCTGGTACAGGGCGTTGGTTACCAGTGGTTCAGGTAACTCACGCAGATAGTCTTTCAAAACACCTGAAGTGAGAATAAAACAGTTGAGCCTTCGCGTGTGAAAACCAACAATGTGGTTTTCGTACAGGTCTGACACAGACCGAGTCATACAAGCACAGAAGATGTCGAGAGCTAGAAATTTTAGATTTTGAAAGTGGAGGAAATGGACTGTCTGTGTAGCAAAAGCAAAGGCGCCGATCAGATTCGCTTTTACAGTTTTCGCATGATTACGCAAAAAGTGGTTTTCTAATGACGCAGCTGATGTTGATATGTACGTGTACGCATGTTTATAAAAAAATCATTTGAAGATGTGATCGTGTTCACGCACACAAAATGTAATTAACGTACTTCGCTCGAACCAGTCTGGCTAGGCTTCATTTTGAAAATTCATGTAACGTGGTGATGTAAGAAAGAATTTTGGCTGTTTTTTAATTTAAACCGTGATTAACTCATAATATCATAAGAACGGTACTATGTTGTTGTTTTTTTATTTCTTAAAAGAATGCTAGAAAAAAAAATAAAACGTATAACAAGTTTTAAATTGTGGTCTTTCGTTGAGAGATGTACATGTACATGTACTGGTGGTTCATATAAATATGTACGTATTCAGAGATATTTAAAGTAAGAGCATGCATATACGGCATTTTATTTTTGTTCCAATTTTAGTTTAATTAAGTACAATTACCCCTGACCAATAAAAAGGTACAAAAGCAGATCTTCACTCATTCAAAACTGAAAAAAAAATCATTACAATATTACTCTGAGCAATGCACTGAACTTAAATGTGTACTTACACGTATTTAAATTTACATCCTTTAATATCGCGTAATGTGTTGCTTATTGTTTTCATTTTATCATTTTGTTTCGCCCAATGAACAAGTATTTAAAAACTTAAGATCGTTAAACTAGAGTACGATCGTTGGTAATGCTATGAATGTTGTGTTGCCGGGAGACACCTCAGTCGTTTATATAGTCCGCTAGTCAGTCATGTATTAACGCATAAACACAAAAATAGATTTGGTTTTCCTTAACGGTCGTTATTTTTAACTGTTTTTCCCTTTAGAGTGTAAAGTTGTTGGTTTCCCTTCTATAAATCGATAAAACAATTATGTGTATAATTCGGCAAATAGGTTACTATATGGGCGTTACCCCATGAATACGTTATTGGGTATGGTCTACTTTTGGTCTACTTTTGGCCTAGGTAAAAGCTTAAGGTTTACAGTTGAAAGATTCAACTCATATGTTTTCCGTTAGAAAATACGGATGAAATACATGTACGACATTGTCTATTTTACTGGATTGGACAGGTAGCTGATCTCTAACGATAAATAGGTGACAGCACTCTAGGCTGACTGAGTTCGACTTTTCTATAATCTTCCTACTTGAACAGATGGACTAGGCGACCAGGCCCAGATATGAATATTAAAGTTGCCACCTATACAGTGACCCATTTGCCCAATTATACTTTATTTAGCTTGTTTTGCGTAAATAGGTCACATTTTACTTACCCTTACTAAATGTATGCATCAATTTGTTTATAGATACAATTGCTACATATACATTGCAATTATGTACTACGCCTGATATCGGAAATGACCACCATCATTGTAAATGGCCAATCTCGGAGTAATTAAAATTTTACACAACACATTTGATAGTCGTTCACTCCCCATTTTGAAATAAAATTTCCATTTTTCACCACATTTTGTCCAGTAATTAATACACGCTTTTAGTTTCTGATAACTATCATTATTTCATCCTCTTGAGGCTTGAAAATGCTTGGATATTGCATTTTGTTACTGCTTTTCATTTCCAGGCAGGTAACAGGAAGTGACATCACAGATTCGTCATGACGTCACTTGCTAAAGAAGCACCACCTAGCAAATCGGATGTCATATTATGAATCAAATATAATAGAACTACCACTGTGTAAAATGTCTTGCTTATATCTACTTTATTTCCAAAGCTATGCACTTTTTTGTAGCGGCTACGTTTTTGGGACACCCTGAGTTACTGCCTGTCTAAAATCAGTGACGCTCCTCCTTTAGCTCATACAGGTTACCAAGAGAATGCCGCAAAAAGAAAAAGTCAGCAATTTGTCATTATACTGGAATATACTAAAGGATGATGTTACCCCACTACCTGTGATGTAAAAAGAAAATTCAATAGCTTAGTTCAATACATGCATAAACTGCAAGAAACAAATCAATTCATAATTTGAACACAATTGCTGTAACAGTTTTTGTTTTATTGTGCATGTACCTATAGTTCGGCAAATGGGTCACTTTATGGGCGGCAACTTTAATATTCATATCTGGGCGTGGTCGGCTAGTCCATCTGTTCAATTAGGGAGATAATAGAAAGGTCGTATTCAGTCAGCCTAGAGCGCTGTCACATATTTTACCGTTAAAGATCAGCTACCTATTTTGTCCAATCCATTAAACTAGACAAACTCGGATTTTCATTCTGACGGACAACATGTGAGTTGAGTCTTTCAACTGTATACCATTAGTTTTTTACCTAGGTCAAAAGTAGACCATACCCAATACCGTATTCATAAGGTAACGCCCATACAGTGACCTATTTGCCGAGCTATACCCGAGTCCTACCTGAGTATTACAGATCAAACATTACATCGGGTATCAACGGTTTAATAATGAAAAGTGGGTGGGAAAAGAAATTGTGCTACTCATGATTTTTATGCATATTCATTAGATTACAGTAAATAGAAGATCTTTATGGTATATGTTGTACTAAAGAATAAATATTTAAGTATATTATTTTACAACATTGAACCCACAGTTAGATGGTTAGAATGGTAACAATATATGGGTTTTCAAAAATGAATTGATGTAAACACGGTTAAAATGAATACGATTGTAATACAGAGTGGATCTGGATAAAAATAACTGGGGGCAATGTATGAAAGAATGACAAATAACAAAGCACACGATCGACATTTAAAAGCTGCAAGCATGAAGATGTGGTGCACTGTTACTGTACAGGTTGGTGATTTTACTCGGGTAACAAAAGGGATAGAAAGTCAAGTTACTATGGTATGCTGCAACAATATTTATATTCTGGCATAATACAGAGTCGACCGTTTTAATTTGTATACAACTGGCTTACAGATCAAACAATTAGTATTCTGAATGTTCCCAAAAATCACTTTTAAAATCTATTTTTGTAAATTCGACGACAAAGTTCCAGAATTTTTATACTTAGCTTTTTGTTTTATTTTCCACAGTTTCCAAACGTGTTTCTTTGATGACAGAATTTCGAATGCCCCCTTTCCGTAAAGACTAGATTTGTTTTTTTTTTGTTTTTTTTTAGCCAAATTTGTCAATCTCGACAAGTGTTAGGATAATTGTTTTCAACTACTCTGAATCGAGTTAACATGACATTCGTTTTACATGCTCTGCAGGAAAGCAAAAAACTATTAATGGTCAAGTTTGTATAACCGTATACCAGGAATTTAAGCTACATACGCCTTCTGCAACTTCTTTGGTGTATACTTGTAATCATGGGGTTTGTTTGAAGCACGTAAGTCTTCTGTATGCCTTTCGTGACAGACTGTGTCCCTCTACTACATATGAATATCAATCCCGTCCCGCACGATGATATGCAACAATACGAATATTTTATAAAGCTGACCATATGAGTGAAACGCCGTCATGACAGAAGTCAAAATAGACCAATACATTATAACTACATGTATGTATATTACATTAATTTGAAGCATTCTATTTAGAGTCAAATGATATAAGAATTTCAGATGCATCATATTTTCTGTGACAACCGGTTATTATTATCAATATTGTTCTTTTTTGTATGTGTATATTTATTTGTAATACTGTATATCAACATGAGACCCAAATAACTGTATATCAACATGAGACCCAAACAACTAATAAAACATGTGGATGCTGATGTCAAATATCAAGTGTATTTTTCTCTATAATAGGAAAGTGTCGTAAACATCCAGAGATGTATGCATTATGGTTAACAGAGTTATCGATATTGGATGTCGCGCTGGCTATAAGGTTTGCAACTGACTAGAGCATCTTCAAGTAAGAGTCAACGAGTTGTCTGTCATTCATGGTTCGTTGTATCGCTGTACCACCGCGCTCCATCATTATGATAAAGATAAAATTATTTAAGAAGATTTGCCAATAGCAAAGTGTTGTCACAAGGTTAAAGAAGAAGAAACCAACTATAAAAACGTACAATTGGAGACATCATGTGCTTGTCAACAGCTACAATGGATACCTGCAACCATTCACATGTACAAAGGTACAAGCAGGCAAAGATCAGGAAAAGGCGCAATCAGAAAAAGATTCCCACTCAAAAAACTGAGGCGGGAAAAAACCAAACTAACAATCAGGTACTTATACCATGAAACATATCGTAAGCCGAATGAGCAGCTATTTTCCCAATAGGTGGCCACTCAGTTACCTTAACTTTTAACAGTTAATAGTTCATGGTATAAGTGCCTGATTGTTAGTTTGGTTTTTTTCCACCTCGGTTTTTGGAGTGGGAATGTCTTTCTGATTGCGCCTTTTCCTGATCTTTGCCTACTTGTACCTTTTAACTAAAACTATGAAAACACACATAAGGCGCCAACATCACAAAAAAGTTTAAACACCAAGACATGAAACAAAAAGAACCACCACAGAAGTATCGCCTTGGAACGATCAGTAACACAAAAATACTGGCGGGCTTAAACCGGTTTTACAGGCGCCTAACCTCACCCTCAGCTTCTGCAGTGGTTCATAACATTTAGTTAGTTCTTCGGTCCTAGTGGTGAATCTCTAACTAGTCAATGAATCATCATGAACAATATATAAATCAAGATAAACATCCTGATGAATCAAAACCCAGGACTCACAGATCGAGTAAGCTGCCCGACGATGGAGATCCCTGGGAGCCGAATAACCTACTAATTCCGGAGCAAAAGAAAAACACCAGTTGGACTCCGGTGGGCCAAGCAACAGACAAGAAGCTCCGGCCCCAACCAACTAAGATGAATAGCTTAAAACGGACATGAAATTCCACTGTCTTTTCTTCACCTATATGGATATGTGAGGTGTATTATAACAGGTAGGCGATACTTATTTTTCTCCATAGCACCGGGTGACACTTCCCTTTTGGGAGCCTCTAGTCTGGGGCGTTACACCCCCGAATCTGTATTTGTCCATATAGATTTAATGACATTGTACTTCTGATTTGTGTATTGTGGGCTCTCTACTTTACTTGAGAGTTGAAATACTTCTGGAGCATCAAGCGGATGTTTCTTAATATGTAATGCGGGATAAAATGGCAAATAAACTTTAAATATTCTATGTCTGTTTTGATAGATCGATGCCATTCGACAAAAGATAAGGCATTAGATGGACACAGACCTTTATAATTCAAACAAAAGAATCATACTCATCAATGATAATCCAAAAAAGCTAACCAAAGCATTTCAATCATATATATTCGATTAGCAGCCAAATTAAGCGTCTTTGAAAACGAGACAACGAGTTGTCATTCATGAATCATACTGCTGTGCATACTTACTTCGGATAGCATGTTTTTCTTTTTCATTTTCCCAGCAACTTATTCCGAAGAAACCCTTACAAACTTGACTGACTACTAAGCAAAATTTCTTCTTTACTACAATCTTTTTATCCATTCCGAATCATGCTCATGAAAAAGAAGCTGTGTAAAGGCATATAAATGATTTAAGCATCATAAACTGGTACTATCTTAAAACCAATTTAATTCCTCATCGTATGTAAATGTAATAATTTTCATTTTTATCAAGCACGTAACTGTGTCCACAGGAGCGTGAAAGTCTAAGCATAATTGAAGGCTATACGAATCAATTGGAGGTAATCCGAATCATGGACTAGATATCACCACCGTCGGGTCTATTCTTATAAACTTTTGCATGTAGACATACAGTGTACCTTATGGGAAAATTAAAATTAAAGTAGAAAGGCTAAAGTAGGCAATTATCAGGAAATGATCAATCAGAAAGAAGTTCCCACTCCAAAATCCGAGATGGGAAATTAACTAAATTGACAATAAAGTACTAACTTAAGAGAACATATCTTGAAAGCCAACAATACACAAAACAGAAAGACGATGTCATTAAATTTATATGGACAATGACAGATTCGGTGATGCAGCTCCGCAAACTAGAGCCTCCCAACAGTGTCGTCCGGTGCTATGGAGAAAAGTAAGTATCGCCTGACATAATACATCCGGGCCACATAACTACATGTATATAGGTGAAGTAAAAGCCAGTGAAAATGCAAGTCCGGTTTTGAAAGCCTTATACCTTTGAATGGCAGATGCTGGCATTCTTTGTAGATGTTGACAAGCACATGGTGCCTCCCATCGAACGATTTAAGATGTTCTATTATTTATTTATTTATTTATTTATTTATCCTTGTGACAGAAAATTACTATAATGCCATTCTGTAAACATGTCGTGACAAAAGCCATTCCGTTCAATAATTAGTTAAAACGGGACAATGTTAGTCACGGGAAGGTGACAATAATCAATGCAGCCACCGTAGTGCCAAATTCCCATCAACAAGAAAGTCTATCTAAATATAACAGTCTTCATCACACTAAGGGAGCGCGGTTGCCTAGAGATAGTGACTCCGGCTCTGAATAGGGAGATCATGGTTTTCGGATCTCTGGACATTAATTTACTCCCAAATGTACTGATTAATTGTCAGAGAGCAGTGACTGTCTCGACACTACTGAAATTGTTGGCTTCGGTGTTAAACCTCAATACAAAAATATAGCATACGACTAGCGAGATAGAGATGCATTAACCAGTAACAGTTATTCTACAGCTTAACATATGATAATGCCGTTAAATAACTGTAGGATAATGCCGTTAAATATAGGATAATGCCGTTCAGTGTAGGATAATGCCGTTACTTATTTAAGAAAGAACCATGAATGGCCGACAACTCGTTAACTCGTACTTGAAGATGCTCTAGTCAGTTGTTAACCTTATATAGCCGCGACATCCAATATCGATAACTCTGTTAACCATAATGCACACATCACTGGTTGTTAACGACTCTTTCCTAAGTCTTGATATTTGATATCAGCATACATATTTTTGTTTTCCCTTTATATTTTTCTAATAATTTAAGTTATTTTTTTACATGTTGTTTGGTTATCTTTTGTCGTCAGTTCGTTTATAATATTTGTCAGTATGTAACGTTGGTATAATATTAATATGTACTTGTTAATTATTTTATTTAAAAAATTGTCAGTGGTTGTGAAAAGCTACATTTCACATGCTCTCACTTAAATGTCTAGAGGTAGCGTTTCTCTGAAGTCAGAAGCTAACGACGTAACCGATTGAGCTATCCTACGGTTCCGTACTATCCGAACCTCAAACGTAAACTTTAAATTCAACTTAAAAAATCACCAGACTTTGAACATGTACACTGATGTCACATAAAGTATTATTTATAATTCTGTATTATGTTTTTAACGTTGATTGGAATCTTCAGATATGTAAAGAGTGATGTTTAGTTAAGTTCTAGTGGTTGTCTCTGAAATGTTACTCTGAATAACAACTATTGACGAATACGCTAAATCGAGCTGAAGTCCCGGTCCCACTGCGCTTACGATCGCTTAAAATTCCTATACGATTGTCTTTATATTAATTTAGGAGTCATTTCTTTGACCCCGGTATACGAAAAAGAAAGAAGAAATACGTTGGAAAACATTTTACAAATTTTGCATACGCAGTCATCAATTAACTTATGCTTAGACAATCATACGATTGCTTTCGATTTAGTGGGACCGGCACTTTATGCATCCTGTTGTTGGTGGGACTTTGGTTCTAATACCTGAACCAGTATCGAACAGATTTGGGATGGGTGCGAATGACTAAATTTTAAATTTAGCCACCAATCCAAATTTTGTACAATAAAAATGGGGTATACTGGGGTATAGCTATTTTTCTTATTTTTGATCAAAAACATAAATTGTAAGTACTCTTTACAACCGCCTCGGTTATAACGTGTACCCACAATCAATTTTTTAGCAAAAATAAGAAAAATATCAAATTTTTCAATTGAAATGTTTCCGAATATTTACAACTTAAAAAAATCTCTGTACATGTATATTGCATGGGCGTGTTGGATAGTCTGGTGGATAAACTGAATGAAAGGGAAGAGCATTTTGTTCGATCAATTACACTTAATTACCATTTCATACTGTCCCATTTGATGAGTGTATAGTACAGTT
Organism: Rugalucina vietnamica; assembly: GCA_964017185.1. Taxonomy (NCBI): domain Eukaryota; kingdom Metazoa; phylum Mollusca; class Bivalvia; order Lucinida; family Lucinidae; genus Rugalucina; species Rugalucina vietnamica. Next base: position 52,798,060 of record OZ024873.1, read on the forward strand.
TATTCTACTAGTTTAGTTGCCAGCGAGTGTTACAAGGTAATATGAATTCCGCATAGTCATCAAACTTTCAGAATTTAACCAATTTGGAACTGCCATTTAAGTTTTATTGACGTTTGATATTTGCTGAATATAAACTACATGATTGACCTATTTTTCAGATTTGCAAAGTTAGCATTTTAGGTAATTTCTCATGATATCATGGAATCACACCCAGTCAAACTTTATTTACTGAATTTGAAAATAATCCTTAGCGGCCAAAACAATTAACCCACATAATACCAAATAAGGTCATACGAAGTACTGCTTCCAGCAGAACGACGTGATTGTCAAATGTACATTCTATAGTGCCACTGACTTAGACGAAAAGGCTCAAAACTTCTGTATCGCCACGGAAACGACAATTTTCCACCACGTGGCTTCTCATGCATATTGATTAATTGTAAAGCTCTTGATGCTTTCCGCTAAAGATTGATGTTCCCAGAGACAGTTAAATATTGATTTCAAACGAGCGTGAAAAACTCTCGATTGTAATTTTGTCTCTTGATATGAGCCGCCTCATGGGAAAACCAACAATCTGCATAGGCGAAAACAAAGACGCAGATCAGCTTCGCGGTAACCGCGAAGCTGATCAGCGCCTTTGTTTTCGCTACTCGGATAGTACAATTCCTCTTCTACTTAAATCCGAAATTTCAAGCTTCTAGCTATTTTCTGTGCTTGTACAGGCCGGTTTGTGTCGGACCTGTTCGGAAACCAGATTGTTGGTTTTCCCACGAGGCGGCTCATATTCTTGAAGTACAATAATACCAAAGATCACGATAAATGAGCCACCTCGTGGGAAAACCAACAATGTGGTTTCCGAACAGGTCTGACACAAACCGGCCTGGGCAGTCATAGAAGCAGGCTAGAATCTTGAAATTTCGGATTTAAGCAGAAGAGAAATTGTACTATCCGAGTAGCGAAAACAAAGGCGCTGATCAGCTTCGCGGTTACCGCGAAGCTGATCTGCGTCTTTGTTTTCGCCTATGCAGAATTGTTGGTTTTCCCATGAGGCGGCTCAAATAGATAGTGCTAGAATGTCAGAAATGTCAATGACTTGGAGGCTTGTTTTCTCAGAATCGCTGCAGCTGAGAATTTCTGAGAACGTGAGAATTTCTACTTGTGTTTAAAAGAATTTTCAAATTTGCCAGTTGCCCACACACACACACACACACACACACACACACACACACACACACAAAATATGAACCATTATGAAAATTGGACACTATAATTGTATAACACAAACGGTAAGTTCTGAATTCAAAGTCTTGTCACGTGTCAGGGTGTCCAATATTTCCTTGTAAAGTTGTCTTTGGAACCGACTCTAGGTTTCATGCAGTATCTGGAGCATATCAATTTTCTGGAACATCTACTAGGGGTTGTACATGAAGGGGATAGGAAGGCATATGGCAGAGGATCATTTTTGATGTCATCTAAAGTATGAAAAAGATTTTTTCAATTTATTTTAATTAATGAAATCGAGTTTTAATGCAGTGGATCCTACACTTGGTTTCATGCAGTATCTGGAACACATAAAGTTTCTGGAATATTCCTGGTGGTTGAACATGAAAGGGGTAGGAATGCAGATGACAGAAGATCAGTATTTTGATGTCATCTTAAGTATAAAATTAATATTTTTGTGAACTCATGGAATCAAGTTTTAAAGCACTGGCAACAGATTATGATATAATGTGCAATAGATCTTAGCAAAATACCCAGAAATATCTTCAGAACAGTTGTGGTTTAATTTAAAAAATACTCGGGTCAGCTAAGATCAGATGACAATTTTAAATTTACCAAGTGTTATGCGGTTGTGTAGCGAATTCTTCGACACTAACTTACTTAAATTGAATTGCAGGATGTCAAGATCAATTAATTCTCACTGGCCTAAAAAAATCATGTTGATTGGACAAGCCATTTTTTCACAGTATAAGTTTAAATAGCCAAAAATACCCCCAAAACAGGTGTTATACTGTCTCACTTGAAAATTGCTTCTTTTTATGTGTAAGGGGATTGAAACTGACACTTTATTTGCATATAAAATATTCTGTGGTTAGTAAGTGGCCATATCCCCTTTATTCTGCCGTTTATTTGAATAGGCTACGACTATTAGTTTTTGAGTTATGCCATGATTACTAAAGCTGATGACATGTGCCAAAATGAGGTATTTTAAAGTGAGAAAAGCGACCTGCCAGATAAGTCAGACTGTTACATCCAATACTACTTCCAATGTGTTATAAACAATATTTGGACATACCTTATCGATAAAAGTAACCAGTCGCATGACTTACTTTTATCACTGGATAGATATTTATATCCCAAATTACTGAGGACAATGTAACAAAAAAGTGTCCTGTCCGTAAGATGTCATTTCTCTATGACGTCACATACTTCTGGAAGTTTAAATCACATTGGGAAATGGAGTCTTATGAACTGATAATTGTCATGAGAAAAATATTATGCCAACGCCAATGACAATGTAGAATTATAGAAATTATATTTTGGTCAAAAATGTCCTGTCCGTAGAGAAAAAATCTACAACAAAAAGTGCAAAATTTCTAAAATCAATGAACCCAGAACCATCAAATTTCACATGACGTATCTTTTTATCAGAACACAACTTTTATTACAATATAGGGCGGGATGGGTCAAAACTCTGGTTACCATGGCAACGGATAGGTCCCATAGGGTTATAATGGTGAAAACAATGTTTTCTTATTTTCTAGCTAGCTATTGATCTGATTCTGTTAAAACTTATTCATAACCAGGATATACACACCAGCTTTAAGTATATTAAGTTTCGGCCAAATCCGATTCCTAAGTAAGAAGTTAGCTCCCCTTTCTTATTTTTTTACGATTTTGAAGATGAAATAGAGTTTTGGATATAATGGAATTCTATGGCAAAGAATGATAAAAAGGTATATATTTTCCGAAACTGTTTAACTTATAGATTTCGGAAAAAGTGAAACAAAGCCAAGGGTACAACTTTTACAAAATACCTCTGAAAACAGGTGAAACAAAAATTTGCTTCTGATCGTAGCTGAGACGACTGTCAACGTCCCTCAATGAAATTTTTCATCTGGAATATTTAAGATATACTGGGCATTTGGCTGAGACGGCATTTTACATGTAAGTTACAAGGTTAAATAATATGACGTTTATATTTCATCAAAGGATAATGATAATGGCCCAAAAAATATTAACGGTGCATTAGAACATGATCCCTTTAATTCACACATTTATTTTCGTAAAAAAATGATCTTCTGCCATATGCATTCATACCACCTTCTTTTTCACCCACAGGAGATATTCCAGAAACTTAAGGTATTCCAGATACTGCATGAAACCAAGTGTAGGGTCCCAGGACAACATGATCATGTGTATTTTACAAGGAATATTGGACACCCTATCACGTGACAAGACTTTGAATTCAGAACATGCCGTTTGTTTTATACAATTAAATTGTCCAATTTTTATTATGGTTCATAAAATATTTGGGACCATCTGGGCAAATTTGATTTTTTTCGTCCGTTTAAGCATGGTGATCATTTAAACATACCATGCAATAAAACTTTTGATATCTGCGAACTTAAGCGGATGGCTGGCCCATTTATCACATTGGGATATGTAAATAATTATGAGAAAAGTCGCTACCTAAAAATTTTGTGAAACACCTGTACATGTATACCTGTAAGGAAGATGTATATGACCATGTCTGAATCTTTGATATGCTTTGATGTATTCATTTCATAAATCCTATCTATTACCGTATGCAAATGGATCCTGTAAATAGACTGCCTTATCTTGACTGAGACTTAGGGATGGAGATTTGTCATTGACGTTTTGGCAATGTAGCATCGTGAGAAAACCGGATTTTTGCCTAGGCGAAAACAAAGGCGCAGATCAGCTTCGCGGTAACCGCGAAGCTGATCAGCGCCTTTGTTTTCGCTACACGGATAGTATATTTCCTCTTCTTCTTAAATCCGAAATTTCAAGCTTCTAGCCTGCTTCTGAGCTTGTACAGCCCGGTTTGTGTCGGACCTGGTCGGAAACCCCGAAGACCGGTTTTCTCACGATGCGGCTCGTATCATGACCTCCTCTGTACCGGACATATTCAGAAATAAGATCTAGGATTACCCACCGTTGCTGACATTACAATTAAGTCATACACATAATTATAATGATAGCGACCCTGCTCACGACCTGAGATGCCTTTTAAAATTGTTCATTAGTAGTTTTCTTCTTGGGGGCCCCCGCCCATTGGGGCCTAAAGATTTACATGGGCTGCTTGTGCCTCCAGGCAAAGCTTTTTCGCTGCCATCTGATTACTGGTTAACCGCTCAGGTCTGAGCTTGCCCAGGAAAAGTGGTTTCAAGTCAAACCGTTCACACATAAGCCTTTGTGGCTTTGTTGGATGGTTATTTTCTAAGAACTTGTTGGATGTCATGACATCCTCATTTTGGGTAAAAGTCCCATAAAGTGGAGGCAACGTCCCCACATGACCTTAGCTGTTGACTGGGACGTAAAGCATCAATTCAAACAAACAAACAAACAAACAAAAAAAATCTTCTTGAACTTTTCATCGAGCGTTGCTGTTTCTAAACAATTTATATTTTAGACAGCTGTACCAGGTGCTACTCTATCCTTCAGGATCCTATACGGAAAGTTAACGTGAGTGGCTTCTACAATTCGGAAACATTTTTTGATATCATCAAAATACGTTAAACAATATGTCTTATGTACTGTAATATGTGATGTTCTCTGAGATTTTCGATCTTGTTGAAGTACGACGTTGACGTCACAAAACGTGAACTAAAGTTGACGTCAAAAAACCGCATGCTACGTTACTTGGATTTTTGCGCACTCATTCATTAGTTTCAAAACGCCATCTAAAAAGATAGGTTGCATATTTGTAGCAACACCATCATAATTTCCGATTCTATAATATTAAGACAACATTCACTGTGAAGGACAACAAAACAGGATACTACAGCTCTGTGTTACACACGATTTTCCGAGGCCAATTAATTTCATTACCAACTAAGAACCCTAATATGCAAACTGTAGGTAGTGTGTGTTATCTCTATGTTTCTTATTAATCGGTAGCGCTATTTATATAAGCTTTTGGACATGGATTATTAACATAATAAACATTGTTAGAATGTCAGAAAAAAACTAAATTTCTGCTTTGACTCCACAAGGCCCAAAATGTCAGATACTGTCACATACATGCACTTACCCGTAACGACATGAATATCCGACACATTATCTGGTGATAAATCCACATTCAGAGTCTGTTTCTCGAAAACCTCTCGGAGCTGAGCTTTTCTCCTCGCTGAGGAACACAACCGATATATTCCGACTACATCTAGGCCACGCCTTTCTACTTCCGCTATACACTTCACAACCAAGAGCGGGACATTTAGTCCCGAATTTTCACGTCTAATCACAGTATCTAAATCAATTCCAAATAATCCATTTTGTCTAATAGACGGAGATCGTTGTAAAAATATTTTGGGTTCCTTATAAAGAAGAGTTAGATACAACAAACCTTTTGGTTCCATTTTAAGAGCTAGATTTTTCTTACGACTAGATTCTAGGAAGCCAGGTATTAAAATAGAACCATGAAAGCACAACCTGTGTTTGAAGTTAGGATCCCAGTTGTATATCAGGAATGAAACGTCTTTTGCATCCTCAAGTTCAATTTCAAACGCTTCATCCCAGTCAAAGTTAACAGCACCAGTTCTTATCATTGTTCTGGCTTTGTTTAGGGAGTCAATGGAGATCACACAGTATAAATCACGAAGAGTCATTCTGGTTGATTTCAAACCCTGCCCACATAGCACGTGCACTGAAAGTGCTCCGTCATACCCGTTTATCCGAATGAACTCCATCCGTTTCCGGACATCAACCTTATAACATTCGAACTCGCCATACGGAATCTGAAGTGGACGTTTCGCTAATTGCAGATCCCGAAACCGTGATGCCGAGTTTCTAGTGATTGCACGACCGTTTGTGTCAATAGATTTTGATCGTTCCATTACTGGAGTGGTAGCTGAGGTAGTAATGGTCTGATTTGAGGACTGTTTCGGTCCTTTCGTTGAGGAGGAATGTAAATGAGGTGCCGCAGAGTATCGCGATTCCTGAGATACAGGGGTACTATATGGAGACTCCATCTGATATGTTCGATACTGATCTAAACAGTCCGCGCTATGTTTGCGCACCATTTTAGCACTGCCGGGAGTTTGAGTTGCTGCTGCCTTTCTGATGGGAACTGGTGACAGGGATTTAGTTACCAGCGCGGATGAAGGGGATGAGTAAATAGTACCATAATCGTCCGAGTAATATCCTTCCGCACGTGGATACGAGGTATAGTGACCTGCAAAGAGAAATATATCGTCTTAATATACAGGTCACCATATGTTTACTTATAAAAGAAATTCTATACTGTTCAATACTGTTGTCTACAAAAGCTCTGGCGGGCCTACGATTAAGCAAGGACTTACCTGTGCCGATTTAATAGTTTGTATGTCGAGCAACGATGGAGATTGTTCTTTGTTTTCTTGTATACGACGTTAAAATGTACGAGCTAAAATATTCATAAAATATATTCCTGAGGGAATGTATTAAGACACTTTTTTTTTTTTCAAAATTACTCAGTTTTCACATTTCAGCCTTTCATAGAAATATTGAGACTGGAATTTTAAAAAGTGCGGGCTAAAATATGATGTTCAAGCAGTGAATTTCTTTAAATATCTTATCAGTTTCTTGTGATTTCTTAAACTTTGTCAGAATTTGTCACACAACCCAATCGTGACTCAGTTGTTAAAAGATAATGATTAAGAAAGAGTTGACAAATCAATACTGCTGTCCCATTTTCAAATGTTGAATTTGCTTCCCTACATTTTTATTTCTTTCATTCAACACAAATGAAAATCATGGTTTGCATACCTAATGCTTTTTGTTCAGTGAAATATACTATAGGTTTGTTTGTATATTGCATTGTTGCTTATTGAAATATTTAACAAGCATGGCATTGTAATAAAACAATATCATGATATCAAGGCATACTCGTAAAAGACTTCTTTTTATAGTTTTTCTGTCAGTTCAAAACACAAATAAAAAAGAATAATCAACATGCGAATAAGCATTTCATAAACGATTACAATTACAAGATTAATGTCTTAAAATAACTTCTACACGGTCATGCTTTAATATCATACATATCACCCGTATGCACACTACAAGGAAAGCATAATAGATATACTGAACGTGAAATGGTAAAGGTACATCCATAAGAAAATGGCAAGAAATGCAAAAGTTGTAACTATAGACTCTAATCAGTTAACACAATGGGCGTGATTTGTAAGTGGTAGGAGAACAGGTATTCCTGCATATTATTTAAAGTGAACACACCAAGACGATAACTCTAGTTTTGTTCATCCGCTTCAAGATGGTTGGCTAGCCACTAACTTACGAATATGAAAATTCGTAAATAAGAGATGATGCATTGTTTGAAAAAAAAATCCCAAGTCCCTGATGGGATTTGAGGCCGGACCACCGGGTTAGTAATTCAATACTCTAACCACTGATCCAAAGAGTCGACTTAGTTTAAACATATTTTATTGCCATTTTTAAGCAATGAGGCTGGGCTACAAGTTCTTACAACATAAATTAAGCCATCCCCCTACAACATATTTACAACAGCAAACATGGCATCAGAAAACTACCATGTTGGCCGCTTATAACTTCATTACCCTTCATTATTTACAATCTGAATATCCTATCACATGCTACTAAGTGGACTCGTCGATCTTTTGACGCATCTAAGTTAAAAATCGGGGTATAGCAATTTTTTAGTTGAAAACAAGTGAGGTTTTGTTTATAAATAATCCATATTATGTAATAATCATTATGGTTTGTATACGGATATTTACATGCTGCTTAATGCATTGTTAAGCTCCATAATTACGACGTTAAAGGAATTATTCTGCTAGTTTACCTTGAGATATCGATCGATAGACGCTCCCATGACTCATCAATGAGAAACATTACGAAAACTTGCCCATGCATTATACAGTGATTTCTAAAGTTGTTAAAATGAAAAATTTTAGTAGGAAATTTTCCAAATTTTTCTTATTTTTGCTCAAAACATAGATTGTGGGTACACGTTATAACCGCCTCGGCAAGGCGGTTCTAACGAGTACCCACAATCTATGTTTTGGAGTAAAAATAAGAAAAAAGGTATACCCCTGCATACTTCAGTTTTGCTATATAAAAGTGGGGTTCAAGGTGGTACAAATTACACGGACATGTTTTCCTGATGAAGTAATATAATTAAAGAAGTGTTCTGTAATCTAGGACAGTGAAAAGCTTCCAGGATTAAATCCACAAAGCAATCATGTGACAGTTTGTTTTAAAATCGTCGTTGATTGAATACTTGTATTAGATTGCGGGAATGAGTGTATACTAGCATATTGCGACCAGAAAAACACTTTACAACCAATATTTTGACCTTCTCATAGTTTCGATATTTTCTAGTCTTTTTGTAATGGTCAGCTTTCATTTTTGACCAGGATTAAATCCAATAAGCAATCATGCGGCATGTCGACAATTGAATGTTTGTCTCAGATTCCCTGAGTGAGTGTATTTATTGCGATCACAAAATACTTCACATTAGCCAATACATTGACTAGTTCACATCAGGAAAATATGTCCATGAAAAGGCCTTGAACCCCACTTTATTATAGTAAAACTGGGGTTTGCAGGGGTATACCTACTTTTTTTCTTATTTTTGCTTAAAAACATAAATTGAGGGTGCTTGTTAGAACCGCCTTGCCAAGGCGGTTCTACATGTAACGTGTACCCACAATGAAAAATATTTTAAATGTTTTTCCAACATTTTTTTCAAATTGTACAGCACAAAAATCTCTGCATATTGCATGGGCAAGTTTTCGTAATGGAAGAATGGCCCGCTGAACATTGTTGATCGTTTCATTAGCTAGTTTGCTTTTTTTCTCTGCAGTCCATTTATTGCATTAGACTTTTTATGAAAACATCTAAAGATACATAATTCAAATCGTTTTTATCATAATGTTGCTACAAACTGTTCATGTATATCTGTCATATAGAAACTCAGAACCGCCAAAGAGTGTTATGTGTGTGTTATAAAAATCGATCTACTGCCAGTACTGTCGCGACCCCTAGTCGGGAGAGTGCATGTACGAAAACTAAGCTTTGATGGTTGGTGAAATTAAACAATATTTGACGAATATTATTGGATGAGTCCACTTTCATTTTAGGGGTGTTATGAGTAAGTTTTATTTTATTTTTTTATCTCATTTTTGATGAAATTTCGCTGTGCAAACAGAATAGCACCAGATGGGACGCCGCGTTGAGCGGCGTCACATCTACGGCTTTACTGTTTGCCTATGTCCCAGAAAAAGGGACAAAATCGTTAATAACGATTTCGAACGAGTTAAAAGTTGCAATGTCTAGTCATAAAAGTCAAATTTTTAGCATGATATATTCTTGGCTATACACGAGTGCGGGTAATAACGGTGACACGCAGAAGGGCTCCTGAACCTGTGAATGCAATAAAAATTGTAACAATTATTTTGATATCGTTTAAATGCGTCCTCAGCTCGGAATTATTTCTGTTTTTTATTTCCCTTCGTGGCAGCCAGCTATAACAGATCATATGTCATGACAGCTTAATCCCGGTGCAACGGTTGCAGACATTGGAATGATTCACTCTGGTGTTTATTGCAACGTAATCAACAGTCTCACAGATAAGGTGCATGTCTGTCATGCCTTTTTAGTAAACAATTTTCTATCGCAATTCATACGAGAATAACTTTTAAATATGTTTTTGAGTTCGTTGTATTGCCTCGCCGCCATTATGCTGATCGCTGGCTGTTTAAACATTTCAGGTAAGTTACATGTGCTACGTTTTGACAGCAAATCTACTTTTCTGTTCCTCTGGTAAAATCTGGGCTTTTAGGCAATATTGCAGAAAAGGCAGACCTATTACATATTTGGTTTCCTTTATTCCGGCATTTCCAAATTTTATTGACACCAGAATAGATACAATCGACACTGAGTATGCTCTGCCCACGCTGCCAGGGATGCAAAATGGCAAGTGAAATATTGAGATGCAAATACTTATATAGAGAGAATGTTTATAGGATGTAGTTAATCATGATATGGGCCTTTGCATGAGGAAACCAACAATTTGCATAGGCGAAAACAAAGGCGCAGATCAGCTGTGCAGTAATGCACAGCTGATCAGCGTCTTTGATTTCGCTACACGGATAGTACAATTTCTATTCTTCTGTAATCCGAAATTTCAAGCTCCTAGCGTTCTTCTGTGACTGTACAGGTCGGCTTGTGTCGGACCCGGTCGGAAACCCAAATTGTTGGTTTTCTCATGCGAAGACTCATATTCTTTTGTTGAACATCCTCATTGCGTTTTCAAAATTAAATGAAGCCATGACTGTTTCCTTTTGGAAAACTTTGGATTTATACATTTGTGATATAATGCTACATCATATCGCAAAGACAACATTGAAAAATTGCGCTGTCAAAGCTACAATATGCGTTAACTTGACGAAGATGAGGAAAACCCAGGAACTGGGACATTCAAAGCTGAAACATTATCAAAATTGTAAATAATGAAAATTTTCAGTAGAAAAAAAAAATGATATCTTTTGTTAGTTTGCTCAAAACATAGATTGTGTACCAACAATTTATGTTTTGGAGCAAACATAAGAAAATTAGGTATACCCCTGCGTACAAAATGTAGCCCAGTTTTACTGTATGAAAGTGGGGTTTAAGTGGGTATTGGGTGCACAGACATGTTTTCCTGATGTAAAAAAATGTACAAGTAGGCAAAGATCAGGAAAAGGCGCAATCAGAAAAACATCCCCACTCCAAAAACCGAGGTGGGAAAAAACTAAATAAACAATAACGTACTTGTACCACGAAGACATATCGTAAGATGAATGGGCAGCTATTTTACCAATAGTTGGCTTCTCAGTAACCTGAACTTAAATAAAAATATGATACATAAGGCGCCAACAGCACAAAAATAAACACCAAGACATAAAACAATAAGAACCGCCACAGAAGTATCGCCTAGGAACGATCAGTAATATAAAATTTCTGGCGGGCTTAAATCGATTTTACAGGTACCTACCTCACCCTCAGCTTCTGTAGTGGTTCATAACATTTAGTTAGTTGTTCGGTCCTCGTTGTGAATCTCTAGCTAGTCAATTAATCATCACGGACAAACAAATTAATCATGATAAATAACAATATGAATGAAAATCGAGGACTCACAGATTAAGTAAGCTGCCCGATGATGGAGATCCCTGGGTGCCAAATAACTTACTGACTCCGGAGCAAAAGAAAAACACCAGTTATATCCTATACGTCTGTAACGTATTGAAAAGAAAAACCATTCCTTCCTACAAGTTTCTTAAATTTGTAAACCAAGTCACCATAAAATTCTGGTTCTGAAAGGCCCTCGCGTAAAAGGGTCTTTAGCCCAACATTAAATTTGGAAATCAATTCAAAGTGTCTGCGATAAAATATAGGAAATGTTTTTCGAAGTTTATGATAACAATAGCCCTGCTGGAGAAGTTTAGCTGTTAAACATTTATTTCGCGCATCGAAGTCCGCAACATGATTGCCGACTCTAGCAAACCTAATAAGTTGCGAAATGTATACACCATAAGAAGCACGGCGAGGAACGTCATCATCCATAAACGGAACGTTTACTATATCAAAATCAAAGTCATCGCGTTTATCATAAATTTTAGAAGAAACAAGATGTAAGTCTAAAAAGGGGGCTTTGGTATCTGTGTTGTTTGCTTTATTCAACTGTAGTTCAGGGGGATAAACTTGTTTGACCATGCCTTCAAAATAAGGATTGTCGATGTTCAAAATGTTCGAGGTACCTAGAAGTCGAATTAAAAACCTCGATAACATCAGCTTGATTGTCATGGTTAAGAGAATCCATAAAATCTCTTTCGTAGCAGTATAAAATAGATCAGCTACAAGAGGGGCGCAATTTGTACCCATCGGGATTCCAACAATCTGTCTGTAAAACTTGATTCCGAATATAATATAAATATTATCCAGGAGATAGGATAAGGCGTTGCATACATTCTGACCTGACCAAAGTGTATATCGACTTTGGTCAGAGGAAGTGAAAAAGCTTTTCTGTCATTACAGGCCAATTAAAGCGAACCATAGACTTTAAATCTACATACACAAAATGCAAAGACAGTTGTCAAGTGAGTTTTTCTTCCCAATAGGTGGTTACTCAGCTACCGTAGTCTTAACGTTCTATCAAGTAGACACAGTTAGTATTTCAAACTGCACATTTACTGACACAAAACTAGCCAATAGGGAAAAGTAAAAAGAAAGTATCGTATCGGAACGGCCAGAATGTTTCGAAAATTCACGATTTGCGATCAAATCCAGTTTTAGCGGATTCGCTTCGTTCCAAGGCCATACTTCTGTGGTAGTTATTTTTGTTTTATGTCTTGGTGTTTAAATTTTTTGTGCTGTTGGCGCCTTGTGTGTGTTTTCATATTTTTAGTTAAGTTTATGTAACTGAGTGGCCACCTATTGGGAACATAGCTGCTCATCCGGCTTACGATATGTTTTCATGGTATAAGTACCTGATTGTTGATTTGGTTTTTTTTCCCACCTCGGTTTTCGGGGTGGGAATCTTTTTCTGATTGCGCCCTTTCCTGATCTTTGCCTACTTGTACCTTTTTAGCGGAAACTTTTCTTAGTTTCTAACCGCTCTCAGTCTTTCTAGAACAGTTACATTTGACCCACTGATGGCGATACTGATGCACCTTTATTGACCAATCGCATCTATTATTTATGGAGGCGAGTCCAAGCGAAACCTGAAATCCATGTTTCCGAGCATTTTAAACTGCAGAAATTTGTTAGAAGCTTAAAATGTCATGTTTATATACAGAATCGGGGGTTCAGGTGTCTAGATGTAAGTAGCTGTCGATATGATAATCTGCGCCATAGTATCAGCTCCCTCAGTCTTTCCCCAACACGAAACCAACGTTATGTTATGACACTAAATTAGTTTTCGCTTTTAACTACCCTTGCTGGACTCGTGTTGCAAGAGGTACTGTGAAAACGTAATCACTTTGGATACCTTGCTAAGAAATATAGCAGGTCATGTCAAGAATTAGTAATAAACTGATGTCATAGTCGTGGCATGTGTGAAAAAAAAATGTTGGACTGAATAGCAGTATAAATAATTCACAATGTAATGTAAGAATAATAGAAAGCTAAAAAAATGGCACATTTTTGTTTAAAAACACAAACCCAGGTTTCAAGAGGAAACTATAATGACAATACTAGAGATCATATTAATTAACCCATATTTGACGAATGGATTCTCCCATCGTTATCATTTGGGTGAGTCCACTTTCACTTTTAGGGGCGTCAAGTGTGATTTTCAAATTTTATTCAATTTTTCGATGAAAATTCTCTAAGCCTATGTCCCATAAAAGGGACGCCAGGTTTAAATGAGTTAATCGCGGCGATATGGCGTTTTGCAGCGTCACATCTGGGGCTATTCTGTTTGCCTATGTCCCATAAAAGGGACGCCAGGCTTAAATGAGTTAATTACAAATAGTACGTGGTCGAGTACTTTCCTAGCAGAATTAGATATCGGCGGTAAAATCAGCTATATAGTAAACATATAATAATAATAATAATAATAATAATAATAATAATAATAATAATAATAATAATATGTATAAAATCACATGATTACGTGGTCGCGGTTATATCTATCACGATGAGCCACGTGCAAGTTGACAACGAGGTTGACATAATTATGTCAAGCAAGATGAAAGAGCTGATAGAAGTTTGTTCCCATCTACAATGCCTTCGTTCGGACGTTTACTTGAAAAGTCTGTGTATCTTTAATAAAATAAAAATATTGATTTTATTTTCTATTGCAATTACGAAGCCCTTACATTTGGTGATGAAAACTTTATCTCATTTGCAGTTTTTTACATTCTACTCATCCATCGATTCTGCAGTTCAAATCTTAATCAAAGTTGATTATAGTCGTCAATATGTCAATTTAATCGATTAAATAGTTCATAATTAAATGCTTTTCCTGGTTTAATGTAATTACAGACCGAAACTCCCGGAATTTCAGACAACATTTTATAAACGAGAAAGCTTTGAACATGGCGAGTCGGAGTAGAATTAAATGACTTTATGCTTTGATCCAGCCTCATCAGGAAAACATGTCCGTGCAATGTGTTCCCTATTACACCCCACTTTCATTATGTTTATATAGAAAAACTGGGGTTTGCAGGGGTATACCTATTTTTCTTCTTTTTGCTCTAAAGGTAAAAGTAGGCAACGATCAGGAAATGGTGCAATCAGAAACAAATTCCCACTCCAAAATCCGAGGTTGGAAAAAACTTAATTAACAATCAGGTACTTATACCAAGAAAACATAGAGTTGACGTGACGTCTTTAAAATTGGACAAACTCTTTATATTCAATATTGGAGCATATACATGCAGGAAATAGAAAACTTTTTATAAGTCCATGCCCCCCCCCTTGCCCAATCATATGAACACAATTGCATTTTTGTAAATGGCATATTATATCAAAATGCCATCTTTGGGCAAGGGATAGGAGACGATGTTAAAAAGCCTCAATACCGATAAATGGACCATCAAGAAAACATGTCCGTGAAATGTGTACCCCCTCAACCCCCACTTTTCTATAACAAAACTGGGGTATACAGGGGTATACCTATTTTTCTTATTTTTGCTCAAAAACATAGATTGTGGATACTCGTCAGAACCGCCTCGGTGTGTACCCACAATCTATGTTTTGAGCAAAAATAAAAAAGTCAAATATTTCTACTGAAAATTTTCATTTTTTACAACTTAAGAAAATTCTGTATATTACATGGGCATGTTTTCGTAATGCACAGTTCCATTATTTGTAATGTACCAAGGTTATTGGAGTATACTGTATATGTACTTCCTGAATGAACAGACAAGCTGTCCTATTTTAACAGGTAACGCTCTAATGCATATAAATATGCAAAATATGTTCATCAATTTTTGAAGGTTTATGCTTTATGCCTCCGTGGACAAAATCTAACGTCCCTTCAGTACCACGCAGCGATTGGTTTTACCGCAATTTCATACATGAAAGCCATTGTCACATCAGGAAAACATGTCCGTGCAATCAATACCCCCCTTAAACCCCACTTTTATATAGCAAAACTTGGGTATGCAGGGGTATACATATTTTTCTTATTTTTGCTCCAAAACATAGATTGTGGGTACTCGTTAGAACGGCCTCGCCGAGGCGGTTCCAACTTGTACCCACAATCTATGTTTTGAGCAAAAATAAGAAAAATATCAAATTTTTTCTAGTGAAAAATTTCATTTTTCAGCCATTATTTTTTCTGAATATTGCATGGACAAGTTTTCGTAATGAAAAGAACTTCCCTCATGAATACAAAACATATGGATAATAATAATAAAACTGATGTCCTTTGTGAGCAGTGAGCAACAAGTGGCATACGCTTATATGCCACTTGTGAGCAATTAATGAGAAAAGGGATGGGCCATACAGCGGTTTCGGCTAATTAAGCCTCTTCAGTGACCCTCTAGACTAAGTTTGGCAAAATGGAGCCAAAGAGAAATACTGTAATTTTGCAACTTTCAACAGGAAAGTCGATACAAAGACTAGTAGTATCCAAACAGAGCCAAATATATAAACGTTGGTTAGAAAATGAATTTAAACCGATAATAATTTCTATTCAAAGTCACCACTGTTCAAAGTAAAAGTTGCTTAATGCTTTTGCATAGTATATTTAAGCTACAGGTTTTTACGAAAGTGATGGACAGTGTTATTTATAGTAAAATGTTATAAATCTGATGAAGATGATGTACCTGTTATTCGTGCATGAATAGGTTCTACCACCTCGGTGATGCGTTTCTAACGGGTGCCCTCACTCTATGTTTTGGAGCAAAAATAAGGAAAAAAAAGGTATAACCCCGCATACCCCAGTTTTGCTAAGTGGGTTTCAAGGGGGTATATATTTCACGGACATGTTTTCACGATGAGGTATTACCGCGTGTTTAAAAATGTAACTATTCAAGCCTCATCAGCGACCCCTTTAAACTGACAAAAAATACCAATATATTCAAGCCGAAAATCGTCCTTTAACATATCAAAAATTCATTGCGTTTGTATGCCATCGTCATAGAAAATCTAAAGGAGCGTACAGTGCAAAAAGCTTTTCCCTGAATGACAAATTGATTGATAAGAACTCATCCTTATTCAAAGTTCATGCCATCAAAAATTGCAAGGCTTGCAATATTTAAATTGATCATTTCCAGTTAAAGTGAAATGTACCGCTTGGGATGTTTTGAATATGGAAATTCAATATTTTGATTTACTCAGCTAATTCCATCAAATATGAGGCTTTGTCAAATTGAGGTTCTTTGAGTTTCATTTTATGCGCTATGTGAGGACAGATGTGGGATGCATACCTTATCAATCAACTTTCTTTTCAATTGCCCATGCAATATACAAAGAATTTTTTCAGTTCAAAAATCGAAAATTTTCATCAGAAAAAAATTTGATATTTTTCTTATTTTTGCTCAAAACATAGATTGTGGGTACACGTTAGGTTCTAACGAGTACCCAGAATCTATGTTTTGGAGCAAAAATAAGAAAAATAGGTTTACCCCTGCATACCCTAGTTTTCCTATGTAAAAGTGGGGTTCAATTGGGGCATTACACGGACATATTTTATTTTTTTGTGATTTATTTGTTTGTTTGTTTGTTTGTTTGTTTGTTTGTTTAACTTCCCAGTCAACAAGTTTTCAGTCACGTCTGGACGGAGCCAACTCTTCTTGGGTTTAACCAGTACTGTAGGGAGTTTTAACATTGAAATGTGTCTTGTTCAAGAACACAACACGATGCCGCTCGTGGAGATCGAACCCAGAACCTCTCGATTCGGAGTCCTAGCACTATGCCACCACGCTCCCTTTTGATTTCTTGGCTGGGTTTGGATTTTACATTAAATTGTACAATCTCTGTGCATCCTATTTAAACGTTTGGCATGACTTTGCAAAGCCTTCCCTTCCGGGGTGTTGGAGAACACCAACCACGCAAGTATTTGAGCCGCGTCATGACAAAACCAACAATGTGGTTTTTAACAGGTCCGACACAAACTGAGCTGTACAAGCACTGACAATGGCTACTGGCTGGAGGTTGGATTTAGAAAGTAGAGGACTTGTACTATCCGTGTAGCGAAAACAAAGGCGCTGATCAGCTTCGCAGTGACTGCGAAGCTGATCTGCGCCTTTGGTTTCACATATGCAGATTGTTGATTTTCTCATGAGGTGGCTAAATTTTGTTAGTTGCCGCAGGTCCATGTGGGGGAAGATGATCATCCATGCGGTCATTACATGTACTTGAACTAATACCCAAGTTAAGTGGCGAGCAGGGAAAATCTAAGCGACATGCTTCTTCTGAATGCGGAAGCAGTAATGATACTGTCATGATACATCAGGATAAAAGACCTTAGTGGCTTTAACACCAGAAAAAATAAAACTAGTTACAACTTCGAATGACGCATGCGCCAAAATGTTGCTGAACGTTCTGCGACAAGCGGATGAAATCGACATTGCTTTTCAATTACTGTTCATCCTCTTCTTAATGTCCAAGATCTGGTCTTAACCTATATTTTCAAGATGAATTTAGCAACAATGAGGAATTTGTCTCGAGATAGAGCAGCGACCAGCTTGTGCTATAGCCAGTTGGTTAGGTCGCAGAACGTGAGTGGTGGTTTCAAATGTTCATTTAGACAAAAACGATGACTGTGATCAAATATGGTGGATACTGGAGCCTATCATTATATAGACTCGTACAGTTTTCCTTTCGCTAGGATCCAACTCAAATGGTTGAACATCAGTTTATGCCTGTCTTGCCTTTCGACAGTATTGTTTTGTATTTGATCTTCGTTTTGAACGTCGTTTTCATTCACAATCACTTGCTTAACAGGCATGTGTCTTCACGTCTTACAATATAGGGATCAAACATGTTCTATTCGTTAACATTCGTTAGGTCCCCTTGGTTTTCAACATTCCCCTTGGGACCTGGCGAATGTTAATGAATGACAAAATCATTTTGATCGCAATTCAATATAGCATAAAATCTGCACAAACGAAGGAAATAATTGTGCACTTTGTATTACAGCCTCGTCACATTTTCATACACGTAAATGCTTTCATCCTTATGCTCGTTCCGGGCGGACTTCTGCTTCTCATTATTAGCACATGCTTTGCGTGAGGTCTAGTTACAAGCATAGTTAAATGCGATATATTATTATAATAACAGCAATTGCGCATGTGAATTGCCATATTAAAACACGGCTTTTTTCTTCGTTAATATTCGCCTGTTAATATCGTGTGACAAATTAGACTACTAGGTTGAACTTCACGCGAACAGCTTCCAAGAATGGTTTCTTTGAGGAAGATCATTGGACCAATCACGTGCATTTCCCTGGTAATATCTAAACCAATGCCAACTGACAATTAAGGTTTACCATTTTAGTCCTATAGAGAATTGCCATAATCATCTTAAACAATTTTAAGACACCACTTTACTTTTAATAATAGATACAATCATTCATTTCCTTAGTATCTATATTGCTCATATCTGTTTCCATTAAAATACACATTTAATGCTTGGATAACGGACATTACTTGAATAACTTGAGTAGCACTTCCCTGATTTTTCAAGATGTCGCTCATGACTTCGCTGATTTTTTCAAGACGTCGCTCAGAACTTCACTGCTGATTTTTCTGACATACTCGCTTTTCATTCAACATGTACTTTTATACAATTTTCAATCATCCTCCATAAACTTACTTAACGGACCAGTTTTGACGTCATTTTGTTATTTTTATTCCGGTTTGTTTGATTTTCGAACGCTTCTATAAGCTTTATCGACACTCATGTAATTATCAGTTAATAGTAAAGCACTATGATCATGTGCTTAACTAGTATACAGCGTGACAAATATAGACTTCCATTAAAATGATGAAGTATGAATCGAGGCTGAATATTATTAAAATCGGTTACCCAGTCACTGGCTTGGAAATCAGGCCTACTGATAGGACGTGGCGATTTATGAATGAAGTCAATCATATGTTGTTTATTTTCATTGAATGAAATTCATTTGTCTGATAGTAAACATAAATAGATTGTGAAGTTTCTTTTTAGAAAACGTTTTCGATTGATGGTAGAGCCGCGGTGGTGTAATGGATAGCGTATTCGCTTAGCAATCAAGAGTTTGCAGGTTCGATACACGTCTGGTACATGTACCTGTCCTCATGATGCCATGTAAAAGTGGACTGAGATGAAAATACAGTTATTGTAATTATTATTGTCTTGTCGCTGACGTAATTAAGGCAAACCACCCATAGAACGTGTTACAATACAACATCAGGATAAAATTTCCGTGTTATATTTACCCACTTATACCCCATTTTATATAGAAAAAAAATTGGGGTTTACAGGGTTATACCTATTTCTAGCTCACCTGAGCCGTTAGGCTCACAATGTAAGCTTATAGGATACTCATGCTCCGTCGTCCGTCGTCGTGGTCGTCGTTGTCGTTGTCGTCGTCGTCGTCGTCGTCGTTGTTCACACTTTTCAATCATCTCCTTCACTGAAACCGCTTGGCCAATCATATTCAAATTTCATGTGGAGCATTCTTAGGAAGGGGGAACGAAAGTTTCGGTATAAATGGTCCAGGTCACATGATCAAGATGGTCGCCATGGCTATAAATAGCAAAAACCTTTAAAAATATTCCTCTCCAGAACCAGAAGGCCTATGATTTTGAAACTTGGCATGAAGCACCAGGCGATGGAGCTCTACAAAGTTTGTATAAATCATTCCCTGGGATGACCTTGACCTTTAACTTAGGTCGCCCATGCATTTGAATGGGGAAAAATAGGAAAAATGTCATTTAATGGCAGAAAACTTGCTAGGAATGAGCAAATGGACAGAAGATTTATGTTTATGAAACTATTTTGGGCCCAGGAGGTTGTCTGCCCCTGCCCCGGAGCTATATACATGTATATGACCAAAGTATTGAGACCGCTTGGCCAATCAAAGCCAAACTTTATGTGGAGCATCCTTTGGCTGAGGGATTGAAAGTCTGTATAAATGGTCAAGGTCACATGACCAAGATGGCCGCCATGACTATAAATAGCAAAAAACCTTTAAAATCTTCTTCTTCAGAACCAGAAGGCTATGATTTTGAAACTTGGTATGAAGCATCTGGCAATGGAGCTCCACAAAGTTTGTATAAATCATGACCCTGGGATGACCTTGACCTATCTTATTGCAAGGTCAACTTAGGTCGCCCATGCATTTGAATGGGGAAAAATAGGAAATGTCATTTAATGGCAGAGAACTTGCTTGGAATGAGCAAATGGACAAAGATTTATACTTATGACAATATTTTGGGCCCAGGGGGTTGTCTGCCCCTGCCCCAGGGCTATACACATGTATTTGACCAATATATTCAAACATCTTCTCTAAAACTGCTTGGCCAATCAAAGCCAAACTTTATGTGGAGCATCCTCAGGAAGAGTGAATGAAAGTTTGCATAAATCATGGTAACATGACCAAGATGGCCATCATGGCTATAAATAACAAAAATCTTGAAAAATCTTTTTCTTCAGAACCAGGAGGCCAATGATTTTAAAACCAAGCATGAAGCATCAAGGAATGGAGGGCTACAAAATTTATATAAATCATGACCCTGGGATGACCTTGACCTATTATACGACAAGGTCAACTTAGGTCACCAATGCATCTGAATGGGGATAATTGTTAAAATGTCATTTGAAGGGCAAAACTTGCAGTAAATTGGCAAATGGACTGATTTTTCATGATTTGAAAAGACATTGGCTCCAGGGGTTATTCTGGCCCTGCCCTGGGGTTATATACATGCATATTACCATTGTTGTCAAACAAGTTTATTAGTATATATGTCAGCTCTCAGGTGAGCGTTTATAGGACCATTGGTCCTCTTGTTCTTACTTATGCTCTAAAACATAGATTGTGGGTTCTCCTTAGAACCGCATCGCCAAGGCGGTTCTTACGAGTACCCACAATCTATGTTTTGAGCAAAAATAAGAAAAATATCAAGATTTTTCAGGTGAAATTTTATTATTTTTTTTACAACAAAAAATTCTCTGTATATTGCATGGGCAATTTTTTGTAATGAAATCCAATTTCTGGACGCGGTGACGTTTAGCGTGTGGTTAAGTTAGCCTTACCACTATATTAACGCATTTAATCCATTGTGTCAGTTCAAAGTTTGGTTGATTCCCCGCTTGATGTTTAAAAGCTGACAGTGTTTTATGTTTGACACTGTCAACATTGTCCATAAGTATAATTTCAACATTCAAATTATACTTAACTTTATAAGCAAATAGCATTTTAAGAAATTTTCTGCTTTGCAACTATGCAACTGACATTTGAAAGCGACGCGAGAAAATTTGTAAGGGGCATCAGGAGTGACTTATTATTTATTTATTTTTTTATTAAATTGTTCACTGCTCTCAGGTTTTAATTTTTATTCTTTCAGCAAACAGTATTGCCCAAGATGTGACGCCGCGTTCTGCGGTTGCACATCTATGTCTATAATGTTTGCCTCTGTCCCATAAACTATGAGCTAATGGTGGCATCATCTTTGAATGTTTTGGCAGAAAAGAGAAGAGGTATTACTGATAGTTCCAATGCGATACTTCTGTTGTGGTTCCATTTGTTTTATGTTTTGGAGATGAGTTTTTGTACTGTTTGAACCTTATGTACGTTTTCATAATTTTATTTCAGTAACTGAGTAACTGAGGTTACTGAGTGGCCGCCTATTGGGAAAACGCTGCTCCCTCGGCTTACTATATGTTTTCTAAGTATACGCACCTAATTGTCAATTTAGTTTTTCCCACCTTGGTTTTTGGAGTGGGAATTTCTTTCTGATTGCGCCTTTTCCTGATCATTGCCTACTTGTACCTTTCTTTATATTCCAGTGCCATCTGGAATTATAACCGAATCAGTCTTGGCAGGAGTTTAACTGGTAATCCAGACACCTTTAAGAGCAGTATAATCTGAACTGCTCCTAGGAAAGTATGGCCATGGCTTATGCCTTCCGGAACCGAGCTGTACAGCTACAGAATGATGGGCGCGAGAAAAAAGGTCTTCTGGGTTTCCGGCAAAGTCTGACACAAATCGGCATGTGCACCTACGGAAGATGGCCAGAAGCTTGAAATTTCGGATTTAGGAAGAAGAGGAATTGTACTATCCATGAAGCGTAAACAAAGGCGCTGATAGGTCAAGGTCAACCCAAGGTCATGATCAATATAAACTATAAAGAGCCAGAGCCCCCAATGCTACATACTAAGTTTCATTGAAATCGGTCCACCGATTTCAGAAAGGTTGATTTTAAAGGATCTTACCACATATATGGGCATGGCGGCCACCTTGGTCATGTGACCCGGACCATTTATACAAACTTTAATTTCCCCTTCCTTAGGATACCACATATAAAATTTGGCTTGATTGGTGAAGTGGTATCTGAGAAAATAAAGTTTTAAATTTAATATGTAAATGACCTTTGGCCAATGTCAAGAGATGACCTTGACCTTGACTATTCATAGGACTTCATTTACTGAATAAGTTGTATGTATGATCCAACTTCCTGAAAAGTCTAATGTTTTCCCTTTTATCCATTAAGAAGCCTATGTGACCAATGTTGGCCCTGCTATAAATTATGTCAAGGTCAACCCAAGGTCATGATTTATACAAACTATGATGGGCCAGAGTCCCCGATGCTACACACCAATTTTCATTGAAATCGGTCCAGCAGTTCAAGAGAAGAAGATTTTTAAGGTTTTACCATAAATGGGCATGGCAGCCATCTTGGTCATGTGACATAGACCATTTATACAAACTTTGAATTCCCCTTCCTAAGCCTCGGATACGACATATACAATTTGCCTTTGATTGGTGAAAAGGTTCCTGAGAAAATCAAGTTTTAAATTTAATATGTAAATGACCTTTGGCCAAGTTCATTAATGAATGACCTTGATCTTGAATACGCCTATGACTTCATTAAATCAATCAGTTATAAGTATCTACCAACTTTGAGGTCACAGGCCGCAACACGTCCTGAAAAATCCAATGTTTTCAGGTTTTTGTTTTTCCATGTGACCAAAGCTGACCTTGCCGTAAATTAGGCTAAGGTCAATCCAAGGTCATGATTTATACAAAATATGATGGACCAGAGTCCCTGATGCTACATACCAAGTTTCATTGAAATCGGTCAACCGGTTCCAGAGAAGAAGATTTTTAAGGTTTTTACCATATATGGGCATGGCGGCCATCTTGGTTATGTGACTTGGACCATTTATACAAACTTTAGTACACCCTTCCTAAGGATGCTCTATATGAAGTTTGGCATTGATTGGGCCAGGGGTTTCAGAGGAGAAGATCTTTGAAAGACTTGAACGACGACGACAACAACGACAACGACGACTACGACAGACGACGGAGCATGGCCATCCTATAAGCTCACCTTATAAGCCTTCGGCTCAGGTAAGCTAAAAATCCGGTTTTCTCCCGACGCGGCTCAATTTTGTTCTCTGGTTTTAAATGTCAGTTGCTCCGCAGTAGTTTAAGGAACCTTAATCGTAGTTTGATTCCAATAATTCATTTTGAAAGCACTAAAATACAAAGATTGTAGCATAAATGTGATTCAAATTATACTAGGATTTCTTTAAATGTTACTGGGTTATATTATTTAACTTTTAAGAAGAAATTTTAAGAGATCGTGACACAGCACGAACTCAATTTCAAGAGTATATATTCACACAAACTACTGTTGAAAGTCTATTTTAAAGCTCAATTTTGTACAGAATATCTTTCAGCGTTTACAAACTTATCGAAATACAAAACTATCAAATTCATTTTCACTTATTACTAACAGAAATAATTTTTGCAGATTCATTCCCCGTTTATTGGTTGGAAGCCGATGGCTATGTCTTCAGAATAAATTACATCTACTACGAGCAAAATGTTGCAATTGCTTCATTATAGCTTCATACAGCATACCAACTTGCATTTCTATTCAAAAACTGAAACTGTAACTCGTTTGCGGTCTTATTTCGTATTTTACTGTTTCAGTTTCCCGTAATGTTTCGAGACCGTAAATCTAAACCTTCTTCGTCGAAATAGGGATCCTATGTATCGTTGGGGGTAAACAATGATATAGTTTGGTTTCGCATATTAAAGACGATTCATGTGATAAAAAGTAATACCATTCGTTTTAACTACTATTATGTGTGTATCGACTAGCAATGGATGATGTTATAAAATCAACGCGTAGAACAATTATGGGAGCCGCCTCGTGGGAAAACCAACAATGTGGTTTCCGACCAGGTCCGACACAAACCGGCCTGTACAAGCACAGAAAAGATCTAGAAGCCTGAAATTTCGGATTTCAGTAGAAAAGGAATTGTACTATCCGAGTAGCAAAAACAAAGGCGCTGATTGTTGGTTTTCCTATGAGGCGGCTCATGGATTCGTTCATCGTTTAATAAGGCTATGGTACATGTACATGTCGATCGCGAGTGGTTGCCATTTGAGAAATAGTAGTTCTTGTGTGGTTTTATTTCATTATATGGTAAAATGTCCCCTAATAGGTAATTGCTTCTGTTAGTCCTACTCACCACTTCAACAATGATAAAACTTTGAAATGGCAATGAAATCAGTGTTTCAAATTGGTCTTCATCATGCTTGTCCCCAGTTAAAACGATAATAGGTGTCCCAGGAAAAGTGGTTTATCTTCATTATACTACTGTTTATTGTGCCTACTTCTCTGTCGTGCTCGTTCCCTTTCGCTCCTGTTGAATCTTAGCCGGATGGCTACCTTGTTAGGAAAGAGCTAGTCATTCTACTCTTCGAGTGTGTTGTCGGAAAATGTTTTGTTGTGTTTTGTGTGTTTTCATTCCCACCCGCTGTCTATGTTGGGACTTTAAATTTAATTGCATCGATTCCTGGTCCATCTATTCTTACTTTCTAGAAAGGTTTGTTGCAAATTCAGAAAGTTTTGTTATAAATGTAAGGTTTTGACATCTGGAAAACTAAAGTGCTACTTTTCAATGAAATTTTATGGTTCAATAGTTTAGGTTCAACTGTTGGAAATCGAAGCAGATGAACTGCTTATCAACTTATAATATGTCCAGGTCCCAGGACCAGGGCTTCAATGATGTCTTCGGAATCGTGTTTTGTAATTTCAGAACGTTTTGGTTTAAATGCAAGGTTTTGGCTTCTGAAAAAGCTAAACCTGCGTGGACAAAATTTTCACAAAAATCGTTTACATTGGAGTATACAATATAATACATGTATAAATCTGTATGACTGTACACGTTCTCTTTCATATTTCATCACAGAAGGCGCACGGTTTAGCGAAAGCATTCAATTCGTTTCATTGTCACATCTATCAAATGACCACTCACACATTGCCTTCTCTATAATAACAAGTCATCTATTATATTTGACATTTCAATTTCTAGATGGACATTTGGACAAGGAAAATATAGTAGTTTGTGTATACAAGTCTTTGTATTTTGTGCCACAATAGAACACAAACAATGCCTGTTTAAACAATGTGAGTTATTGAATCACAGCCAATGCCTGTTTAGCTAATGATGTGATTTATTGAATGAGCCTAAAAGTCCTGAATAAGTAGTGAATTGAACATGCCTTATATTATTTTTAACATTTTACGTATACACCTACGCAAGCTTACGTGTGCATCAACATCGGACACTATCTAAAGGTCATGAGACCAAGTTATATGCTGATATAACAATCAGGAAATGTAAATAAATCAGTTCAAGTAAAGTTACGGTTAGTTCATTGCCAACTCAAGGCAAAATAGTGACATAGGCCCACTGGGATGGATAGCATATTGATATATAACAATTATCGTTATTACATGTGCATGTTAAAACCGTTCATGTTTAAATTACGATTAAATTAGAGACCTAAATGGGAATTTACTTGGCTATGCGTTATTTTATTTGATCAGTTTTACCGAAGATCAGATGAAATACTGTCATGGCACAATTGAGCATTAACTTGGTCGCAAAATGTACAGCAAAACGTTTGAAAATCGCTTAACAAGTGAAAACGTTCTGGTCAAAGATATTTTTAGGTTTAGGGATTTTCTGTACAAAAATCTCAAGGAAGGGAGGTAAACATTTTCTTCCACAAAAACAATCTTATTAGTTTAGTATGATTGCTCAAAATCATTATAAAATGACCTAAATTTCTTACCCAGAACGAAATCTGGTCAAAGATATTTTGAACATAGGGATTTTCTGTACAAAAATCTCAAGGAAGGGAGGTAAACATTTTTCCCACAAAAACAATCTTATTAGTTTAGTACCATTGCTCAAAATCATTATAAAATGACCTAAACGTCTTACCCAGAACGAAATCTTCATGATCATGTATGCCCGGGCATGTATGTTTTCCTAAATGTGTGCATTTTAATGATCATCGCAGGATTACATTCCTTGAAAATGCAAAATTAATGCTCCATTCAAAATGTATTTTGGCCATAAAATCTTTATCTGTTGACCGATTTTCAAAACTTTTGTAGATCCTATTGGGATAAACTACGATCAAGACTTTGACATGAAAATAATTTTCATACACACCTAAAAATTCTGAGAAAAACGATCATCAAAGGAAAGTTTTTAAACTTTAGGTTAAATTCACTTCAATGTGATGATGAACGATTGTTCAAAATCTATGATTTAAAGCCAAACATTTTGGTCATATTTAGATTCAAGACTTCCCACAAAATGGCTTAGAACAGAATTAATGTTTAGAAAATGATTTTAACCATATGTGTCATCCTGGCGAGACAACGTAGGAAATCCAAAAACCACCCGATCAATACGTGCAATATTTGACCGTCATTTAATCAGCTGGAAACGCAATTAAAACAGTACTTGCAATGCCAGGGCAAGAGATGTCCTTTCAGACATTATTGATTCTGTGAAGAATGAGTCATTCGTTCAGTGACCAACGAATAAGCATGATGGCTTTACCATGTTACATGAAGGAAATTGGATTGGATTGAAACAAGTACGACGTCTCTGGGACATTGAGTGGACGCGTTCTGAAGATTAGTATTGGAAGGTCATTCTTGTATGCCGGGTCTATAAGTTAGTAATATGGTCAGTTTCAAATTGAACTTATTGCGGGCGTTCACGAACGCCCGCATATATATACGTTGATGCAAACACACATCAATCCGGAAATGGCGGCAATTAGACCGATCCCACTGTTGCTCCCGCATCATCATAAGTCAGTACCTGGCGAAAAACGAGTAGGGAACCAACCGTAATGATACATGCTAAGAAAAAAAATAAGATCGTGAACGAATTATTTCGGAATTAGACCGAACCCATCATTGTTTCCGCGTCTTCAGATGGCGAGTAATGAGTGGGGAACCAAATCAGCTGTTCCAAGAATTGAACATAATGGCAATTGATTCCATGTGTTAACATTATTATTGTGAAAGATGATAAAAAATAATCCAAAATTACAGTTTTGCTTCAAAAAAGGCCATTTAAAAGTTTTATTTTGAATGGTCAGAAAACCATTGCTATCTTGAAGCCCAATATATTTTGATAAAATGATACTTATTTATTTGGAGTTTTTCTGATGATATTAAAAGCGAAGCATAGTAAGGTCTATCTATGCCGCGAAGATGAAGTCAGCGGAAGCGGGTCAACTCGGCCTGATACCAACTCGGCTCCTGAGTCAAATGCCAAATAGGAGCCGCATACTCAAGCTGGGGCCTAACCAATGATTTGTATGCAACTTCTTTATTATGCCGAGGTGCCAAGACCAAATTGCGTCTAAGACAGCCCAATGTCTTAGTTGCTTTACATGAAATTTCAGAAACATGTTGACCCCATTCAAGATTATCTGCAATTGTTAAACCAAGGTATTTGGCAGACTGAACTGTGATTCTTTATGTTGCATGTTTGGTATGTCGACTTCTGTTGTATACGCTTAATTTGTTTTTAGTTGAAGCAAGCCGGATGGCTACCTTCCTGGGAAAGAGCTAGTCATCTTGCTCTTCGTGTGTGTTGTCACATTTTCATGTTCAGGCATCCTGAACCTTCTTTTGAACTATTATGTTTGCCCTTGTTAAGTCTACATCTTTCCCGCTTGGTGTCTGGGTTGGGATTTTAAATTTAATTGCGTCCATTCCTGTGCTCTCTTTTTTACTTGTTCTAATATTTGACTATCCATTTTTTTTTCTGCACACCAGGAACCAGGAATTAAACCACATATGTTGAATAGGGTCAGCTTTCATCCTATAACTAGGGCTAAACGCCCGCAAGCTTTTTGAAAAAGCTAATACTTGTTGACAATTCACACTTTGACTTTTTGACCAGAGTCTATTTGGTAACGAAGATGTTAAAATATTGCATTTTTTACATGCAAGCGACAAAATGAGCCGCATCGTGAGAAAACCGGAATTTTGCCTAGGCGAAAACAAAGGCGCAGATCAGCTTCGCGGTAACCGCGAAGCTGATCAGCGCCTTTGTTTTCGCTACTCGGATAGTACAATTCCTCTTCTACTTAAATCCGAAATTTCAAGCTTCTAGCTCTTTTCTGAGCTTGTACAGGCCGGTTTGTGTCGGACCTGGTCGGAAACCCCGAAGACCGGTTTTCTCGCGTCGCGGCTCATTTAAGAACATGCTCACCGAGGTTACATTTTAGATTTTAAATCAAAGCAGGACAGTCCTTCAACCCTGTCAGATTTTCTTTTGAATGGAATAACATCTCTAAACCGACCGCATTTCATATTTCTGAAATGTCAACTTAAATATTTCTCGCGAGCATAGGAATCGTAAACTCGTTGCATATCTGAGACACTAATGTCCTCCTATATAATGCCCCGTTTCTTGTATAATCCAAATCCTATAGGACCATAGGATGGATTAATTCAATACAGTACATCTACATGACCTAATTTTGCCGGGCAATGCAATTGTCTGGAGACTGACTGCTTACACAGAATCCGTATTTAATGAGACAAATTAGTCGCAATACTCGTATAAGGCAAGATGACATTGCAAAACGCCGTATCGCCGCGATTAATGTTAGGGCATAACAACAATAATCACATTATATAGGCATAGCGGTATTCATAAAACTTTATCAGGATACCAGACATAGGGGGAGTCTTTGGCTCTCTTTTCCCATAAGAACTCAATAAAATCATTGAGTCAGAGCGGTCTTGTTGCTAAGAAAAATATGACACTTCCAGAAGGTGAAATGTTGGTAGTTATTTCAATATGCTAACAATATGTCTTAATAAAATACAAGGTATTCTTGTTAACAATTTGCATTTGACATTGATAGGTTTGAATGTTGGGATTCTATGTTTGGGATAAAAAAGGAACATCTGTATACCACCCCAGTTATACTACAGGTGGTATACGTTTCATGGACATGTTTTCCTGATGATATTGCCTTATTATATGTCAGTGAAAACACAGACAATATAAAGACAATATAATATGGTGTCTAACAAACGGCCAATAAGATTTCATTACCCCGACAGATAATTTCGTTTATGAGACAAGTGTGGGCAGTTGATCCTGAAAACTGGGGAACAAGCCAGCTTTAAAGTAAACCCTGTAATTCGATGATTGTCTGAATCTGGTCCATTTCTCAATCCATCAGATTACCTAAATGAGGTTTGCTACAAACGTGCACAGAGGTGAGTTTTATCTACCTCATAACATACGCGTATGAAATCGCAAATAAGACTGAAGAATGTTACAATGGCATCAAAAATGTATTTTTAAGAAATGGCAAAAATGAACCAAGTACTAATTTACAATTGAAATAGAAAATTAGAATGGGACATGTTGAAAGTAATAGGAGGTAGTAGACGTGCACATCTTGTTAACTCGTTGCAGCCTAGCGTCCTTTTAATGGGAAATAGGCAAACAGTATAGCTCCAGTTGTGACGCCACAGAAGGCGGCGTCCCATCTGGGCCTTCATGTTTTCTGTTTGCTATGAGAAAAATTCATAAAAAATGTATATAAAAATTAAAAATCACTCCTGATGCCCCTAGAATGAAAGTGGACTTACCAAATTGATAACAATGGGAAAGTCTTTTAGTCACGAATGGTTTAAGATGGAAAATGTAGATGCAGGCCAGTTCATTCATCACACTAATATGGAACCAAACCATCACGAAAACATGTCCGTGTAATGTATACCCCCCCCACAAACCCCACTTTTATATAGCAAAAACTGGGGTATGCAGGGGTATACCTATTTTTCTTATTTTTGCTCCAAAACATAGATTGTTGGTACTCGTTAGAACCGCCTCAGCGAGGCGGTTCTAACGTGCACCCACAATTTCTGTTTTGAGCAAAAATAAGAAAAATATCTAATTTTTTTCTGATGAAATTTTCAATTTTTGGTACTGAATTTTGTTTTCTATATATTGCATGGGCATATTTTCGTAATGCATTGAGGTTAGCTGTGCCAGAAGACAAAATACCTGCACTTCCTGATCAAAGGGAAAAATAAAGTCTGAAGCGTTTTATAAAAAAAAAAAATAATTCATATATCATCAACATAAAATCTATGAAAGGAACCGTATTGAGAAGAACAACACTCAAAATAAAATAAACGAATTCACGGGTTGATTGACTGATTAAGTTATATGGTGGCGGGACCGCTGTTAAAGTCCCATCTGAAATATTGGGAAAAAAAGTAAAAGTAGGCCTGCGGTCAAGCCCAAGAGCCCTATTTTCGAGGTGACTGGCTAAACTACTTCAGGTACACGACGCATGCTTCTATGGCCAGACTTCAGAAAAAGTGGTCATCAAATCTTTCTCTTTCTCATTTCACCAATACCGAATTCTTACACAATAAGTAACCTGTCTGAAACAATCACTACAGTCACCACTGCTTCAGAATGACCTTACTATTTTATTCATTTGTTTCTCATTGATCCTCAGTGTTCAGAAAGCGAGAAAAAATCAATTACCCTTTCTGATCATCTAGGACAACCAATCAATATACTACAAATACCACAATGGCATTAGTATATAACATCATTCACTATAATGTTTCTTTTTTTCCAAGAAAATTTGTTTCATTTTATGATGTTTTAACGTTCAATTGAATAAAAAAGAAAAGTCAACTGTATTTATGCATTTGTATTTCTTAAGCTTGCATTTGCGTGCAACTGATTTTCTCAGGTAAAGTGTATGTTTACGCGCAAGAAATACAGACCAGCCAAGGACTGCAAAAGAAACATTTTGCCTCACCCAAGCTATACATCATAGGTGCAGAACTGATCTTGATGATAAAATGATTCTTGGAGGGCGATTAAAAGATGGGTATGTAGAAGAAGAGAACAAATAGAATGACAGGCATCGAGGCAGACCTGCAAGCAGAAAACAAAATAGAAGAGCCATGTGAAAGACCAAAAAAACCCATCAAAGACGAAGTCCTAAAATCCTATCAGCGAGATACTTCCAAAGATGATATAATAAAATACCAGCGATAATTTCTACAGTACCATGCAGTGATTATAATTTGAGCCTGTGGATGATAAAACCAACAATTAGGGGTTCCGACCCGGTCTGACACAAACTGGCCTGTACAATCACAGAAGCAGGCTAGAAGCTTGAAATTTCGGATTTAAGAAGAAGGACTGTACTTTCCGTGCAGCGAAAACAAAGGCGCTGATCAGCTGTGCAGTTACTGCACAGCTGACCTGCGGCTTTGTTTTCGCCTATGCAAATTGTTGGTTTTCTCATGCGGTGGCTCAATTTTAGAAAATTGTTTTCACATTTACAAAACAAAACCACCCTGCTGGTGTTAAAGAATAAATTCGTCAAGCAAATCGCATTGCATCATAACGTTTCCGACATGAGACATTTTATGGCCAAGTAATACGCTAAAATAAATTGTCTGGTAAAATAAATGCCATCAGATGATTCATGGGGAAAAGAAATATAGATGTGGAATAAACACAGACAATAATGTCTGTCAAAAATTGTAACACAGTTGTTATTATTTTCGCCTCTCTGAAAGTATCAGAACAAAAGACAAGTAAAACTGGAGATGAACTAATGATATTGTGGGGAGTTGCGTCCAAACGAATCTCGTAATTATCTCGAAACGTTCTGGAATAGGTAAAAATCGAAGTCGCTGATAAGCTGTACAGTATGGTGAGCTTAATATTTTTGTCAAAATATGGGTCTTAAGCAAAAATGTTGGGCAACTGACTTCACAGACGTGGCCAAACAAGCAATAAGAACTTGTTCGGAAATTCTCTCAGAGATACACTGGTGAATCAATATTATGAAGTCGGAAGTCCCCCTGGGAAAGCATCGCAGTTCTGTGACATTATTAATCTTGAGATCTCCGAAAACGTCTTCTGTTTCAGGAGTTAAATCAGAAAAACATGTCCGTGTAATGTATACCTCATTGAACCCCACTTTTATATAGCAAAACTTGGGTTTGCAGGGGTATACCTATTTTCTTGTTTTTGCTCCAAAACATGGACTGTGGGTACTCGTTAGAACCGCCTCGCCTATCTATGTTTTGAGCAAATATAAGAAAAAATATCACAATTTTCCAATGAAAGTTTCATTTTCGTACGTGTATTGCAACGACATGTTTTCGTAATGAACGTCAAATAACCGGTACACGTTTTTATATACCATAATCGTGCACATGAATTTTGGCAAAACTTAGGGAGGGTGGTGTATTTGTCTGTTTGTTTAAATTGTTGCTAAGTAGCCATGGTCTTCATTTCATGGGACTTTTATCCAAAATTAGGACGTCATGACATCCCAAAAATGCTTCAAATAACCAGAACGTCACGTAGAAACCGCGGTATGACACACCCCTTTCTCATTAATATATTCACTGCTCTTAAAGGATCTCAGTTTTAATTTTTATGCAAATATAACCAGCCAACTAAACCAATAATGCATTGATGTATGGATGGTTTGCAGGGTTCGAAAAACCAGGGTGTTAAGCCATAAAGCCCAGCCCAGTGGGTATATATGTGTTTACCCGTATTCCCAGTGGGCACTAGGTGACTAAACTTTCGCGTTTATAATTTTTGGATGACACTGATATCCTACAGAAAAATGCTGTTGATGTGGGCTACAGCGAGTATTTTTATAGGTGTTTTAATTGGTATTTCTGCACAAATAGTTTGTCTGGTGTTCCTTAGTGGTAAGAAACTAGTAAAGAAAATCAATTGACACTCCTCAAAAATATGAAAAAAGTAAAAAAAAAAACTTGACATAGTCAAGGATGGTATTAATCCAGCACCTGCTTGTACCTTGAAACACACATAAAATTATTTTGGCCTAAAACTGTAAATGGACCAGGCTACATTTATCTGTTGGTTTGCCTGTAGCAATCAATCGGGTATAAGACATTTTTCACTTTTGAACGTAAAGTTTGCTGGCGCTTGCGGTTACGACTTTGTGTGTGATGGGCGACGACTCGTGAGGGCATATTTGAGACGAAGGCGAGGGGCGATATGAAGAATTACTTAGTCAAAACTACACAAACAGCCCACCGGAGGTATATTAAATGAGACACGCAAAAAACGAATTGTTCAGGACGCCTAGCTGAATAGTTCAGTAGGTAGAGTGTAAGACATTGAGTCGAAAGGTCCAGGGTTCGAGTCCGGGTAAGACAAAAATTATTTTTCCTTTTCTTTGTTTCTTCCTTTTTTCGCACCTGTGACAATAAAGCTTAGAAAATTAAAAAGAAATGAAAAAAGGAAAAAAGAAAATATTTTATCTATTGGCAAATGCAAGAATCACAAAATTCACTGCTGCATTTAATACTAAATCGTAAGTTTCTGGATTAAACTGTCTAGTGAGAAGGCAGACCGCATGTATAGGTTTTTATAGGTCTTGATTTTTCACCCATTGAAGCCGAGAACTCGATCGTCATTTTCGGCAGAAGAACGGATCAGCGACCGATCCTAACGTCAACATTTATTTCCTGGCTGGCTGGTACAGATAATGTGGATAGGATAAGCTGACGGCCTCTAATGACTAAAAAAAAAAAAAAAATACGCAAGCGTCCCCCGTGGTCGAGCAGTTAAGAGCGATGTTTCATAATCACTTAATCATCTCACCGTTGTGTCTGGTGTGAGTTCGAGACCCATAATGGACACATGTGAGACAGGCCAAGTTCTGCTTGCGGATGTACCAGGCGGTTTTTCTCGGGGTACT
This sequence comes from Rugalucina vietnamica, assembly GCA_964017185.1. NCBI lineage: Eukaryota > Metazoa > Mollusca > Bivalvia > Lucinida > Lucinidae > Rugalucina > Rugalucina vietnamica. Next base: position 52,832,549 of record OZ024873.1, read on the forward strand.
CCCGTTTTCGCCCCACCTACTGTTTGGTGCTATTCATATGAGCTGAAATAATCTTGAAATGGACGTAAAACTGAATTTTAACAAATACACAAGACACCAAATCAAACAGTATAGTGTACATGTTCATATATGTGTATAGATGTAAAACTACAGTTTCACGTGCTATCTCGTGAGCGAACAATGTTTATTTTTTCGATGTGTCGTTTTGAGTCCATTCGACAGTAGGAAGAGCGATGGGGGCAATACTCTACATGTAGATACAATATGCCTAGCCACACAACTTTTTTTGTTTATTGTAGACTTTCAACAGTATTTCTGCCATATCGAGTGCGATGGTTACGATGTAGAAAATTAATTAGGCAAGACATAAGCTTTCGTTCTGATCCTCATTTATTTTGTGTGATAGTATGCGTGCTGTTTCACCTGGTCGAATTCAAATAAATAAATTTAAATCAAACTAGCACTGTCACACATTCACGTATCAGCGGCGTATCGCTCACGTATCTATGAAAATGTCGATACGCTGAGGTCTGAGCCGTATTTTGCTCGAGAGACATATGTACCACGTACGTGTGACGTTCCTGCTACGTTCCCGTGGCGTATCCGTGACGTATCTGCATTCGTATAGAATTTTACTTTCGTATGTACGGCGTATCAATGCGTATGTGCTACGTACGTGTGACGTATGTATGGCGTATGAAGTGTACGCGTGACGTATCTACGGCGTATGTACTGCGTTCCATTCTTATCTGCGGCGTATCTGTTCTATACCAATTGCTTTTTTTAAAATACCTATGAGAAAAAAACGGTTGTGTTCACTTTGCTCATGCAATTTGCACATTATAGTTATCAAATATGAGCCGCCGCATGGAAAAAACCAACACTCTGCATAGGCAAAAACAAAGGCGCCGATCAGCTTCGCATTAACTGGGGAGCTGATCAGTGCCTTTGTTTTTTCTACATGGATAGTACAATTCCTCTACTTTCTAAATCCAAAATTTCCAGCCTCTTACCATCTTCTGAGACTGTACAGGCCGATTTGTGTCAGACCTGGTCGGAATCCAAATTGTTGGTTTTCTCACGCACAGGCTCATAAAAGAGGTCGAAGATGCCACCGGAGAAATCTAGATTAACACCGAAAAAACGAGGTGGTGGTGGTGGTGGTGGTGGTGGGGGAACATCTTCAAGCTCTCCATCCTGGTCGTAAGACCACATGAACAAAGACGGAGGCTACACCAAGCGTAGCCATGAAAGAACCCTGCACGACACCCCGAACCGTGAGAAACATTTGATCCATGACTTCGGAAAAACGAAAACATACATATAGAAGCATTAAGATTCTCTTGGAACGCCACAAAATATTCCTAATACTCCTAATACGTCACACATACTCCACAGTAGCGAAACGAACGTAGCACATACGTAGCACATACGCCATTGATACGCGAGATACGCCACACGTACGTCGCTGATACGCCGTAGATACGAAAAAACATTCGAGGATACGCCACACATACGTCACACATACGTAGCAGATACGAAAGGTACGCTGTACATACGTCACGGTTACGTGGCATTTTAACCGCTACGTACGTGTGGCGTATCAGGAGTATGAGCTACGTATCTACGACGTACCTGCCACGTTGCTTTCGTATGTACCACGTATGTGTGACGTATGTACGGCGTATCGGACCTGCTACGTACGTGCTACGAATTTTTAAGTGCACACATAAAAAACGTAGCACCTCGGCGTATGAGGAGTATGAGCTACGTATCGAAGAGTATGAGCTACGTATGCCCACGCATCTACGACGTACGTGTGACGTACCTTTCGTATCTCGATACGCCGTAGATACGTGAGTCGATACGCGAATTTGTGACAGCCCTATAACACAATTATATTATTTTCATGAGTTTCTAAAGTGTTTCCGTAGAGGACGCATAGTGTTTCAGTCGCCCCGTAAAGCGGGTCGCGCGTCTCTTCGCCGCAGTCGTCATTTTCACATACACGTAGAAGCAATTCTGGACACTACATATTCTGTCAAAGTGCACAAATTATTAATTTGTTTCACAAATGGTGTATACTGTCTTCACATTGACACATGTGTTTTCCTAAGATTATTGCCTCGTGTATTGTCCTTTTTTTTTCTTTTTTTTCTTTTTGTTTTTGATTCAGTTTTACGTCCCTTTCAAGCCTTTTCACTCATATCGAGACGAATCAATCAGAAAGTGGGGCGAAAACCGGAGTACCCGGGGAAAAATCGTTTTTTTTTTATACAAGTTTCGGCCCGTTCAATATTATTTTAGTTCATATGAGACGGGTAAATCAGTAACAGAAGGGAAAGGGGAGAACCCTGAGAAAACGAACTTGCACACCCACAAGCAGAACTTGGTTTGTGTCGACTGATCAATTGGGCAGCAAGGCTACGGCGAAGAGTTCATTGTCTTGGTGTTGGTAGTTGCCAAAGCGATATTGCTGCGCTGAAGGTTGTTTTAATCCATTTTATCACATGTTGTGTGATGTTGCATCAATCTTTGTTGTAAGGTCTTTGATTGTATCGCAAGCATATACGATGGTGCTGACACTGATAGACAATACCCGAATACACATATTCATATACATGTACAGTATACCACGCAGACATTTCACGTGTCCATTTACCGACCTTTTATATGTAAACAAACGAACCGCCATTCATGATTCTAATATATATACATGTAACAGGGGAACATTTTGTCCTAGGGCCCATCGACAAAACAAAGATCATATCAAGCCGGATCAGTTATCAAACCACATTGCTGCTTGGCAAGCCGAACGCAGTTGATGTTAAGGGCATGCGTTCTTTTGTCCTTTTTTAACATTTAAAAGTACGATTTCTATCATGATAAAGTTTATACTGAACCTTTTAAGCAAGCCTCCATGGTGCAGTGGTTATTTCACGTGCCTTATAAACCAGAGATCGCAGGTTTGATCCGGGTCTTCTTGCGTCTGTCTGATGAGACTATAAACTGAGGTCTCGTTTCCATATGACCTTTGCTGTTGGATTAAAGCTCAAATCAACAAACCGATTCAATTTATTATTTATTTAAATTCAGATTGAGTAAGAAGCTTATGTGCTTATATGCTTGCCCGATTCCGGACGCAAAGATGGGCCCTAATGAGTAAGGTTAAGAATGATCAAATGTTGTAGATCTGTCGTCAGCATGTGTAATACATGTGCACTAAAACGGTACCCTGTATCATGACGATATCATTACAAAACCTTAACAAGCAAAATACAGTGTGTTTTTTAAGTTGAAAAAAAAAATGAAAATTTTCAGTTCAACAGTTTTGATATTTTCTTATTTGTTCAAAACATAGATTGTGGACACATGATATCTAACGAATACTCACAATCTATGTTTTCAGAAGCATAGGCAACCTAAGTTGACCTTGTCCTATAATAGGTTAATGTCATCCCTGGGTCATATATAGACTTTGTAGATGTTTCATGCCAAGTTTCAAAATCATAGGCCTACTGGTTCTGAAGAAGAACACGTTTAAAGGTTTTTCAATTCATAGCCATGGCGGCTATTTTGGTCAAGTTACCTTAACCATTAATACAAACGCTCGTTCCCCTTCCACGAAGTTTGGCTTTGATCGGCCATGCGGTTGCAGAGAAGATGTTTAAATATTATAGTCATATACATGTATATATCCCCCAGGCAGGAGCAGACAACCACCTGGGTCTTAATGTTTTCATTTACACATATTTAATTACATTTAACTTATTTCCCCATTTAAATGCATGGGCGACCTACATGTAAGTTGATCTTACCGATCTTTGTAGCGCGTTTAATATTGTTTGATGCTTCATGCCAAGTTACAAAATCATAGGCCTTCTGGTTCTGGAGAAGAAAAATTTTAACGATTTTTGCTATTTATAGCCAAGGCGGCCATCTTCCTAAGAATGCTCCGCAAACAGTTTTAACTTTGATTGGCCAAGCTGTTTCAGAGAAGAAGATCATGGAAATTGTTGACAGGGGCATGGCCACCCTATAAGCTCACCTTTTGAGCCGAAGGGCTCATGTGAGCTAAAACTAGGTATACCCCTGCATACTCAAGTTTTGCTTTATAAAAGCGTTGTTCAATGGGGTAAATATGTCACGGACATGTTATCCTGATGAGGATAACAGACCATGCTCGATATTACTTGAAATGTGTCAAAACGTAAGGCGTAGAATAAAAAGAACTGCACATAAAATTAAAGATCAACTAAATGTTTCAAATCGTAAATCTTGCCATGTTTACATGTAAAAAAGTTTCTGTGTGTTCACGAAAAACACGTGAAATGTAGCTTAACAGAACCAATGTACGTATATACATGCACCAGTATGTTTAAGTCACATGGCGATAACAAATAATTGATAGTTGTTTTCCCACCAACAGTTATTGTCATATGCAGACGGGATTTATAGTGTCACCATAAAGCCATGGGCAGCTCACCTAGTTATACACACGAGTGTCTAAAAAATATGATTCTGCACTGGAAGCTGTTTTATTCGCGCCAAGCATTTATAAGGCCGACTCGCATTGAACGCGTAATGTATCTTTAATGGCAAACATGACGGTTGATGATGCGATTTTGTAAACATGTCGTGTCAAAGGCCACTTCTGGTTCATTGTTCCATTAAATCAGACAGTTAAACGGGAAGACAACAATAATCATTGTTACCATTGCATATGATAACATTGTTTACGATTTATATGTTTAATTGCTGTCTGGATTTCTTTATTTTTGCATTTTTCCAATGCATATAGGTTTTAAGTTTTTATTTTTTTTTCTGCGAAAAAAAAAATAATAATAAAAATAATAATTCCAATAAAAATAGGCGTTTCCTACTCGCGCTCAACCTCCTGAGCTAACGAGTCAGATGCTCTTATCAAAATCATTTTTTATTAAGGCTTTATGTCCCAGTCAACATTTTTTTCAGTCATGTCGGGACGGAGCCAACGCTTCCTGGGTTTAACCAGTTAGTCAGGAGTGAATGTGTCTTGCTCAAGGACACAACACGGTGGCGCCTATGGGGATCGAACCCAGGACCTCTCGATTCGGAGTCAGACGGATACCACTACGCTACCGCGCTCCCTAAAAATAATTTTGTACCAGTCTTACATCAACTACATGTACGTATTTATTCTCGACATGTGATTTTACGACTGACTGAACCACTGCGACATGAAGTAATCTACGGAACGTGCGTGCGTGCGTGCGTGTGTGTGTGTGTGTGTGTGTGTGTGTGTGTGTGTGTGTGCTCGCGTAAAGAATATTGTCATCCTGTTTTAGAGTTAAGCAAGGTACGCGGCACGATATGAAAAAACAAACTGTATGTTTCTTAGTCTATAAGCATTCATTTTCTTGAAAATGATATTGTTTTAGTTTGAAGTTTAATTATATTTATTTGAATTCAACCAGATAAACATCACGCATAATTCAAATGAATAAATGAGGACCAGAAAGAAAGCCGCTGACTTGGAAAGAAAACCATCCCAAAAATTCGTAATTATCGCATACAAAATGCTGAAATACTGTGGAAGGTCTACACTTTGTATGGCTATGCAAAATGTAGCTAGGATATCGCACTTATCGTCTAATGGACTCAAAACGAAACATCAACCAAATAAATAACATCAAGATTTCGAGTATCTGTTTGAAATACATGTATAAACATGCCAAAATAAATTATGTTCTCTCACGAGACAGCACGTGGAACTGTAGGTCTTAAACCTAATAAATACACATATATCTTTACATGTACACTATACAGTGTAATATTTGAGTTAGTGACTACGTCCGCGGAAAACATTCAGTTTAAGTCGTTCAGGGTGGCTAACTTATCCTAGTCACATTATGCCTGTACAAGCCTTCAGTATATTCATATTTTCATGTCACCCAGAAAGAAATATTGACGTGATTATACCAAAAATACGGTCGAGCTCCCAATACATGTAGGCTGCCGTCTAAAACTTCAATTCCTTTACGATTTAAGAATTTAATGTAGTAGGGCATTTCATGATTCTTGTATTTGCCAAACAATATAATCGGCTGATAATATATGTTTTATTTGCAAAGCTTTTTTGTCACAAGAGAGACAAATAAAGAAAAGAAATAAGTGATCCGTCCGGGACTCGAACCCAGGACCTTTCGCTTTCAACTCCAAGAACGCTACCTACTGAGCTACACAGCTACACGTCCTAGACTGTTTCACTTTTTTGACTCTCTTATTTAATTCGTCTTCGTCGGGCTATTGGTAGTTTTGACTAAGTAATTCTTCATATCGTCCCTCGTCTTCGTCTCAAATATGCCCTCACGAGTCGTCCCCCATCACACGGAAAGTCATAACCGCAAGCGCCAGCAGCATTTACGTTCAAAAGTGAAAAATGTCTATTATATTGAACCCATATGGACAGTTATTTTGCAGCCAGCTATGTTACATAGAACAGTAATCACAAACCATACCACGAACTACAGATTAAAAATGAAAACTGAGTTCCTCAATTCTGAATAAATGAATACTGTTATTCAGTCTTGCAAATATTCAAACACAAGTATTTTTGATTTTATGACAACATTCAAACAGTGAAATGAAACAAAAAGACCCTACTTGGAACTATTTTGACATTACAGAGGATGGCAGCAAAAAATTGCCAGATGCAAAACAATTGCTTAACAATTGTTTCATGCAAAGTTGAGAGATTGAAAGCGCATAGACAAAAGTGTCACAGTATTGTTGAGATTTTAGCTTCAGAGGCTTCTAGTACATCAGACAAATTACAATACACCTGTAAAAAGGAAGGCTAATGAACTTGATGGTAAGTCAACCTTGTATACCTTCTTTAATTGTAATTGCTGCATTCAATGGATCCTTTCTCATCTTTGTCTATGGATAAGTGTTTGTTATTGTTTGTCAGTCTGGCACCTTGTTTAAACAATGGGGTTGCTAAATTCATTCAATTATGAATACAATATATTTAATATATTAAACCAAATGATACTTTTAATCCTTTTATAGTATATAATGTAAAGTTTGGGACACTTTATATGATGACAAAGGTGCAAAAAATCACTACATTATCTGTAAACTTTGTCTTCAGATGATGTACCCGACAGTCCAGGGGCAACACCCAAGAGGGCTAAATTACGGCAGCGCAACCTTAGTGGCTTTACTACCATAACAGATGATACACTGAAAGACAAATTAGATGAACAGACTGCAAAATTGTTTTATTCTGCTAACCTGCCATTCAATCTGGCTGACCAGCCACTGTTCAAACAGACAATAGAAATGAAGCCACAGTTACCTTGTGAGACTAGACGGAATAGCAGTTTGTCATGCATTCAATCTTTCATCATTAACAGACAATTCTTGCTTCTTGTTGCAACAAAAAATGAGAATGAAATAAAACAGCGTATCCGAAATATCATATACAATGTTACTGATCGTTCCAAGTCGATACTTCTGTGGTGGTTCTTTTTGTTTTATGTCTTGGTGTTTAAAATATTTTTGTGCTGTTGGTGCCTTATGTATGTTTGCATATTTTTAGTTAAATTAAGGTAACTGAGTGGCCACCTATTGGGAAAATAGCTGCTCATTCGGCTTACGAAATGTTTTCATGGTATATGTACCTGATTGTTAGTTTGGTTTTTTCCCACCTCGGTTTTTGGAGTGGGGGTCTTTTTCTGATTGCGCCTTTTCCTGATCTTTGCCTACTTGTACTTGTCCATGTATTCAGTGAAGCAAAAATATTGTTTGAACAGCTCAAACTTGTATCAGGTGCTCTAAATCGGTTGCAAGAAGACAAGGCAACCATAGCCGATGCCCTTGATATCTGGGCTGACTTAGTCAGTGATGAAAAATTGAGCCATTATGGCAAACAAGTCAACAAAAGGTTCAACGAAGCTATGAAACCTTGTCATTATTTGGCAAATCTTCTACATCCTGTGTATCGAGGAAAGAAACTCAAGCCAGAACAAGTAACTGAGGCCCAGGAATATCTTTTTGAAATATACCCTGAAGCTGTTCCAGATCTGATGTCATTTATGGCTGACAATATAAATCTGCCAACCTCCATGACTTCACAATCAACGCTGGAAAATACAAAGCCTGTAGTATGGTGGAGTTGTCTTGAAAGAACTAAACTAGTGTGTAGTGATCTGTCTTCTGTGGCTAAGAGACTGCTTAATATGTCTGCATCTTCAGCATCACTTGAGAGAGTTTTCTCAAACTTCGGAGTGATTCAACAAAGTTAAGAAACAAACTTGGGATTCAAAAAACAGAAAAATTGGTGTTTTGCTACCGTATGCTTCGCGGTAATGAGGAGTTAGATTAGTGAACATACTGAATTGTACTAAATACATGATATACTATACATTCCAAAAAGATCTGCATAGGGATACTAACTATGTGTGTCATCATTATAATGTGGTATTAAGCTGAACTTAGGAATTGACATCATTTGAAACACAAACTGTATGAATATTTTATATTTCTCCAAATACAATTCAAATTTTAGATGATCTTAAAAAGTTTTATTGAAATGTTTTAGCAAATATTTTATATATGTTCTCATGTATGTATTTTATTTGATCTTGATCTGTGTATATAGTGTATAAATGTTTTTTTACACAATCAATATGTCTTACTTGCCCTAACCACAACTTTACACAATTCTGAGTGTGAAATATTTCACTACCCAGCAGTACCCACTTTTTAAAAAATAAGGCTTAAAGCCCAACCCGGGTTTACCCGGGTAAAACCCATGGGTAAACCCGGGGAGAGATGGGCACTTCGAACCCTGATCACTTTTCTTGGGTAGGCTCAGACCTGAGCGGTTAACCAGTAATCGGTCAATCAGTAGCGTATAGGCTTTGCCTGATGGCACAAGCAACCCATCCATTTCTTTAGGCCCCGATTGGTGGGGGCCCCGGTTTATTTGAATATTTTACTTTTAATAGTATTTACTTTTACCTCATATAGCCCTGGGTCCTTTTTGTGTGACGTAGGCAAACAGAATAGCCCCAGATGTGACGCCGCAAAATGCGGCGTCCCATCTGGGGCTATTCTGTTTGCTTAGAGGATTTGCTTCGAAAAATGAGATAAAACAATAAAATCACTCCTGGAGCCCCCCACAATTGAAGTGGAATCACCCAAATGATAGGGTTTGGCAAGTCCATTCGTCAAATATAGGTTAAAATATAAAAATTATAACCCGATAATTTTATTCTCTGAAGCATGAATATGAAATGTTTAGAGCGGTGTTGACAACAATATTTTTAACCCATATATGAAGAATGGACTTTCCCACCGTTATCATTTGGGTGAGTCCACTTTCATTTTAGAGGCATCAGGAGTGATTTTAATTTTTATTCACATATTCGATGAAATTTCTCTAAGCAAACAGAATAGGCAAACAACATAGCCCCAGATGGGACGCCGTGCTCTGCGGCGTCACATCTGGGACTATGCTGTTTGCATAAGTCCCACAAAAAGGACGGCAGGCTGATATGAGTTAAAATAGAATGTTTGTTTGTGAAAACATTCAATTAACCAAATGAGCCGCCTCATGGCAAAACCAACAATCTGCATAGGCGAAAACAAAGACGCAGATCGATCAGCGCCTTTGTTTTCGCTACTCGGATAGCACAATTCCTCTTCTACTTAAATCCAAAATTTCAAGCTTCTAGCTCTTTTCTGTGCTTGTACAGGCCGGTTTGTGTCGGACCTGTTCAAAAACCACATTGCTGGTTTTCCCACGAGGCGGCTCAAACTGTGACGGATGGTCTTTCTCACTGTCAGTTGGATGAGTCCACTTTTATTTGAAGGACAATCAGGGGTTATCTTGGGTTTCTATTTCAAATTTCGATGGGCAAGTAAACATAGTAGCCCTAGAGAGGACGTTACATCATGAGCTATACGTTTTGCATATGCGACAGGCTTGTAAGAGTTTAATGTCCGAATAAGTTAGACAGCTTAGAAACCGTTCATTGAATAAACAAATTTCGCCAATTGTATTTTGGTACGTCCAAGCGTACTTTTGAGTGACGCATCTATGTAGGAGTGAGACAGTGCAACTATCATAATGTCTTAAATATCTAACGCTTTCATCACGTTCAGGATATGTTTTATTCATTTCATTTTGACAAGATCTCTAATAATCATGTAATCCCCATACGTCACTCATTACGAAATCATGCCCATATTTTCTCTCAAGTTGCAAAAATTGAAATTTGTTTCAATGGCAAGGTTTAGATATTTTTTTTATTTTTGCTCAAAACATAGATTGTGCTGTGGGTACACAATATATGTTTTGGAGCAAAAATCAGAGAAAAGAATATGCCCTGCATACAACAGTTTTGCTTTATAAAAGTGGGGTTCAATGGGGTATACTTTTCATGGACATATTTTCCTGATGTTTTTACTCACGGTTACAACAACTCATTGGACGTTGAAGCAGTACATCTAATTATATTCAAAGAGGTACAAGTAGGCAAAGATCAGGAAAAGGCGCAATCAGAAAAAGATTCCCACTCCAAAAACCGAGGTGGGAAAAAACCAAACTAACAATCAGGAACTTATACCATGAAACATATCGTAAGCCGAATGAGCAGCTTAATTTATATATATGCAAAAAAAAAACCAAGGGGATGCATAATTTCATTATTTAGCAAAAGCACGTCCATGCACGATGCAGATTTGTATAAGAACAATTATAATTGAAAATGTTTGGTGTTTTTTTTTTCCTAAAACATAAATTGGTTTTACACTTTAGAAACAAGACGGTTTTAACGAGTACCCAAAATCTATGTTTTGTTGCAAAAATTAGAGAAAAAAAATGTATACCACTGTACGCCTCATTTTACTGTATAAAAGTAGGGGTCTAACACGTATGCATAATATAAACATATTATCCTGATGCGAAAAAAAAAAACAGGGCATAACAAACTTTTTTTTTTTTTCAAATAAAAGCCATCATACTGACAATCCTAGAAGTACACCATATTGTAGAGACATGTTCACGTTATGAACAGCACTCGTCTCTTGGAACAAGTATTGATTGTGAGCTATTTCGGTGGTAATTGATGACTCATTTCAATTTTCTGCTGCCTTCAGCGATTTTAAGAGAGATGACAGACAAATATGGAACAGATAAAGAGCCACGTTAGCGACAAAGGTTATGATTAAATATCATGAAAACATATCCGTATAATGTATACTCCTTATACCCAACTTTTATATAGCAAAACTGGTATATGCAGGCGTGTGATACCTATTTTTCATATTTTCGCTTCAAAACATAGATTGTGGGTACTCGTTAGAACCGCCTCGGCGAGGCTGTTCTAACATGTATCCTCAATCTTTGTTTTGAGCAAAAATAAAAAAATATCCAAAAATTTCTGCTTAATTTTTCACAACTTAAGAAAAATCTATATATGTATATCATGGGCATGTTTTCGTAATGGAACACATAAAGAGAGAGGTTATGTATACTACTGGAATTAAAGTAAGCACTTTATATAACATCGGCAGCATTTTAATGACCATAACTAATGCAGTTTTAAAAGCATCACGTTTTTGTGCTGTTGATAAATGGTCTTTGAGTCAAAAGCAAATATATATGAAATATTTTTGACACCCTTTTCAAGCAAGGTTGCTGGATCATCATCTATGACCGGTAACATTTTTCATTTCTTTTTAACAGTTTTTCTAATGATAATATTGAATACTACGAAAGTCAGGACTTAAACATTCACATTAACACCGACATTCCTGTATTTCTTGATACTATTTTTGACTCCCTTAGCTTCTTAGAAACCGTTATCGACTTTTTGTTTTTCTTTTTTTTTTTCTTTTCTTTTTCTTTTTTTTTTTTTTTTTTTTTTTTTTTTTTTTTTTTTTTTAAGAAAACATTGCTATGCAGTGGTCAGTATTTCTTCTTTATAAGTTGAAAATTTCATTCTCTTAAAGGCCTAGGTAGACTATAAAAGGCAAAATCAGGTAGTTTATCTCAGTATTTGTCTAGACACCAAAGGATTAACATCTCCAGCAGCTCCTAAAAATCCAATAATCAATTTGATTGGCTGTTGCTGCTACCTGTAAAATAACTGTTATACGCTCCCTTATAAAACAGATAACCATAAATACCTATGCACATACCTGTGATTAATTTACTGCACTTAATTCAAACAGGTAGTGTCTAGGGGATTATCAATAAGACAATTAATATGACAGATGCTGCACAGTAGCTTATCTCTACCAAAAAGGTATTAATCTCTTGCCACCCGGCGGCTAACTTAGGCCTTTAATATACGCAAGGAAATAAGTTTTGGAACACTTTTAACTCTTGGTTAAAATTTGAAAAAAAAAATCAGTTTCCTTTTTTCTGGTGATACTGAAATTTTTAACACATATATTTCATATCTTAGCATAACTACTGGCCAATTTATGGAAGTTCACAATAATTTGTCTTTTTGCTACGGAGGATACAATGTGCCATACATGAAAAACTCAACTTTTACTAAATACGAGTTTGCCTTTTTGCTTCTGTACTCCACAAAACTCGGTATTTAAAAACGAAGCAGGAATAAAATGTTAAATCGGATCGTTCTCAATGAATAAACGACTTCGGATCTAAAACTTCATGTTTCATTTCCAAACCAAATAATCCTGCAAAACCTGCAATTTGCATTGATTTCTATAGAAATCAAAATCCTTTGATTTTTTTGCAAATAACGCCGTAAAACAATAATTCCGCTATGACGCTATGACCAGAACGTGCATGTCTAAATTCCTAAAGGGTCAAATCGAATAGCTGGCTTAACATTTATAACCTGCAAAATATATAGCCAAAGAACGAAACGTGATCATGAAACCTACCCCGGAAATATGTGGATATACCGCCGACAGTCGGTCAGAAAATAAACAATTTATGAGTAAAGATCCATAATGTTTCAGCTTGATGCTTACGAAAAATTACTACAATGCGAGTTTACAGAACGAAGTTATCGCAACGAATATCAGTGCATTCCTAACATCTAGCAAACAATTTCTGAATCAAAAATGGGCGCTGTCCGCCCCAGTCTATGTTTGATGCTAACCATTTTCACATAGAAGCAACTTTTGATACTGCAGATTCTGATAATGTGTCAAAATAGTCTTCATGATTTTTACAAAGAAGGATATATACAGTCAAAAGTTGGTAGTCACATTATAACAGGTGTTCCCTAACTTATTTCCATGTGTATATTTTATCGCAAAACATGAATTGTGGGTACACGAGCACCCACAAAGTATGTTTAAGAATAAAGATGAAACCAAATTATTGTGATACACAATTTACAATATGAGCCGCGACGCGAGAAAACCGGTCTTCGGGGTTTCCGACCAGGTCCGACACAAACCGGCCTGTACAAGCTCAGAAAAGAGCTAGAAGCTTGAAATTTCGGATTTAAGTAGAAGAGGAATTGTACTATCCGAGTAGCGAAAACAAAGGCGCTGATCAGCTTCGCGGTTACCGCGAAGCTGATCTGCGTCTTTGTTTTCGCATAGGCAGATTGTTGGTTTTCTCACGCACAGGCTCATTTTTTTTATGTCAACGACCTGTCATCTTACTCTTCAAGATCTAATTCCATTTCTACTCCGGGGACTCGTATGTGTCATGCATTAATGATTCCGGTTCAGATTAATAAACATTACATTCTTAAAACAATTTACGAGTGATAGTGAAGAAATGACTTCTTTGACCTGCTTTCTGGTTTATGTATTCTGCCTGGCTTGTGTTGGGGTAGTAAAATTCATGAACTGCTGGTGCAAACAATTTATCATAAATTTGTTCAAGTATATTTTCGTAAACTGCATTGCTTGGACAAGTACAGCAGTTGTCCCCTGCAGCGTGTACTTGATTCGACTTGTGTATCAATATAGGCGAGTATTTCCGAAAAGGGTGGCATGACTAAAATTTGCTGACAGGACAGGAGGTTTAGCCTCATTACAAACAAATTCAGACTAGATTTATCTCGAGAATATCATCAGGAAAACATGTCCGTGAAATGTATACCCCATTGAGCCCCATTTTTATACAGACAAAATGGGGTTTGCGGGGGTATACATATATTTCTTATTTTCGCTCCAAAATATAGAGGCGGTTCTAACGTGAACCCACAATCTATGTTTTGAGCAAAAGTAAGAAAAATATCAAACATTATCTACTGAAAATTTTCATTTTATACAACTTTATCACTGTATATTGCATTCTTACTTAGGATTCTTGGAATCTGTACAGGATTATTTCTGTTGATATTTCTGACTTGTAAGCCTATCCTATCCCTTGTGTCTTGTGTGTAGATATTGATTCAGTATAGCTATTTCTGTACAACCTTGATGACTCATCCGTTTTTCTGCTGCCTTCAGCTTTTATGCGGACAGACGTCATCATTATGAAGGAGCTTTATTTGAAGTGCATCACCAGAAATTCTGTTTTTAAATTAAGTCTTAAGCCGTACTAAATATTCTGTTTGTTTGTGTTTGCTTGCTTTATTTGTTGTTTTACGTCCCAGTCAACAGTCGTCGATGCGTTGTCTCAATTTTATGGGACTTCTACCAACCATGATATTGCCATGACTTGCGCGATGTGCTTTAAGATATAAGGTCATGTGCATGGTAGGTTTTACTAAAATACTTTTTCTGGGTAGGTCTTTACCAGAAAGTTACAGTAGGTGTCCCTTGCCTGGATGAACCAGCATACCTTTATTTCCCCCGCTCCCAGTGGACTGCATCAAGAATGTGGTTTATTCTTAGAATTGTTATGCCTTAATAATATTGATTATTTTAAAAGAGAGTGGACAAACTTTAGATGTACTGCATTTTTATATCTTCTGTAAAGGTAGAGGTGAGGCTCAGATATGGACGCTCCTTAGTTAAACATTGTACATCCAATATTCTGTATGTTTTTTATTTTTTCTGCAAAAAACCGAAGTCTTTTTTTTTTCAGAATTCTGCTGTCAAGACCCCCTATAATTATCATCTTAACCCAGCAGAGATATAATTACAATCAAATATTGACAGATCGAATACCATTAGTGGTGGCATTCAGTTTCCCAGGGTTGTTAACAAATCCATTATCTCTGAGCTATATGAGTTAATCTAATTAAAGACAAATAACTCATCTAACCCTCGAGCCGCTCCTTATAATCGATGTTTGTGCGGTTTTAGTTGGAGAAAAAATCGTCATCTGTCACATAGTAAGGTATTAAAGCAGAGGCTGTGTGGCGTTTGTCATACCGCCATCGTCCATCAGTTTCATCCGTCAGTATAACATGTACCCCATTTAACCCCCCCCCCCCCCATTTTTACATTGTAAAACTGGGGTATGCAGGGGTATACATTTTTTCTTATTTTCGATAAAAACATAGATTGTAGGTACTCGTTAGAGCTGCCTGGCGGAGGAGGTTCTAAGGCGGTTCTGACATGTACCCACAATCAATTTTTTGAGCAAAAATATTGTTTTATGCACCCAATTTTTTAAACCATTAAAATTTTAAAATTGTATGTTTTTCAATGTAAATTATTTTTGTGTCATCTTATATTACAGTATTATTTGTACATTTGTATATATGTTTTAGAGGATCACATGGTAGACTAGCTATTACAGCTAAATATGTAGTCCTCTTAAAATAGTGTATAAATAATAAAAAATAAATAAAAATATCAACTTATTTTCTTTTTCCATTTTTTACAACTAAAATTATTTGCATATCTCATGGGCATATTTTCTTAATGAGTCTGAACCCGCTTGACCAATCAAGATAATATTTCGTTTGAAATTCAAGAAAAAAAGATCCAGGAATCGATACATTTTAAGTTTAAATGGTAACCCACACATCAGGTGGGAACAAATGACAAAGCATCGCTACGTTGAACGTGCAGAATGAAACGTATTTCAGCAGGAGACATTTAAAGAATAACCCTCTAAGGCAAATTGCATAGCAGAAATTTCAAAAGAATACTCAAGTGTTATCGGCTTTATATTGAGTTCAAATGCATCTTTGGCTCTAAAAGGCTCATCCATCATACTTGTAACCTGCTAACATGTAATATCGTCAATTTGATGTTGCAAGGAAGCATGTGTTCTGTAAACCCATATATGACATAGAGAGCCACCATGAAACTATTGGCAATTCTAGTCAATATGGAGTAACTTTTAATAGGGCAAAGTACACAATAATTGACTGTAAGAAAATGATTGCCATAAATTCGCCTGTTCGAAAAAAAAACACAACACATCTTGTCTTTAATGAGAACCAAAGGTGTGTCAGGTCCCAATAGAAGCAGTGCTCCTTTGAACTTAAAACTATACTGTGATGATTTATAACGTATGTCAGTTCATTAACAATGTTTCTGCATAGGTATATGTCAAAGGATTATTAGTAGTCAGCTTTTCCAGCTCAATCAAAAACAGTCAAAGATAATTTTGTCAAAAATCATTCTTAATTTTCAGCCATGGTACATTTGTATTTTATCCTGGAAAAAGATGTTTTCGCCTTCCTTTGAATTCAGTTCAATTCTTTATTCTCTCCAGGAAGCATTTTCATGTAACAACAGGAGGTACATACATAAATAATATGCAAAACGTTGGTAACCAAGTGGCCACATACACATTTGGGAGAACAACAGAGATTTCTTAAATACTTCCGTTTGACAAAAAAAAATACCCTGAATGGGCCATAGCAGAAAAATATACATTATACATACTAAATTTCATGAGTATATCAAAGACATATAATATGAGCACAAATATATAGACTGACAGTTTCAGTGCTATGTCCAATGACGCTTATAATATTCATCCACAAAACCCATAATTCATCTTAAATTTATCTCTTATCAGTTTATCAAATATAATAGTGTAGCTGTATATTTGGTAAAATAATGAAAACAATTATTACAACATACCTAATAACAGTTTTAATGGTTACTCGCCGTTATAATTTGAATAAATTTGCATAACTTTTTTAATTCAATGATGTTTGTTGAGTTCATTAACTGCTTGAACGTCATTACATTAGGGTGTCTTCGATAATATGGTTTTATGTAATTGTGCCGTTCTTCCTGAAAATATTCACATTTTAAAATATAATGAAACTCGTCACCGATATCTTTGTGACAAAAATGACATATTCTTTCATTAATAGCAATACCAGACCATCGACCCAATTCTATAGGAAGTCTATGATTTCTTGTCCGAAATAATAGTAAAATTTTAGAGAAGTATTTAGGTAGTACATACATATGTCAAGTATTCACTAAAACCGAATTCATCTTTAAACAGTCTGTAATTTGTGCCACAAGTAGATGTATCGACGATTGAGGACCAGTTTTGCAGGTATTGGTCTTCCAGCTTCTGTGAAATAGCTAATTTTAGCCATTCTGTGTTTGGTACTGACTGTGCTTCCAATAAACCGGAAATCCGCATGTATTTAAGATGTGTTTGATATTATTTAAATAGTCTGATTTTAATATGTTGTTTTTTATGCATGTCATATATAATCTGGTACTTTGAAGACGAAACTTGATTCCCTTCGTGGGATAAAAGTTTAGACCAAAATGAAATCATTCTAGTTTTAATATCAATACTAATTGATTTAGCCCCTAATTCACCATATATCATGCATGTTGGTGTCGAACGTTTTAGATTAAATGCTTATTTTAAAAATTTAAGTTGTATTCTTTCCAGATCGTCAAGATTTCCGAAGCCCCATATTTCACTCCCTTAGAGCAATATAGGTTTTACTGTTTTGTTAAATAATTCAATTTGTAAATCAATTGAAACTCTCGACCGTATTCGACTTGAATTCTGAATTTCATGGCCAAAATGCCTTTGCATGCAGATGCATAAATCTGAGGAGAAGCAAATTAAACCAGTATAAAGGAATCCCCTGAACGTGATATCAGTTAACTATTGTGTCGAGAAAAAGGAAATCAGCCTTAACTTCTGAGATAAAATTGATCGTGAAAATGGGTTTTAGAGCATTTAATTTGATGTTAATCAACTCTGTGGTAAAGTCTGAGTCAACATTGATTCATATCATAGTTGATCAGTGAATCATGATAAATATTGCATGACTGTGCATGCCAGATAGTCTGGGTTAAAGGATTTCATTGAAAATCTATTACTTTCTGTAGCATGCCAGGGCATTATAACGCGCGAGAGTGTCAACTGTTTTACAAATGTGACAAAATAAAGGCGACAAATACATGCAATAGGTTGTACCACTGCATGTTCTTTGCTGCAACCAAACGTTACAGTGAAAGAAGACAAAGAATGGGCAAAGTGACTGAATGGTTCTTTTTGTACTTCTTAATCTTTAAATTGGTTAGGGTGGCCAAACTTAAACTTCCTACTTTTCCACAATTCAAATCAATTGCAAGTTGTTCTGGTCAACCCTGAAGAGACTCAAAAATAGGTGCCCAAATCTGCTGATTTCAATTGTGTACCAATCTAACTTGCTTCATAAATAAATCACCACATGAAGATTGTTGGGAAAATCATATTTATGTTGGCAAGTTGATAGGGTAATCTCTTCACTTCTTCACAAAGAAGTTATCAGACCATCAATGAATTTATATAGAATGTTTGCAACATTAGACAGAACTTAGGTGTTAGGTTGCCCATACTTAGTGATCCCCCACTTAGTGTTCCTCACTGTAAGTACGTATTTCTAGATTTACTTCAATACTTACACAACCTAACACAGAAATATCACAGGGTGATACCTTCTACATTTTCTAAATTTTAGAGATGAAGAAAGATGAAAAATGTCATTGGAAAAAATGATATTTTAATACGTTTGCTCAAAACATAGATTGTGGGAACACGTTAGAACCCCCGCCTCCGCGAGTCGGTTCTGTAAACCCAGTTTTACTGCATAAAAGTGGGGTATAAGGGGGTATACATTACATGGGCACGTGTTCATTATGTTATTATAACATAAAATCGTCATGTTATAGAATAAAACAATTAGGTGTCTCTGTGTTTGTTTAGTGACCAACCTGTCAACATCTCACAGAGCTCTGCATTGTCTATTCTGATAAACAACCAGGGCCCAGTTGT
Source organism: Rugalucina vietnamica (assembly GCA_964017185.1). NCBI lineage: Eukaryota > Metazoa > Mollusca > Bivalvia > Lucinida > Lucinidae > Rugalucina > Rugalucina vietnamica. The sequence continues at coordinate 52,851,696 of OZ024873.1, forward strand.
TCAAAATTAACGAAATCGTTAATTGACGATTCGTTAAAATTTCAAATGGCAAAATTACAAATAAACTGTTACTTTTTGTTGAAAAAATGTATTTGCTTTTGAAGTCGATATGTAGTTAACAAAATGAGGGCTTAACGACAGCGTTAAGCTAACGAAGTTTTGAAAAACTGGGCCCAGGAGGAAAAGTTAACTTTAAAATGATTGAAAACTCTAATCAGCAGGTAAAAAGATGCATGTAACACCATTCACATAGGCCGAGGATTAACTGTGTCGGCAGCTAAGCTACACCCTCCCCCCCCCCCCTTAAATCTGAATAGGTTAAAACCATTTACCGGGTGGTATAAAATGAAGACATTAACTGATGGCTACATTCCTTGTGACTTACTGATAACGTAGATTCATAAGAATCTGAAACGATTATCTTTTGCCGTTGCCCATATCTGTAGCGATACTGGTGTAGAATAGAAGTTTGAATGTTGGTTGTGATGTTTGACGCGATGCATGCAAGCATTGCCCATTAAGGAATAGTAAAGACCCGGAGTAAAGGTACAATGGAACTATAAGAAACAACTACAATTCCGACAAATAAGAATGTCACTCCTACTGTATTTATTCCAGCGGTATGTTTACAAACGACCGTTCGTCTCTCACTAATGGGATAGACCATTATGTTTATAAATGCACAAAATACCGATCCAGAATCGGATTCAAGTTATATATAATGTATGTGCATGAAATGCATGAATAATTAGGTTACATGTATTAACTATTTGCTCGAATGGAGGACATGAACGAAAATATTTCCAAAAGAAAAACATGGGTATTCTATATATACAAATACGTTCATTCTTAAACAAAAATTCACAATAAGATTGCAACACTGTGACACATTGAGCCGCCTAATAACCAAAAAATACGTATAATGTGAAAATAAAGACACAGATCAGCTGCGCAGTAAGTGCCACACCTGATCAGCGCCTTTGTTGTCTCTTCATTCTAAACTTTCAATGTCAAGCTTATAGCCTGCTTCTGAGGCTGTATAATCTGGATTTTGTCGAATATGGCTGGTTTTCTTAAACGAAGGCTCAATTTATCTATGAACATGCAACAACAATCTTACCCTGCCGTTCCCCAGTTGTAGTGAGTTGTCGCTGCAATTTATGCTGCTCCTGTTGAAGTTCGTGTGACAATGTGTTAAACTTTCTTAGCAACAGTTCAAGCTCAGAACTCCCACTGGTCGGTAACTTAGGAACAGAGTAAACCGGGTCATCATCACTCATTGCACCCGCGTAAGTCTCGTAATCTGAAGCGAATCCACGTGAATCCGCGATAACTGGGGCACGTGGGTCGGTATATGCTATTTCTGAGTCGGAATTATAGCACTCCGGTGATCTGGGTCGCGGAATCTTTCCATATTTGGCTTTTGTGTGCAACATTTCCCTGAATCCGCCCTGAAATTTCTTATTCCCCTCACTGTATCCCCTATACCCACGATAGTCGTGTAGCGTTTGATATGGATCACTATAAGCACCCCTGTCACTCTCAGGCCCACTATACTGATACGGTGAAAACCCACCAGGGTGGGAGATAGTACTAGATTTTGATGGTGATCTGTGGTGTGTCAACTTCCTTTCAGGTAATGGAACAATCCTGCTGTAAGGACTTTCTAAACTTTCACTTGGATGTTGATATGATGTTATAGATGAAGGTACGAGGTAGCCGCTTGAGTCTTCGCTGAGCCCAGTCGGGACACTGTAACCCCTGTGCCCTATATACTGATCCCGTCCAGAATCAATGCTCATTGGGACTGATCCTTCACTGGAATTTTCACTATCATTTACCTCATCACCAGTGATTAATTTAGCTTCCGCCTTTTGTGGCGTTATGTAAATACTAGCATAGGTTGGTGGTCTACCCGCGCGCTGAAAACGCCTTGTGAGATAATCTTCACCTTGCGGTGCACTAGAACTGTACTGGTGGTCGAACTGATGATCAAAAATATCGGGTGATGTCTCAGTTCGCTCAAGTTGTGTGGTTGATGAGGCACGCCCTTTCTTAAGAACAACCACGGGCGTTTCCTCTTTCTCAGTCACGGCCAGTGACGGACAAGATGCATTTTTCTTATTGCAGTTCTTTTTAGTTCTAATTTTAAGAATTAATTTCCTAGGTATAGACATAAGTATAACAACATCGTCAAGTGACATTCGACCTACCTCAACATTATTAACAGTTAAAATTTCATCACCTATATGTAACAATCCATTAGTTTCGGCTACAGTTCCCATTTGAATCCTAGAAATAAACACACCCTCCGTTCTATCAATTCCATTCCCCTCCCGAATGTAAAACCCGAGGGTCTGTCCCGGTTGTTTGAATATTTCTACTGTCTGCACCATGGCTGCGTCATCCATCACTATGTTCTTAATTCCCATATCCGGGGCACCATCTTGATTGGCTCGTCTATTTTTAGCACCGTTATTCCGCGTTAATGATCTCCCATTTCCGGTGTATCTCGCGGAGTACCTATCGTCTGGTCGCGATGTCGTCTGCGTTATAGCACGCGCTTGTTTGGTGGAGATGGAAGGCCTCGCGCCTGCGCTGTGAGATCGCCTGTGTGAGCTGTGTTTTTCTTTTCCCTGTTTTATAACCCCAGGCCCCTGTGCCATCGAATCTTCCTCCTGAAAGTGAACAATAGTACAGTAAGCAGACGTATTTGTAACATCGTATCGACTCGTATTAAATTAATCGCGAACAACGATCGATACCTCGTTTGAAGCAGCTCTGCTTTCCATCTAAGTTATTAAGGTGCTTTACACCCAGTCATAGTGCAAATGAGCGCCCGAATCAATATCGATTACCGGCTTCTAAGTATAGTTCTAATCTCGTGCGAGAACCAGTAGGAAAGGTGACGTGGACGAATCAATGGTGACAGCACGCGGAGGAAACCCAGACAGAGTGAACCTCCATAGACGTGGAATTATCAGTTTACAGCAAATACAATAGCTGGTTAGAAATCAATTATGTTTTCTCGTATATACCACAGCAGACAACTTCAAGAGACAGTTTGATTTGTTCTTGACATTCTCTGTGTGTCCTCTATTGTTGCCTATATGACCTTGCGACATATGACGGAATTATTGGGCTGAGATTATTTGATAATATATCAAAACTATCTCTGAACTATTATACGCCCTGTTTTCAGCATTCCTTTCAGTTTCGAAACACCTCTACCTATACAATATTATGCTACATGTAAAACATTAGTTACAATTAATAGAGGTGCTATGGGGACACCGAAGTACCATATTCATAATATAGCTATATCAATCCTATGCTTATGCTGGCAATTTATATAAGTACTTCTTGCAATCCAAATAATGTGACATAATAAGTTAAAACCAACACCATGACATTATGAGGTCTCTGATTTTGTTTGATATAATTGTGCGCATTTCGGAATGAACTTAGGCCGAAAAAATAGCTGTGTTTCCGCTAACCCGACCGATCCTGATTTTTTGCGCCGACCCTGCAGTTTTTATCGCCATTTTGAAAGAAAATAAAAAGATTTTCATCCCAATCGACCCTTGAAATTTTCAGGTAAATGGACATATGACTTAAGATAAGTCAAATCTGCAAAACTAATACAGTTTGTATTTAAAATCACTTTATTTAACTTTCTTTATGTTTTAAACTTCAATGTCTGTCATTTTCTTGTATTTGAGATAAATTAACTTGCATATTATCAATTTTACTTGTTTTCAGCAAATACAAATAAGGGAAAAAATAAAAGATTTGCCTACCTACCGACCCTGATTTTTTTTCGGCACGAAGCGGAAACACAGCTAATTTTTTACGCCTTAACTGCGTTTTTTTAAACTATACAGAAACCAATATGTAAACATGCTCTGTGAAATAATATGCGTCTGGCTTTGTTAGAAATGTTATAGACTTTTAAGTTGTCCAAGATCTGAGCCCTGAGTATAAATGCTTGTCAGATCATTTGCGAGAAAGACACGAGTTTCCACGTACAGTACCAGTATATGAGACGGTTACAGCTGTTTTAGCATTTGGCACCTCCGTATATCACGTACGTGACTTTTAATATATTACAATGTGTCCTTTTTGAGTGATACAATGTATTTTTGTTTCAAATATTCTTAAGAAAAGAGTATTAAGTTCGTCGTGTTGGTTTCCGTAAGCTGCAATGTAAAGCACACAAAACGACATTCACTCATTGGCAAATGCGGAATGTTCGCCTCATGCATCAATTGAATAGAATCTAGTAGACACGAGAAAATTTGAACAGAAAATATACAGCGTACGTTCAACTTGAGTGTAGTGCAGAGTTTAGATTTTTTTTTAAAAGTTGGTACTGTACCAATAAGTTTAAATATCGACAGACATGCAAGTTTGTATATTGCTCAGTCTACCTAAGCCAGAATGCATGTCACAAAAAAAAAAAAAACAGGGAGACCAAATTTACATCACGAAAACATATCCGTGTAATGTATACCCCCTTAAACCCCACTTTTATATAACAAAACTGGGGTATGCAGGGGTATACCTATTCGCCGAGGCGGTTCTAACGTGTACCCACAATCTATGTTTTGAGCAAAAATAAGAAAAATATCACAAATTTTCTAAGAAAAATTTCAATTTTTACAAATACAAAGAAAATCTCTATATATTGCATGGGCGTGTTTTCGTAATGAGGTTTAATTTCCAGGAATCTGTTGATTCTCAAAAACTGTCAGGATGTTGTAAAATTGCAGAGCATTTTTTATTATATGGCAAGTGATGAAATATAGAGAAATATGTATTAGATATAACCAATATTTGAAAAAGTTATATTTTCACATGTGAAAATATAAAAAAGTTATATTTTCACATGTTATATAAGATTTGGGAATACGCAAATTACGATTCCACCGTTTCATTTCTAATTTATACAGAACTAAATTTTATAATCTATGCTATTGTTGACGCAATGAACGTTCACACACAATAGTGACGTAATGACGTGACGTAATGACGTCATTTAAGATTTTGACGTCATATGCTTTAGCGCGCAACGTTACAATGACTACATGCAATATAATAAAAAGAAAATTCAAGTTTTTGTCGTGAATATGAGTTTTATTTCATCTCGTGAAGTGAAAAATTATATATTTCATTCGTGCCTTCGGCACTCATGAAATATAAAAATTTTTCACTTCACTCAATGAAATAAAACTCATATTCACTCCAAAAACTTGAATATCCTCTATATATATGAAATTTTCCGTAGTCAATATAAGAGTTTACGCACCTGAAAATATGAAAGCCCAGACAAGCATAATACAGTGAAACTTTCAAGGGTTAAGTTCTCCTAAAATAATACAAGTGGGCATTCTGGATTTTTGTGGTTGTCATTTAAATGTTTACACTGCAAATTATGAAAAAGTAAACTGTTTGTCTATAATTGTTACATCATTGTTATACATGTATGATAGTTATTTAACGTTTGCAGCAAACGCAGTAATTCCGTCGTTTTGTAAATCTGTTGAATCAGAGTAAGGCGAATCAGCGCCCCATTCTGACAGGTAGGCGCATGTGATACCTACATGTATAGCCTCGTTATAAGCAGTGAAGTGTTTATAACACTTAAAGTTAGTTAAGTTCATATCAAACAGTTAAGTTTTACAAGAATATTGTTTTAAGAATGAAGGGTTGTAACTCTTGTAGTGCTATTGGACAGTGTTCCTGATAATTCCGGCAATCAATCTATGGGCAATCACCATTATCGGTTTTTCAGAACTGTCATTGTCACAGTTACACAGCGTTGTTGGTAGTTGCCAATAAAGTCTAAGGTTCAGGCTACTTCAAGATCTGTTTTCCCGAATCATTACTAAAACATGAACATTACATGCAATATACAGAGGATTTTGTCATCTGTAAAAACTGGAAAAAAACGTTTGAAAGTTTTTGTTTTTTTATATATATACTATACGACTTAAGTTTAGCAATTTTTTCATTCATCATTATTTTCAAAATCAAATGTTTGAAAACTTTAAATATGCTTTTAATATGTCAAGCGATTCTCAAATTCATGTTTCGAGACGAGTTTGTGTGCTTTTCTCACGTCCACGAGTTGCTACTTTACGTTTAAAAATCATGCAAATCACGTGCCCAGCATTCCACGTGCATCATATGTTATCAATTTTGCCTTGTTTGGTTGGTAAAAGTGTCAAAACCAATAAACCGGAGTGACATTTGAAAAATTTCGTGAGGGGACTCCGTCATGGCCTGACGTTGAACCAGCGTAACACGAAGATCAATATGATTAGTGCAGACATGAAGAAAAGGAAGCCAATTGAAACTTCTAAGCTTACTTAGAGTACGATACAGTCTCCTAGAACCATATTCCATCAGCTGATAGCATCAAAAACCGGCATCATGACGCCAGACAACGTAAGATCATCGTGATATAGGGCAATGCTAATTTGACGTCATAGTGACGTAATATATTGATAGGCAACCTTCGAATATCAGGTTTGATAATTTGCGGCATGGAAAGATGGAGTTGTATTGGAACAGCTGACAGGAAATAACCTGCATGGTGCAAACACCGTGAATATCGCCGTTACGTTTTGGTCCCGTAAACGTTAACGTAAACGTGCAAGACTAAACTTGACATCACATTAAACCTAATAGGCCTACTGAGCGAATGTTTTCTCTTGAAAGCGAAATCGCACTTCATTTCAGCAGTTAAACACATATGGGTTCACCTCTGGAGAAAGACCGGGGAACCAAATGACGTCAGTTACGTCATACACCGGGGGCGTTACCTGGTACCATAATGGAACCAAATCTCTACGATCATGATACTGTACTCTTTTTGAGCACAAGAAGATGTTAAAATGACTGTTTTGGGAAAAAAGGTTAACTTTTCATATGCCGAGAAACAATGTGAATTTTGAGGTGACACCCCTGTAAACTTTGACGTAGCGTAATTGCGTCAGGAGAAGATGGATTCCCGATGAAAATTAAAAAATTGTGGTTCCTTGAGGATTAAGTGTTGATGGGTTACAGTGTTTAGTTCAGTTCACCTTTATACCAATTTGCAATTTCGAAATCAATTAAAAATTACTAAACTTCAGTCTTATAGTATATATAAGTTTGAATAGTTTTTCTCAAAACATTGTGGGTACACGTTAGAACCGCCTCGCCGAGTACCCACAGTATATGTTTTGGATCAAATATAAGAGAAAAGGTAAATCCCTGTACACCCCTGTTTTAAAATATTAAATTGGGGTTCAAGTTGGTATACATTTTATGGGCATGTGGTGTAAGTATTTCTAATCTAAAATGAGCCTGTACATGAGAAAACCAACTATTTGGTCTGACACAAACCGGCCTGTACAGTCATAGAAGACGGCTAGAAGCTTGAAATTTTGGATTGATATAATAGAGGAATTGTACTATCCGTGTAGCGAAAACAAAGGCGCTGATCAGCTTCGCGGTTACCGCGAAGCTGATCTGCGTCTTTGTTTTCACATATGCAGATCATTGGTTTTCCCACGCGGCGGCTCAACTACTTGATCAGGATTCACTGCAGAATGTGCTACATTTTACGCATCTTTATAGAGTCATTTAGAAACACAGCATTCAAAGAGATCTACGGTATGTAAATACTAAGGGTGTTTATAAAAAGGTACAAGTGGGCAACGATCAGGAAAAGGCACAATCAGAAAGAGATTCCCAACCCAAAAATCGAGGTGGGAAAAATTAAACTAACAATCACGCACCTATACCCTTAAAACATACATTTTTGTATCGTAAGCCGAATGAGCAGCTCTTTTCCCAATAGGTGGCCACTCAGATACCTAAACTAAAACATGAAAACATACATAAGCCGCAAACAGCACAAAAATTAACACCATGACATAAAACAATACTAACCACAACAGAAGTATCGCCTTGGAACGATCAGTAATATAAAATTACTGGCGGGCTTAAATCGATTTTACAGGTACCTAACCTCACCCTCAGCTTCTGCAGTGGTTCACAACACTTAATTGTTCGTTCCGCGTGGTGAATCTCTAACTAGTCAATGAATCATCAAGGACAAACAAATAAATCAAAATAGCCACCATGATGAATCAAAAACGAGGACCCACACACTCAGTAAGCTGCCCGACGATGGGGATCCCTGGGCGCTAAAAACAACTTACTAACTCCTAGGCAAAAGAAAAACAACTGTTGAACCCCGGTGGGCCAAGCAGCACACAAGAAGCTCCGGCCCCAACCAACTAAAATGAATAGCTGGATAGAGTCTGACGCCCGACCCACCGGCGTGCAATTAAAGAAGGCAGCATAGTTATCAACCATGGTTGGGTTAAAAACTAAGCATGCATACTGTCGCTTATAAATTTATTCTTAACCCCACAAATATTACTTTTGATCATCTCTATGTGTTGCATTTAGGCCTAGTTTCCACGGACAATTTTTATTTGACAAAGTAGGTTTGTCGCAGAAAAGTATGCTCGTGTAAACTCAATTCTGTGGCGAAGTTTCATTGTCAAATATTTGTGACGAAGGTGAGCGAGCCAAGTTGTATTAGTAATCTTTGCTGTATGTGAACACAAACTCATTGTCAAAGTTTCTGTGACAAAGAATCTGCGACAAAGAAACATTGTCCGTGGGAACGCGGCCTAAGTTACGCATAATATATTTGTTCGACACATAGACGCAGCAATTGTTTATTAGCTCATAAGTCTGCCGAACATTACATAAAACATATCGATTGGTGTAGGCGGACATAAAAGGGTGATAAGTAATTATTGTATCAATTGGAATCCTGAAATCTCTCTCAGACCAATTGCACAACGGAACGGCGAATAGATATATCAAACATTTATATAACACAGCTTTGTAGTCTCGCATTAGTAGGCTATGTCGATTTAAGCCCGCCAGTAATTTTATATTACTGATCGTTCCAAGGCGATACTTCTTTTGTGGTTCTTATTGTTTTATGTCATGGTGTTAATTTTTGTGCTGTTTGCGGCTTATGTATGTTTTCATATTTTAGTTTAGGTATCTGAGTGGCCACCTATTGGGAAAATAGCTGCTCATTCGGCTTACGATTCGACATTGTAGGCTATGTCGAATCTAGACTAACCGTCATATGGAACTTTGACAGACTGTTTTTCCAAAAGACTGAATTGGTTGACTTATTTTCTTAACGACCACGCTAAATTACAGAAATAAACGTTACAAAGCCACAGCCACTGTTTTTGAGCAAGCCCAATATACCCTTTATATATAGAATCGCACAAGCATACATGTAATTGTATTTAATTTATTTGGTCATACCCTTAGCTCAGTTTGCAGGTATCAAATTTATTTTTATATTGGCAACTGATATTTGCCTTAGTTTTTTCGTATATGTTCGAAATCAGGGTATTTAGAAATGGTGTCATGATGCTTTGTCTGTGAGGTATTGTGGTCTTTGTACTTTACATCCATTTAAACAGAAAACATTGTCACAAGCGTACATATGTGTTAAAGTGCGCGTCACACAGTCAAGGGCTCAAAAGTCAATCTTTAAATGCTTTGATCTGCATAAATAGATGTAAATGGCACCCTAGCGGATGTTGTCACTTCACGGAGGAAACAATTTACAGCCCCATTATTCTTGTTTTAAAGTGATAAAGCAAATGCATTGTCACTAATTGCAAAGAAACGTGCATGTGGTGTTAATTTGACTTTAGAGCCGAATGCAGAGCTGCTATTTGGAAAGAACACTATTTTAAGTTACTTCATCGTATGCACAAGTTTAAATTCATTTTTCATGTATACTAGAGGACTTTGAAAACGCCTCACTGTACATCGGTTATATTTTGCTTAAAAACTTCCTTAAAGTTGAGTGGATGTACAAAATAAACATAGTATCGTGTACGCCAACACAATAAGCAATATTTATCCATAATGATCCATTAAAATTTGTTCGCTCGTTTGTTTGCTACATCTGTTTTCAAAGACGTCATAAAGACACAAGAAAACCTTAAAACGGCTAAAATAAACGGATTTTGTAAAAAAAAAAAACCGTCTCTAGTGATAGCCAACGACCTTAAGAACAAGAAAAAGCAAAATCAAAATGGGGGATTTCTTTCAATATCGTTTGAGGCGCTAACGTTATTTGACGACGTCAAGAGAGTAAGTGTTCAAAATACCTCTAGCCATTCGATTACAGCGTCGAAAGTAATTGTAATTTTTACATAAGTCTTTGCCTATTCATTGTGCACAAAATGTTTTGAATTCGCAAAAAATAAAAGTTTTCTTTAAAAACGTAAAAGTGACGTAACTGCCGCTGTTTCAGTGCAAATGAAAGCAAACCAACAGCATTTGCTTGGCTTTTGGTGTTTCTTTCCAGAAATTATATTGTATCTTTTGAATATTTGCCGTCCCCATACTTTGGTTTTGTTGAATTTTCGGTAACGCTTGAATTTATCGTGTATGACGTTAATAACTGGCGTTGACGCTTCGGTTTTGGTATCGAAGTTAAGCAGACTGGATGTGCTCTTTAGTTCAAAAATATTTTTGCCGATATATCATGTATTCTGAGAGTTAGGAGCAATAAAACAAGTGAGGCGTTTTCAAAGTCCTTGAGTATAGTTTGAAATAATGTTAAACAGTGCTACAATTCCAATTAATCGACGTAACCTAGTATTTTTCTGTAAAATTTAAGAGATTTGAAAGTGTCTGCAATTCGACGAACATTCCATTTATTAATGTAATTAAGATATATTTTAGGAACGCATGCCATCGATCCAGGGCCTTCTCCAAACAAACCCTTTGTCCTAAAGAATCAGAATTTAATCTGGTAGCTGGTTAATTATCATCAGCAAAACATGTCCGTAAAATAAATACCCCCCTGATACCCCACTTTTATATTAAAAACTGGAATATGCAGGGATATGCAGGGATATACTTATTTTTTCTTATTTTTGCTCCAAAACATAAATTGTGGGTACTCGTAAGAACCGCCTCGCCGAAAACATAGATTGTGGGTACGCGTGTGTATCTACAATCTATGTTTTGAGCAAAAATAAGAAAAATATCAAAATTCTTTAACTGAAAATTTTAATTTTTTACAACTAAAAATCTCTGTATGGTAAGTGAATGATTAGCGCCCTTGAATATGGCGGACGTGGTTTGAAAACGTGGCAAGCCAATTTATTGTTTTCGAATATTTCTAATCTCTTTGATTAACATTGTAAGCAAAGTTTTTATGACGGTATTAACTTCAAGGCTGACACAGTGGTGTGATGAGCATAACATTATTGATGAAGCACAAGGTGGTTTTCGCCGTGGGTATTCAACCATAGATAACATATTTATTCTGCAGTCGATAGTACAGAAGTATTTATCGAAAGAAGGCGGTAGATTCTATTGTCTTTTTATAGATTTCTCAAAGGCATTTGATCGCATTCAACATAATCAGTTATTTCGCAGTCTTGCAAAAAATGAATTCATGGTAATTTTTTAAACATACTGAAGTCAATGTATGGTAAACTATCCGCTTGCGTGAAAACAGAACAAGGCCTCACGAGTTATTTCCCTTGTCATATTGGAACTCGTCAGGGTTGCGTATCTAGTCCGTTAATTTTTACCCTGTTTATCAACGATTTAGTTACTTTAATGAGGGAAAATTGCAGAAATGGTATCTTTATTACACAAGATGTACCTGGAATCTTATGTTTACTCTTTGCGGATGACGTAGCCGGTTGTGCAGAGTCTGCTGCATCCCTACAACGACAACTTGATATTATTGACCAATTTTGCCGATCTACAGGAATGCAACTAAATTTAGATAAAACAAAAATTATAGTCTTTCGCAATGGTGGCTATTTGAGATTTTATGAACACTGGAGATATCGCAACCAACCGGTCGAAGTAGTTTCACATTACAAATACTTGGGGCTTCTTTTTACGCCGAAATTAAAATGGACACGAGCGAAAGAAATGTTGGTAGCACAGGGTAGAAAGTCAATTTTCTCGATTTTAAATTATCAAAGAAAATTTGGCCGTTTCGAATACAAAGATATGTTTAAGATTTTTGACGCGATGGTCACTCCTGTTCTTTGCTATGCTGCGGAAATATGGGGTCATTCATACTCTGAACATATTGAAAGTGTACATGCAAATTTTTGTAAATTATTTTTAGGTTTGACAAGAAATGCTAATCATTGTATGGCACTTGGAGAATGTGGGAGATATTTTCTTTGTACTGTTTATTACTACAAGTGTATAAAATATTGGTGCCACTTGCTTCATATGAGCAATAGTAGATACCCAAAAAGTTGTTATTTAATGCTGAAGTCATATACAGAAATTGATAGGATAAACTGGGCTAGCAATGTACGCGATTTACTCTTTAGATATGGATTTGGGTTTGTTTGGATATCCCAAGATGTTGGTGATGTGCCTGCATTTTTGAAACTATTCCGACAAAGACTTATTGACTGTTGTATTCAAGATTGGCACGAACAAGTCACCGCTTCTTTCAAGTGCGAATACTATCAGCATTTCAAAACCATGTTAAATGTAGAGCGATATCTAGTAAGCAATTTACCTTTTGCAATAAGGAGATCAGTTGCAAAATTTAGATGCTCAAATCATAAGTTAAACATTGAGGTTGGAAGACATTCAGATTTACCAAGAGAATACCGAACACGCAGCTATTGTCTGATAAATAATAACTCGTATTGCATTGAGGATGAATATCATGCATTTTTCGATTGTCCTCTTTACGAGGATGATAGACATAATTATCTCCCTTTACACCTCTACAACTCAAAGTCACTCCATGAATTTTTCAACATCCTGTCACTGAGCGATAGCAATGTAATCAACCAGGTTTCAAACTTTATTTTTCATATAATGAAAAGAAGAAACAATCTTCAAGTATGATGATTGTGTATAAATGGCGCTAATGTCAGTATATATGTTCTTGTATATATGTTTTGGGCCGGAGGCCTATATCATCTGAATAAACTTTGTTTTCGTAATGATATAGGATATTTATTTTCTTTTTGAGGTGAAACCAAATATATTTCATCGAGTGTGTTGAAACATCAGAATTCATGCGAGTGAAAATTTCGAGGGATTCAACACAAACGATGAAATATATTTGGTACATGTACGTACCGAAATAAAAGGAAATTTTCGTTTTATATAATGAATACATGGACATTTTTTGTTTGTGAATGAAATGTTATGTACCACTGCAGAAGATGGGGGTGAGGTTAGGTGCCTGTACAATCGATTTAAACCCCCAGTCATTTTATATAACTGATCGTGTCAAGGCGATACTTCTGTTGTGGTTCCATTTGTTTTGTGTTTTGGAGCCGAATGTTTGTGCTCTTTGAGCCTTGTGTACGTTTTCATATTTTTATTTTAATACGGATAAATGGGAAATAGCTGCTCACTCGGCTTACGATATATTATCTAAGTATAAGTACCTAATGGTCAATTTAGTTTTTCCCACCTCAGTTTGTGGAGTGGAAATTTCTTTCTGATTGCGCCTTTTCCTGATCATTGCCGACTTGTACCTTTCTACAATGAAAAGGTCAGCTGATATCAATCACTAATGAATATCAATATCAATTCTGCGATGAAAACATCTCTTTTATTCATTTTTATATACAATGATTTCATTGCTAATTATAAAATAACCAGTGTTATTGTAATCTATTTTTCGAAGATGTGCACAACTTCGAGCCAATGGTACATTTACTCATCAGATACATCCCGTATATGAGCCGCCACGTGGGAAAACCAACAATGTGGTTTCCGAAAAGGTCTGACACAAACCGGCCTGTAAAGCTACAGAGGCAGGCTAGGAGCTTGAAATTTTAGAGTTAAGTAGAGGAGGAATTGTACTATCCGAGTAGCGAAAACAAAGGCGCTGATCAGCTTCGCGGTTACCGCGAAGCTGATCTGCGCCTTTGTTTTCGCCTATGCAAATTGTTGGTTTTCCCATGGGGCGGCTCATATCTGTAATGTCTGAGAAATCCTCCTACAAGTAGGCCAATGGACAATGAAATACGTGAAGTCCGCCATTCATCTACCATGATTAATGTGGTACAACAATAAATGAGCCTGTGCGTGAGAAAACCAATAATTTTGGTTCCGACCAGGACTGACACAGACCGGAATGTACAGTCACAGAAGATGGTTAGAGGCTGGAAATTTTGGATTTAAGAAGAAGAGGAAGTGTACTATCCGTGTAGGGAAAACAAAGGCGCTGATCAGCTTCGCGGTTACCGCGAAGCTATCTGCGTCTTTGATTTCGCACATGCAGATTGTTGGTTTTCCCATGGGTTGGTTCAAATATTGTGTAATGTTTCTGAGAAATAAAGTTGTTCATATTCAGAAATCTTATCTTACGAACCATGATCTTTGACTGTTAATCTACCATACAGTGGATCGGGTGGACGGAAAAAAAGTCACAGGAAAAAAGTCACGGAAATAAAGTCACGGAAAAAAAGTCACAGGAAATAAAGTCACAAAAATAGAATACCAAAAGAAAATATATATAATCTATACATACATGAAGTAGGATATAATTTTGGTGTTTAAAGTAGAAATGATGAGGAAATGTCATAATTAAAGCTCAGTTCCTGCTCTAGAAAATTTTGAAAATAACTAAAACAAATAAAAGATGGGAACCATCCTAGTACATGTATATGGGGTATGGGGATGCTTTGGTAGAGCATGGAGCCAGAGGAAGGGTGATGGAAACCTAATGCTGCAATATAATGCATGTTGTGCATTTGAACAAGCCTCTAATAAGGTTCCAGAGAACTGGTTTAGTACTCAGGGAGCATTAGCTCGTCCCGGCATGTCTGAAAATTGATCATCAGGACGTAAAACTTCAACCCAAGCAAAAATATTTTTAATACTATTAGTAATAATAAAAAGGACATTCTAACATAAAGCAGAAAAAAAAAGATTTTATGTTTGTGACTTTTTTTTCCTGTGACTTTTTTTCCTACCCAAATCTGTGAATTTTTTTCCGTGACTTTTTTCCTGTGACTTTTTTTCCTCGGAAGGTTATAGACCGATATTCATTTTCGAGAATTGAGCATTTTATAACATTCGTAGAATCTTTACGTAACCTTATCTATTTGGCGTGCAAAAGTTTTAAGATTTTCATGCTTACATATTTATGATGCATTATCCAATTCCATGTCAAACACTTTGAGCATTATTTCATTTCAGGATTAAATTAAATAATAAAAGTTATTATCTCATTATTTACAAGCACACTTTTCTTCTGTCACATACAAGTCGAGCATTAAACATATTCCTCATTTACATGTTTGTCGCGAAAAGATAAACACATACAGTCAAAAGCAATATAATACAATTGCACATGTTTGTACAATTTCGCAGTAAACAAAATGCACAAATACGACTGCTGGTCTTCGTTTACAAGTGCTTCAAATATTTAGGTTCACACCACTGTTATAATCGACAATGTTCGTTCGTCACTCGGTAATGACCACCTTTATATCTCAGTTGAATATTAGTTGTTCGTGTGTGCCAGTTGGTGAGTTCTTTGGTGGTTCAAGGTTTAATTTAGCTCGGTTACAAACTGTAAAGCAAGTCATGTCGAAGAATCTTTCAGTGGCCTACTGACTCTGGCTTTGCGTTCTTTCTTTCAGCTTCGCAGATTCTCTTTTTAATTCTTCACAATGAGCTGTGTAGCAACGATAACTGTCATCAACGACTTCTGTCCACCAAGGACAATAGTCGTTGCGGCCGCAACGACTTCTGTCCACTAGATAGTAAACCGTTTCTGTCCATTGTGGACAGAAGTCGTTGCTGTGGTTGATATGACCTGCATTGTCAACGGTACCTTTCCATTTGAAAAACCCTGAAACTTGAGCAAGATGCAAAAATTTATAGGAGTCTATCTATATCTTTATCTTCAAGGCCGCGTTTTGGGCAGCTTTCATACTTGGATCGTATCTCTTTTTGTCAACATTAATGTGTAACCCATAGAGTGTACTAAATCATGATTAACCCGCGTCTGCCAAAACAGGGTTTTCTACTGCCATCAATTCGGTGTTTATACCAACTTGAAACTAAATAGCCAAGGGAAAATAATAATAAACTTACCCATATGAAATACAGAGATTTTTTCAGCTTTCAAAATTGAAAATTTCGTTGGAATAATTACATTACGATATTTGCTCAAAACGAGTACCCACAATCTATGTCTTGAATCAAAAATAAGAAAAATAGCTATACCACTGCAAACCCCAGTTTTACTATAAGAAAGTGGGGTATGAGGGGTTATACATTTCACGGATATGTTTTCCTGATGAAACAATAATAAAGCATGTCCCTAAAGATAAGCAGTTGCAGCAGAATAAACCCTATTGCTCTCTCAAGCAAATAATAGCAATCCGACTGGAGCGTAAATTCATCACTAAAAATTGATTACTTCACAAGTAATGGCATCAACCAATATGTTCATTGACAGTTCCGTCGCGTTCTCTCACTAGAAAGCTTTGTCTGGAAACTAAAAATTGAGCCTCTTAAATGTGGAACTTCTTATTTCTGCAAGTCTCGCTTAAGCTCATAATGATAGCCCAATGCTCACGTTAGTGATGGGGTTCCCATTTCATACCAATGGCCAAGTACAGCTGCGTTCAGGTGCAATATTCAGAAATAAATTGACAACTTTTCTTGTTTTTTGAACAATCGTCACTTGCAAGAAATGGACAACTGTATGAATTTATAAATAAAATTTGTTAAGTATGACTATAAATATACTTACGTCAACAACAAAAGAGGACCATTGGTCCTGTAGCTCACCTGAGAGATTATCACATTGTAAGCTCATGAGATTTAAATTAATTGAGAATCGACCAATGAAAGTCTATGCATGGACACTATTGACCCCCGGGGCATGGCCAAATTTGACCCAGGGGCATGACTGGCACAATTTATAATGGGGACTACCAAACATCGCTACATACAAAATATAGAAGCTCTGGGCCTTTTGGTTTCAGAGAAGAAGATTTTTGTTAGTTTTTCCCATAGTAAGTCTATGGAGACTATCTACCCCCGGGGCGTGGTCAAATTTGACCACAGGGGCATGGCTGGCACAATTTTTGTAGAGGACCATTAGCCATTGCCACATACAAAATATCAAAGCTGTGTGCCCTGTGGTTTCAGAGAAGAAGATTTTTGATTTTTTTTCCCATAGCAAGTCTATTGAGACTATCAACCTCCGGGGCCTGGCCAAATTTGACCCCAGGGGCATGAATGGCACAATTTATGTAGAGGACCATTAGCCATTGCCACATACCAAATATCAAAGCTGTGGGTCCTGTGGTTTCAGAGAAGAAGATTTTTTAATTTTTTTTCCCATAGTAAGTCTATGGAGACTATCAACCCCCGGGACGTGGCCAAATTTGACCCCAGGGGCATGAATGGCACAATTTATGTAGAGGACCATTAGCCATTGCTACATACCAAATATCAAAGCTGTGGGCCTAGTGGTTTCAGAGAAGAATATTTTTTTAGTTTTTCCAATTGTAAGTCTATGGAGACAATCGACCCCCGTGGCGTGGCCAAATTTGACCCCAGGGGCATGGCTGGCACAATTTATGTAGAGGACCATTAGCCATTGCCACATACCAAATATCAAAGCTGTGGGCCCTGTGGTTTCAGAGAAGAAGATTTTTTAATTTTTTTTCCCATAGTAAGTCTATGGAGACTATCAACCCCCGGGGCGTGGCCAAATTTGACCCCAGGGGCATGAATGGCACAATTTATGTAGAGGACCATTAGCCATTGCTACATACCATATATCAAAGCTGTGGGCATAGTGGTTTCAGAGAAGAAGATGTTTTTTAGGTTTTCCCATTGTAAGTCTATGGGACCTATCTGTTGCCATGGAAACCACAATTTTGATACAATCTGCTCCAAAACCTAATGCCATCAATCCCCCAACCCAATTATGGTTTACATTAAATTTGATCAAGATCGGCCTACTAGCTTCAGAAATATTCTTCTTTGAAATTGTGGACGGACGACGGACGGACGACGGACGGACGGACGGACGACGACGGACGACGGATGCCTGCCTATCCTATAAGCTCACCTGTGAGCCTTCGGCTCAGGAGAGCTAAAACGCATCAGTCAACTTTGACACGTCATACTGCCACGATTAACAACTTTGGATATTTTAAATATTTGTAATATCTTTTGCTAATCTTTCACGCATTCGGAAATGCTAAAATGGAATTATTCAGACAGCTGCTTGAAAAATGACTGCTGTTGAAAACATACACCCCTCGCAAAATCCCTGTTCTGTTCATGAATCGGTCTATCAGGCATCGCTTCTTTCGATTACTGAAAGTTTTCTTTGCAATACCAACACATAAGCCATAGAGTGGAATATCCATACGTGACCATAGGATGTTGAAACACATTCGTTCTCTAGCGTCATTGACGCCACTGCAGCTAATGATCAATGCTTAAATGGTAATCGCCGTCAAAATGGTCAAAATGTTTTCAAAGGCTATCTTTGACAAATAATTGTTTCTATTGTTACTTCTACTGCCTTTCAGCTTGAAACGAACGTCCTTAAGGATAACGTGCATTTGGAGTCTAGGGAAATAAGCGTCAGAATATTATTGCTCCATTCTTGGCTATTCATTTGAAAAAAATGCGACTACTTTATGAAAATTAATTCAAAGAGTGCATCCAAATATAACAGCATTGTTTCTGCATTTTTTCATAATTAGAATTCGTAAGCAGAGGAGACGTCGACGTCAAAAAGATTTTGCTACAGAAGCGTCGGCGAAAGAGCTAAGGTAAGAAAAATCGATAGGGAGAATTTTATGTCGAGGCGAACGATGGTCCCGGACTATGGAGTCGCTTCGAACGCCAGAAACCGAACAGGATTTTTTTTTTTCGTTCCGCCTGTTTCTTTTCTTGTGAAAAGTCCCTATGTTATTTTCAATATTTCAACTTCACGTAGTCCAGTAATGTTACGTTTTAAAATTTTGATGTTCTTAAGTTTGTAAAACGACTTTGCACGGCTTTCAAATAGTTTTCACGTCAGAAACGTCTGTATAATGACGTCAGGATGCATTTTTAAAGTTTTGAGAAAAGTGCGCATCTTAATCAAATTCGGTTATGCTATACAATGAGAAATAACGTAAAAAAAAGGAAAATGCAAATTACGTTCATATTGTGTATCCAATGGCCAAGTTATGCAACATTTTAGATGATGCGTTTTTTATTGACGTCAGTATATCTACTCTGTGTATAAACTTGCAGATGCTGTGTGCCTAAATTGATTACATAAATTATGGAGCCAGTTTTTTAAACAAAAATTTCGCTGGTTTTCGAGTTTCAAAGATTCCATAAGGAACCATGGTTTATGGTTTGTAATTTTATCAGTAACTTATGAAAGAATGGCCATTTTTGTAGTGAGGCTGAAAATTTGGTGTCTTTAGGGGCACTATTTACAAAGTTACACCCTAATATCAACCCACGTTTTGGCAGAATGCAAAGCCAGTGTTTTAAGACATGCTTACCTCTTCTTCGTAAAACTTTCCTGGTAGAATATTAACTTTCTTGCAAAATAACACTGGCATGCTCAGTTTTATATTGTGAAAACCGCTTTACCATAAAATTCTAAAATGTTCATTTCTTGCCAGTGACGATTTTTCAAAAACAAGAAGAGCTGTCAATTAATTTCTGAATATTGCAGGGGTATATTAATAACTGAACGCATCTGCTGTACTCCTTCTCTCTGTCCGAAAACTAAAAAATCGTTCAAGATGCCTTTAAGTCGCCACCGAAATAAAATAATCTGGTGTTACAGTAGTTGTATTCCGTGGGAACTGCAAATTAAAATCAGAAAATATGAAAATTATCATAACGCACAATGGCGATACTTCGTGACTACAAAGTCTCTAGTACATGTAGTATAGACTTATAACTAGTATATATTTACGATGTTATTTACTGCTATAAAGTGCGACAACACTACAATAAGCATGTCTGTCGCAGTGTTAAAAGTGATAATTATCCAACAGCAAAGATACCCAAGGTATCCCCGCTTTGAAAAAGAGAAATGGAAATGGAATTGCACAATCCCAATTTGAGAAGGCGGAAGAATTTAATGGTCAGTTCTCGGATGTTTTCACTAAAAGTGAATACAAACAGGTCCCTCTTAAGGATAGATCTGCCCCATGCATGATATTGTGGTAACAAAGGAAGGGGTGACCAAACTTCTCAAAGGTCTAAACCCGTCTAAACCCTTAGGGCCTGATGAGCTTCATCCCAGAGTCCTAAAGGAACTGGCTATGGAAATAGGTCCGGTATTCGCCCATCTCTTATACAGGTGAAATCCCTAAAGAATGGTCTCTTGCTTATATTTGCCCCCTGTTTAAGAAGGGCGACAGGTCACTTGCCCGCAATTACCGCCCTTTTTCTTTGACATGCATTCCTTGTAAGCTTCTTGAACATATTGTATGCTCAAATATTATGGCCCATCTTGATGAACATGAATTCTTGTCGGACAGGCAACACGCATTTAGGAAATGGCATAGCTGTGAAACTCAGTTGACTACAGTGATAAATGATTGGGCAAAAATCTTAGATAAAAAAGGCCAGGTTGACACTTTTATACTGGATTTTGAAAAAGCTTTCGATACTCCTCCCCATGAACTCCTTAAAAGCAAATTGTTTAGCTATGGAATAGGTGGAACAACACTGAATTGGATAAATGCTTTCCTTTGTTTCAGACAACAACGGGTAGTGGTAAATGGTATTAGATCGGACTGGGTCCCAGTTGTGTCGGGTGTCCCTCAGGGCACCGTTCTCGGCTGTTTTCCTTGTATATAAATGACTTGCTGTTTTCCTTGTATATAAATGACATCTCAGCAGACATTGAGTCTGAAATAAGACTCTTTGCTGATGATTGTGTTTGCTATCGTGAAATCAAGAATGAAGAGGATACATTGAAACTTCAGAGAGACATTGATCGTTTAGGCAGTTGGGCTAGGAAATGGGAAATGAGATTTCAACCCGTCAAATGCAACATGATGCAGCTGACAAATAAACGGTCTAGTAAGATACAGGCTAACTACACCCTTGAGGGCACTGTACTGGAAAACGTTGAACGCATAAAGTACCTGGGTGTAACTATCACAAATGATTTGAAATGGAATACTCATATTTCCAATGTTTGTACAAAGGCTAACAGAACTCTCGAATTCTTGAGGAGAAATTTGTATTCTTGTCCCCCAGATGTGAAAGAAGCAGCTTATAAAGGACAGGTGCGGCTGGTCTTGCAATATGGAAGCTCAGTTTGGGACCCTCACACTCATGGCCTCCAGGAAGAACTGGAAAAGGTCCAAAATCGTGCGGCAAGGTTTGTGACTGGAAATTATGTTTTTGAAACTGGGAGCATGACTGGTATTTTACGTCAACTGAAATGGGAATCTCTTAAGAAAAGGAGGAAGGATAGCAGACTTATATTGCTATACAAAGGTCTAAAGGTAAAGCCAGAATACCCACAGATGACCTTATCCCGAAGAATAGGCGTTGTAGAAATCAACACTCTTTGGCTTTTCAGATACAAGATACCTTCAGCTAGCAAAGAAGCGTACAAAAGTAGTTTCTTTCCACAGACTATCAGGGACTGGAATGACCTCCCTGATTCTCTTATCTCCTCTGCTGAAATGTCTGATGACTCTGTGTCCAAGTTCGCATCTCTTGTGAGAGCCAGGGACTAATTTCCCTCCTGGCCCCCCCCCCCCCCTGGTGAGGTATTTTGTCAATTTGGCGTGTCACCAGTAAGCCATTCAGATTCAGATTCAGCACCCAAAACAAAGGACTTCGGAAAACACTTCAGACACAAGCATTACGAAAACTATATCCCTGTTAACCGCATTTTCACATTAAAATAGTTGGGTATAAGGGGGTATTGATTGCCTGGACATGTTTTCATGGATTCTTTTTCACGGGTCTACACCGCTATTATCCCATAACTAATTTATATCAAATCATAAAAAATATTAATTCAGTCCTATCATGCTTGTGAAAACCAAACAACTAATTCAATGTCAGAAATGCCCGGTATGCCTTTTACAAGGTGACGTAGTCGTGCCCCGTCTTACATCGATATGGCAGAAAGTTTATTGAAACAACATTTATTTATCATGAGATGTATGTTTTGTCTGGGCGTTAAAGGTCAATTGCTGTATGAAAATGACGTAAAGGACATACTGACGGCGTATGCCTCTATGTTTGTTCTTAAAAATGTCGTTTAAAATTAATTAGTTGAGTCTAATGAATCTATATTCGTAAAACAGAAATCTTGATCAAATAAGGTTGATTCAGTTAGTTTACGCCGCACTCATGTAGCACTTATAATAATTTTAGTTGCATTTGCGATACAATTATTGACTTCAATGAGGTAGACACATCTGACCAAAAAAGAAACGCAATGTTGCGATTTTCCCGTTCAAATTCGAAACGTCCTTTAGAATTTGTATTTCTAATCGAATCTTTCTAAAGTCGACGTTGAGGATACATGGTGATGTATTGTATACTATTGTAAAGACGAAAGAAATAGATGCAAACGGCAAACATTTTGGACGTGATTATTCAAAGGAACCATACACACGTATGTGTTTCAATTGTAAGGTGCAATAACGATACTTTTTGCATTACATGTAGTTTAGTAATGTTTTGTTGATAAAAACTCTAAACTGATCGGTATGGAACATTGCAGTTCATAAAATCACGCATTTGAGCCGCCTCGTGGGACAACCAACAATGTGGTTTCCGAACAGGTCCGACACAAACCAGTCGCAGAAGCAGGCTAGAACCTTGAAATTTCGGATTTAAGTAGAAGAGGAATTGTTCTATCCGAGTAGCGAAAACAAAGGCGCTGATCAGCTTCGCGGTTACCGCGAAGCTGATCTGCGTCTTTGTTTTCGCCTATGCAGATTGTTGGTTTTCCCATGGGGCGGCTCATTTTAAAAGGTTTGCCTCCAGTATGCAATTTCTGTTCAAACAAGAGCTACAAAGCCTTTAGAACCCCTATTTGAACACAATTAGGATAAGGGATTGAAAATGTTAGTGTCTGGGTACCTTTAGATATACTCAGCAGGTTCTAAACAACTTAAGTAATCATTCATTTCACGACAAGAGAGATTAAAAACGTGCACAATGTTTATGTGACTTTAAAGTTTGACCCCAACCTCGTTTATGACCAATTTTCTGGAGAAGAATTCTAACCCCTGATTAATATATGGTTATGCAATATATGGCCGAATAATATTTGTTTGTTCGTTTAAAATTATTTGTTTGTTTGTTTGTTTGTTGTTTAACGACGCATCAACCCTGATGGGTCATTGGCGTCTAACAAGGCGTTTAAAATTATGCTTCACGTCCCAGTCAACAGCAATGGTCATGTCGGGACGTTGTCTCCATTTTATGGGACTTTCACCCAACATTAAGATGTCATGGCACTCAAAATGAGCTTCATAAATATACATGTAACTACCTAAGCAAACCAGTAAGGTTTATATGTATGGATGATTTAACTAAGCCAATTTTCTTGGACAGGCCCAAATAATATGTCTTTGCAATGGTACAAAGAAATTTTGTCATTCCCCATGACCTTTATGGAAAATTGATGAATGCGACCCTTGTCAGGTATATATAGTATAGGGTTATTACACTGATATCGGTGAACGTTGTCCCGAGCCTAGGTTGCGATTTCGAAGGAGCGTCCATAAAATAATGTGTCAACAAGGGACACTATTTACCGATGTCCGTTGTGCGATTACCCTTTTCTAATAAACGGTACCAAGCAAGCAAACACAGAAAAAACGCATGTCAGTATACTCGTAGTATCAAAACGTGATATCATATTTGCACGACTGAAATATCAGCTGATATAAGTTTTGTACTGTATAATTCTCAGTAACACAGTACAAGACATCAGGAAACCGTGTCCGTGAAATAAATATCCCCTTAAACCCCAGTGTTATATAGTGAAATTGGGGTTTGCAGGGGTTTACCTATTTTTCTTATTTTTGCTCAAAACATAGAGTGTGGGTACTCGTTAGAACCGCCTCGCCGAGGAGGTTCTAACATGTACCCACGATCTATTTTTAAACAAAAATTTAAAAATATTTTTTTTTCTAATGAAAGGATCCTTTTCAATTTTTACAGATGAAAAAGTCTCTGTATATTGCATGGGCGAGTTTTTGTAATGGAATTCTAGAACCTGATCTGTGATACGATGTAGCTTTCTTCACACCGAAGTTTTAGGGTGTCAAGGTTAGCCAGCTGATCTGCGAAACGGAATTGCCTTTCTATCTACAAAAGCCAACCACAAAAGCCAGCCAATGCTTTATAAACTATTCGTCTCATTTGAATCTTAACGGAAGCTTATGCTGCTTTTTCATATCCTGGCTCTACATAATGTAATGTTTCGATTAGCATCATAGCCCTACTGAGCTAGTTTTCGTATCTCAGGGGATTTATATACGACGACTAAAATACGTCTCTAAATCATTCTAACCCAATTCTTCCAACATTAGCTTGTTCTTTCAGACATAAAATCACAAAAGTACGACAAAAAGTGAATAACGAGTTTGCATAACATAATGGTAGCACTTCCATCTATGTAGGTTCCCTCGAACTTATTTTTGAAATGATAACATTAGGAAGCTTCAAATTATTGTGTTGTTTTTTTTTTTCTCTCTAAATTGGATATGCATGTACATGTATGGGAAAGATTTGGTCACTCCTCAGTCTCTATTCTGTAAACTAGTTATTCCAGAGACATTCGTCAGAAAACATAATATACGTGTACATTCTGACAATGACTTCATATTTGCAATACACACCAGCTCTATTCAGTCGTCCCTTTAGCCATGGTGTTGTCATCTTTATACATTCTTTATATAACTTTCTGCGAAGAAATTAAGAAAATTTAGCTTGTACTTGCTCTAATATTACTCAGTATTTCAAACATTTATTTTGCGAACATGTCAATGTTTATTTCATTGAAATCGAAACATTTTCAATTTGCAAAACATTTGAATTTCAACTTTTTATTTTAATGCTATTCAGTGTATGTTAATGACTTGGCAGGTTGCATTCTTTTGAAGGATTAGTTCTGTTTGTCAAAATGTCGATCAATGTGCTTAGATATTAAATGGTGGTTTATCCTCGAATACCGATTTGGTACTTCTGAATTTTCCATTATCAACTAAATTATGTAATACAGTGACGTGCCAAATTCATGTCCACAACGTCGCAAACCCCATAGACTTAAGTGTATTTTCACGTTTACAATAGAATTTATCCTGTCTCTCCTGGTCAATATATTTTCATACCTTTGGTGTCATTTGAAAGGTAAATGAATAAAGCAATAAATAAGACTTTTGATAAAATTTTCTGACTTTGTATTTTTCATACACAACGATTTACAACTGTAGGAAGTTTTCCCATTGACGTCAATATTGACGTTGCCAAAAAACTGTAAAAATAATCGCACATTTTCCTTAAATAATTGCAGCCTTAAAACACATGTATAGAATTGAATGAAAAAAAAATCTTGTTTATTGTATTATTTACCTTGTTTACCTTTCAAACGACACCAAAATAGTCAAAATATCGGTTGACCATGAGAGACAGGATCATTTTTCTTGTAAACATGAAAATACATTGAAATCTATGGAGATTCTGACGTTGTGAACCTTAATTTAGCACGCAACTGTAGTATTCCAGACACACATGAGAGCGGTATAATATAAACTGCAGTTATGAAAATCTATTTTACAGTAGGTCTCTCAAAACCGTACGTCCTCAAAGTATGACTAAAATGTCGTCTACAAAGTATGACTAAAATGTTTAAAGTTTACGATTAAGGAAAGCAGCATTATTTTTTGAATACTATTTTGCAGCGAAAAGAAAAAGAACGCTACGCAGCTGATCTGAGTTGTGTTCGAATTTTTGTTTCTGCACAAGTAGGTCACAATAGTCATAATCATCACATATGCCAGTCGCACTGCAATGATACCAGCAGAGCCAAATGAGAATTTGACGTGACTTGATGGAATGTAGCCGTTTAGTCTGGAGAAAAAAGTATACACGGGGGTTCACGTATTTGAAGCGGGAAAGGGGCATTGTTCCCTCGAGATGCCAATAAAATATTTTTTTTTGTTTGTATTGAGGCTTAACGTCCTTGTCAACAATTTTAGTCATGTCGAGACGGATAATAAAATAAACACACAGAAACATGCTAGACGAATAGAACCAAAGTAACACATAACCGTGTTCCTGCTTTATTTTGACTATAATTCGGAATAATTCATAAAACATTAATTAATGGAAAAGAAATTGTCCTATCAATTAATAGATAAGGAGTGTTCCGGTATCTGTATAAGTAAGTCTATTTGGAAGCGGAAAAAGAGGCTCAATATATACGGGGTGCTTGAAATTACCTAAAGCTAGTTCTTCTTGGGTTTGTTTGAAATTGTTTAACTATAGCATGTTGATATACCTGCTGTTTGCATGTAAACGTATTTGAATGTTTTTTCTTTGTTGGTAGCAGTCTTATTCATTTACTTGTTTATTTAATTACTTGTTACTTTTACTTATTCTGTCTGTTTTTATAGTCAATCTGTTTTCCCTGTATGGGGCCTCCATTAGCCCTTCACAGCCTAAATATCAGCCATTAATTTATACCTATTGAATCAATTAGATTTTTTTGGTTCTATTAGTTAGTGGATATCAGTTTTGTCATATCAGAGGGTAAAGAGAAGGATAAATATGCTTAGTTGTTCTTACAATAGTTCTTATTAATGAGATTTATTTTTCTACATGTAAAATTATTGGCTGTGACTGTATAAGCTGACCTACTTTTCAGCTGAATAACTTCACCAAGGAATTTCCACCAGGTAAAGTCACATTTTTGAAAATCATAGGACTTGCATGGTTTGTCAGATGCATAATATCTTGCTATATATATTATTAAGTTATTCTTTGTTTACCATTTCTGCTTATTCTGAATCTAAATAGTTGACTGGTGACACGCCAAAGGACTATATTTCACCAGGGTTTAAGCTTTAAACTTCCATTTTACCGGTATGTATAGAGTTGGTACCGTAGCTGATCAAATCCACCATTTTCTAGATTGATGTTTACCTTACGAAAAAAAGAGGAAAAAATGTGAGTTCAGCAACTGTATCACTCTTTCTATTTATAAATGATTGTCAATGCAGAGAACTGTTGATTATTTGGAAATGGGATATTTCATGTTCTTTTTAGGTCACCAGGTGACCATTTCTTGCAAAGTATGGTGTCTGTATATACAAGAATAAGCTATTCAAAAATAATTGTATTGTGTATTTGAGAATCAGCTGTCTCAAGCTTATCAGTCCCTTATTCATCCATTTTTCTTTCCATCCGATTAATTTTCCATCATATCAGCTCGGTCTGTATAAGAGTTAGAGACTTCAAATATCACATGCGACATGCCTATTGAATAGCTTAGACTGGGATGTAAAACAACAGACTAAGCAGCCAGGCAAACTTTTAGTATCAATTCTTAGCAAATAATACCGATGTTGGATGGAGGCAAATGACTACACCTCTTTCAGCTTGTAATTGACTTGTTACAATTCCACTTCTGTCACACGGGCAAGTTAAATGGGTATCCACGCATTCGGAAGGACACAGGGTTTTTCATTTTACAAAGGAAAAGGTTACACTTGAAACATCACATAAAAGCATATTATTCTTACAACATTTCTTTCTCTCGTTCCTCGACATGTTAATGATTGCTGCAATAAAATATAGCAGATGATCTACTTGAGCTGTCGCCTGACACAGGGTTATTCTGACACGTAAAAGATTCGAGAAATTCAAGATCACTGCAGTGTTATAAGGTTGCAATAAAACTGCGCTGAGATAATTCAGTCTATTTAAGGAGTTTCCATTCCAGTATCTGACAGGCGAAACCCTCGTCTCTAAGCACCAGTAACTGGATAATAACCGACTTAAATTTGAAGATAGCTAGTCTAAGAGATGCATACATTTTACAATCACAGAATAAGCTAAAGCATGTTGGTAGAAATTATTTCAAACAGTCTATTGGTTGTCTGAAAGCTTTTACCGTAGATAGCGTTTGTTGCCATCAGGAAAACATGTCCGTGAAATAAATACCCCCTTATACCCCACTTTTATATGGAAAAACTTGGGTATGCAGGTGTTTACCTATTTTTCTTATTTTGGCTCCAAAACATAGATTGTGGGTACACGTAAGAACCGCCTCGCCGAGGCGGTTCTAACGAGTACCCACAATCTATGTTTTGGAGCAAAAAATAAAAAAAATAGGTATACCCCTGCATACCCCAGTTTTTCTATATAAAAGTGGGTTTTAGGGGGTATATATTGCACGGACATGTTTTCCTGATGGAATCGAGAAATTCCCACAACACTAAATCTAATTATAAGAACTAGACTAACAGAGAGCGCCGCATTAAAAACTCCCGGGAACGTATCGAATTTCAATTATTTGTGTTCAAAGCGACATAACCTTTTTAAAGGAGCATGTCATTATGATCAGAGAAAAAAACAAACATTACTGCTGCATTCATCAATATTGATAAGGGTTCAGTAATTAAACGAGGTATTATGAAGAGTTACACGCATAAAAAGGGAATGCCACCAAATAATGCATAGGAGTATGTTCTACCCCTAGGTTTAACGAAAAAAACGAGAGTAGTTGAACCCACTTGTAGAAGTTGCATGTAGATGGAAGTTAGTCACGCTGGTACCCTGCACTGCCCCGCGTATAATTTATGCATAATTGTTGTAAGCAATAATAAAATATTCTGCCTTCGAAATGACAGCTTTCGAACTACGACTATGTCTTTATCAAACAAGAGCTACTTTAGTACACATTAAAAAGAGGCAGAATTTTTATGGTGTACAGAAAGGCTCATAAAGCGGAATTAGGGTATACACCCAAATTAATTATGGTATACACCAAAATTAATTATGGTATACACCCAAATTAAGTATAGTATATGCTATAATTCAAAAATCGAATTTTGGTATATACCTTAATTTGGGTATACACCATAATTCCAGTTTTGAATTATGGCATATACCAAAATTAATTTGGGTCTATACCATAATTAATTTAGGTATAGACCCAAATGAAACTCTTGACCCTCTTGGTGCGCCTCAGTATGGTCAAGGCTATAATTCATGAAGAAAAAATGCGAATTATGCTATACACCCAAATGCGATTTTTGAATTATAGCATATACCATAATTAATTTGGGTCTATACCATAATTAATTTGGGTGTAAACCAAAATTCGATTTTTGAATTATAGCATAATTTGGGTCTCTACCACAATTAATCTGGGTGTATACCATAATTCAAAATTCGAAATAAGGTGTGTGCTTTAAATATCGATTTTAATCAATCAGAAGTGCCGTTACAAACATAATTGATTTGGGTGTATACCCTAATTCCGCTTTATGAGCCTTTCGGTACACCATACAGAGTCAAAGTGATAAACAGTTAGAAAGCAAAGGGAGAAATGACTGAAACAAGCATAGGTCCTGAAATGATTTCATCCAGCATCTGTTTTGATTGCATTTCCAACATGGCCTCTATTCACGTAACAGATCTATAGTAAAATGCTGATCTGTTCATTTCGAGTTACATTTGAATATCACTTAATTCTAAGTATATATTCTGCAGACATTAATCTCTCAAGAGAAGATCCCTCTCCGACCATCGGCATAATCCAAGATTTTCCCAAAGACAAAAATCTATAATTGTGTCTTCTAACGACAATGTCATGACCAAAACAGCACAGAATTTATTTCCTATTCTCATTGGCTTCATAAAATCGGGATCGATATTAATTCAGTTATCATAAACTGTTGGTCATCTAAATAGCATTAATGATCCAGTATAGGCTAATGGTACGAAGGACGACTGCGGTATTCGGTATGAAAATGAATCACATCGGTGGAGATGATTTCGACCTCTTTATCGAACAAGAGCTTCTTTAGTACACATCAAAAAGAGGCAGAGTCAAAGTGATAATAAACAGTTAGAAAGCAAAAAGATTTCATCCGGAATCTATTTTGATTGCATTTCCACCATGGCCTCGATTATTCTTGTACCAGTTCTATAGTAAAATGCTGATCTGTTCATTTCGAGTTACATTTGAATATCACTTAATTATAAGTATATATTCTGCAGCCATTAATCTCTCAAGAGAAGAACCTTCTTCGACCTCCGGCATAATCCAAGATTTTCCCAAAGACAAAAATCTATAATTGTGTCTTCTAACGACAATGTCATGACCAAAACAGCACAGAATTTATTTCCTATTCTCATTGGCTTCATAAAATTGGGATCGATATTAATTCAGTTATCATAAACTGTTGGTCATCTAGATAGCATTAATGGTCGAGTGTAGGATAATGGTACGAAGGACGACTGCGGTATTCGGTATAATGAAAATGAATCACATCGGTTGAGATGTTTTCGACCTCTTTCCGTCTTCATTACAGACAAATACTTGGTGGTAGCAGGGAATAAATAAGCTGATAAAAATGCATATGTTTTATTTTTATTTGATTAACACAGCCTCGTAAAACAAGACAATTGTCGTCGTATATAACATATATATTTGGGACGTGTCTGTTTGAAGGTGCTAAACCAGTAAAAAACTATTTTTTTTTTCTTTTTAATTCATGATACCGTTAAGTTTGCCACATTAGGGTCAGTTGACGCCATAAGGCAATATACAGTACGTATACTCTAATAAACATGATTTTAAGACAAGCCGATGAGTATTTCATTTGCAATGTGGAAACCTACGGCTTAACGCCAGAAATGGCTATTGACTTTGGATAGCCATACATTGCATGTTTTAAGCGTTCAACGTCTCATGGTTACGTCATCGACGTCACTGCAGGTGCCAACCATATGCTGTACTTTGTGTTACAACATAGCCTTATTGAATAAAATGAGTCATGATAATGGGAAAGTGTGTGTAAGAACCCTATTCCTTTTAAACTCTTAATTTATCACTATTTCATAACGTGCTACCTACACTAAAGTTCTGACAAAGCATAGGCGTAGGAAGAGGGGGGGGGGGGGGCCAGGGGGGGCCAGGCCCCCACAATAATTGAGAAGTGGGGGCCAACATATCCTTTGGCCCCTCCAATAATCCACTCATATTTTCCTTCAAGAAAGGTCCAGGTATGCGTATTTTATGACATCAATCATGTTTTTGGAAGGAAAAGGAAGATTAATGTTTTTGAACACTGTCACTTCACTCAGGACAGGGTGTTTCTAGTCCGAAAATGGTTTCAAATTAATGTGGCCATCTAGTCATTTTATTCAGGGATGAAAGCCTCGTGCAATACAGAAACAATTTACAAATCTAGTCTGCATAAGGTTTACCTTTTGTGAAATGTTTATCATTCTAGTCATTTAAATATTTTAATCATAATAAAATGTAATCTGCAGCATTTGGAAACTATGTCAATGTTGCTTGCTGTTATTATTATTTGAAAGAACTGCATAAAATTATTTTTAATGACATGTTAAATTGGATGACACCTTAACACATTTCAAGAAGTCCATTGGTTAAGCTGTTGCAGACTTTTATGCAACTAGTATTTAAGTAGGAGCTTATGAAGTTTTATGCAACAGAGTCATGTTTCACAGGAACTTTTTAGTAAAAGTGCTACAACTGTAGTGCTTTGATTGTTATGTCAAAACAAATAGTTACCTCATTAAGAATAGTCTAGTCTGTTATTACTTTGACAATCACACTTAATAATACGGTATGCCGAATTAAATTTCAGTTTGAATGTTTTTCATATTTGTGTTTTGCATATTATTTATCCACAATAATGTTGGTTAATATCTGCTTCCGGTACTGGCTTTCAGCCTAAAAATAATGTTGGAAAAGCAGGTAACCTACCTGCAAAATAATTGAATGGGTAGGAACAAATTACTGGGTGTGGTAGTCAATGTCGAATGGGCCAAAAAAGTCGTCCCGTGGGAATTTCATGACGATTTATGACGACCTACCTTAAATCAAACTTTGGGGCATATGCAACAGTTTAAACCAGTTCGTCGCCCTGAGACCCGCGTATGGGCTGAAATATGACGTCATCAAGATGGCGACCAGCGCACTCATAATATGCATTTTGAACAACCATTTTCATACAATACTTGATAGATAACATTTTATTTCCAGCTTCTCGCTGTTTTTAAATGAGTGGATTTTACCCATTGCATTTATAAAAGCAATTTTAGCTAAAATATCTCTCACAAGGAGCATAGCACTGACAATATGAGCCACGTCACGAAAAAATCTGCATACAAAGTGCTAAACTATGCATAGTACACCAGTAGCTAATTTGACCTACCTTGCATCTCCCAAGACAATTTGTACGGGTGCCAAATCATTTATTGGCACCCTAGAAATGCAAATAACTTTTGTTCCCAAAGATAAACTCCGTTGCTATATGAAAAAATGCACAGTTTCCATGGCAACCGTTAACGTGATTCTTAACAATGGGTGTGTACATACAAAATTGACCATATCTCCAGTGTTACTTATCCTAGACTATTGCACTTGATCTCATTTTAAAGCTTCTACATAGCCCTTTTTCTTATGGCAATTAATGCAAATTATCTAATTAGCGTATTCATTAGTTTTCATGAAAACATGAAAAATTGCAGAAAAATCTTTAAAAATCCATGAATGAACTAATTTCAGACCCAGACTGTAGTTGTGACACTTTGTTATTGAACCAGTAATATCATATGACGAATTTATTGATGACCTGGTCCTATATGAAAATTATCTCATTTGCATATTCATGAATATTAATAAAACTGTCAAAAAGTGAGGAAAAACGAGGGAAAATATATCCATTGCATAAGATCTGATCTATTTTGCATTCCTGGGACAAATTGTCAGGAGACCACCTTTATGCCATAAAATATTGTCCTGAGCAATGAAAAAAAAAACAAAACATTTGCATGATGTAAAATTGCATAGTTTCCACACCACTCCTCATGCGATTCTAAAGAATAGGATGTACTTACAAAAATACTTATATCCCACCAATAGAATGCTCTAGAATACTATAATTGGACTGATAGTGATACATGAATCTAACAATTTTACCTTGATACCTAACATTAAATAACTTACTTTACTTATTCATGAAAATTAATAAAACAAACATAAAGAACTGGAGAAAAATGTGGCAAAAATAGAGGGTTGCTGTAAAAATTGCTTGTACCAGAGCTGTTAATCAACCCAGGATGCTGAAAGAAGTATCAAATGAATGCTTTGACATTGTACTATGACCCTGATGTATGGCATAAGAATAATCTTATTTTCCATTTCATGAATTTTAATGAAAACTGAAGAAATTTGAGAGAGAGTAAAATAAAAATAAATGAGTAAACCTACAGAAAGACTTGTATCTCGGCAATCAAAAGTCATATAGTGCTGAAAGTGACATCAAATGGTGTCTAGGGCATTATTATACCATCCTGTACTACAGTTTATGGGTCATTTGTTTTAAGAATTAAGAATATTAACAAAATCTTTTGAATTTAGAGAAAACAATACGGAAATAATAAGGGGCTTACGTAGAAAAGCGCACGTATCTTGGCTACTGAAAGGCCTAGGTAGCTATAATTGTTAATGAATGATTGCTAGGACAATGTTTTGTAACCATATAATCAGATATATAAAGTAAAATAATAAATAGTAAAACTGAGATGCTTTAATATCAGTGAACATCATGCCGCGATTTCGGCTACTCAAGCTTCAGCTATTTTTGTTGTATGGATACTAATGAGATTTTAATAGATAAGAGCACAAGCATTGAAATATGAAAGGGTCCACCAACAAAATCGCTTATATCTCAGTGGCCAATAGCCGAAGAGAACTCAAAATTGAATCAATTTATTGCAAGGACAATCAGTTTAATGCCATGTGCTCAGATATATAAATCATGCTCTCTGGGAAGCAAGATTTAGTAAATTTTGGTGAGGCACATCCTTAAATGTTCTCTTATTTTCACATTTTTTCGAAACTTTATGCAACGTTCAGACCATTTAATAACATGTGGTTAAGCTATTGTACTACATGGCAGTAGTGCATTCTCCTATCATTCTAATAGTCTATTGGTACCACTTTCAGTACTCTAAGGATATTGGCAGCTGAGATATGAATGATTTTGTTTGGTGTACCCGTTAATTTTTTGTTGAGTTTTCTCTTATTTATGAAGATCTCAGTAATATACGTACAACAAAAATGGCTGATTACATGGTCACAGAACATTGTCCTAGTAGCCAAGATACATGCGTTTTTCTACGTATATCCCCTTAATTTGTCCGTATTTTTTCTCTAAATTAAAAAGGTTTTGTTAATATTCTTAAAACTAAAAACCAAATGACTCATAGATTGTAGTACAGGATGGTATAATATTGCCCTGGACACCATATGGTGCCCTTTTCAGCACTATAACACTTTTGATTGCCTAGATACAAGTCATTTTGTAGGTTTACTCAATTATTTTTTACATTTTCTTCTAATCTCTAAAATTTCTTTGGTTTTCATTTAAATTCATGAAATTGAAAATCAGATAATTCTCAAGTTACATATCATACTTCAGGACCATAGTTCATAGGTTAAATTGTTAAGTACATGCATCACTATCAGACCAATTATAGTATTTTTTGTGCATTCTATTGGTGGGATATTAGTATTTTTGTTAGTACAGCCTATTCTTTAGAATCGCATGAGGACTGGTGCGGAACTATGTAATTTAACAACATGCAAATGTTTTTTTTTCATTGCTGAGGACAATATTTTTTGGCATTAAGAAGGTCCCTCTAACAACACTTACAGCCTTGACACTTTGTCCAAGGGATGCAAAACAGGTCTAATAACAAATGCAATACCTTGCAATGGATATAGTGTTACCCTCGTTTTTTCTCATTTTTTGACATTTTTATTAATTTTCATGAATATGCAAATGAGATAATTTTCATATAGGATCAAATCATCAATAGATTTGTCATATGATATTACCGGATCAACAACAAAGTGTCACAATGACAGTTTTGGCCTGAAATTAGTTCATTTATGTATTTCTAAATAGTGTTTTTGCCATTTTTCATTAAAATTAATGAATATGCAAATAAGATAATTTAAATTACTTACAATCGAGAAAAAGGACTATGTCCATGCTTTAAAATGAGAAAATGTTCAGTAGTCTAGGGTGAGTAACAGTGAAGATATGATCAAAATTTTATGTACACCTCCATGCTTAAGAATCACGTTAACGGTTGCTATGGAATCCATGCAATTTTTCATGGTGTAATTGAGTCTATCGTTGAGAAAAAAAAATCTTAGTATTTCTGTGGTTCCAATGAATGATTTGGCACCCATGAAAAATTGTCTTGGGGGTGCAAAGGTATATCAAATTAGCTCCTGGGTTACCTAGGTTGTGGGCAGTTCTAGAAGAAAAAAAAAACAAAAACGTATGCCCAACGTATGCACGAACGGACCCACGACCGGATAAAGCAATATCCTTTGACCCATCGACTTAATTCGTCTATCGTGTGTATAATCAGATGCATTTCATACATTTTCTTTGCAAAATAAGTAATAATGCGATGTTTTCAATTGATTATGATGGAAATACGAATACTTCATATATAGGCGGATAGCCGCCATATTGATGACGTCATAAATCGACTCTCACGCGGATGTAAGTGCGACGAACAGGTTTAATGTTATACATATACCCCATAGATAAGTTTTATATAGATCGTCATAAATCGTCAAAAAAATCGCACGAGATTCCCATTCGACACGGACTATGGAGGATGTTTTGGGCCAATAACATCTGCTTATCCAATGATGATTAGTTGTACTAAAACAACATTAAATTTAAATATGGCGAATTAATAACAGTAACAAACAAACCAGTGTTCCACTTATATGCCTTTCAACGAACAGTTGATGTGTGTGTGTGTGTGTGTGTGTGTGTGTGTGTGTGTGTGTGTGTGTGTGTGTGTGTGTGTGTGTGTGTGTGTGTGTGTGTGTGTGTGTGTGTGTGTGTGTTTGTGTATTTAAAATAAACTTAGAATTTTTTTTCTAAGTTAAAGCACACAAATGGAGGAAAAAATGGAAGCTACAGAAGCAGATAAAATGCAGTTAGAAAGTGCCCAGAATGCAGGAAATGGCTTCTTAGAATTCAAAATTTTTCTGGGGGAGCATGCCCCCAGACCCCCCTAGCAACCTCCCGAGCTGTGCTCCGTCGGTTTTCAAACTAGAACATTTGGCCCAAAAATATCATAAACCTTCCTACGCCTATGCAAAGGTCACTCGTAAGTCGAAGAAGATACATTTATTTCCGCCTACAGGAATTTTAGGAATTTAAATAATCTTTAAACGCAGCTTTTGTATCTCAAGATGTTTCTTCGTAGGCGCTAATTTTCCTTACTCGAAGTAATTGATATTAGGCATGGCCGCAAAGACGATCGTTAACACCGTCGTGTAGTTACTAAAATATTGTTTCTACATGTATACATACTGTAAATTGTATTACATGTAGTATACACAGTACAAAAAGAAGCACAAAAAATGCATTTGCATGTTTTTTCTCGTACATGTGTAACTAAAACTGATTTTCAAGATACATGTAGAAGTCATTCCGAGGGTTCGACTTCCTATTGAACGTTAATACACAGAAGGGTTTCGTTACAATGTGAATGCTGTAATAATCTTAAGGAGACAACTTGTGAAATCAACAACAATCACAAATGAGAGAAAAATCAAAATACAATTTTGCTTTGAGAGAGACTATGATTCTTAAATATTAGCAAATCATATCAATTGAATTTCTTAAAATGAAAACTTTTTGCTCTTCTTTGTTAACTTGTGATTGGGAGTTTTGTCATTTTGATGAGTTAATTGTGAAACTATGTCCCATTTTCCGTAACATAATGTAAAAATATTTTAATTTGGTACTCTTAATTCTTACCCGCACATTACCTTTCAGGCCGTTTTTCAGGAAACTGAGCAATCAGAAAATGGTAAAATGACGTTGTAAGAACAAAAAAGTTTATTTAAAGAAGAAAAACAAGTCGTTATCAACACGTATTCTTGCAACTTTTTTATGTATTTGTATCTATAAAACTGTTTGAACAACAATCATGATAAAGTAAAACAATGT
Source organism: Rugalucina vietnamica (assembly GCA_964017185.1). NCBI lineage: Eukaryota > Metazoa > Mollusca > Bivalvia > Lucinida > Lucinidae > Rugalucina > Rugalucina vietnamica. The sequence continues at coordinate 52,889,066 of OZ024873.1, forward strand.
CGTGTGTTATATGAGCCGCCCCATGGGAAAACCAACAATCTGCATATGCGAAAACAAAGGCGCAGATCAGCTTCGCGGTAACCGCGAAGCTGATCAGCGCCTTTGTTTTCGCTACATGGATAGTACAATTCCTCTACTTTCTAAATCCAAAATTTCAAGCCTCTAACCATCTTCTGTGACTATGCAGGCCGGTTTGTGTCGGACCTTTTCGGAAACCACATTGTTGGTTTTCCCACGAGGCGGCTCAATTATGTCATTTCTATCCACCAGAGCAAGCTTGCAGTTATCGACATTTTTTTTTTTTATTTCCATTTAATACACTCGCGTGCCATCTGTAATGCTCCATATAGATTTTTCTGTCAAAATAGCAATGAACATATTTGGTTTATATTTGTTTTCTGACAATGTCATTAGCCTGATGGCAAAGGCAGCAGCTGCTAGACGTGGCGCCTGTCTGCTGCAATATGGTCGCTGGTGACGGTTTTTAAGATTTCGATCCATCCCTCGGAGAAAGTGAAGATTAAGCAACGCTCATATACTTATATATATGAGGCCCGACGCGAGAAAAACAGAATTTTGCCTAACTGCACAGCTGATCAGCGCCTTTGTTTTCGCTTCATGGATAGTAAAATTCCTCTTCTTCTTAAATCCGAAACTTCAAGCATCTAGCCATCTTCTGTGGCTGCACAGACCGGTTTTGTGTCGGACCTGGTCGGAAACCCCGAAGACCGGTTTTCTCGCGTCAAGGCTCATATGCAAGCAGAGCCAATGTCGCATTCAAGAACCCAAGGTGGAAAAATCAAAGTTACAGACTGAGCCGCCCCATGGGAAAACCAACAATCTGCATAGGCGAAAACAAAGGCGCAGATCAGCTTCGCGGTTACCGCGAAGCTGATCAGCGCCTTTGTTTTCGCTACTCGGATAGTACAATTCGCCAATGTCGCATTCAAGAACCCAAGGTGGAATAATCAAAGTTACAGACTGAGCCGCCCCATGGGAAAACCAACAATCTGCATAGGCGAAAACAAAGGCGCAGATCAGCGCCTTTGTTTTCGCTACTCGGATAGTACAATTCCTCTTCTACTTAAATCCGAAATTTCAAGCTTCTAGCTCTTTTCTGTGCTTTTCCACCCGGTTTGTGTCGGCCCTGTTCGGAAACCACATTGTTGGTTTTTCACGAGACGGCTCATTTATGTCAGAAAGCTAGTTATGCTTCACTGAAGAAGGCATCAAAACAAACAACAAAGAGAACCACAACAGGAGTACCGCATTTGATCGTCCAGTAATGTAACATTTATAATTGGGTAGCTTATACGGTATAAATCTGGCCCTTCTAAGTAGATTCCAACTTTTATGTATACATCATGTTAACTTCAGGCAGTATCCTGACGAATGCTTATCGTTTTCCGCATCCAGCGTTCGCTTGTAGTAATGCAATGCTTATTCCTTCTTATTGCATCATGACCTTTTTTCTAGTATATTCTTCAAGAATATCAAGAATACAAATCTTATTAATATTGCATTTTCTGTGGTTTTCGAAATGCCATAAAATGATTTTGAAATGCAGAAAGGCATCACCAGTCTTGGAAGTGTCTTCCTGTCTAATTCTTGGTCTCACTTCATGGATTCCAAAATAAAATAGTACTCGTGTACGACACATATAACCAGTTGATCACATTCTTCTTTCTTGCCAACAGGGTCATTGGAGCAATTTTGATGTCCATGACTGAATTAATATCGATTACAATTTATTATTCAGTTACCCCTGTGCAACTGTTCTGTTTCAATTGTGACATTTAAGTTTTTGTACAGCGTTGAAATTGAACAAATCTAGGATTCTAGAAAATGTGTTGTCTGAATACAATTCAGGGCTTTGATGTGTGTATATAGCTAGCGTCAAAGATAATCCGTTAGACACCAAAAAAGTACAAGTAGGCAATGATTAGGAAATGGCGCAATCAGAAAGAAGTTCCCACTCCACAAACAGAGGGGTGAAAAAAACTAAAAATGACACTTAGGCGGCCCCCGTGGCCGAGCGGTTAAGAGCGCTGTTTCTTAATCACTCGATCATCTCACCGCTGTGTCTGGTGTGGGTTCGAGCCCCGCTCTGGCCACATGTGAGACAAGCCCAGTTTTGCTTGCGGGTGTGTCAGGTGGTTTTTCTCGGGGTTCTCCCGTTTTCGCCCCACCTACTGATTGGCCCGTCTCAAATGAGCTGAAATAATCTTGAAAGGGACGTAAAACTGAATTAAAAAAATAAAATGACACTTAGGTACTTATACCAAGAAAACATATCGTAAGCCGAGTGAGCAGCTATTCTCCAATAGGCGGCCACTCAGTTACCCGAACGTAACTATATAAAAACATGAAAACGTACATAAGGCTCAATTCGACACCAAAACACAAAACAATTAGGACCAGAACAAAAGTATCGCCTTGGAACGATCAGTAATATAAAATATATGGGGGGCTTGAACCGGTTTTACAGGGCCCTAACCTCACCCTCGTCTTCTGCAGTGGTTCACAACATTTAGTTAGTTGCTCGGTCCTAGTCAATGAATCATCAAGGACAAACGAATAAATCATTATAACTACCCCGATGAATAAAAAACGAGGACTCAACAGACTCAGTAAGCTGCCCGACGATGGAGATCCCTGGACGTCGAATAACTTACTGAAACCCAGAGCAAAAGAAAAACACCAGTTGAACCCCAGTGGGCCAAGCAACAGACAAGAAGCTCCAGCTCCAGCCAACTAAAATGAATAGCTTTATGTCGGGGCCATCACAGAGTCCGACGCCCGACCCACCGGCGTGCAATTAAAGCAGACAATGTAGTTATCAACCATGATTGGGTTAAAAACTACGCATGCAGACTGTAGCATGACATTCAAAGTATAACCTATACGTCTGTAACGTGTTATGATTTTCCTGACCTGAAATGAGCAGCTATCGCGTTTATCGCGTTTATCATAAATTTTAGTAGAAACAAATCCATTTGCAATAGAAAGATGTAAGTCCAAAAAGGGGGCTTCGGTATCTGTGGTGTTGGCTTTATTGAACTGTAGTCAGGGCCCAGAATTATAATGCTTCCTTAAAGTTAAGGCCCACCTTAGTTAAGGTGACAGATTTTGACTCAATATTTTACCGTTAAAATCAATAACTATGCAGGTGTGCAAAATAAAATGTCCTTTACATAATAAAACAGACACGTATGACTTTATATGTTTTAAATGCATAATTTTGGATGCTGAAGTTTGCCCCCTTAACTAAGGTCTTCCTTAACTGTAAGGGAGCATTGTAATTCTGGGCCAGGTGGATAAATTTGATTGACTATGCCTTCAAAATAAGGATTGTCAATGTTCAAAAGGTCATCGAGGTAGATAGAAGTGGAAGTAAAGGTCTCGATTACATCAGCTTTATTGTCATGGTTAAGAGAATTCATGAAATCTCTTTCGTAGCAGTATAAAAATAAATCAGTTATGAGAGGGGCGCAATTTGCAAAACTTGGTACCGAATCTAATATAAATAAATGTATATCCAAGAGATAGGATAAGGCATCGCATACATTCTGACATGACCAAAGTGTATATCGGCTTTGGTCAGAGGAAGTGAAAAAAAGCTTTTCTGTCATTTACGTTTTCGATACTCTGGAAGTGTAAGTACATCAAAATCGGGCATTTTAGAAATGTTACCCTCAGGGTAATTGTTGTCGTTAAATCCAAGTGGAAAGGGTGTTTGCAATAACTTTATCCATTTAAGATCAGTTTCAAATCGTTTGATGTTTTTTTAATCTAACGGAAGAAGTTTTATCATATGAAATTTTCTCCACTGGTTGAACTATAACATTATTGGGAGAATGGCCGGTGCGTTTAAAATGCTGGTACAGAAATGTATCATTATTTTTGGGCTTTCAGATTCTACGATAGTGTTCACCAAACCGTTTTTGCAAAGTTCGACAAAGACTGGCTTTTGGATAGATAGATAGATAGATAGATAGATAGATAGATAGATAGATAGATAGATAGATAGATAGATAGATAGATAGATAGATAGATAGGGTCATAGATAGTCTGTTATACACCAAAGACATGTGTCTAGGTCAGGACTGTGATGTTTATAGATAGCTAGGACCAAAGATAATCTCCCGAGGTGCTCAGTAAATAGAAGTGTATATAGAGGCTTTTGTCAACATACGACTTTTCTACTCTGTATACCACATTGCCACATAATTCGATTAAAGAAAAACTTTTGGATTTGATAGAGAGGACCTTCAAAAGGACATAAAAATTTTGGTTCTTTTTATCTGGCCCGAAGGACAGAAAGTCTTTTATCACTTCCGCTGACCAAAGTCGATATATACTTTGGTCATGTCATAATATACTCCTCAAAATAATCTTAGGGCCAGAAATTAAAATTTGCAGATTTTGTGAATGTCAAACAATTTATTTTATTTTATGACGTAAATTTTCAGTGGGTGCCCTAACCAACTTAACACCAAAACTTGTAAATCAATCGACAATTGACTTGTCAGTGAACATGTCAATGCACTACCCTCCAAAATTGGCTATTTTAGACATTGTGGTGGGGTAGTAAAATTCAGAAACTGTCTTCTTTTCAAAACACCATGGCCGTAAATGTCAGCTTGATGTTGGATAAGTTTATCTTGGGCCTGTATAGCTTCAATGCCATGCGACCGGAAGCGCTAAAACTACTTCCGGATGTCCGCAAGAGGAATCATGCCCCGATTGTCTATCAGCTCACGTTCTAGACTTTCCCGCGTCCCACGTCGAACATTACAGGCCGCGATTCTTCTCCGCAGACAATAAATCCCACATGTGCTCAATCGGGTTCATGTCAGGAGGACGTGCTAGCCACACCATACGCTGAACTAACTCGCGTCCAAGGAACCCTCTTACCCCGCTAGCCCTTCGTAATTGGTCGTTATCGACCATTTAAAGAAACTCAGGGTCCAATGCGCCAGCAAATGGATGAACAATGATGCCCAAAGTTCCATATCCATTTGCATACTAGTCAGCTACCCGTTCTGAATACTTTACAGCTCCAAACAACCAACATTACATACCCACCCCACACAAGCAGATTTGGACTGCCAAACATATCGTGTTCCAACAACACAAAGTCCATTGAAACTCACAATTGTCGGACACCACTCATGTTGCATTCCGTCACTTACGTCTAAGTTGACTTTCGACACCTCCAACCAAAGAAGCAGTCTCAAATGAGCCAGTAGAATGTTCTAATGCCAATATGCAAATATCCCTTAATGTTCGATCTGGAACGTGAGAAAGTCTGGAAATTGAAATTGTAAGAGTGTGTTGTTGGATTCGTCTCGCGGGCATCCGGAAGAAAATTTGAAACTTCCTGTCACACTGCATGGAGGTTAAACAGCTTCATGCTTTTATGCCCGTTACTGGGTTGATGTTTACGACCAAATTCTTGTAAAAACAAGGTTTTTCGTAGAATTTACTACCCCACCCACCATAAGTAAAATAGCGAATTTTTAAGGTTAGTGTTGTGCCATGAGCACTTACAAGTTTATTGTCCATTGACTTTAAACGTTTTGGGGTTGATTGGTTAGGGTGCCCACTGAACAGTAATCATACATCATAAAATAAAATAAATTATTTGATATTTACAAAATCTGCAAAATTAAATTTCTGGCCCTTAGATTATTTTGATGAGTATATATGATACGCCTTATCCCGGCTATATCCTGGGTTATATTTATATCAGATTTGGAACTTTGGATCTTGTGTGGTGGAAGAGTTTTAGAGGATTTTTTCTGCCGATGAATACTCTTGGAGCACATTGTAGGAATTCATACGTTTATCTATGAAATGTGACAGCATTTTGCAGTATTTGGCATGTGGTTAAAGTGTCTGCATATAAGAACATTGAAGTGTCAAGGAGCTATGAGGTTACTGAATCTCTCAACTAAAATGTATAGTTTCAGTAAAATAAGGATAAACGCAAGTAGCAAACCATTTTATATACATAGCAATAAACCAACAAATGTTTTGACGAATATCACATGACCTTGTAATAAACTGATTTTCATTTTCTAAGATTCCTGATCAGGCTGGACGACATCGTATGTTATTATACCTTTTCAAGTAAGTGGCTCATTTCACATGCCAGGCGCATGTCGCCTTTTTGCCTAGGTCACACTAGGGCTTACGTACGCTGCGGACGCTGCGGATTGGTGTTCCGTATCTGTCCGTCCTATCCGTAACGATTCGTATCTTATCCGTAACTGTACGTATCGTATCCTCAGGGCGCGGAAGATCCGCGGGCAAATTTTCATAACTGTCAAAAATGCATGCGCGGATTGACGATCGGTAATGGTAGGTAATGGTACGTAACTGAAGGCATTTATTCGAATCTGTCCGTATCTAATCGCATCTAAACGTATCATTCCGCGATCAAGCATTTGTTGCGGATCGATACTGTTCCATGCGTGTTGTTTCGTTCGGTTGCGGCCTTTGTCGTTTATACACACTTTTCGATACAATTTAATACGTTCAGATACGAACACGTAATGTTACGGTTTTCCTAAAGTTTACACAGCATGCCACACGTATGAAAATGGAATCAAACCAGGATGCAACTTGAATAATGCTAATAAGCGTGTTGCTGAGCCCTCTAGAGCTGAGTGTTTGGGCATAACATAATCTGTATACAATGCTTGAATGAATCATACAAGAACGTTTCTGGAATATCCAGTCTCCTTGACAAAAATGTCCGTCATTTTTCTATTATACAGGTAAAAATTATACAAGTATTAAATTTTGATACATTATTGTGTTTCGACTCACGTATCTAAGACTATGGCATATCAAGATAAGAAAGGTTCGTCACAAGCACGTTGTACATACGTAAGCATACGTGGGCCGATACGCCGTGCTTACGTTACACATACGAAAGTAACGTGGCAGGTACGTCGTAGATACGTAGCTTATACTCCTGATACGTCACACGCTCGTAGCGGTTAACATGTCACGTAACTGTGGCGTATGTTTAGCATGCCTTTCGTATCTGCTACGTATGTATGACGTATGTGTGGCGTATCCTAGACTCTCGTTACGTATCTACGACGTATCAGTGACGTACGTGTGGCGTAACTCGCGTATAAACGGCGTATGTGCTACGTATGTGCTACGTAGTTTCATTGCTGTGGACTATGTGTGACGTATTAAGATTATTAGGAATATTTTGTGGTGTTCCAAGAGAATCTATAAATAAAAAAATGACAATAAATGTAAGTAAATATGCATTACATACCCCCTGCCAACCAGAGCCGCAAGAGTTGAGCATAAAGTAATGCTAGGGTCATGTTGGAATGTATAAGTCTGAGAAAGATATGTGGTCTGTCCATGGCCGAATTTATGCAACATGTAAGTATTTCCACTCAAAAGACTTTATTCGAAGGTATACTACCAGTCATTAACAAACATTATTAACCCGTATGTGAAAGTAACTATAGTCGCAATTTTGCGCAATTGTCGGTAAAAATAGGTATATGTAAGCTGAACGTCATAAAAGGTAGAAACCCACATAATGTCATGGTATCTGTTCGCAGCCAATGCTTGATTGTATGGGGTGCCGTTTTACTATTTATTCCCTATTTTTGGATATCCATAATTTATTAAAGGATATCCATAATTCATTTATGGATATCCTTAATTCATTCATGGATATCCTAAAATAATTGAGGATATCCATTAATATTTTTGGATATCCTAAAATGAATTATGGATAGCCATAAATGAATTATGGATATCCTTAAATGAATTATGGATATCCTTAATTGAATTATGGATATCCTTAATTGAATTATGGATATCCTGAAATACATTTTTGGATATCCAAAAATCACGATGAATTATGGATATCCATAATTCGATTTTTGGATATCCAAAAATCGAATTATGGATATCCTTAAATCAGCTCATTTAAGGATATCCTTAAATGTATTTAGGATATCCAAAAATAAGCTTGAATCTAGGATATCCATAATTCGATTTTTGGATATCCATAATTCTATTTTAGGATATCCTTAAATGATCTGATTTAAGGATATCCATAAAGCGATTTTAGGATATCCATATTTATTTTTAAAAATATTTCTTTTTTAGAATGATTTCTCCCGTGTAATACGCATGCGCTAACGTAAACTGACTATTTAGGACTGTACATAGTGTCATTTCATAATAATAATATATAAAAGAATACGTAACATTTGTGATAGACTGCAAGTCCTAACACATTTACAATTAGTGGCAATAGACACGCTGTAATGTCCAGCGCGATGACTAATTTTACCCTTCGACATAACACATTAGCACAGCAAAGTCCCAAGCCCCGTCACAGCAAGACCTTGTCAGCAATGCGTTCCGGCAAACTGTAATTAGACCTCGGTTTAAGGTCCCGACCGAAGGGCAAGAGAATTCCGTGATCGACCTGTGATAAACAAGGCGCGGAGATTTACATCTACACCACTGGGGCTTTCATTTGATATCTTTTCCTACCACTGCCACCATTTGTAATGTTTAGCTTAGTATATATACAAACAAAGTCGGTTGCTAGAGAAGTTCTCAAAAATATTAAAAATATCCATAATTCATTTAAGGATATCCATAATTCATTTATGGATATCCATAATTCATTTATGGATATCCATAATTCATTTTTGGATATCCAAAAATATCAATGGATATCCTTGGTTATTTTAGGATATCCATAAATGAAAAGGATATCCATAAATAAATTATGGATATCCTTAAATAAATTATGGATATCCAAAAATAGGGAATAAATAGTAGAACGGCACCCCATAAGCACGTACATCATTTTTTGTGATTTAAGGATATCCTTAAATGAATTATGGATATCCTAAAATACAGTCCTATTGAAGGACATCCATAACTCATTTATGGATATCCATAAATCGAATTATGGTTTTCCAATATTAGCCCGATTTTAGGATATCTTTAAATCGAATTATGTATATCCAAAATAGGGTTGTATTTTAGGATATCCATAGTTCGGTTTTAGGATATCCTAAAATCAATTTATGGATTACCAATATTCAGACGAATTGAGGATATCCATAAATCGATTTAAGGATATCCAAAAATGAATTATGTATATCCAAAAATGAATTATGGATATCCAAAAATGAATTTTGGATATCCAAAAATGAATTTCGGATATCAAAAAAAAATAAATAAATAAAAATAAAAAAAAATAAGGATATCCATAATTCATTTAAGGATATCCATAATTCATTATATCCATAATTCATTTATATGGATATCCATAATTCATTTATGGATATCCATAATTCATTTCAGGATATCCAAAAATGTCAATGGATATCCTTAATTATTTTAGGATATCCATAAATGAATTAAGGATATCCATAACTCATTTATGGATATCCATAAATCGAATTATGGATATCCAATATTAGCCCGATTTTAGGATATCCTTAAATCGAATTATGGATATCCAAAAGTAGGGTTGTATTTGAGGATATCCATAGTTCGATTTTAGGATATCCTAAAATCAATTTAGGGATATCCAATATTCAGACGAATTAAGGATATCCATACATCGATTTTAGGATATCCAAAAATGAATTATGGATATCCAAAAATGAATTATGGATATCCAAAAATGAATTATGGATATCCATAAATAGGCAATAAATAGTAAAACGGCACCCCATATGATTGTTGGTTGATGCGTTCATTTACGGTGTAGATACGTTTGTGTTACGGTTTAGATACGGTAAGATTCGAATCAACGCCTTCATTTACATGTCATTACGTATTATTACGGATGTTACATCCGTGCCCAATTTTTGACTTTTTTCAAAACTTTGGCGCGGATGGAATCGGACTTGCATATACAATACGTTAAGATACGGACAAGATACGAATTGTTACGGATATGACGGATAGATACGAAAGGTCAGTCCGCAGCGTCCGCAGCATCCGGATGTGCTAGTGTGACTGTAGTTTGACCAAAACCTTGCATCAGATTTCACCGTTACATACGCAAGAAAACGCAACATTACGTATCTGAAGGTGTATGTCTGTATCTAAACGTAACAGATGGTATCAAAAGGTATGTAGTCAAGTATCTGAACCGTATGTATTCGAATTTATCCGTAACTATCTTCGAACGTGTCCGTATCTTTCCTGAACTATCCGTATTTATTCGTATTTAAAGGTGATACATTCATTAAGAACCGTTAGCCCCGCCCACAAAATTCTGCGGATCGCTACGTATAGTATTTCAACTATCCGCGGCATCCGTAAGCGCTAGTGTGACCTAGGCATTTGTACAGCATCATTTACGCTCGTTCTTCGCTAAACTGATTTTTAATCAAATCTTCTGGCCGGCACTGGTAGTTAGCATGGCCTCTTAAAAGTCGCAAACCCTCTATCTATTCAGAGCACATAGTACGAACTGTGCAAGGTCATGGCATATCTAACTCTAAAGCTACTGAGAGCATGTTAATTTGCTGTGCATGGGACTTTGTGTGACCTGTTGTGTACTATGTTTTACATTTGTGTTTCATCTGAAATGCCAAACAACGATAATTCATGGGTCAGCGTGCAGGAAAGAAAGAGACACTACCAAGGAGTACGTAACGGCATCACCTATACAGAAGAACAACAAAGTAAATTCTATGTCATTGAACGACAAAGTTTTTATTGTTATTTTCGTTACATCCGCGCCCTCGAATGCTGACAGAAGACAAATCATACGGCTTACATGGGCTTTAAAATTACCGAAAGGTGTGAAACTTTTCTTTGTCGTGTGTTAAAAACATCTTCCCAAAATTACTAAGTCTTTCTTAAATTAGGAAAAAGAATACAATAAAGATATGAAACTTATACCAAATTTGGTGGATGAATATAAACAGTTGACTATGAAAGTTATAGTATCCATGAAATGGATAAATGAAAATATTGAATTTGACTATATGCTTAAGGCTGACGATAGCACTTGTTAAGAGTGAATATCATGGCGAAGAAACTACGATCGAAGCAAAAAGAACGTCTCTATTGGGGACAATTTAGTCATGGCTCTAAAATAGTTCAGTCTGGTATCTGGGCAGAGAAATGCCCATATATTTGTGATACATATGAGCCGCTTCATGAGAAAACCAACAATCTGCATATGCGAAAACAAAGGCGCAGATCAGCGAACTGACCAGCGCCTTTGTTTTCGCTAAACGGATAGTACAATCCCTCTTCTACTTATATCCAAAATTTCAAGCATCTAGCACTTTTCTGTGCTTGTGCAGCTTAGTTTGTGTCGGACCTGTTCAAAAACCACATTGTTGGTTTTCCCACGAGGCGGCTCATATGTTTCATATGGTTTAGGTGGCGGGTATGTCTTGTCCAAGGACTTAGTCGCTTATATCGTTGAAAACTCGGATAAACTGAGAAAGTGTACAAATGAAGATGTTTCTGTAGGTACTTGGTTAGCTCCCTTGGATGTACACGCCGTTCATGAAGATGATTTTCGAACATATGGAGACTGTGAGGAGCGTTATTTTCTACTTCATTATTCCACAATAGGAGATATGAAAAGATTCAATGACAGTTTGGCTTTGAATAACACGCTTTGTGGCGAAAATGCGAAACAGAATAGGGAACTTTCTCATAAAAGTAGGCTTTCTAAGCCAGGGCTTTGTTGCTCGTCGCCACTCGCATATTTCCGTAATATACTCCTCCTCAAAAAATCCGTTCACCCAAAGTCGTAAGAATTGAAAATCTTTTTCGCATTCTGTATATTTTGTTATAAACTTGTTCTGTGTGCTCATACCCTTTACTATCCTATTCCCAACTCAAAACGGTGATTAATTTTGCTTTTACATCCTATTAATAGGATGTCATATGGAGATATAGCATGCTGAAAATGTTATCCGGAGGGCTGTAGGGGCCCTGGATCGAAACCACGACCCCTGAATACAAAACCGCGGCTAGAAGCTTTACTATTAGACACCACAGATGCTTCTACACTGTATTTGTATCCTTAGGAAGCTAGCATGGGCTAGTCGCTAGAATGGAGTGACCCTCCAGATTCCTCATCCTTTTATACCCTATAACTACCATATAACATCTACTTTTTAAACTGAGCATGCGCAATAGGCATACACTGCATGCGAAATGGCTGTTTATACACTCGATTTTGGCAAGTTTTTCAACTTTACTGGCAATGGAACACACTTTTCGTTTATTTGTTGGGTGGTTGCAACTCGATTGGGTGACCGGGTTTTTTTTTAGGAGGACACCTCTGGTTAAAGTACGGTAATGAGTTGCAGCCAACAATAAAATTGACCTCATCACATGTTTTGAGCGTGTTAGTTGCTTTCATTTACGAGGAAGTCTCGCGCATATATTGCAACCGAGACTTCCTTAAATGTTTTGAAGGGAGAATGTACATTGTCACGGGTGTTTGGGTGTTTCTTACAAAGGCCGATAATACCGAAAATTTAGGCCGGCAATGCTTGTTCATTGCAAGATCTCTTTGTCAAGAATTGCTGATGAACTTGTTGTTTTACTACTGCAAAATGATGCAGACATGATGACTAGAAGAGATCAACCCGGTCATGACGAATAAGTTTTCCCATTGTTATCATTTGAGCCGCGACGCGAGAAAACCGGTCTTCGGGGTTTCCGACCAGGTCCGACACAAACCGGCCTGTACAAGCTCAGAAAAGACCTAGAAGCTTGAAATTTCGGATTAAAGTAGAAGAGGAATTGTACTATCCGAGTAGCGAAAACAAAGGCGCTGATCAGCTTCCCGGTTACCGCGAAGCTGATCTGCGCCTTTTTTTTTCGCATAGGCAAAAATCCGGTTTTGTCACGATGCGGCTCATTTGGGTCAGTCCACTATCATTATTATGAATAGCAGCAGTGATTGTAAATTCTAAATTATTCTATTTTTCGATGAAATTCCCCTAGCCCCGGATGGGACGCCGCTTTCTACCATGTCCCACATGTTTATGTTTAATAGGACGACAGGCATTTTATTTAAGGATGTTCGCTGCTAACATTTGACATTTCGGAACTTCCGGTTTTTCTTTTGTTGAATATCTCAAAAACGGTTGCAGATATTTTCCTAATATTTTATATTTGGATACGTATTATATGATGATATGCATTGAATGAGCCATGAAAATTGTCAATCTAAGGAACTTCATTTTTTCACTCCATTTTCTGCAACTTTTCAGAAAATTTTAGTTGTCAGTAAAATTTAGGGGGTAGGGTAGATTAAACTTGAATATTATACATCTTCAAATAAATTGCATTAGTTCGATGTTTGTTTTAGCAGCAGTATATGTGTATTTGGTCTTCTAAGTCGGTCTTTCTGTCTTTGGTGTGCTCGTTTTAAAATTTTGGATGTTTTTATGAAATGGTCTTTAAGAAACAAAACAGACGAAAAAAGGCTTAAAATGGCGATTTTTAAGTTGTTGGTTCTCTCTTATATGCACACTACCCTATATATTTCTATCTTTTATTCGAACAATATTACCAAGTTCTATCTTGTTTGAAAATACAAGAAAAAGTTTGAATCTACAAATATGGGTTTGGCACATTTCTAAATATTGATTTTTTCCGACTTTTCAAGTATGGGGGTAGGATTGGAAAACGACTCGTAAAATTTTGTCATCCACTTCAAGTTCAAATTTTTCTATGCTTTTGGTCCAAAATGGTCTGCATTACGTAAATATTATGACTTTTGAAAGCATTCTAGGAGTATTTTTGTTCAAGACAGGTATGTTTCAAAGAATTGAAAATTAAATTAATTTTACTAAATTTAAAGCATAGTGTTCAGAGGTCTTATTCACAGGCCTGTAGCTCGAAAAAATGCACACTACCCTATACTTATTTTGTTTTCAAATGTCTTGTGTTGTAATTTGGAATAAAAAAAGAGTGGTTAGAAAAAAAGTTTGAATACTTTTTCATTGGCAGCGAACATCCTTAATATCCATAATGGCATGATGACCAAAATCTAGATCTGAGATCTGGATATAGGCGCTTTCACCAGATCTGCATATATCAAAAATAGTATTGACGTAAAACGCAGACAGAACATCACGATTGGGATAGTTTCCCAGCAGGCACATGGCGTCAGAATGACGTCAGATCGACGTCGATGCGACGTCATGACGTCGCATCGACGTTGACGTCATGTGTCCGCTGGGCTTTGAAGGTGCGTCGTGTTCTCGTTCTACTAGAGCTGTCTGTGCTTAACTTAATAAAGTGTATGTTCTGTTTTGTTGTGTCCTTTTTGTCGTGGTTTGGTTGTTTCACACCTTGTTAGTGATATTAAAGTTCTGGTTGCAACAGTTCCTGATCCTTGCTAACTTATAACTGTTTACTCAACACTACCACAAACAATATGTCTGTTGTCTGTGGATAGAAAAGCCTCTTTGTATCTACCCATTACGAAAACACGCCCATGCAATAAACAGATATTTTTAAAAACAAAATGCAAAAACAAAAACAAAATAATAAATAAATAAATAACAATTTACTGTTGAAAAAGTTTGATATTTTCCATAGTTTTGGTCAAACCATTGATTGTTGGTACACGTGAGAACCACTTCGCCGAGGCGGTACTGTTGGGTACTCACAATCTAGGTTTTGGGCCAAAAATAATAAAGTAGACATACCCCTGAACACCTCCGTTGTACTATATAAGAGTGGGAAAGAAGGGGGTATATATTGCATGGACATGTTATCATGATGCAAGATCGGAACGTTTTTCCGGGATCTAATTCGTTTATCCGCGAAGTACAGAAGTCGTATTCTGTATCATTAGCCTTCACTGGACCATTAATGTCATTTAGATGACCACCATTCTATGATAACAGAATTAATATCGATCACAGTTTTATTAGGTCGATCATATAAGGAAATACGATTCTTGCTATTTTAGTCATAACGACACACTCAGTATAGGTGTCCCCGCCCATTGAGACCCTGAGAAATAGACGGGCTACTGATGCTTTATGAAATGTTTCTTAAGTACCTCAAAAATAATAAGTACCTCAATTTCGTTTATTTTTTCCAACCTCTGTTTTTTTTTGGAGTAGAACGTTTGTTCTGATTGTTGCCTACATCTCCTGGTCGTTGCTTACATGTACAATTACCTTTTTTATAGATACATGTACATGTAATCATTACTCATGGCGGCTATCTTCGTCACGTGCCCTGATTTTTAATATTCACTGATGTTCCCCTTACTACACAAGCTTCCTTTGATTGACAACGGGGTATCAGAGGATATCTTTGAAAGAGCTGACGGACGATGACGGACGCGGAACGCCGGACTATCGGTATACTGAAGGTGGGACTGTCTTTCAGTTCCGGTACACTTTCTTTGCGCAGCCTGTTGCAAGACATTTTCTCCTTTCAAGTGTATAAATGGTAACTCATTTAATTACTGAACTCCTATCAATATTGATGAATGCTGTAGTTATGTTTGTTTTTCTCTGATATAATGACATGCTCCTTTAAAAAGGTTATGTCGCTTTGAACACACAATAATTGAAATTCAATACATTCCCGAGAGCTTTTAATGCGACGCTCTCTGTTAGTCTAGTTCTTATAATTAGATTTAGTGCTGCAGGCTTCGGTAGATCATTATGTGCTGCTTTCTATAAACAGTGATGGCGACAGAATTACGATTATAAAAGATTTAAACAATATATCCCATAAATGACCCAGAAAAGCTATCAAAACGTCCAGAAAAATATTCTCAAAATACATATTGTAAAGAATTTCTGCCAATGTTGATTATAAATTAAAAACCAAACTTTCAAAAACGTTTTTCCCCTTTTTTATTCGTGCATATCTTGGAAAAAGGGAGACTTTTGAATATATACCTATTCAAAAGATTTGCTTTTATAAATTATTAAATAAAAATCAAACTGAGTCCATGGATCTTCAGTTTAAATCATTTGTTAATTAAGCTTGGATATTGACTTAATTTGAAAACCACTTCTTCTCTTAGATTACATATATATATCTTGCTATTTTCATATGATTATTTTTATTGAAAGCTTAGAGATCAGGTTTTCCTGCAGACAGGAAAACATGTCCATGAAATGTATAGCCCTGTAAACCCCAATTTTATATAGAAAAAAACTTGGGTTTGCAGAGGTATACATACTTTTCTTATTTTTCTTATTTTTGATCCTTAACGTACATTGTGGGTCCTCAACGAGGCGGTTCTAAAGTGTACCCACAATGTATGTGTGGGGCGAGAATATTAAAGAAAGCATTGTTTATTCCAGTGATTTTTTTTGTTCTTCTCATTATGGAGTGGAAATTTCTCAAATAAACTGGATTATGTCAGCGTGGTTTTATTGCAACCTTACAACACTGCAGTTATCTTCAATTTTTCAAATTGTTTCGTGTCAAAATTACCCTCTGTCAGGCGACGAGAGCGCAAGAAGTTCATCTATTTTCTACTAGTCATTACGAAAACTTGCCCATACAATTAACAAAGATTTTTAAGCTTTTAAAAATTGAAAATTTTCAGCTGAAAAATGTTGATATTTTTCTTATTTTTGCTCAAAACATAGATTGTGGGTACAAGTTAGAACCGCCTCGCCGAGGCGGTTCTAACGAGTACCCACAATCTATGTTTTGGAGCAAAAATAAAAAAAGAGCTTTACCCCTGCAAACCCCAGTTTTTCTATATAAAAGTGGGGTTTAAAGGGGTATTCATTGCACGGACATGTTTTCCTGATGTGCTGTTGGATTAGTTTGGTCAGATTCAAGTCGAGACAAGCGGGTGGTTCCCTTGCTGGAAAAGAGCTAGTCATCTTGCTCTAATATTGTATTGTCTGAAAAAAAGTTTTGTGATGTATTTTCTTTCTCGCATTGTGTCTATGCTGGGTCTTTAAATTTAATTACATCAATTCCTGGCCCCTCTGTTCTTACATTTCAAGTCCTGCACATACTTACTACCAATAGGTCCACTGCAGTATAAGATTTACCTTCCATTATACCATTTCTATATGATTGGTCGTATGCAATATTTTTCATGGGATGGCGTCGTTATCGTGACGGGGATTATCCACGGCTCTAACCCGTCACCAGACTTCATATCAGTCTCTGTGCCTTTCGACAACAGAGAATACTGTATTGGAAATAAAACTATGAATAATCATGGTTTATATTATGTTATATTTACATTTTTCTAAAACCTCCTTAGATGAACCATTAGACGTTCATCTGTGTTCATACTTCCATGAACAACATTGTGTCACGCGACGTGACGTAATCCAAACTTGACGTCAAAAAAACACGAATCTCGCCAATCTGATTGGACGTTGTAAACGTCGACGCCGTTCCGCTGTTTGAACACACACTGTGTGCAGATTCTCTGTTTGCTGGTAAATGTGACCGCCTTGGTGATTTTTCAACAAGCGATAAAGAGAAATGAATGTAAATATAAGCAATGAATTTAATTTTTCTGTTGTTCATGGAGCTATGAACCGCAGTGGGTCGCTAGCAAAGCTTACATGAACCCCTTCGGGGTTCATTCACTTTGCACGCGACCCACTGCGGTTCATAGCTCCATGAACACCAGAAAAATGAAATTCATTTCTTAACTAAAAGTGTTTGCTGCTTTTGATCTCATCCAGTGGCATCTGTTTTAGAGATTCGTGACTTTTTATGCTTTTCTCAAGAGAGCAATGACCATTCGCGCTTCAAACACATGAAAGCGTTTGTATGATTTTTATCTAGTCTGAACGGTAATATTACATGAAATCACGACAAACGTCCATTTGACTAGATAAATACTGATGGAAGTCATCATTACAGCACAACTGTTATGTGTGCTTTGTTGTAACTATTGTGCCTCTAGAGAAACCCTATTTATGCCACCAGAAAGGCTCAGATCAGCTGCTAAGCTTCTTGGTCTTCCATACATAGTACAATTCCCTGGCTTGCTTTCCTACGTTAAAATTTAGCCAAGACGCGAGAAATTCGGTCTTCCGGGTTTCGAACCGGGTCGGTCACAAACCGGCCTGTGTCGCTATAGAAGATGGCTAGAGGCTTCAAATTTTGTATTTAGGAAGAAGAGGAACTGTACTATCCGTGTAGCGAAAACAAAGGCGCTGATCAGCTGTGCAGTTACTGCACAGCTGGTCTGCGGCTTTGTTTTCGCCTAGGCAAAAATCCGATTTTCTCATTATGCGGCGCATTGAATGACCATCATCTGGTGCTGTACAGCTCTGTTTCTGAAAGGTATTAGCCATACTTTCCAAGGAGCAGTTCAGATTATACTGCTCTCAAAGGTGTCTGGATTACCAGTATTGTATCTGGTCAGGGAAGTTTCTGTCATGATTCCAGATGATAAAAGGGCATACAAATGTACCAAACTGTTTTCTGCAAATCATTCGAAGATGATGCCACTAGTAAAATCTGAGTACATTGACCCGGATTTACACATTTTGACTAATACAGATTACCTGCAAACAGACGTAGCTGCAAACCGATCATAGTCAGAGACAGAGTCGCCATGAACGACTTCTTTCGTTCTTTACCGGAATGCTATATGCAATACTGTACTTTTCTGCAATGCTAATTCAAAAATTCGATTTTTCTTTATTTAATTATATGGCATTTTCCCATTGTCTGGGAAGTTACGGTTTGTAATCAGTTTTCAGTACAACATTAGACAGCCACTATGTTCTTCTTGAACTAATAATTATTGCAACCGTACAGTAAGGCTGCTCCTTTCTTATGTTCAAAGTGTTATAATGGAAATATTGTGGCACACGTGCATACATGTACCATCGTTTTCTGTTTGCCAATAGAATAACAAATGCTTTGGTCACATAGGATGGTCATCAAGGCGTGGTCAAGTAGAATAGCGTCCGCATCATTTTCCTTCTGCAATAACGTCTCTCAAATTATAGTGGATTTACAAAATGCATTTATGTTTTGCAAACCATATAAGATGCAAGGCAAGCAATATGATCACATTTGTTAATTCATCCACGTCTCCTTTGTTTTATCGGCAAAATATTTGATAAACGCTATTAGTGGTTGTGCCTTATGCTTGTTATTATCTCAAATCAACTACTGTATAGTCTGACCTTTGATAAATATGTGTCAAATAAGAAAAAAATAAAAGAGCTGTGGGAATCAGAATTTACAAAGACAAAATGTTGTCAGTTGTAAGACTACCACATAGTTCAAAGGATGACAACGCCATGGCCACAGTAATATCTTGACTGTTCTTCTTTAAATTGCAGTTCTTGAGGCCATTGTTATATAGACATTTTGATGGAGATGGTATATACCTGGAATAACTGATAAAATAATTATAGTATAAATAGGGGGAGTGAACAACTGTTTCTTAAACGTGGATACATCGGCTCAAAATATTCAAGAGTATTCTGTCATTACCCATTTTTAGCAAAAACTATAAATTCACTAGCTGAATCTCATGTTATCATATTCACAATTGGGTTTCCGGGTCCATTTTACATAGACATGTACATGTATGTTGGCAGGATGTTGTTATAGATAAACTCATTATTCACATTTGGCTGAACATTGTGATTTTATGTCTGGAAGAACAAGTTAATGTTGGAAGAATTGTGTTAGAATGATTTAAAGACGTATTTAACTCCCCTGAGATACGAAAACTAGCTCAGTAGTGCTATGATGCAAATTGAAACATCAAAAAAGTAGGCAACGATCATGAAATGGCGCAATCAGAAAGAAATTCCCATTCCGAAAACCGAGGTGGGAAAAAACTAAATTAACAATCAGGTACTAATACTAAGAAAACATATTGTAAGCCGAATGGGTAGCCATTTTCTCAAAAGGTGGCTCAGCCACCCAAATTTAACTAAAATATGAAAACACACATAAGGTGCTAAAAGCTGTACTTTTCTGCAATGCTAAATCAAAAATTCGATTTGTCTTTACTTAATTATATAGCATTTTCCCATTGTCTGGGAAGTTCGTTTGCAAACAGTTTTCAATACAACATTAGACAGCCACTATGTTCTTCTTGAACTAATAAATATTGCAACCGTACAGTAACGTTGCTCCTTTCTTATGTTCAAAGTGCCATAATAGAAATATTGTGGCACACGTGCATACATGCACCATCGTTTTCTGTTTGTCAATAGAATAACAAAATATTTGGTCACATATAATGGTCATCAAGTCGTGGTCAAGTAGAACAGCGAACCATTTTCCTTCTGCAATTAAGGACGACTTACAAAATGCATTTATGTTTTGCAAACCATGTAAGATGCAAGGCAAGTTAATCATTCACGTCCCATTTGTTTTATTGGCGAAATTTTCTACATTTTGTAGATTGATATATGCTATTATTGGTTGTGCCTTATGTTTGTTATTATCTCAAACAAACAATGTATAGTCTGACCTTTGATTAATATGTGCCAAATAAGTTAAAAAATTACAAATAGTTGTGGGAATCCGAATTTACAATCTTGACTGTTCTGTTTTAAATTGCAGTTCTTGTGGTCATTGTTATTTTGATGAAGATGGTATATACCTGGAATAACTGATAACATAACAATAGCATAAATAGGGGGAGTGAACAACTGTTTCTAAAACGTGGATACCTCGGCTACAAATATTCAAGAGTATTCCATAATTACCCATTTTGAGCAAAAGCTATAAAAGCATTAGCTGAATCTCATGTTATCATATTCACAATTGGGTTCCCGGGTCCATTTTGCATGGACATAGTGTATGTTAGCAGAATGTTGTTGTAAAGAAACTCACTATTCACTTTTAGCTGAACATTGTGATTTTATGTTGGAAGAACAAGCTAATGTTGGAAGAAATGTGTTAGAATGATTTAAAACGTATTTTATTCGTCGTATATGACTCCCCTTAGATACGAAAACTAGCTCAGTAGGGCTATGATGCTCATCGAAACAATACATTATGTAGAGGCCACGATATGAGAAGACAGCAGAGCATACATGTATCCTTTTAGATACTGATAATTGCAACAGAGCTATCATCCAGAAACTTACACTACAGCATTACGAAACACCTTATTGCCATTCTGTCTGACCTGACTCTCACCTGAATAGAACACATATAAAAGACGATATATTTCTTGGCATTACTGCCCCACAGTCTTTTCAGTAAACGTTAAAGTAATAACGTTAATAACGCAAGCTTGGTTCCAAATTGTTTTCACCTATACAAATTGTTGGTAATCTCATGCAGTGGCTCATAAAGATATTTTGATGAAGATGGTATATACCTGGAATAACTGATAAAAGAATATTAGTATAAATATTGGGAGTGAACAACTTTTTATCAAACATGGATACCTCGGCCACAAATATTCTTGAGTATTCCATAATTACCCATTTTGAGCAAACACTACAAATTCAGTAGCTGAATCTCATGTTATCATATTCAAAATTGGATTCCCGGGTCCATTTTACATGGACATGAATGTTAGCAGCAAACTCATTATTCACTTTTAGCTGAACATTGTGATTTTATGTCTGGAAGAACAAGCTAGTCTTGGAATAAATGGGTTAGAATTATTTAAAGACCTTTTTACTCACCGTATATAACTCCCCTGAGATACGAAAATTAGCTCAGTAGGGCTATGATGCTAATCGAAACATTACATGATATGGAAGGGTACAAGTAGGTAACGATCAGGAAAAGGCGCAATCAGAAAAAGATTCCCCCCAAAAAACCGAGGCGGGAAAAAACCAAACAAACAATTAGACACCTTTACCATGAAAATATTTCGTAAGCCGAATGAGCAGCTGTTTTCCCAATAGGTGGCCACTCAGTTACCTAAACTTAACTAAAAATATGATAACATTCATAAGGTGCCAACAGCACAAAAAATTTCAAACAACAAGACATAAAACAATAAGAACCACCACAGAAGTATCGCCTTGGAACGATCAATAATTTAAAACTACTAGCGGGCTTAAACAGGTTTTACAGGTACCTTACCTCACCCTTAGCTTCTGCATTGGTTCAAAACCTAAAAACAAGGACTCACAGATTGAGTAAGCTGCCCGACGATGGAGATCCTTGGGCGCCCAATAACTTACTAACTCCGGAGCAAAAGAAAAACACCAGTTGAACCCTTGGAATGAGATATGAGAAGACAGCAGAACATATCCGTTTGGATAGTGACCATTGCAATAGAACTATCAATCCATAAACTTAAACTAAAGCATACCGAAACTCCTTTCTTCCATATTGTCTAACCTGACTCTCACCTGAATAGAACTCATATAAAAGACGTAGTATTTCCTGACATTATTGCCCGGCAGTGTTTCAAGTAAAAATTCAAGTAATAACGTTAATAACCCAAACTTGATTCCAATTTGTTACAAAATTCAGTTTGTGGAGGGATTTACTTTATATGAGCATGACGGCTAATTTGGTCATGTGCCCTTGTTCGATTTTATGCGCTAACGCTCCCCTTGCTATACAGGTTTCACATAAATGTTTAACTTTGATTTCCCAAACGGATCTACAGTGTTTATGGACGATCACAGAGTGACGCCGGACGCCGGATTAAAGGTATACTGAACGTGAGATAAAATCTGTGTATTGTTTGTATCATTCATTCATTTCTCCCTAACAGTTCCGACACACTTGCTTTGCGTAGCCGGTTGCAAAACATTTTCTCCTTTCACGTGTAAAATGGCAACTCATTTAATTACTGAACACTTATCAATATTAATGAACTCTGCAGTTATGTTTATTTTTCTCTTATGATAATGGCATGCTCCTTTAAAAAGGTTATGTCGCTTTGAACACACGATAATTGAAATTCAATACGTTCTCAAGAGCTTTTAATACGGCGCCCCCTGTTAGTCTAGTTCTTATAATTAGATTTATGCTACATTATATATACCCTGCTTTATATAAACAGTGACGGCTATTTTCAAATGTTCTAGCTTTTGAATTTCTCATTATTGAAGCTTAGAGACCAGGTTTTGTCTGACCTTATTGGAAACTTCTCAGATAAACGGGATTATGTCAGCCTGGGTTTATTGCAACCTTTCAACACCGCTATGACCTTCAATTTTTCAAACTGTTTCGTGTCCATCAGGATAAAATCTCCGTGTATTGAATACCTCCTTAAACCCCACTTATTTATAATAAAACTGGGGTATGCAGGGGTATACCTATTTTTTTATTTTTGCTACAAAACATAGATTGTAGGTACTCGTAAGTATCGCCTCGTCGAGGCGGTTCTAACGTGTACCCACAATCAATGTTTGAGCAATAATACGAAAAAATATCAAATTTTGTCTATTGGAAATTTTCAATTTTTACAACTTAGGAAAATCTGCATATTGCATGGGCATGTTTTCATAATGAAAGTGATCCTCTGTCATGCGACGACAGCAAAAGGAATCATCTATTTTCTGCTAGTGTTGCTATATTAGTTGTGTAAGATTCAAGCCCTGTATACAGTTTATACCATTATACTCATAAGTTAGTCACCAGTCATCCGAATTCATATCAACCTGTATGCCTTTAAAAGCAGAGTATGTTGTATGAGAACTAAAGAATTAATACGATTATGTTCTAAAACATGTTTGCTGCTTTTGGTTTTATCGAGTGGCATCTGTTTTGGACATTCCTGTGTTTTATCAAGGGAGCAATGCCCACTCGCGTTTCAAACACATGAAAGCGTTTGCATGATTTTTATTTAGTCTGAACGGTAATATTACATGAAATCACGACAAACGCCCATTTGACAAGATAAATACTGATGGAAGTCATCATTACAGCACAACTGTTATGTGTGCTTTGTTGTAACTATTGTGCCTCTAGAGAAACCCTATTTATGCCACCAGAAAGGCTCAGATCAGCTGCTAAGCTTCTTGGTTTTCCATACGTAGTACAGTTTCCTGGCTTTCCTAGCGAGAAAATCTGTCTTCGGGGTCCAACACAAACCGGCCTGTGACGCTATAGAAGATGGCTAGAGGCCTGAACTTTTGGATTTAGGAAGAAGAGGAATTGTACTATCCGTGTAGCGAAAACATAGGCGCTGATCAGTAACTTTGTTTTCGCCTAGGCAAAAATACGGTTTTCTCATGATGCGGCTCATTTAATGACCATCATCTGGTGCTGTACAGTTCGGTTTCTGAAAGGCATTACCCAGCAGGCACATGACGTCAGAATGACGTCAGATCTACGTCGATGTAACGTCATGACGTCGCAGCGACGTTGATATGACGTCATTTGGATGTCATGTGCCTTCTGGGTAGCCATACTTTCTAAGGAGCATTTCAGATTATACTGCTCTCAAAGGTGTCTGCATTACCAAACTTCATTATATGATGTGTCAGAACACTTTCTGATATAATTCAAGACGATACTGGAACATAAAGAAATACCAAAATGTTTCAGCAAACCATTCAAAGATGATGCCACCATTCTATTCTAAGTACACTGACCCGGATTCACACATTTTGACTAAAACAGACCATTAATTACCTGCAAAAATAAGTTGCTGCCAAACGACCATAAGGCCTCGTCACACATAAGCCAAAATCTTTCGACATACATGTAACGTGCGTTTAATTGCAAAAATAGTTTTGCGTGTTTTGATTTGTTGATTTACGTCCTAGACATCAGTTATTGTTATGCCGTGACGTTAGCTGTTGAAAGGTACGTAAAGCAATAAATCAAACAAACAAAACAAGTTTTAGCAATAAAACGCAAGTCTACGTCGAGGGATTTTCGCGTATGTGTGACGGGGGCTAAAGTCAGATGCAGAGGCGCCTTGAACGACTTCTTTCACGTCCTTGTGGTGGGAATATGGATTAAGTCCGTTTGGCCCAGGATGACGTTAAAAGCCTAATCTTTACTACTACTACTACTAACGACTTCTTTCGTTCTTTACCGGAATCCTATGCTGTACTAATTCAAAAATTCGATTTGTCTTTACTTAATTATATAGTATTTTCCCATTGTCTGGGAAGTTCGTTTGCAATCAGTTTTCAATACAACATAAGACAGCCACTATGTTCTTCTTGAACTAATAATTTTTGCAACCGTACAGTAAGGCTGCTCATTTCTTATGTTCAAAGTGCTATAATGGAACAACAAAAGCTTTGGTCACATAGAATGTTTATCAACTTGTGGTCAAGTAGAACAGCGTCCGCATCATTTTCCTTCTGTAATAACATCTCTCAAATTATAGACGACTTACAAAATGCATATATGTTTTGCAAACCATTTAAGATGCAAGGCAAGCAATATGATTACATTTGTTAATTCATCCACGTCCCATTTGTTTTATCGGCAGATTTTTTTATTTTTTAATTATTGATAAATGCTATTATTCGTTGTGCCTTATGTTTGTTATTATCTCAAATCGATTACTGTATAGTCTGACCTTTGATAAATATGTGTCAAATAAGAAAAAAAATACAAAGAACTGTGGGAATCAGAATTTACAAAGACAACATGTTGTCAGTTGTAACACTACCACATAGTTCAAAGGTTGACAACGCCATGGCTACAGGAACACCTTGACTGTTCTGTTTTAAATTGCAATTCTTGAGGTCGTTGTTATAATAGATATTTTGAAGAAGATGGTATTTACCTGGAATAACTGATAACAGAATTATAGTATAAATAGGGATAGTGAACAAATGTTTCTCAAACGTGGATATCTCGGCTACAAAAAGTCAAGAGTCTTCAATAATCACACATTTTGAGCAAAAACTATAAATTCACTAGCTGAATCTCATGTTATCATATTCAAAATTGGATTCCCGGGTCCATTTTACATGGACATGAATGTTAGCAGCAAACTCATTATTCACTTTTAGCTGAACATTGTGATTTTATGTCTGGAAGAACAAGTTAGTCTTGGAAGAATTGGGTTAGAATGATTTAAAGACGTATTTTATTCGTCATATATAACTCCCTGAGATATGAAAACTAGCTCAGTAGGGCTATGATGCTATTCAAAACATCGTATTATGTAGAGCTAGGATATGAGAAGACAGCAAAACATATCCGTTTAAATAGTGACCATTGCAATAGAACTATCAATCCATAAACTTAAACTACAGTATTACGAAACTCCTTACTGCCATACTGTCTAACCTGACTTTCATCTGAATAGAACTCATATACATGTAAAGATATATATTTCCTGACATTATTGCTCGACAGCGTTTAAGTAATAAAAGCGAGGTTCCAAATTGTTACAAAATTCAATTTCTGGACAAGATTCCTTATAGGGATTTACTTTATATGAGCATGACAGCTTATTTGGTCATGTGACCTTGTTCAATTTCCCCTTGCTATACAGGTTTCATATAAATTTTTAACTTTAATTTCCCAAACGGATCTACTGTTTATGGACAATGGCAGAGTAACGCCGGACGTCGGATTAAAGGTATACTGAAGGTGAGATAAAATCTGTGTTTTGTTTGCATCGTTCACTCATTTCTCCCTAACAGTTCCGACACACTTGCTTTGCGTAGCCGGTTGCAAAACATTTTCCCTTTCACATGCATAAATGGTAACTCATTTAGTTACTGAACACTTGTCAATATTAATGAACTCTGCAGTTATGTTTGTGTTTCTCTTATGATAATGGCATGCTCCTTTAAAAAGGTAATGTCGCTTTGAACACATAATAATTGAAGTTCAATATGTTCACAAGAGCTTTTAATGCGGCGCTCTGTTAATCTAGTTCTTATAATCAGATTTAGTATTGTAGGCTTCGGTAGATTATATGTGCTGCTTTCTATATACAGTGATGGCGACAGAATTACGATTTTAACAGGAACGTTGTACATCATTTAAACATAATACTCCATAAATGACCCAGAAAAAAATATCAAAAAGACCAGAAAAATATTCTCAAAATATATATGAGAGAATTTCTACCAACATGTTCGATACCCTTATTATTATTATTATTATTATTATTATTATTATTATCATTGCATATCTTGGAAACAGAGTGACTTCTGAATATGTACAGCATACCGATTCAAATGTTTTGCTTTACGACAGTCCATGGCTTGGATTCTAGCTTAATTTTAAAAGCACTGCATTTCGCTGTGATTATAGATTACATACAGTGTATATCTGCTATTTTCATTTGTTCTTGTTTTGATTATCCACGTATGTATTGAAGCATAGAGATCAGGTTTTGTCTGACCTTGTTGGAAACTTCTCAAATAAACTGGATTATGTCAGCGTGGTTTTACTGCAACCTTACAACACTGCTATGATCTTCAATGTTTCAAAGTGTTTCGAAAATGACCCACTGCCATACGACAACAGCGCAGGAAGTTCATCTATTTTCTGTTGGTGCTGTTGGATAAGTTATATAAGTTTCAAGCCCTGTACATAGGTTTTTTTTACCATTATACACATAAGTTAGTCACCAGTCAACAGAATTTATAGGCCTGTAGGCATTTAAGAGCAGAGTATCTTGTGTGAGAACTAAAAAAAAAAGAAGTAATACGATTTATATTATGTTCTAAATGTTTTTTATGGTCTCATCGAGTGGCATCTGATTTGGACATTCCTGGGTTTAATCAAGGGAGCAATGCCTATTTGCGCTTGAAACACATGAAAGCGTTTGCATGATTTTTTATTAAAACTGAACGGCAATATTACATAAAATCACGACAAACGCCCATTTGACTAGATAAATACTGATGGAAGTCATCATTACAGCACAACTGTTATGTGTGCTTTGTTGTAACTATTGTGCCTCTAGAGAAATCCTATTTATGCTATCAGAAAGGCTCAGATCAGCTGCTTAGCTTCTTGGTTTTGCATATGTGGTACAATTCCCTGGCTTTCTTACGTTAAAATTGAGCCGCGACACGAGAAAATCGGTCTTCGGGGTTTTCGACCGGGTCGGACACATACCGGCCTGTGTCGCTGTTGAAGATGGCTAGAGGCTTGAAATTTTGAATTTAGGAAAAAGAGGAATTGTACTACCTGTGTAGCGAAAACAAAGGCGCTGATCAGCTGTGCAGTTACTGCACACACACACAGCTGATCTGCGGCTTTGTTTTCGCTTAGGCAAAAATTCGATTTTCTCATGATGTGGCGCATTGAATAGCCATCAACTGGTGCTGTACAGCTCGGTTTCTGAAAGGCATAAGCCATACTTTCCAATGAGCATTTCAGATTATTTTCGTGTCCGAAAATGACCCACTGCCATACGACAACAGCGCAGGAAGTTCATCTATTTTCTGTTGGTGCTGTTGGATAAGTTATATAAGTTTCAAGCCCTGTACATAGGTTTTTTTTACCATTATACACATAAGTAAGTCACCAGTCAACAGAATTCATAGGCCTGTAGGCCTTTAAGAGCAGAGTATCTTGTGTGACAACTAAAAAAAAGTAATACGATTAATATTATGTTCTAAAACATGTATGCTGCGTTTGGTCTCATCGAGTGGCATCTGATTTGGACATTCCTGGGTTTAATCAAGGGAGCAATGCCCATTTGCGCTTGAAACACATGAAAGCGTTTGCATGATTTTTTTATTAAGACTGAACGGCAATATTACATAAAATCACGACAAACGCCCATTTGACTAGATAAATACTGATGGAAGTCATCATTACAGCACAACTGTTATGTGTGCTTTGTTGTAACTATTGTGCCTCTAGAGAAACCCTATCTATGCCACCAGAAAGGCTCAGATCAGCTGCTAAGCTTCTTGGTTTTCCATACGTAGTACAATTTCCTGGCTTTCCTCGCGAGAAAATCTGTCTTCGGGGTTTCCGACCGGGTCGGACACAAACCGGCCTGTGTCGCTATAGAAGATGGCTAGAGGCTTGAACTTTTGGATTTAGGAAGAAGAGGAATTGTACTATCCGTGTAGCGAAAACAAAGGCGATAATCAGCTGTGCAGTTACTGCACAGCTGATCTGCGGCTTTGTTTTCGCCTAGGCAAAAATCCGATTTTCTCATTATGCGGCTCATTTAATAGCCATCATCTGGTGCTGTACAGCTCGGTTTCTGAAAGGTATAAGCCATACTTCAGATTATACTGCTCTCAAAGGTGTCTGTATTACCAGTATAAATATCTTGTCAGACCAGTTTTGGTTATAATTCCAGAAGATACTGATTTTTTTTTTCAAAACATTCAAAGGTGATACCACCATTTCTTTAACTCATATAAGCCAAGCGTCAATTTTATGGGACACAGGCAAATAGTATAGACACAGAACGCGGCGTTACATCTGGGGGTATACTGTTTTGCTTAAAGAAATTTAATCAAAAATTGAATAAAGAATAAGTCACTCCTGATGCCCCTTACAATGAAAGTGGACTCAACAAAATGATAATGATCGGCAAGTCCATTCGTAATATATGGGATAAAAATCGAAGACGATTGACCGGATTAACACATTTTGTCTTATACAGCCCTTTACTTGCAAACAGATGTAGCTGCCCACCAATCATATTCAATGGCAGAGGTGTCAGGAACATTTCTGTCCTTTATCGAAATTATTTGCTGTATTTCTGCATTGCTTTTTCAAAATTTGATTTGTCTTGTAATTTATAATAGTCTTTTCCCATCGTCTGGGAAGTTCGTTTGCAATTAGTTTTCAGACAGTATAGACAGCCACCATGTTCTTCTTGAACTAATAATTACTGAAACCGTAAAGTAAATCTTCTATTTTGGGGTGTTCAGAGTGCTATAATGGACCATACATGCATCCATATACCATCGTTAAACTTTGCTGTTTGTTAGATTTGCCCATTTTTCTGCTAGCCAATACAGAGACATATATATTTTCTTTTAAAATTTACATATATTCCAAAGTTTTTTTCTTATACCACATTGAGTGATGATCAAGTCGTGGTTAAGTTAAAACAACATCGTACAACCGACTGTTTTGATGATCAAGTCGTGGTTAAGTTAAAACCACATCGTACAACCGACTGTTTTGAAGACAAGTTGCTGCTTTGAAGACAGATCAAATGGTAGTTATTGTAATCGAGGTATCGGGGTAGGTGTAAATTTTTATTTGCGAAAACCAAGCAGTTCATCTGTTGCGCCGTGCCTTTGTTGTTGGAGAAAGTCTTTAGTGTTCGGGAATACTGCAGCAGCAACCATAATGTATTTCGTGCCCAAATAAGACTGCTGTCAATCCATGATTTTTTTTCATATAAGACTTTTTTCATCGTCATAATGGAGCAACAAATCCACTCTTCATGATTTTTGCAAACAAGAAATTTTCCAACAATCACCATTTGATCTGTCTTCAAAGCAGTAATCTGTTTTCAAAACAGTCGGTTGTACGGCGTGGAAAAGCATCTGCACCATTTTCTTTCTGCAATAAAATCTCAGTTTATAGTGGACTTACAAAGCGTTAATGTTTTGCAAACCATATAAGATATAAGATGTAAGGCAATCAATATGATTACATTTGTTACAAACTTCATTATTAATTCATCAACTCCCATTTGTTTTATCGGCAAAATTTTCTAACTTTTTAGATTGATAATTGCTATTATTGGTTGTGCCATCTCAACTCAAACAGTGTACAATGTGACCTTTGATAATATGTGTCAAAACAAGACAATATAAATACAGAGTATGGGAATCAG
The DNA here is from genome assembly GCA_964017185.1 of Rugalucina vietnamica. Taxonomy (NCBI): domain Eukaryota; kingdom Metazoa; phylum Mollusca; class Bivalvia; order Lucinida; family Lucinidae; genus Rugalucina; species Rugalucina vietnamica. Next base: position 52,919,748 of record OZ024873.1, read on the forward strand.
CTTTTATAAATGCAAAATGTCAGTTTTAATATTGAGCAAAAACTGTTAATTCAATTGTAAATTCCCATTTTTTTTCAAATAAAAATTGGGTTCGTGGGTTCCTCTTTAGATGGACATTGTTATATACAAACTCATTATTCACTTTCAGCTGAACGTTGCGATTTGAATGTCTGGAAGAACAAGCTAATGTTGGAAGAATTGGGTTAGAATGATTTAAGGACATAATTTATTCGTCATATAAAACTCCCAAGAGATAAGACACTGGCTCAATAGAACTATGCTGCTAATCGTAACAAGAAAAACTATAACATGTGCTACATGTTATATACGGCCTTGTTTCATTTTAGTTAATGCTAATATTGAGTGGCCGATCAAACATGCCTTTTCGTGCATTTACGTTTGAAGAAGTGGATTGTACTCGAAGCCGCCATGCTTCTCGATATACTCTCGACATGTTGTAGCAATGTAACATTTGTAACAAAACATATGATACATAATAGAACGCATGTGACATAATACAACATATATAACATTGTACTACATAACATAATATGCACGCCATGCAACATATGTAATATATATATGTACGTATGTTACGTACATTACAAACGTAACATATAACGTATTATATGTAATATATGCAACATTACAAAACATATGTAACATAGCATGTTACAAAGTTAATCATATGTTACATACTGTAAAAGTTGTAACATAACGCAGTGTATGTAACATATTTGTGCGTGTAAGATTTAAAGAGTAAACATACTTTCTGAAGTGTTTGCAGAAAAGACGTCTTTAATATCAGGTTTCCATTGATTTTGAAATGACCTCACGATTTTTACAATTTATTTTCATTACCTATACTAGTTATTTTTATCGTTGTCGACGAATCGTATGATATATTCTCGACATTGCGCATAGTTAATCAATGTAAATATCATGCAACATATGTTACATATGTACGTATGTTACGTATGTTACATACGTAACATATATAACGTAACATATGTAACATATGCAACATTACAAAACATATATAACATAGCATGTAACAAAGTTTATCATATGTTACATAGTGTAAAATATGTAACATAACGCAATGTATGTAACATATTTGTGCGTGTAAGATCTTTAGGAGTAAACATAATTTGCAAAAATAAACATTAGATAGCCCTCCCCCAAATAAATTAACATAGCTAGCTATTTATGGCATAATGGTGTAAACAATTAATTCAATATTTAAACAATACATATATATGCACTCTCTCATGCTCTCATTCACATATGTGGTGTCGTTGCATCTTAAGAATTTTCATACATTCTGAAATAGCGTAGCTCATTAAAGATACACACAAAACAGACAGTGTTGTTATAGTCAAATCTATGATATCTTGATAAATCTCAGTATTGAATACATTATAAACGGAAGTAACGTATGTGACATAACGTGTGTGACATAAGTTATGTAATGTATGTAACATAATGTATCAAAACGCAACATATGTAACAACATGAATGAATCAGCACCCGTTATGCAACATAGCGTTATGTTTGTAGCAAAACACGTAACATAATGCATCTTATATAACGCATGTACCATAACGTTACAGATGTAACATAAAGTTACATATGTAACATAATATATGCAACATAACATAACGCCACATATGTGAAATAACATGTCACAGAACACAGTGCATGTAACTGAACATAACATAGCATTTAATATGATACATACATAATGTATTTCTTATACCAACGTACAACAATACAGACACGACTACCTGGAAGAGTCACACTCAACAGTGCCACCAAGCAGTCACAATCAAACGGACTACCAGACAAAGTCACAATCAAAATGACTACAAGGGAGAGCGTTAACGTTGTCAGCAGTTTAAGTGTGTGTTTTATACATTGTATTTTTTCTGTGACAGTGTGTTTACCCTTCATTTTCAATAAGTTTATGTTGAATAGACACAGAATGGTTCAATAGTAGCATGTATTGACTCTTTGTACGTATAACTGTTGGTTAATAATTAAAAAAAAATGATAATTGATCTGTCGTAAATGCTCATCACAGAAATAAGGCTAAACTGTACTATATGAATTATAAGTTTACGAGTTGGTTATGTGAATATCTAAATGCCCAGTCTGCACATCGAAAATGATGTTTCTGAATTTACAGTGCCAATTCCACATTAATGTCAGGTCGAGCGCAATAAATAGTAGTGGGCAAGTTAATCGTCAGGAAGACAGAAACGCATGCAACACGGACTGTAGAGTTGTTTCATTGTTGTCATAAAAATAACCATAAACTCTTGGGTACAAAAAAAAAGCGAAGACATCGTCGACGCATTCAAATTAAAGTGACATGAGCTACAGCGCCTAGTACCATGACGCATGTAGGTCAGCGGTTAATAGCGGTCAACTTTAATTTTCATGCGTTCCAACATTTTCAACAATCAATGACTTTAGAGACATCATTCGAAACTGGACGTGATTTGTTATTTTGGATTTGGCCTCTATCAACTGTCACACCATTTCTCAAACACGGAGTAAGGCAACCGTTAAAAAGTGTTAAGAGCTTTTTGTTTGTTCAGTGCATGTCTGTTTATTTAGTCACTCACATGTAACTGTATGAACGTAGCTATATGGAGTACAATAATACACACTTGTGCATTTATTTGATTTGATACTAGTACTAAACGCAGCAGCTATGGTTATGTCGGGACTGGGTCACCATTTCTGAATTACAACAACAAAATGCCCGCAATATACGTGTTTAGGCGTCAAGAAGCTCGTCTTTTTCTTACGACCTTATGGTCAATGAAGATGTAATATTTATTTAATTATAGCTAAAAAGACCCCATTTGCGGATCCAAGGGCGATGCCGCATATTTCGGTCAGCGTTTGGCGATTCATGATTTATTCATTATTCAATTTTTTTTTATTGCTTGGCGCGACAGCGTCAAGCAATTGAAACGGAATGAGGATTTCTTCTCAATCTGTTGGGCTTTTCCTTTAATCTGTGGGGTTTCCCTTTGACATCCAGGGGCCTGGTTCCAGTCGCAATGTTTTTATACACTTCTTGCATAATAAATCAATTGAAGACGGAAACCAGACTTGCTCTCCGCCGTTTTTATTAGGACTTGTGGGAAGAATGACGTACTTGGATCTAACGTTAAACATTTAGTTGGCGTTCTGGACGGATAATGCTAAAACCCGAAACTTTGTCCTAAGACCGACCAAGTACGAAAGCTTGAAATCCACCGTAGCGAGGAAGTGTTCATGACCGATGCGACCCATCGGGTTACCGAAAAACTCCACAAACCTACGAAAAACCACAACACACGGACAAATATTGGTATATACAGACTAGCCAAGCGTTCCTTTTAACAAGGAAAATTTATTCAGAAATCTTAACCTTAGGACGAAGTGACTCATACTAATTGATGTATTTTACCCTATTTAAGATCTTAGTTATGGTGTTCTGGAAGGGTCAAAATGGCATAACGTACAGATGTAACATAATATTACATATGTAACCTAACATTATATATGCAACATAACATAACGCCACATATGTGAAATAACATGTCACATACACAGTGCATGTAACTGAACATAACACAGTATTTAATATGATACATACATAATATATTTATTATACCAACGTACAGCAATACAGACACGACTACCTGGAAGAGTCACACTCAACAGTGCCACCAAGCAGTCACAAGCAAACGGACTACCAGACAAAATCACAATCTATGACGGTGTACCGGCATTCTAGGGGTTAACCTCTATCTTAAAATAGGGGTGAACCTCTAAATATGTGGGTGCACCCCTATATTTGCGGGTGCATGTCTATTTCGAAATAGGCATGGACAGTTCGGTTTACCACTTCGGTCATTTTGACCCTTCCAGTACACCATACTTGGTGATGTATTTTACCCAAATTGCTAGGAAGACAATCTATTTTTGGAATATTGGATTTGCCCATTCTATTGACTTACAGGTATAATAAGAAAACAAACTAAATTACATATAGTTCTACATACTAAATGCTAGATTTTTTCACAAGTTGTCTTTGAAAAGACATTTTCTCGTGATTGGAGATTAATGAACATGAGTTATAAAATAGAAAGCAACGGAAGCATGCGGAAGCATTTGTTTACACCCCTGTGCAGCAAATGGAACTACCCTTCATTGATAATTGGTAGTAAGTGTGCTGGAAGTTTGGATTAGTCTATTATAGTGAATAACACGTTTTACAGGTATGTCAAGTGAATAAAACAATTAATCATTCAATTTCTACATTCTAAGTAATAGATTTTGTTCATTATAATTTCAAAATGACCAATTTGGACCTTCCTTGTAAAATTTATTATACACAGTTATGAAACAGAAAGCAGTGAATCATGTTCATTCTTTTCTTTACACCCCGTTTCGATTGAAGGCAATGTTGTAACGGTCTCAAATGGACCAGCCCATATTGATTTAATGTCAACCAAAATAATAAAACTAGTTGCTTTGACACTATATTCTATGTAGCAATGCTTTGATAATAGAATACGTTTCATCCTAATACAATGATTATTAGGATACAGCATGAATAACTCCTGAAATATGATCACTAAATATAAATCTATGAATGAAACTGCTTAATGAAAGGACGCCATTATTAAATTAATGGAACTGCTTCCTGACTTATGACGTATTTCGAAGTTGGTAGTCCAAGGGGGATTCAGGTACTTCTTAACCAAATTTCGAAAAGCAAAAACTCAATGTATAGACAAATGAGTACCTTTTAATTTTTACAGAGACCACATAATATCAAAACATCAGCTTTTGAAACTCGTCAAAATTCAATAAATACACTTTTTTGCAATAATTCAGAAGTGAGCACACCCACTTCGGAATAGTCCATTTCAAAACTGGTTTTAAGTATAGGCCTATAAAGGTATTAACTCAAGAATAACTAGAAAGAGATTCTTGTTTCAATAATACACTAAGGCCGTAGAAAATACTATAAGTGCTACAGGAGTGCGTTACAAATGGAAATCAACTTTAGTTGATCCAGATTGTATTCGTAGAACTACTTCATGGACTTTAGAGCAACTATGAACGAAACATAGATGCATGCACCTTCAGTTTATTCAATGACATTTTCAAACTGCAATTGACCTTTAAAATGACGGTACCCCGCCCATTGGGGCCTAGGAGAAATAAATGGTCTGCTTGTGTATCCATCCAAAGCTTCTTAACTAATGACCGACCATCTGATTTCTGATTAACCGCTCAAGTCTGAGCCTGCCCAGGAAATATGGTTTAGTCAAACCCTACATACATATAAGCCTTTAATACTTGTTTGCTTGGGTGGTTATATTTATGAAGCACATTGTGAGTGTCATGACATCGTAATGCTGGGTTAAAGTCCCATAAAATGGAGACAACGTTCCGACATGGCAATTGCCGTTGACTGGGACGAAAAGCATCAATTCAAACAAACAAACTTTAAAATGACACGCCATTACTCGCAGACAAAACATACATCTCATGATAAATAAATGATGCTTCAATGACATCGATCTCAGGCGAAGCAAAATTACTGTCACTTTGCCGTATAGCATATACGAGGGTTGGGATTTAAGTTCGTAGACTTTTGCCACTGATTTTCTATTACATCATTTATCCAATATTTGATGCATTATTATAAAGAAACAATGTCTCCTTGTCTCATTTTAACACTATTTTTCAAGAAATATTGCGCAGTGCACATAAAACTGGTCTCCATAGCAACGTAGGTTTCGCAACCCGGGGCACGTCGTGTTTTAAATGCTTCTGAAGTTTTATGGCGTTGAAGAACAAACCTTAAGTTTACATATTGTATACCAAAACTTCAGCTAAATCAGTTTGAGGCACTTTAGTATCATGTTGATAATTCCATATAATTTTTAAGCATTATGTCGACGACTTATTTTGTTATTGGAGAAAATGTAATGCCAGTCGCGCTTCTTGGGAAAGAAAAATGGCGTTAACAGGCAATGTCGAAACAAGAGCAATGAATAAATCTTATGTTTGAGAAGCATAAATGCCCACAGAAACATTCAAAATGATAATGATTTGTAGTACAGTGGTAGAACAGATCTTACAGAGATATTTAAATGGTTTGAAAAATTTCAGATGGACACATTTGAATTTTAATTGATGAGAAAAGCACATACCTTCAACTAATCTACAAATGCTGCGGTCTTAATTCTTAATTAAATCCTTATTATGCATGATACGCATAAGATTTGTTATATCTGGTGAATGTAGTATTTCAACAATATTAACTAACTGACCCTGAAGGAAATATTGCAAATTAGTAAATGTGTAGTGTGTTGTATGGTTCTAAACAAGGCATTTTATTGCTGACATTAATTGAAATTTGACGTAGTTTTGACGTCAAAATTTCCATGACGTGCCCCGGGTGATGGTATATCATTGTGTTTAACTCATTGCTGTGTTGAAACTATTATGAGTAGAGCTATGCTTAATAGCTTATATGATAGGTAAAAGAATATGTTTTCAGATGATATCATTTTTATTTCTGTGTGACAAACATCTGAACTTTTATAAAGAAAGTCTACGAACTTAAATCCCAACCCACGTATACTGTACATTTTCTTTACCGTCATTTTTATCTTGTCATTTATCAAGACAAGGGTGGGGCAAGATGTATTTTTCATGATTTAACATTTGGTTTGGAATAACTTCAAAGGGATGCAAGCGGCATAAGCTTGTCATATTGTGAAAATTGTCTAAAATGTTTTCCAAAGTTCAATTTACAGTGTGCACTGTGTGTAATTATCACTTTTTACACTCCGGCAGACATGCTTATTATGGTGTTGTCGCACTTTTGTAGCTGTAAATAACATCGTAAATATATAATTATAAGTCTATATTAGAGACTTTGCAGTCACGAAGTATCAACATTGTGTGTTGTTATGGTTACCGTCTTATTTGGCATTCCAACACAACGTTACCATTAAATACAACAAAGTATCTAAGTAGCTTTTTGCATGAAAGCATTCCAAACAAAGTATTGACTTTCTTTAAAACACAACAGATCAAGTTTGAGGATTTGGGTCCCATAAAATCAATTAATTCGCAATAAATGTCTAAATGAACGCTCCAGGACGGTTCAGCAGTGGTTCATGTTTATGTTGCTTCATCAGGAAACCATGTCCGTGAAAAGTATTATCCCTTGGTCCCTACTTTTATATAGAAAAACTGGGGTTGGCAGGGGTATACCTATTTTTCTTATTTTTGTTCCAAAACATAGATTGTGGGTACTCGTTAGAACCGCCTCGCCGAGTAGAAAATTTTCATTTTTTTACATATGAAAAAAACAAATCTGTTTTTTGCATGGGCAAGTTTTCGTAATGTGTTTATTCTGTCTGACTGCCTGTCTGCTGTACTCATTATCCGTGGCTTTGCATCTTATTGTATAAAAGTATACTCTTTCTTTCAACTGGGCTACCGAGTCATTGGTATATGGCAATATATATACCAAGATCCACCAATTACGTAAGAATTAGGTTAGATGTAACATGCATAAGACGCTCCACATTTTAGAGTTCAATTTTAAATTTCCAGACAAAGCTTTCTAGTGAGAGAACGCGACTAAACTGTCAATGAACATATTGCTTGGTGCCATTACTTGTGAAGTAATCAATTTTCAGTGATGAATTTACGCTCCTGCTGGATTGCTATTATTTGCTTGAGGGAGCAATAGGGTTTATTTTTCTGCAACTGCTAATCTTTAGGGACACGTAATAATGTTGTTTCCTCTTAGCTCCAAGTTGCTAGAAACACAATCAAATTGGTGACACCATTACGAAAACTTGCCCGTGCAATATACAGATTTTTTTTTTTTTTTTTTTTTTTTTTTTTTTTTTTTTTTTTTTTTGTCATATGTAAAAAATGAAAATTTTCAGTAGAACATTGTTGATATTTTTCTTATTTTGGCTCAAAATATAGATTGTGAGTACCAACAATCTATGTTTTGGAGCAAAAATAAGAATAGATATACCCCGCATACCCCAGCTTTGCTATATAAAAGTGGGGTTTAAAGGGGTATACATTTCACGAACATGTTTTCCTGATTCTATTTTTGACTGCTAAATGCTTTCCCTAGAAGTGCCACAGTGTCACGGATGAAACAGAACAGGATCTAAATGTACAACATAATAAATTGTAATCGATATTAATTCAGTTATGGACATCTGTATGGCTTTAATGGCCCCGTGTGCTATAAGAAAACAGAATGTGATCAACTGATTCAATGCCATACATAGACTACGAGCATTCCAACGATCTCATTTTGAAATCAATTATGTAGGATGCAAGACGCTTCCGAGACTGGTGACACCTTTTTGCATTTCAAAATCATATTTTGGCCTTTTGAAATCTGCAGGTAGGCTTCGTAAGTGCATGATATTCTCAAGGAATTGTACAGATCATGACACTTTAGGACGAAATAAACAGTCCCTACGAGTCAACGCTCACTGTGATATACGGGAAACAATTGGCAGGATATTGCCTGAAGCTTACATGATGTAGACATAAAAGTGTGTTTCCATTTAGACCGGCCAGATTTATACCGTGTTAGTATAAGCTCTACTCGCCCCCAATTATTTTTTCATTACTGAACGATCCAAGGCGGTACTTCTGTTGTGGAGTTCTTTGTTTTGTGTTTTGGTGCCTGTTTCACTGACTAGCGTTACTGATTGTGTACCATATGTTTGTAGGTTTAATTTTCAACCTTTGTTTTGGGTACTGAGGGACTTTGGCTCCGCTTGCGTAAGTATCAGGGCCCTATTGTTCAAAATTAACAACATCGTTAGTTAACGATTCGTTAAAATGTCAAACATAAATATCACATTACACTGTTTTTTTTTTTTTTTTTTTTTTTTTGTTAAAATGTGAGAGTCCTTTGCAATTCTCATATTTTATCAACAAACGATAACAGTGTATTTGCTTATGTAGTCGGCATTTACTTAACGAGTTAAAGACTTAACGATGACGTTAAGCTAACGACGTTTTGAACAACTGGCCCCTGATAGTTGCCTACTCTCTATTTCTATATGTGCGTGAAGCAGAGGGATCATTACCGTCGCCAGCGACCATATTGCAGCAGACAGACGCCACGTTTAGCAGCTGCTGCCTTTGCCATCAGGCTAATGACATTGTCAGAAAACAAATATAAACCAAATATGAGCCGCCGCAATCTGCATAGGCGAAAACAAAGACGCAGATTTGCTTCGCGGTAACCGCGAAGCTGATCAGTGACTTTGTTTTCGCTACACGGATAGTACAATCCCTCTTCTTCCTTCATCCGAAATTTCAAGGTTCTAGCTATTTTCTGTGACTGTACAGGCCGGTTTGTGTCGAACCTGTTCGGAAACCACATTGTTGGTTTCCTCACGATGTGCCTCATATGTTCATTGCTATTTTTTGACAGGAAAATCTATATAGAGCATTACAGATGACACGCGAGTGTATTAAAATGGAAATAAAATGTCGATAACTGCAAGCTTTCTCTGTCGAATGAAAATGACATATAGCAATTTACATTCTTTTACTTTATCATGATAGTATATGATGAATTTTATAAACAATAATTTATAGGGATCAAATATGATTCTCTTTGCATTAACATCTAGGCGTGGAAATTAGATCTGAACGACGAGGGTTCAACCCCACCCCCACCCCCTGGATCTCTTGGACCAGAATGAGTGCAAATACAAATATTTTCATAACAGTTGAAAGCAGATGAACAGATATAAAATAAAAAAAGATCTAATCGATGTATAAAAATTTAATTCTATTAATCTTCTTTAGTGGTTATTTAGCAGTTTCCATTCAGTTACATTTTACTTGTTTCAGAAAGGTTGCAGCGTTGAATTATGAAAACTTGCCCATGCAATATACAGAGATTTGTTTTAGTTGTAAAAATTGAAAATTTCAACAAAATAAATTGATATTTTAACATTTTGGCTCAAAACATACATTGTGGGTACATTTGCTCTGCGCATGCGCGCAATTTTTAACTCCAAATGATTAAGAAACAATGTCAGCTGCTCTCTCTCTAAAATTCATGAAACAGAAGTAAAATTCCACTACAAATGTTTGATTTTAAGGTGGGGAATGGGGTAATTTTAATTTTATTCATTTTATTTCTTTAAGGTCTGAGTTATCTGCTGAGCGGCACATGGTGATTTTGATTGGGGATGTATCGAATATTTAAATTGTTCCATTATTTAAGTGCTTGCGCATGCGCACTGTGTGTTTTACTACTTTTAGCATGCATGTGGTCGACATTCAATAACTCCGGAAATACTCATTAAAATGAAAATCGGCTTCTTGCACTTGGAAGGCTGATATGTCGTAATGGCATAGTTTACTCATAATTTAGATTGTTGCGTTTCTTTTTTTTTAAGTATAGAATGAAATTACCATTGTTGAAACTAGCCATCTGTTAGCTGCACGCGTTTTTTACCACGCAAAGTATGAAAAGGACATTGGTCACCAATACTGTCAAATTTTACAATTTAAATATCGATTTTCAAGCACATTTTCAGCAACCCGTAAAGACGTGACGACAGAAATTTCATTACATCCTTTGATACAAATGCATTTGAAAAACTAATTGAAACAAGAGACAGTCAATTATTAATGATAGCGCAAATACAAACAGAATGACTTGTAACGTGGCTGACAAAGACACGCTAGAAATTCATTAGGCTCAAAATAAACTATTTTACATGGTTACACGCTCTGAAAACGGAATGGAATCAGTTTGTCTTTGCCTGTCCTTGTTTTATACTCGGTTTGAGCCACCCAGATCAAGAGGATCAATATATGGCCATTCAAACGCGGTCTTCGGTCCAGCTAGGGAACTACTACTGTTAAGGTTATCTGAGATTATTGTGGGTGTTGCCCATGTCTGCGTTGTCGGCGTTATGTGTGTGGAAAGTTGTTAAAAATCAACAAAGGCTGTCGCACAACCATCTTTTGGGGAAACAATTTCATGCGTTCTTATTGCCTTGTGTTTTTATTTGACATTTTCACATCATTGAATTACGACGGTCATGTCATACTTGAACCAGTCTGCTGCGCGTGTAATTCGCACCACACAAAACATTCCCCATACATAATTAAAGCAACTCTGATGATACATGTATTAAAGACACGGTTTAAGCCCGCCAGTAACTATTTGTGTTACTAATCGTTCCAAGGCGATACTCCTGTGGTGGTTCTTTTTGTTAGCTCACCTGAGCCGAAGGCTCACAGGTGAGCTTATAGTATACCCATTCTCCGGCGTCCGTCCGTCCGTCGTCCGTCGTCCGTCCGTCGTCCGTCGTCCGTCGTTCACAATTTCCAAGATCTTCTCCTCTGAAACTGCTTGGCCAATCAAAGCCAAACTTCATGTGGAGCATCCTTAGGAAGGGGGAACGAAAGTTTATATAAATGGTCCCGGTCACATGACCAAGATGGCCGCCATGGCTATAAATAGCAAAAACCTTTAAAATTCTTCTTCTCCAGAACCAGTGGGCCGATTTCCACGAAACTTGGTATGTAGCATTGGGGACGCGGGCCCATCATAGTTTATATAAATCATGACCCTAGGATGACCTTGACCTATTTTACGGCAAGGTCAACTTAGGTCGCCAATGCATTTGAATGGGAAAAAATGGTAAAATGCTATTTAATGGGTAAAACTTACTGGGAATAGGCAGATGGACAGAAGATTAATGTTAATGGAAAATTTTAGCCCCTGGGGGATTGTCTGCCCCTGCCCCGGGGCCATATACATGTATATGACCATAATATTCAGACATCTTCTTCTCTGAAACGGCTAGGCCAATCAAAGCCAAACTTCATGTGGAGCATCCATGGGAAGGGGGAATGAAAGTTTATATAAATGGTCAAGGTCACATGACCAAGATGGCCGCCATGGCTATAAATAGCAAAAACCTTTAAAAATCTTCTGCTCCAGAACCAGAAGGCCTATGATTTTGAAACTTGGCATGAAGCATCACAGAAAGAAGCTTTACAAAGTTTATATAAATCATGACCCTGCGATGACCTTGGCCTATTTTACGGCAAGGTCAACTTAGGTCGCCAATGCATTTGAATGGGGAAAAATGGTAAAATGCTATTAAATGGGTAAAACTTACTGGGAATAGGCAATTAGACAGAAAATTAATGTTTATGGAAAAATTTTGGCCCCTGGGGGTTGTCTGCCCCTGCCCTGGGGCTATATACATGTATATTTCCATAATCCTCTGAAACCGCTTGGCCAATCAAAGCCAAACTTCATGTGGAGCATCCTTAGGAAGAGGGAAAATAAGTTTATATTAAATGGTCCAGGTCACATGACCAAGATGGCTGCCATGGCTATAATTAGCAAAAAACATATAAGAATCTTCTCTTCAAGAACCAGATGGCCTATGATTTTGAAACTTGGCATGAAGCATCAGGCAGTGGAGCTCTACAAAGTTTATATAAATCATGACCCTTGGATGACCTTGACCTATTTTATGATAAGGTCAACTTAGCTCGCCCATGCATTTGAATGGGGAAAATTGTTACAATGTCATTTGAAGGACTAAACTTGCAGTAAATTGGCAAATGGACTGAATTTTTATGATTTAAAAAAAAAATGACTCCAGAGGTTGCTCTGACCCTGCCCTGGGGTTATATACATGTATATTACCATTCTAGACAAATAAGTTTATTGGTATCTCAGGTCTCAGGTGAGCGTTTACAGGACCATTGGTCCTCTGGTTTTATGTCTTGGTGTTTAAATTTTTTTTTGTGCTGTTGGCGCCTTATGTATGTTTTCATATTTTTAATTAAGTTAAGGTAACTGAGTGGCCACCTATTGGGAAAATAGCTGCTCATTCGGCTTACGATATGTTTCATGGTATAAGTGCCTGATTGTTAGTTTGGTTTTTTCCCACCTCGGTTTTTGGAGTGGGAATCTCTTTCTGATTGCGCCTTTTCCTGATCTTTGCCTACTTGTACCTTTTTATAGTACAGAAAATAAAGATCGCACATCATCGTAAGAAGGACAACTGAACTCTAAGACTTGTAAAATTGCAAAACACCACATGCCTTATTGAGTTTAGAATCTATTTTTGTAATGAACAATGCATTTAGTTTGAAAGATCATATCTTGTATAAGGACCGTTGACTATATGGCCTGTATATGCCTATACTTTAGCGGCCTAGAACACTGTTATTAAGCTCCCGATGCTCATCCTTTATCCTGAGGATTTTAGATTCATATATTATGAAGAGATACGTGTTCAGATATTTACATATTCTGTCATCATTTGGTAGAAACTGAAGTTTCAGTGGGGTTTGGGATCTAAATTTCATGAATACAAAAAGGTAGAAAATTTGTTTGTTTGTTTTTTCTTGCATGGTGGCGATTGTTGTTACTAATGTTTGCAGTTTAGAGCACTCAGTCGACAGAAACATGCAAGAATCATGTAAAACTCACCGAAAATGTCTTAATATTTGCAGTATGAAATATTGTAAGGAAACAATTTAGGAGGTACCTGTATTGCCTTTCTGACTATGCAATATTAGATTACCATATATACTATATAAATAAAAATTGCAAAAGGCGCCGAGTTTCCCGTCTAGAATCACTAAAAACTCTTTAAGAAGTCTCTTTAAGAAGTCAAAACTCTATGTAGCTTGATGAGTATGCTCTTGCAACAAATTTGTTTGACATTCATCATGTATAAATTTGAATTATTGTTTGTTTATTTGTTTGAATTGATGCTTTACGTCCCAGTCAACAGCAAAGGTCATGTCGGGACGTTGCCTCCATTTTATGGGACTTTTACCCAAAATAAGGATGTCATGCCAACAAGTGCTTAAAATATAACCATCAACAAAGCCACAAAGGCTTATATGTGTGGACGGTTTGACTTGAAACCACTTTTCCTGGGCGAGCTCAGACCGCAGCGGTTAACCAGTAATCAGATGGTCAGTCAGCAGCGAACAAGCTTTGCCTGGAGGCACAAGCAGCCCATATATTTCTTTAGGCCCCAATGGGCGGGGGCCCTTGAATTATTGTGGCCAAATATGTATGATACATATAAATTCTACCTAATTGGTCATGGCTTGTGTAGCATCACAGACATATACACCAGCTATACCAACACGGCTACATATCTCCATAATTCAACAATGAAATGAATCTTAAAACAAAATCAAGTATCAAATGCACCAAAAGTAGATTAACCATATGCAAGCTAAATCTATTTATTGAGCAAAAAACATGAACTAGTGTTATCAGATCTGAAAACCTGTCCTCAGAGTTTGGAAATAATAAAACAGTGGTAGAATTTCTATAGATTAGAGGCCATGCAATATATGCTAGCATGGCCAGAATGAGTGGCTATAACTGTTTATCAAATTTGGGTGCTGGCTTTTGGGCTCTATAGTATTGTTCCCCCCCCCCCCCCCACCCCCAAAGAACCAAAACGCCACTTTCATTTATTATGCAATACGTGGCAACATATATACACGCAAAAGGTTTTCTTGGTTCTCGGGGGGGAACGATACTCTATAAAACTTTTTTCCTAATTACTACATATTTGATACAAAAACTTCAGATCCTGTGGCACGAAACATTTTTCGTAAGTTGTAAAAAATGATTTTTTTTTTAGAAAAAAATGGATATTTTTAATATATTATCTCAAAACATACATTATGGGTACACGTTTGAACCGCCTCGCGAGCTCTAACGAGTACACACAATTTATGGTTTGATAAAAAAAAAATAAATAGAAAATAAGGTACATCCCTGCAAACCCCAGTTTTTTTTATATATATAAAAGTGGCATTGTTTGGCAGAAAGAATCATCTCAAAGAAGCATGCTATTGACAAATGCGCCAATCAGCTTTTAAACCTTAATAGACATTCAGTATGTGTTATAATTGAGATCATATTTCAGTTTTATTTGAGAAGGAAAATGAATTATTCAGGATGTAAAATTCAAAACGACTGATCGTTTTGCCTATTGGTACTATTGATATTTGTAGTAATAGTATTCAAGTTCTACGGTTTTATGATGACACTTTCCTTTGATTCTTTCGTCAGCGAATGGTGTCACCCAAGGAAGATACATTCAAAACAGTCGGGCTATTCGCAGTTATTGTAAACATGGTAAATAAAAGGATACCACCAATTATCCCTAAAGCAGATTATGGAGTCTTCCTAATATGTATGGATCTCGCTAGACCTCCCATCTCTTTTTATCTACACGCAATGTATACAAAAATGTACTATATATATTGTGGGAACACAAGAACCAAAAATTTAGAAGGTAAACAGAAGTCGTAAAATTGGAAACGAATGAAACCTGATAATTCTGGAAGGATACCCTTTCGATATCCATTAGAAAGCGCTTCTAAATATGCGTAATATAGAACTTTCAGTCTGTATGGCAGATTCGTACACAACATATAACTAAAACAAAAGTCCGTGGAGGAAATTTTAGTTTTAGACAGAAAATCTATGACAATGAAATATACTGGTTTACACTTATAGCTACAATGTTTTCTTGATATAAGTACCTTAGTGTTATTTAAGTTTTTCCCACCCCTCGGTTGGACTGAGAAATTCTCTCTGATTGCGCCATTTCCTGATCATTGCCTACTTGTACTTTAGTAAATATGGCTTCTGGGGATGGACAATAGAATAATTATAGAGTGGCCAGTGTCAAACGACATAAACATGACAAATTACCCTGCATCTGCAGAGATAATTTTCTAAGAAATAACGACATTAGTGTGAGTTGTGACCGTAGAATTCTTTCGTCCGTGAATTGTGTCATCATGTTCTACAGTCCGAACATAAATCATAAAATACCACTCAGTATCCACCAGTGAAATGCTATGGCACTTGCATTCCCCACATTTGGTACATTTTCGTCATCTTAACAAGTTAACAACGCGTTATGTTTTCAAATAAAAATTAAAACTTAATGAACAGACAGTAACTCAGAAGATAAACGGAACTTTATATATTCATAATTGGAACGAAATATACGAAACGGATAAGCTAGCATGGTCCGTTCTGCAACCCTTAGCAAACGTCTCTACATTCGAGGTATAGAATGTAGCCAGTCTGTTTCAGTCGATTCTTGCAAAAACACGTGGAGGAAATTCTTGTTTTAGACAGAAAATCTATAACAATAGAATATATGGGTTCACACTTATAGCTAAATATGGCTTCTGAGGATAGAAAATAGACTAATGATAGAGTGGCTAGTGCCAAACGATATAAGCATGACAAATTACCCTGTATCTATAGAAAACATATGCAGACAAAATCTAAAACAACTCTTCTAAGAAATAGACTGGCTAGACTTATATATTTTCCTTGTCATCAGGAAAACATGTTCATGTAATATGTACCCCTTATACCCCACTTTTATATAGTAAAACTGGGGTACGCAGTGGTATAGCTATTTTTCTTATTTTTGCTCCAAAACATAGATTGTGGGTACTCGTTAGAACCGCCTCAGCGAGGCGGTTCTAACGTGTACCCACAATCTTTGTTTTGAGCAAAAATAAGAAAAATATATATGAAAAAAAATCGAGTGAAAATTTTCAATTTTTACAACTTAGGAAATTTCAGTTTACTATATGGGCGTGTTTTCGTAATACAACTCTTCTAAGAAATAGACTGGCTAGACTTAAATATTTTCCTTGCGATTTGTGAGAACATTCCTGTAAATGACATTTTCAGGCTGGCTTTCCAAAGGCAATTTTGATTTTGACCAATCTTAAAAAGAGCATACAGGAGAATAATTTGATAAGTGTGTGTGTGTGTGTGTGTGTGTGTGTGTGTGTGTGTGTGTGTGTGTGTGTGTGTTTATATTTATATATAGCTGAAAATTTAAAATCTTGAAGAAAATAGAATAGGTTATCCCTTTGGTCTGAGTTCCAAATCCGTAAATTCAGAAGTCTAAGCCAATGTCCAAGTGCACTGCAAGCAAATCGTGTTCAAGGGTGAATAAAGAAAACATGCCAGTGCTTCTGACAATCTGGCCACTTTATGAATATTTGCAAGCTTAATACGCAGTACATATGGAACAGTTCAGTTCAAGGTACACAAACAGTGAAGAATGGCGTAGAAATATTTTCACGACTGATACATAATTTAATACATCAAAGAGTAACCAGTATTGCACAGAATAAGACAAAATAAGGTGAACCGCTAAATCATTGCGAAAGAGAATGTTCCGTCAAGGAAATTCCTACATTGCTGAATAATGAAATAAAAGAGACAAGTGCTTCGAGTGGAAACTCAGTGACAATAACCCTTATCTAAATCCTGGAGGTCTAAGGTCCATAGCCAACTGTGATTAGACTATGTTTCATTTAAGACTGTCCAAATGTGTTTATTCACAATGTAGCTTATTGCGCACGGCTAGTTCCAAAATGTGCACGGTCTCCCAAAGTAAGGAACCAATATGTACTGATCAGTTCACTCAGGCATATGACTTGTCATTTCATACCAACAGTCCATCTCTATCGTGATCTATGGGAAGCTTTTGATCATTGTCATTAAATGTCAATTATCTGATGCTTTAGATATGAACAGACATTACTACAGCAGATATGAAACATACACAAAACCAACATTACCTCTCTGCCTCTCCCACAACATAGCATCATAGAAGGCAGATCCCTGAGCACCCAGAACCACCTGAAAATCATGAAGATACCCCACCCACGTGTGCGCACTGTTCATCTCCGGTCTTGCTCAGAAACCTAAAACACCGTATAATCCTCCCAACATTTCACAAACACAGTTAATCCATGAATTTCCTTCCATTAGCATTCCATTACGATGGAAAAACAAATTAAAACACACAGCACACTGAAGCTGTTTTCAGCTCAACGCGTCACTTTCCCGCCATAGTGTCAAGAAAATTCAATACCAAGCGCTCGGCTAACATAGAGTATGGTAGACTGGTTCCAGAAATTCAATTCCTACAATTCCAAGACACTTATACGACATCCAAACTTTAAGAGGCAATTTGTACAAACGCAACAATTATGCAAAGCTAAGGCTACTGGACAATGCAGTGACCTCTAATAAAGGATAAAATCTCTAGAATAGAATTAATCTTCTGTCACAAAAGGAAAGAATCGAAGATACCGTTGCCATGGTCAAGCGCGAGTCCAATATTCCAATATTGTAACAGAACAGTTGCAATTTTATCAGCAGACATGGTAATTGTTTTAGCTTTGCTATGATAAGCAAACAGACCAAATCTGGTAATATTATTTATCTTGGATTAAGGAACAAGACCGTATTTCATAGAAATATTACATAAAACTTTGCAAGACAACCAATGGACGTGCTATTTCAGTCTGAAAAAAGGGTAAACATAGGCAATGACCAGAAAATGGCGCAAACAGAAAGAAATTCCCACTCCAAAAACCGAGATGGGAAAAAAACTAAATTAACAAACATATTGTAGACATTGTAAGCCGAATGTACAGCTATTTTCCCAATAGGCGGCCACTCATTTACCCAAACTTAACTAAAATATAAAAAACAAAAAACATACATAAGGTGCTGACAGCACAAAAATCAACGCCAAGACATAACAATAAGAACCACCACAGAAGTTTCGCCATGGAACGATCAGTAATATAAAATTACTGGCGGGCTTCAATCGATTTTACATGGCCATAACCTCACCCTCAGCTTCTGCAGTGGTTCACAATATTTAGTTAGTTGTTTGGTCCTCGTGGTGAATCTCTAACTAGTCAATGAATCATCAAGGACAAAGACATAAATCATGATAATCACCATGATGAATAAAAAACGAGGACTCATAGATTCAGTAAGCTGCGCGACGATGGAGACCCCTGGGCGCCGAAGAACTTACTGGAAATCCAGAGCAAAAGAAAAACACCAGTTGAACACCGGTGGGCCAAGCAACAGACAAGAAGCTCCGACCCCAACCAACTAAAATGAATAAATTTAAGTCGGGGCCATCATCGAGTCTGACGCCCGATAAGCATCGATGTACATAGTAAAGACGAGTTAAATCGAGTTGTAAATGGAATATACCGGACTGGTTAGTATGTGCTGGTCACGTGTCCAGCTCATCCTATTTTAGTGTACATGTAGGTCGAAACCGGACTCCCAATCCAATTCTCTGGTACAAACTTACGACTAAACCAAGACAACAGACTTGTACAATGATTATGTACATAGCCTTTGAACCAGCGGTCAATAAACGTATTATATATTTTGCATGCATTTCTAAGTACGGCTTGCTTCCTGGTGTATATATTTGAAGCCGTACATTGCATTAGAAAGTTGAAAGAAAGGTAGACACAATATTGTGAGTAAAAACCAGGGTCTTCCAACAAATAAAGGACATTTGCCAAAACCGACATGCGCCTTCAGTTCGTATTAAAGTCCCAATTAAAACATGGACTCATATCTTTCCCAGAAACATATTTTAACAGTTCGTATGAAAGAATGCAACAACAGGCAATGCGTGAAAGCCATTAGAACATTGTCAAGGGTTTTTAAGTTTCTCTCCTACTGGCCCTGGGTTTTTAAAGTTCTTTTAGTTGGCGTAATAACTTCCGTGTCTGTGATTCTGACTCTGTGGTTTTAAATTTCTGTATAATGTTCAGAAAACTTCTGATGTTTCTTAGACTATAAACCACAGAATTATCTACAAACTATACCATGCATGAAATTTCTATTAGAATTAGAGGAAATTGGACGTGTGTCTCTGCCTAATAAGGCGGATAATGGCTTAGACCTTTAATAGACCATTCCCGTGTGAAAATTTTGAAATAGGATTTCTCCTCAGAATAGATGATGGTAAAAGCATCGCCCCTGTCATAATAAATGGATCGATGTGTCGTTTCCTTGGTAACCAGAATTGTTCTTTTTTCCTAATTTCCATGATGATAATGTTCGTAGAAAGATCACTAAAACCGAATAAAGTTGACAGATGTAACGTTCACGTGTTAGAAATGGCGGGAAATTTTATCACGCGCGTATGGCATTTATGAAAATCTAGTCGCGTGCGAGACAGACAACATCATGGTTGTGCGAGAGGCTATAACTAATAATGTACTTGATAGTGATAATAACACGGTAGAAAATTGGACATTCTCGCCTTTTTCTGCGCAAAATCAATACGGCGCTAGACCATTATAGATATGACATTGTAACAGACCACCACCAACAAAATGACGTCTGTAGAATAAGAAAATCCGTCTTCGATGTTTCCGTCTAGGAAAAGTCAAACAAGTACTAGTACGACATGCTTGATGTGGGTGTATTGTTTTGGCTATCGAGCGCAAACTACTGAATAATAGAAAGTCAGCCAGACTGTTAACACGCAGGCATAAACAAATTATGCACATTTAATAGTCTTCTAACTATGCAGTGGACAGAGCACATATGGTCGCGTTGAAAATGTAAAAGGTGGCAAGCACCATCGCTGTGATTCTGCTGATTATGATTTTAATTTTAAAATGCGTCCATCTGGCATCTACACCAGCCAAGAAGTTTCTTAAAACAATTGACATTTTCAATTGGTGTCGTGTGCAAGTGTTGATAGTCTTTGTGTCGTGTGCAAGTGTTGATAGTCTTGATGACGGGTGCAAGTGTTGATAGTCTTGGTAAAGTGTGCAAGTGTTGATAGTCTTGGTAAAGTGTGCAAGACTTGAGGATGTAGCCTCCATCGCCCCACCCCTCCCCAAATCGTACGCGGGATTCAGACCACTCCTAAAGGGTATACGGAACGCAGAGAGCTGGTACGCGGGGTTAAACAAATACAGTAAATCGTTCGCGTATTCACAAATGTGCATTCATAAGGGTTTTGGGAATGTTTCTCTAACCCTTTCTGCGGTCAAATGATTTTTCCTCGCTCGCTTCGCTCGCTCGGTATTTAAATGATATAGATGTACTGCGCAATCAGGACCGAGCACATATCCTTAGAACTAAGGGTATTGTGAATCTGACTCTTTGTGTATCTGAATTGAAGCTTTACGTCCCAGTCAACATCTATGTTTATGTTGCCTCCATACTATGGGACTTTTGTCCAACATTAAGATATCGTGGCACTCAAAATTTGCTTAAAAATAACCACCCAAGTAAATAACTCAAGGATGATGCATGTGCTAAAACATATAATGTTAAAAAGCA
This sequence comes from Rugalucina vietnamica, assembly GCA_964017185.1. Classification (NCBI taxonomy): domain Eukaryota; kingdom Metazoa; phylum Mollusca; class Bivalvia; order Lucinida; family Lucinidae; genus Rugalucina; species Rugalucina vietnamica. The sequence goes on from OZ024873.1 coordinate 52,941,028, forward strand.
CATTTCTGTTCGCATAATATGCACAGAACACCTAAGTTCTGATTTTCCTTCCATTTAATTGGATATGAGAGCATATTCATGGTTCATGCATGTGCATGGTTATTGGACAGTTTCTATAGAATGTGCGTATTCATTTTATCATGTACATGTAACTTTAAAGTAAGGCTTACATGTATGAATAATTTGACAAACCAGTAATCAGATGGTCGGCTAGCTAAGCCTTGATGCACAAGCAGTCTAATTATTTCTCTCTAATTATTTCCCAGGGGTCCAATGGGCGGGGTCCTTTCTGTGGGGGTTCTTTCAATTTGTGCCATTTCCTGATCATTTCCTACTTTTACATTTTTATAAATCACTCCTTTCTGGCTTGTTTGTTTCATTTAAAAATTTACTTGCAATCATACAAGGCTTAGCGTACTTATCCGTGGACCAACATTCTGAGTTTTTCATCGCTAGGCAAGAAAATCATTATGTATTGTGCAATCAGGCACGCGCACCGTTTGGGGATTGTGAACGTATCAATAACGTTATCGCTCGATATTTGAGAACGTGCACAGATCATTAGACACATGTTTCTTTTTAAAAACAAAAAACGCTATCTGTAACGATTAGGGTTACTTATCTTCTTCAGCTCCTCAACACATTTCCTGATCTCGTTTCTTGCGAACACTCAACCGTTTTGATCGTTGTAATATGAAATAATTTTAGCCCCGTACCATCCATACAGCTCTTTACACTTTCCTCAATTTCAGCTCCATACGATTCTATACACTTTCCTCCACATGTGGACCCCTATTGGGTTATCCGTTTTCTCGCAAGAGCACTTCTGTACGACATTTTACACAATTCATACGACTAAATGATTTTATTCCATTTTACCCGCGACTCTGCATTTTTGTCTTAAATAGTATTCGGGACTCAGGGCAAAAATTAAAGAGTATTCGGGACTCGGGGCAAAAGTTAAAGAGTACACGGGACTCAAGGGGGAGGTGGGTTACACGTTCAGTGTCGATAGTCCTGCTGTCGTGTACAAGTGTTGATAGTCTTAATGCCGCGTGCAAGTGTTGATAGTCTTGGTGCCGTGTGCAAGTGTTGATAGTCCTGCTGTCGTGTACAAGTGTTGATAGTCTTGGTGCCGTGTGCAAGTGTTGATAGCCTTGGTCGTAACGAAAGGTGGGCCTTGTACACATTTAAAGTGAAGTTTACAATGCTACAAACAGACCACAGTAATATTATGATAGATGTCAAACGGACAGCATAACGTTTCATAAACTTTTTTTGAAACTGGTGGTTCAGAATCGGAATAGATTACTGGTGAAACGTCAAATTGGCAGTCCAACACCAGGGGGTTGTGCTTGACCGGAGGGCATTAGTTCCGAGGTCTCACAAGAGAAGTAAATTTTGACACACAATCATCTGACATTTCAGCAGAGGAGGTCAGAGAATCAGGGAGTTTATTCCAATCTCTAATAATCTGGGGAAAAACTGTGTAAATAGGCATTTGTACTTGCTGAAGGTATCTGAAATGCCAAGGAGTGTTGATTCCTACAACGCCTATTTTTATGGATAAAGTCACCCATGGGTACTCTCCCTTTTAGACCTTTGTAAAACAATATCATTCTATTATCCTTCCTTCTTTTCTGCAGGGATTCCCATTTTAGTTTTTTAAGGATGTCAGTCATACTACCTTTTTCATACGTATAATTCCTAGTTACAAACCTAGCTACACGCTTTTAAACTTTCTCCAAATCGTCTATCAGACCTTCATATAAGGAGGGTCCCAAACTGAGCTACCATATTCAAGAATAGGTCAAACCAGAGCTTTATAGGTAGATTCTCTCACATCTTGGGGCAAGAAAACAGATTTCGTCTCAAAAGGTCATATTGGCTTAAGTGCACGCATTGCTGATGTGAGCATTCCATTTTGAAACCTTAGTTATTGTTACACCGAGGTATTTGATACTTTCAGCATTTTCCATCACTGTACCCTCTAGTTTGTAAGAAAACTAAATTTTACTAGTCCGTTTGTTCGTCAGCTGCACCATGTTGCACTTGACGGGTCGGAATCTCATACCCCATTTCCGGGCCCAACTACCTAAACGATCAATATCCTTCTGAAGTTTCACTGTATCCTCCATATTCTTAATTTCACGATAATCAACACAGTCATCAGCAAAGAGTCTAATTTCCGATTCAATGTCCGAGGTAATATCATTTATATGCAAATAGAACAACAAGGGCCCAACTACCTAAACGATCAATATCTTTCTGAAGTTTCACTGTATCCTCCACATTCTTAATTTCACGATAATAAACACAGTCATCAGCAAAGAGTCTAATTATTGTATTAATAATTGTCTAAGATTTTGCCCAATCATCCATTACTGTAGCTAACTGAGTTTCACAGCTATGGGATTTCCTGAATGCATGTTGCCTGTCTGACAAAAGCTTATGTTCATCCAAATGAGACATGATATTAGAACACACTATATGTTCCAGAAGTTTGCAGGGTACGTAGGTCAAGGAAACTGGGCGATAATTGCAAGCAAGAGTGTCAGCCTTTTTGAACAGGGGACAAATGTTTGCTAAAGACCATTCTTTGGGGATTTCACCCGAGTCTATTGACTGTTTGAAAAAGATGTATAAATACTGGACCTAGCTCAGATGCCAATTCCTTAAGGACACAGGGGTTAAGCTCATCAGGGCCTTAAGCTTCCGACGGGTTCAAACCTTTGAGACGTTTTGTCACACTTTCTTCAGATACCACTATGCCTTCCATGAACGGGTATTTTCTATTCAAAAGAGGTACCTGACTATGCTCAGTTTTTGGTGAACACATCCGTAAATTGACTATTAAATTCACCAGCCTTTTCAAGATCCGATTCAGCAAGACCACTTCGATTTCGCTTTTTCAAAGGGGAGATACTTTTTTTTCTGACTTTTTATATACCGACAGAAATCTCTTGGATTAGCCTAAACATCACGGACCAAGTTATTTACATACAATGTTTTCTGATATCTGCTTTGATTTCTCTTCTCAAAGTTTCAAATTTTGTTCTAAATTTTGCACTCCCGGTTTTCTTTGCTTTAGCGTGAGCTGCACTTTTTCTGCGAATCTGTCTTCTTATTTCATGTGTTAACCATGGGACTGAGGAAGCTGGGACTAGTCTCTAATGGAATATGTTTATCCGCTGAATCTTTGATAAAGCATGTGATCAAATTGAAGTTTTCTTGAACCGACTGTGTACCTAAGTAACCATTGAAATATTTCTCCTTTGCAAATTTCTCTTAGGTTTCTTAATGGGAGGAATAACTATTTTCAAAGTTCATGATCACTAAGCCTGCCGGGGGAATAAACATCAACAAATTGTCCGGGAAGTGAAGTGATAATCAAATCCAATGTGTTTTATCCTCTTGTGGGGAAGTTCACTACCTGCTACAATTCATGATCACTAATGAGTTCTACCAACATCGCACCCTCAGACATGCTGAATGAAGATCCCTGTTTATTGAGTCTATCTGGCTAAACAATCTCTCTGAAGTTGAAATCACCCAAGACATGGACTGAGGGGTGGGTGGTTCCATTATGTAACGTTTTAACCTTTTCAAGTTGATTTATGAACAACCCCATTTCATCTACCTTACTATCAGGAAGTCGATACAAATTTGCCACAAAATGGGAAGGTTTGTTTGCAAGTACCTTTACCCAAACTGATTCAGAGCCATTTTCCAATTCAGTGATCGGCATAGGAGGAATATCTTTGTGTATGAGTAACATCACGCCACCGCCATCAAGAGTTCTATCTTTCCTATATACATTGTAAGGACACGCTTTTGGGAACAATATTTAGGTTGATATAGTGTTGTCAGTTTTAGTCTCTTGAATAGCAACAATCTGAGGTTGATGGAAATCAAGCTAAGGAATTTCAGCAACTCAAGTTTTTGTATTTTTACCTCTAATACTATTGATATTTATGTTTGCCTGTTGCCCGTTGGAGTTACTAAAATGTTGTCGCCCGAAATAGAAACAAGTCGAAAAATGCAAAAAATACGCAATAATTTTCAAACACACATTACTTTTTTGTAGGGATGTCATTCGGTGTCAGATTTAGGGTTCTGACGTTCGGAAACAAACATCCGGATGGTTCGAACGTTCGCATTTTTCGAAATAGACCATAATATTTCATGTACATTTACATGTGTGTTAATCGAATGCTTCATTGAAAGAATATTCATAATCAAGAGTTACTGAGCTTGGCGTTATTTCCGTTGATGTGACGCAGAAACGAAACGCCATGTGCAATTTAGGAAAATTCAATTAACATTAACAAAAGTAACAAACATCACGCTAAAACAGCATTACTCAAAACTAACTCTATAATGCAAAATTAAATAATTATGCCATATATTATCAAAAATTCACGAACATTCACCGAGTTCCCATTTTGTCGAACTGGCGCGCGTCAGCAAACAAATTCAAGTTAGTCACACTCTACATGTAGAAAATCTTATAGTATTCGCAATTTGTTTCTTCTTTGCATTAACGGGTCAGCTTAAGAATCCGCCTATTTGATTTGTCAAATTAAGATCATAGCAAGCATACTTGTTTCGTTTATACCTGTCAATCATTTTGCTGGGTCTGTATAATTATTATTTTTCAAACTTGATAAGTGTGAATCATAGGCCAATTATCATCTTTAATCCTTTCTTTGTTTATTATCGCTTCCCCCTTGAGCTGCATTGTCCCATTAATCTGTTACACCTTACATCTTTAGAAATTCGTGTTAAATACCTTTACTTGTTTCCTATTCTGCTGAGTAGATATTGTGTATTTTTGTCATCCCGTATTAAAGGAAATTCACCTAAATATTGGACATGTTGATTTTTAGCGAACGTCCGGATGCTAAAATTTGGAACCGAACTTCGGTATAAGATCCGAAGTCCGAACGTTCGGACTCCGTTTGACATCCCTACTTTTTTGCTTTATTTAATTTCATTTTTTTATTATTTTTAATCAAATTCGTAAAACAAATGAGCCTCGACGTGAAAAAAAAAACGTGGTTTCTGACCAGGTCTGACACATACCGGCCTGTGCACCTACACAGGGTGGCTAGAAGCTTGACATTTCAGATGAAAGAAGAAGAGAGATTGTACTATGAGCGAAAACAACGGTGCTGATCAGCGGTGCAGTTGTTACTGCACAGCCGATCTGCGTATTTGTTTTCGCATAGGCAAAACATCCGGTTTTCTCATGATGCGGCTCAATGTAGATAATTTTCTCTTCTTAGCTTTGATGGCTACAATGTAATTAAGCAATAATTATTGTTATTCAGAAAATATCATAAACCACTACTACGACTTTGAAAATAAACACAATTCAGATGCAGATTTTGCTTTTCCTACCCAAAGTAAAAATTAAGACAAATTCACGATTTCCCTGGCCACAAGATCTCACATTGTTACATACAAAAAATTACAGCATCAGCTCAGATTGTGATAAAGAATCCTTATTTCGCACATAAATAGCAACACCCTTGGCCTCTTTTAATAAGCAAAATAGTTCTGATCATACCATTTACATGTAGTACGAAAACATGCCCATGCAATATAAAATGATTTTTAAAGTTGTATAAAGTGAAAATTTTCAATAGATTTTTCTTATTTTTGCTCAAAACAGGTTGTGGGTACACGGTTCTAACGAGTACTCACAATCTATGTTTTGGAGAAAAAATAGGAAAAATAGGTATACCCTTGTAAACTCCAGTTTGGCTTTTTAAAAGCAGGGTATGAATGGGTATAGATTTCACGGCATGTGTTTATGAGATTTGAGACCATTGCAAGAAATTATTGGATGACTCCCGTAGTTCACATTAGATTAATTTCATATCAGTGTTGTTCGTTTTAAGCTATGAAAATTCGGGGCGGTCACAAGTTTACACATTCGATTTACTAGGCAGATGCCACTTAGTTGAATAAAATAACAAAAATTAAAATCTAAGCCAAAAACAATATGGTGCAAAAATTGGTCTGAACTCGAACACTTAACTCGTTTTGGGCTGTATTGCAGAGAAATTCAACAATAAATATGGAATGTGTCATTAAACGGCAGTCGTTTCAATAGCAGTATGTAAAATATTTTTGTTTGTTTGTTTGAATTGATGTTTTACGTCCCAGTCAACAGCAAAAGTCATGTCGGGACGTTGCCTCCATTTTATGGGACTTTTACCCAACATTAGGATGTCATGACACTCAAAATGTGTTTCATAAATATAACCACCCAACTAAGCCAATAATGCTTATTTGTATGAATGGTTTGAGATTTCCTGGGCAGGCTCAGACATGAGCGGTTAACCAGTAATCAGATGGTCGGTCAGTAAATATGTCGATACATTATCACGCATGAATTAAATGCCACATGTTGTAGTGTGATAAGTTTTGTTTTATTGAATTATTTTCAGAACTCATAAAGAGATGTGCAAAAATGCCAAATGGTCTTTCCGTAATTTCAACAAAGATTGCGTGTGGAGGTCCTTTTTGTATGGCCGATCATGTATGATGGAACAATGTCAGCATCAACGTATAATGGTTGTTTGTTCGATGCTTACTGTCATGTCAGCTATGGCCATGACCGGACGCCGCCTTAATTTTAATGGTATTTTCCTGCACTGGGTTAGGAGCTGATGCACCAGTCTGTGGTTGATAAAAGGAACTTCAGAGAAGAATTCCGCCGTAAGTAATGGGTGAATTCTAGCGGTACTGCCTCAAGGCCATGGTGTCTTCAGTTTTTCTCTATCGTGTGTAATTTCTGTAGCCCCCAGCCTTAGTACAGTATATCTCGGCAGGGATTAAAAGAATCTATGATGGTGGAGCCGAGACCATGAAAGAGGGTCTGGATGGGGGTCCTGGTATTCACTAATCACTAAAAATTTTGCCATTTATTCACTGTCATTAAAATTTTGGCTTATTCATTAAAATTAGCTCGATTATTCATTAAAATATGATAATTACTAGTCATGCCTTTTTCACCCAGCTAATATCCATAAACATATAGGTGTTCCCCACCTAAGGCATCCCTATCTCAAGCCACAAGGACTAGTTCTATGATATTAAATTGTAAACTGCTGAGTGCAACCTTGATAGTATTAACATCTTGAGAGAAGCATATAATACTCTGCTAGACCACAAAGCCTCATAGAAACTTTCCGAAATAGTATACCGATTGTTTTTAGCAAAGTATAATCCCCTCCACCTTAAATACTGAATACGCCCTAAGTTTTTCCCTGAATCTTTCTCTTCAGTTATGAATACCATGGTTATTTAAGAAAAAATGTAACTTCAGGGGTAAAAGTTATAATAAAATGCCGTTGTTTTTATTTAAACAAGTTAGCATAGAAGTACTATGTGATGTATCATGGATTTGCGCTTGTGCCTGATTGTACAATACATTTTATTAATGTTTTAAATACCGAGCGAGCGAAGCGAGCGAGGAAAAAAAATATGTAGATCCATATAAATAAGATAGACTTGCATTAACCTTAGTGCTGCCTTGTTTCTGTTTGCAAAAGACACTATAATTATGGTCTGTCATATAAAAAAGTGGGGTAATAGAATAAAAAAGAAAAAAGATATACATAAGCAAACAAAACAGTGAAATAGTATCTGGCTCAGTAAACATCCAGAATGATTTATTTTTACTGCCTTCAAATGCATGCACGGATCCAGAAAATTTTCTCAGGGGGTCCAAAATCCCCAGAGGGGGGGGGGGGGGAAGCGGGTCCGGAGCCCCTGTCCACCCCCCCCCCCCCCCTCTGGATCCGCCCATGAAATGACGCATTTCTTTTTCAATTGATCCATGAGGTGAGCCCCTACATGCTTGGCTTCCAGACATACGTCTTTCCAAACATTCAAGGATTTCTGAAATATGAATACAACATTTGAACTTAATCGGGTCTCGGGGCGTCCAGATCCCAGAAAAAAATGAAATTCTGGAATGTCAGGGAGGCCATCTAAGACAGTTCCATGGCCAAATTTTTAGCATATTCATTATTCTTTAAAATGTTATTATTCACTATTCATTATATTACTCTGCTATTCATTAAAAAACTACATTTATCCATTATTCTTTAGGACCTCATTATTCACTAATCATTAAATTTTTTGCTCTTTATTCACTCCCATTAAAACTAATTAATCATTATACCCCATCCAGACCCTCATGAAATCTCAGGCAACTCTTCTTACAAGAAAAAAAAATATGTGTCAGAAGTGGGATTCGAACCCACGCCCACATTCGTGGACCAGAACACTCGATATGAAGGTATGAACCTTGAGTCTGGCGCCTTAGACCACTCGGCCATCCTGACATCTATGAATTGAGGTTGATTATAAAATACAAATATGTTGCTAATGATGTATAATTATTGAACAGGAAATGATTAAGTTAATTGGTCGATGGTTTCTCCTTCCAGGTTTTGCTGAATGGAAAATACCTTGAATTTTTTTCCATTTAGCTCTGAGCTAGCTATTTGCTCAATATTTTTTTATGGACTGGTTTACCAACTTTTACTTCTCAAATTGATATACTTGGGTTTTGAACAAATTATAACCAGTCAAATAAAATGAGTGTTCCTAAACACAGTAATAAATAATGATTCAAGTTTTAGCTTTGGTAAAACAGCTTGCACGCAAAAATATTTAACAATTTTGTATGAAGAAGACATTTGAGCCGCCTCATGAGAAAACCAACAATCTGCATATGCGAAAACAAAGGCGCAGATCAGCTTCGCAGTAACTGCGAAGCTGATCAGCGCCTTTGTTTTCACTACACGCATAGTACAATTCCTCTACTTTCTAAATCCAAAATTTCCAGTCTCTGTCCATCTTCTGTGCATGGGAGCCCTGTTTGTGTTGGACCTTCTCGGAAACCAATTGTTGGTTTTCCCACGAGGTGGCTCATTTATTTGCATGTTTATTTTTCTCCTACTGCCACACAGTCCTACAAAGAACTGAACGTATATGTGTGGGGCTCACAAATTGGGCCCATCTCGCAAACGGGGCTATATTCAAAGTCGATTTCCACAAACTGGGACAATCTACCGTTTTCGTTCAAATTGGATCGCGTGCTTTAATACGCGCACTTCATGTTCGTTTCCGAAAACTATGTCCATACCGTTAGAACGTTAATCTTAACCGGGATCTTAACTCAGTTATTGTTTTTAATCACTCACTCAACCTCAAAATCACTGACTACAGTTTTAGAGTTAGCAGTTGTATTGCCTGTTAAATGACAGCTTTGTTTCTATTTCCACCTAGATCACTTAATGATCTAATGCTTAGTTTGAATTGATATAATAAATGTTTCATGATAAAAATTCACCATGAATCCCGCCTTTTTATTTGTAAATTTACCCTGTCCTAGATATTTCTCTCGGGTAAAATTCGGTCCTGGATTTTTTTTTTTCATTACGGAAATATCTCCGTTTGCACAAACTATTCTATAAGTTAGCTGTTTTTTTTATTGTATTTTTGCATTAATTGCACTTGTTATTCATAAAATTGTGCATTTTGAGTATTTACTGTAAATCCGGAAATATTCGCGAGAACGCAATCTCCAAACATGGCCGGCAACATCCATCATCACTCATTCCTCCAGAACACAGAATAGTACATCCCATGATGAAGTACAACCGAGGTCAACAAACTTACGACTATTCACCGTTAACTGCTGTGGTATTCGCACCAACAGAGCTAAACTCAATACAGCCACTGAGTATGTAAAGCCTGACCTTATTTGTGGGACCGAATCCTGGCTAAGAAGTGTCGAACCTGGTAAAGATCCGGACAAGAACACAATAAAAAGCAGCGAAGTCTTTTCCCCATCCTATACTGTTCATCGAAATGACATAGCTACTGAAACAGGAGGGTGTTGGTGTTTTCACAGCTACGAGAGAAGGTCTCATCGCTGATGCCCAGCCTGATTTGATCACAGACTGTGAGATTGTTTGGACAAAAGTGAAGGCAAGAAACAAGAAGGATATATACCTCTGTTCATATTACATGCCTCAAAATCCCGGCGGCAAGACAGTGTTGGTGTTTCGCCATTAAAGAAGATGGGTCAACTAGTCAACGATGGTAAAGGGAAGGCTAAGATCTTAGTGGAACAATTCCAGTCGGTTTTCACGCGTGATGGTGACCAGCAACTACCTGACACAAAGAAGAGAGCCAGACATCCAATATCACCTCTTCACATTACCACTAATGGTGTTCAGAAGTCACTTCGATTTCAAGGCATCAAAATAGCTAAAGCCCAAGGACCAGACAGGATTGCTAACATCATGGTGAAGACTTGTGCCAGTCAACTTGCCCCCTCCCTGACGACCATCTTTCAGCACCCCATTGATTCGGGAAAGCTACCCTCAGATTGGCTAAGTGCTGACATCTCCCCAGCATTCAAAAAAAGGCGATGTTCATCTTCCAGAGAACTACAGACCCGTTTCTCTAACCTCCGTCTCCTGTAAGATCTTGGAGCACATTGTCTGCAAACATATATCTTTGACCATCTGGAACGTAACAAAATCCTCACTCAGCTGAACCATGGCTTCAGATCTGGCTACTCTTGTGAAACTTAACTCCTGACGACCGTCCATGACCTCCTTGGGAAGTTCGATAGTGGATCACAAATAGACATGATTGTATTGGACTTTATCATTGCCATCGATACCGTCACACAAGTAAGCTGCTCCACAAGATGCAGCTCCACGGCGTCGACGGCAAAATCAACTTTTGGTTGAGAGACTTCTTAACAAACAGGAGGATGAAAGTACTCGTGGATGGCGAAGAATCGGAATCCGTTGGTGTTAACTCTGGTGTCCCACAAGACACAGGCCGCGGCTCTCTGCTGTTCGTATGCCATATCAATGACCTTCCAGACGCAGTGAAGTCAACAGTCCGCCCATTTGCTGATGACTGCCTTATTTACCGCAACATCCGTTACATGGCCGACCATCTTGCCCTTGAGAGGGACCTGCAACAGTTAGAAGCATGGGCCAAGACATGGGGAATGCGCTTCAACACAAAGAAATGCTAACTAATGAGCATAAATCAGAAATCGACGCACTTCTACCAACTTGATGGCCACATTCTACAACAGGTTCCCGATAACCCATACCTGGGCGTGACGCTCTCTGATGACCTGAAATGGAGTTCCCACATAAATAAGATCTCAACCAAAGCCAATTCTACTCTAGTCCTGATTCTTGAAGAGGAACTTAGACAGGGTTTTCATGCCGGGGGGGGTCTGGTTCCCAGCATCAAAGAGAACAGGTAGCCAGACAGTAGCAGTAGGCGTGGCTTATACCAGGTAAGCTGGCAACCTATAGGGGTCATAAAACTGATAAGGATCACAGGTCATAGTTGATTGTAATAAACAGCCATAATTCATTTACCATAGCTGCATAAGACACGGATAGGATACAAATAATAGTAATCTAAAACTTTTTTTTTATTCACTTATCTTTTAATACATTTAATAGTATAGTAAAATCCAATTTTGTGCATGTTAAACAGAATCACATATTTGTATTTATTTATTTATCATAAATATGTTAAATTATGATGATTTTTCATGCCCATGCATATCAAGAATATAAGTTCCTTTATTTGTTTCTATTTTGCTTCTCATAACCTTTATATACTACTGTAGTAAAATCTAGTTTTGTACATCACTATTTTGTATTTGTTTGATTATCATTAAAATGTTTAATTATGATCATTTTAATATTCTCATGTCTGACATATAGAAATCATCTTTCAAGCAACGCACTTCGTATTTACTATAAATAAAACCACAAGTGTCTCATTTTTTCTTGTTTGTTTATTCATTCATTTATTTGTTCATTCATCAATTTAGGCACTGGCTGTTTTAATTCAAAATTTATGCATTCGTTATGTGTACATGGGATATTTATTTATTTATTTATTTATTTATTTATTTATTTGAAGAAAACCAAGAAATAAAGTTTTCATGACAAAAGAGTTTTGATTGTCTATTATAACCAATTATGAAGTGTACCTCCTGTTACATAATAAGAGATACTAAGGCTAGTTGCAGGCAGGTAAGACCTGTCAATCATTTTGTGATGTCTCATTAGCCCTCAATTGAAAACCAATCAGAATCACAGAATTGATGTTAACCCTTCAATCAGAGAAAGAATGAGATTCTAGAAGAACTGCCTACCTGTCACTCGTCAGATACACTCTCGAGTACAGCTCCGTTGTTTGGGATCCCTACCTTCAAAAGGACATTGATAAACTGGTAAAAGTACAGCGTCGGGCCGCCAGATTGATTTATTACAGGGGACTACACGTCAAGGGAACAGGTCTGTGTCTCCCAGATGCTTTCCAATCTCAAGCTACCGCCACTCCAGGATAGAAGGAAGGCCAACAGACTGGTGTTCTTCTTCAAGGCGGTGGAGGGGCTGATGACTTTGCAGTCTCATGACTTTTTTATTCCTTTTAGGGGGAAACGGCTTGTTAAAGCTAAGAAATTTACTGACTGTGTCACTAAAAAGCATTGTCAGCCAATCCACAAACAATAGTAAGTGTTTTAGAATTGTGCAGTGCAATTCTAGTATCTACAAAAACTCATTCTTTCCAAAGACAATTATAGACTGGAACCATTTGGACGAGGACTATATATTAGAGCTTGGAATGAACTCCCTGATTCTCTGATCCCCTCTGCTGGAATGTCAGATGATTGTGTGTCTAAATTTACTTCTGTTGTGAGAGCTCGGGACTAATCCCCTCCGGTCAAGCCCCATCCCCCTGGTGTGGTATTTTCAGTTTGGCGTTTTCACCAGTAACCAAACTATTCAGATTCTGATTCTGAGACAGTCGACAGCTTCAAGAAAGCTGTTCATCATTGGGACTAAATTCCTTCCCAGCTCTCTCCCCGTTGCATCAACGCTGAAAGGCCCTGCAACGTATTTCATCAGAATCAGTACTAAACTTTGGTATTGGCGTCGAATGAAGTGACCCACAGCAGGCTGGGTCGATTATGATGGATCGAAACGACTCTGTTGGACCACTGTGTTTAGACAAACCTCTAAAGTGTCAACACGACCCAAAACAGATTTTGAGAAGAAAGTCAAGATTTTAGGGCTGTTTTATCAGCAAAGCCATCTCTATGGCAGAAAGTGAGCAGGACGGTAACCCCGTAAAGGCCGACAGTGCAGATGATGACACAGACGAAGAGAGCGAGGTGCTGGAAGAAAGCCCATGTGGACGGTGGCAGAAAAGGAGAGAAGAGGTTTGCTATTTTGAGGAAATAACAAGAATAGCTTTTACAAAATTAGATCGTTTCTAATAACCTAACCCATATTAAGGTGTTGTATGTTTAATTGTTTTGTAGCTATTTGTTGTTGTACATTTGTTTGTCTAAGAAGCCTGGTACAAGCCCAAATCACACCAGGTAAGGCAGCTGGACCGGATGGGCTGAAATCCCTTCTGCTGAGAGAGCTTCGGGAAGAAATTGCCCCTATCCTTAAAATCATCTACGAAAGATCCTTATCAACAGGGAAGCTCCCAGCAGATTGGATGAAGGCCAATGTCATGCCTGTGTTTAAGAAAGGTGACAAGTCTCTGGCATCAAACTACCGACCTATTTCCCTAACGTGCATTCTTTGCAAGGTGCTCGAACATATTATAGCTTCAAATATAGCCAAGCACCTTGATGAGCAGGGTCTCATGTATGACCTCCAACATGGCTTTAGAGAGCGTAGGTCATGTGAGACCCAGTTAATCATGCTCATAGAGGACCTTGCAAGGAATGCAAGTTTGGGCAAACAAACAGACATTATCCTACTCAACTTCTCAAAAGCATTCGACAAAGTAAATCACAGTAAACTGCTATGGAAATTACATCAATACGGTATTCGCGGACATGCTCTGGGCTGGATCCGAGCTTTCCTCGGGAGTAGATCCCAGCGGGTGGTGATTGACGGGGAAGAGTCGGAGCCCATACCAGTCACATCTGGTGTCCCCCAGGGCTCGGTGTTGGGGCCGATCCTCTTCCTCGTCTATATTAATGATCTGCCTGATGAGGTCCGCTCCCAGGTTCGCCTGTTTGCTGACGATACAGCCTTGTATCTAACCATGGAAAATGAGGACGACAGCTCAGCTCTTCAAACTGATTTAGACATTCTCTCGACATGGGAGTCCAGGTGGGATATGGAGTTCAACCCCTCCAAATGCCAAGTGGTGCATGTGACTGGCACTAAAGGTCCAGTTAAAAAGACTAACTATGTATTGCATGGACAGATCTTGGAGTCAGTCACAAGTGCCAGATATCTTGGGGTTGATATCTCCAGTAATCTCACCTGGAAAACCCATGTCGACCGTATAACAGGAAATGCAAATCGGACTCTAGGTTTCATCAGAAGAAATATTAAAACTAAGATGTCAAAGGTGCGTGAAACAGCATACCACTCCCTTGTAAGACCACAGCTTGAATATGCATCAGCTGTGTGGGACCCAAATCACAAAAAACATATATCCCAATTAGAACAAGTCCAGCGAAGAGCAGCTCGCTGGACAGTTGGAAATTTTGACAGACATGCCAGTGTAACTAAGATCATGCAAGACCTAGGTTGGCGTACATTGGATCAAAGACGGGCCGATGCTCGTCTTTGTTTGTTCTTTAAGGTCATTCATGGCCTAGTTGCCGTACCCCTCCCGGACTATGTGCAGTACTCTAACAGAATTTCCCGGTACTGCCACTCCATGACCTTTAGGCAGGTCTACACCTCTAGAGACTATTATAAATATTCTTTCTTCCCACTAGCTATAGTACAGTGGAACTCCCTCCCCGAGGCTGTTGCATGCTTGCAGAACCTTGAGGCCTTCAAGGCTGCAGTCTGCAAGCTGCAGCATTCTCGTCCATAGATCCCCATATATGCTTGTTTTTATCTGATTTTAGCTATTCTTATCTATTTTAACCTATCACCTGTCTTTATTCTTCACTTTATGCTTTTAAACCTCTGTACTATAACTCTTCTTTTTCCTGTCTGATACTAACAGACGCTGCGCTACCCTGCCTAGAATGTCCGCAAGGGCGTATGGCAGTATACAGAGATAGATAGATAGATAGATAGGTCTGGATTATCTCAGAAAATTGTGATTGATATTATTGTGCAGATGCGCGACAACTCCATGTATTGACCAGTAGTACAGGAGGTCTCATTTCTCAATAGAACTGTCACGTGGCAATTTTGTTGCTGATCTGTGGGATAGAAAGTTTATATGATTGCTATCACTGATTTTTTAGCCTTTTGGAAACAGTACCAGTACCGGTTCAATTGGGAAAAATAGCCTAATTTTACCGTCAATTTAGAGAATTGTTTTTCCTTGTCACAAATATCAGATAAATTGACTACTGGTGCTTTTAACAGTATATGTATAGATCATATAAATATTGTTGCAGTTGTGAGCCTGATTGGGAAACTGAATATACCTGTATATATACCTAGAGCTGGGTACCACGAAAAAAAATGTACCGCGGTATATCACGGTTTTCAGTCAAGTACCGTGGTATGTGTCGCGGTGTACCGGAAGCTATATATAGAAACAATTTGGGCCTTCAGGTGCAGCACATTAAATGTGTGGTGGTTAGGCAATTCAATTTTTTTTTTCTTCCATTACCAAATCAGCCTTAAAAAGATAGATTTAACACTGCCAAGTGTAGGACTGTTTTAGGGCATATCAGTTGTCATGAGTCTGTGTACATGTTGTAATCAAATGATTGATTAATCTATATCTCTGGCCACCAGTAAATTGAACTGGCTTTTACAGATGTTTGGTTGATAAACATACTCAACACTTAGCGACACACCACAGCTTGAGCTTACTGATATGTAACATTAATATATGTAACATTTATATAACATTATGTAACATTAACATATGTACATATTTTTTCTAAGTCATTTCAAGCATCTCTGAATTTTTTGGACTTTGGATAATTTAATTTAGAATGAAAACAACATAGCCAACATTTTGGTGGAGGAAGGGCAATTGAAAATTGTTCTCTGTAGATGTTTTAATATAAGATCATGATCAAATTAATCATTTAAGGACACAGACAAATATGGAAATATTAGCAATTTATTTAGCAAACAGCCTCACAATGGAGACTGCCTATATGTACCATAAAAACTGGTACAGTGAAAAAGTACCACGGTACGTATCAAAACAAAAGAGAACCACGATATACCGGTTTTACCGCCCACCTCTATATATACCTATGGCAAAGATATCACATTTGAGCCACCTCATGGAAAAACCAACAATCTGCATATGTGAAAACAAAGACGCAGATCGGTCGTTACTAAAACACGGAACAGAACGGAATAACATTGTTTATAAATTACTAAAAAACGGAATAAGGAGAAATGTAAAATTGCTAAACAACGGAACAGTGACAAATGTCAAATTGCTAAAAAGCGGAATACTTATATAGGAAAAATACTAAAATACGGAACAGCATGACGGAACAAGTTTGTATCTTTATTTTTGTTCTGTTTAACTGTTTTCCATCAATTATTTTGTAGAACAAGTAGGACATATAAAAGACCAATCCTTTAGTCGTAAAACACCGACCTCATCCTCCATACAGTTGATATTACTCACTGTCAACCAATGCGTTCCCTTGGTATTAGGACTCCTATTGATTACTTGGATGAACAATTTTTCATGCCGTTGAAAGTCGAGCTGAACGGCCAAAGTACACGACTGGAACCCTTCCAAGTCGGGGAATTGAAATTGGAGTAAATTCATGGCACTGTCTATAATGGTATCATTCATCCATCCTGACCGCTAACGGGTTGTTTGTAAATACAACATGCTTGAAGACCAGAGGAGGCACATAAATCTCGCCCAAATTAAAAGTTGTATCATAGCTCAACAAGAGGTCTTCGTCTTTTAATTGTATGACGCTGTTGAGTTCCTGTATCATTTCAACTTCTCCAGCTACAACGCATAGATCTGGGTATGTAGATAGAAAGTGAATAAAGCCTCCCTCGTATGACAATTCATGAGTATTATGGCATCCCGTGTTAAGCGAATCTCTTCCTGCTTGCTGGCTTTTGCATTGTGAAGTTGCTTTATGTTCCGGGGCTTTTCACAAACGAGATTTTCATATACTATGTGCGGCTTTTCTACTTCTATTTTCTTCTGAATATCTTCCCTAACGGACGGTTTTGTTCCGAAGAAAGGTTCATTTTTGTTTGAATTCCCATGGGGCGTCATCACTGACAATGTTTCGTCACCAATGTAATGTATGATGATATTGCCTGCGCTGATAGGGAAATATACTTCCTTCCGAAATCCTTTATCCGCCCGGTTGTCAGCCTTGATGTAATAATATGACTTCAGATATTTCGGATTTGTGCGTGGCAGAGGCTTTTTATTTCCTTGGTTTGTCCATCTGAAATAACAGGGTAGATCTCAATCACCAGACCATTCATTTCAAGCACGAACAAAGCAAATATCAAAATGCACTCGAAAATAAAGCACAGCATAATCAAATAATTGTACTTATGTATGTCCGTCTGACTTCCAGTCATCAATCCTCAGAGGGTCTTCTGTGCTGAACAGAAACAAGTCGCCACCAGAAGGATGAAAAGAAATGTTTGTGACAGCTTCACTCGACTTAAATAAAGC
The DNA here is from genome assembly GCA_964017185.1 of Rugalucina vietnamica. Classification (NCBI taxonomy): domain Eukaryota; kingdom Metazoa; phylum Mollusca; class Bivalvia; order Lucinida; family Lucinidae; genus Rugalucina; species Rugalucina vietnamica. The sequence goes on from OZ024873.1 coordinate 52,958,743, forward strand.
CAATATTTCGGTGGTACCAAGTGGTAATTCCCGGACGAACTTCCCGTCTTTTGGATCAAGAGCGGCTTGTGCCATTCTTAATCTTTGAATCCAAACGCTAGTGATTAATATGTATTTTACATTTTATCCTAAAGATCTACAATGGTTATAGAAACAACGTAATGATTTGAGACGACGATGCTTAGCAACCTTTGACGTTACGTACTGTAATAATTGCGTTCCGTAAATGCGTTCTGTGTTCCGTATTATCGTATAATTGTGTTTCGTTTCGTTCCGACCATTTGAAATCCGAATGTTCCATCTGTGTTCGTGTTCCGTAATATTCTGTTCCGTTTCATTCAGCCTGTTCCATCTTTTCGCATTCTGTTTGTTCCGTCTTTGTTCCGTATTCCATAATAATCTGTTCCGTAACGTTCCGTCTGTTCCGTCTTTTTTTCGTTCCGTCCCGTTCCGTGTTTTAGTAAATGCCCGCAGATCAGCTTCGCTTTAACCGCGAACCTGAATAGTGCCTTTGTCTTCGCTACACGATAGCACACTTCCTCTTCTTTTTAAATCTGATGTTTCAAGCTTCCAGTCTGCTTCTGTGACTGTACAGCCTGATTTGTTTTGGACCTGATCGGAAACCACATTGGTTTTCCCACGAGGCGGCTCACTCCTTTACAAAACTTTTGCGGTATCACCATAAATATACAAGGTGACTAAATTGCTACATTATCCTGACTTAGAACAAAGTTCTAACAACTTGTGACCATTTTGCGATGGTAGTTGTGAAAGAAATAAGCACTCCAAATAACAAACAAAAATAAACAAACAAACAACGCTTATAATAAAAACAAAACACTTCAGGTATGTTCGAGGTGACTAAATCGCTACATTCTAGTCTCCTGACTGAAAATAAAGTGGTAGCAACTTGTTACCATCTTACGATGGTAGTTGTGAAAGAAATGAGCACTCCAAAAACAAACAAAAAAGCAATGCAAAATCATAAGAAATAAAACAGTTCAGGTATGTTCAAGGTGACTAAATCGCTACATTCTCCTGACTGGGAACAAAGTTGTAACAACTTGTGACTATCTTGTGATGCCAGTAGTCATGAAAGAAATGAGCTCTGCAAAAAACAAACAAAAAAAAAACAACAACACTAAATTATAAAAAATAAAACAGTTCAGGTATGTTTTTTAAAAGCAATTAACGAATGTAGCAAATAATGAATAACTCTTTTAGTGCTTCCCGCTGCTTTTGACTAATATACTAAACCACAGAAATAAAGCATTGTTTATTAAATGCTTGTAACTTTGCACACAATCGTTTCAGTAGTTGGATGATTAAAATATGGACAAGTTGTATCCAGTGGCCTAGATTCAATGCAAACATTAAAACAATATCACTTGTGACTGCCGAGATATAAAAATCAACCCCCATTCCTGATAATGATACATTATTTTTGTGGTTAAATATTTGATATCTTGTGTTTTAGAATATTAATCAACCTGATGTTTTCTGTTGCTGACAGGTTGAGCAGCGAGATGTCCCCGGTATAGATAATGCATTCCTGGCCATGGATACAGAAGAGGGGGTGGAGGTGGTCTGGAATGAAGTGCAATTCTCCGAAAATAGAAATAGGAAAGCCCAGCAGGTGAGTGATACAGTTCAACCTCACAATAACGCACCTCACTAAAGTTGTCAATATAACGCAGCCATGCCATGGCTCCCAAAATGATTATTTTACTATGTGTCTATTGTAAATAACCTCATTATTACACGGTTTCAGTTATAACACAGTCTCTTTCCATGGACCCCAATTAATATAACATTACATTGAGGTTGACCTGTACTTGAAGTTTCTGATTTTGGGACACATTCATTCTAAAATTCAAAATACCCGGTATTAGGGCTCTACTAAATGAGCCGCGTCATATGAAAACCGGACTTTTACCTAGGCGAAAACAAAGGCGCAGACCAGCTTCGCTGTAACCGCAAACCGTGAAGCTGATCTGTGCCTTTGTTTTCGCTACTCGGATAATACAATTCATTTTCTTCTAAAGCTTCTAGTCTTCTCCTGTGATGGTTCGACACAAACCAAGCTGTACAATCACAGAAGATGGCTAGAGGCTGGAAAATTTGGATTTAGAAAGTAAAGGGGCTGTACTGTCTGTGTAGCTAAAACAAAGGCGCTGATGAGATTCGCAGTTACTGCGAAGCTGATCTGCGCCTTTGTTTTCGCATAGGCAAAAATCCGGTTTTCTCATGACGCGGCTCACATGAAAATAAAGGTCAGCCACAGGTTGATTGCCTTGAGCATCGCTGTTCTTATGGTCATATATAGAAAAATACAATATTCCTGTCACTAGCATGTTCACTTTCAAAAATTGCATTTTCCTTCCTCAGGACAAGATTCGTCAAGTCTTTGACAACCTGATACAGCTGGACCATCCTAACATCATCAAGTTCCATAAATACTGGACAGATACCAAACAAGAAAAACCTAGGGTAAATTAGAAATTGTATTTATCAAATGATGTCGCTGTTTTTCAGTGGATAACCTCATGTAATAAAAGTGTTATGACCACATGTGTATTAACACTTTTGCGGGAATATGTAACGTCATTGACAAAGTCCGTAACAACATTGTAAATTGAAAATATGTCCACTTTGAGGGCAAAAAAATCCCATTTTAAAAGTTAATGATAAATCTTACACTCATGGTCATTTCATATGAAATTTATTATACTCGCTGAAGGCTCGTTTATAGTTTAATAAATTTCATATGAAATGGCCACTCGTGTAAGATCCTCTATTTATGTAAAATACCAAGGATTATATTGATAAAAAAAATGTTACCCAAGATTTGCAACCTGTGGTGGAAAAATGAATTCAGGATGACAGTTCAAATGATAGAATGGAATAAGACCATTCTTAGTGTCAAGTGCCAGTAAGTTCCGAATATTTTCTGTGTTTGATGGATTTATCCAGACATTACTGATAAACTGTTACATGGGACTTTAAATCCAAACAAATGCGAAAACATAGGCGCAGATCAGCTTCGCAGTTTTTGCTACACGGATAGTACAATCTTCTTCTTAAATCCCAAATTTCAAGCTTATAGTATAAGCTTAATATAGCCATCTTCTGTGACTGTACAGCTCGATTTGTGTCACACCTGGTCGGAAACCACGAAGACCGGTTTTCCCACATTGCGGCTCAGATAATAGGAAGTTTAATAAGAGCTGTTTCCCTGTTTTAGGTGATATTCATCACTGAGTATATGTCGTCTGGTTCCCTCAAACAGTTCCTGTTGAGAACCAAGAAAAACAACAAAACATTCCAATTGAAGGTGGGTTGTTTATTCTTTTATCTACATTACAAAGCAATGGCTAGTTTATGTTCATGTATGCATTTCCCACATAAAATTTATATGGGTTATTTGCTTGTGTTATCTTCATAGTCTGGGCCATTTATTTTATATCAAAATATTCTCATCCAGTTTTGAGACCATTTTAGGCTTTCTCACTGTTCCATGTGACAAGTGTATATATGCACAAAAGTCATAATTTCTTTGAATATTTGAATTTAAAGCAGTTACTTAGTCAGGATTCAGTATTTGGTGTTTAATCATTTTATTCACAGTTTTATGCACTCTGCTGCACTAAAGTAAATTTGAGCCACTGCATAAGAAAACCAGCAACATGCCTGTGTGAAAACAAAGGCGCAGATCAGCTATGCAGTAAATGCACAGCTGATCAGCACCTTTGTTTTCGCTGCACTGATAGTACAATCCTTCTTCTTCTTAAATCCGAAATTTCAAGCTTCTGACTATTGTATGTGGCCGTGCCTGGTTTGTGTCGGACCTGGTCGGAAACCTGAATTGTTGGTTTTCTCATGTGAAGGCTCAAATTTTATTTTTCAGGCTTGGAAAAGATGGATAACTCAGATTCTCTCTGCTCTAAGGTAAGCCAGTCTAAGCAATATTATGGTGGTTCTCATGGTTCACATGGGATCTGCGTCACAAGAAAACCTGCCTGTTTTAGGGGTTTCTAACCAGATCCAACACAAATTGGCCACAGAAGAAAACTAGAATCTTGAAATTTTTGGTTTATGTAAAAGAGAAAATTGTACTATCCATGTAGCGAAAACAAAGGCGTTGATCAGCTGTGCAGTTACTGCACAGCTGATATACGTCTTTGTTTTTTGTCTATAATCACATTTTCTCACTTTGCAGCTTGTATGATGGCAATTCTTATTAGCTCGCCTGCACGAAGTGCATAGAGCTATTGTAGTCACCTCGGTCGTGCGCGTTTACGTTTACGTGTGCGTCCGCGTCCGCGTCACACTTTCGGTTAAAGTTTTTTAAAAGTCTATATCTCTTGACCATGTTGATGGATCAATTTGATACTTTGCATGTTGCTAGATATTGGTCTGAAGTTTTACGCAGTACCATCATGACCCACCCTGGGTGACCTTGAGGTCAAGGTCACAGACTTAGAAATTTTATGTTTAAGTTTTTGGTTAAAGTTTTTTAAAAGTCTATATCTCTTGACCATGTTGATGGATCAAGTTGATACTTTGCATGTTGCTAGATATTGGTCTGAAGTTTTACGCAGTACCATCATGACTCACCCTGGGTGACCTTGAGGTCAAGGTCACGGACTTAGAAATTTTGTGTTTAAGTTTTTGGTTAAAGTTTTTCAAAAGTCTATATCTCTTGACCATGTTGATGGATCAAGTTGATACTTTGCATGTTGCTAGATATTGGTCTGAAGTTTTACGCAGTACCATCATGACCCACCCTCGTCTATATCTCTTGACCATATTGATGGATTGAGTTGATACTTTGCATGTTGCTTAGCAGCTAGATATTGGTCTGAAGTTTTATGCAGTACCATCATGACCCACCCTGGGTCACCAGGGTGACCTTTAGGTCAAGGTCACGGACTTAGAAATTTTATGTTTAAGTTTTTGGTTAAAGTTTTTGTAAGTCTATATCTCATGACCATATTGATGGATTGAGTTGATACTTTGCATTTTGCTAGATATTGGTCTGAAGATTTATGCAGTACCATCATGACCCACTCTTGGTGACCTTGAGTCTTAGAACTTTTGTGTTTAAGTTTTTGATTTAAGTTTTTGTAAGTCTATATCTCTTGGCCATGTTGATTGATCGAGTTGATACTTTGCATGTTGGTAGATATTGGTCTGAAGTTTTATGTAGTACCATCAGGACCTACCCTGGGTGAAGAGGTCAAGGTCACAGACTTAGAAATTTTGTGTTAATTTTTTTGGTTAAAGTCTAAATCTCTTGAACATGTTGATGGATAAAGTTGATACTTGCATGTTGATAGATATTGGTCTCAGGTTTTATGCTGTACCTCACAACTCACCTGGATGACCTTTAGGTCAGGGTCACAGACTTTTTTTTGTGTTTAAGTTTTGATTAATTTTTTTATAAGTCTATATCTCTTGAACATGTAGATTGATCAAGTTGATACTTTGTATTGGTCTGAAGTTTTATGTTATACCATCATGACCCACCTGAGTGACCTTGAGGTCAAGGTCATGGGTCATAGGTTTTAACAGATGTAGTGGCAAAGCACAAGTCAGGCGAGCTACGCTGTCCTGCGACAGCTCTTATGTTTTACATTGTTACAATAATAGATAAAAATGCTTCCATGGTTATGTATTTCAAATTTGAAAGTTTGAATTCTTTGAAATCAAGGAATGAAAAGGCAGTTCAATTTTTGATTTCTGCATTTATGAACTGTTTACAGTTCCTACACCACGGAGAAAATTGTTGCTTTTTCTAGATTCGAGATTTTAATGTGAGAATTGAAACACAAGTATCTATTAAACACAATGAAACCTCTTTTTAGCCACATTCAGTGGCTCAATACTAGCCTTGCCTGTGACAAACCTGGCCTGGTCACTAAAGAACTGACTTGCATTACGAAAACTTGCCCATGCAGTATATGGAGATTAGATTTTTTTCAGCTGTAAAAGTTGAAAATTTCATCAGAATGATTTTGATATTTTTAATATTTTTGCTCAAATTATTGATTATTTGTACACATTAGAACTGCCTGGATGAGGCGGTTCTAAGGAGTATCCACAGTCTGTTTTGTAACAAACTCTAGAAAAGTGGGGTGTAAGAGGGTATTCATTACATGGACATGTTATCTTAATGTATATTTCAGTTATCTACATTCCTGTAAGCCACCCGTGATACATGATAAATCACCTGTGATGAAGAAATGACTTGTATATTTCAGTTATCTACATTCCTGTAAGCCCCCTGTGATACATGATAAATCACCTGTGATGAATAAATGGCTTGTATATTTCAGTTATCTACATTCCTGTAAGTCCCCTGTGATACATGATAATCACCTGTGATGAATAAATGGCTTGTATATTTCAGTTATCTACATTCCTCTAAGCCCCTTGTGATACATGATAATCACCTGTGATGAATAAATGGCTTGTATATTTCAGTTATCTACATTCCTGTAAGTCCCCTGTGATACATGGAAACTTGACCTGTGATGAAGAAATGACTTGTATATTTCAGTTATCTACAGTCCTGTAAGCCCCCTATGATACATGATAAATCACCTGTGATGAGGAAATGGCTTGTATATTTCAGTTATCTACATTCCTAGTCCTGCAGATATCTAGCTTGACCCGGAAATATGGTTCAAACTTTTTTTCTTGGCTGATTCTTGTTGCATAGATGTTACCATTAAAGAATCTGACTGATGCCACCTTGGCATCATTGAGCATTTTGAGAAAAACAAGATGGCGTCCAATATGGCGGCTAAATATCTGCGCTGGTCATAATAAAGCTTCTATTTGCACTCAGGGCATATTTAATTTACAAATATTTGACATAATTTTATAGAATGAATGTCAAAGACCATTTCCTGCTAGCATGGTCATATATTATCAAGGATGTTTCAAAGATGGCTGCCAGAATGCAATTCTAAATGACAATTATCAGCGTTATCTCAATTTGGTTCACTTTAAATACTGAAAATATTACATTTATCTGTATATTAGGTGATTTTTATTTGAAATTATGTTTCCTTTTTATAGTTTTGGAATACAAGATGGTGTCTAAGATGGTGTCAAAGATGGCTGTCAACTTTAAATTTGTCGCAAAGATGTTACTGAAGTTGATTTCTTAGTCATTTCCTTTGCTAAGCCTTTAGTCCAGTTGCCATAAGCATAACATGAAAGACTGTGTCACATGAAATTCTATTGCGGTTTCCAGTTCACTAGACCATACTTGTTCAGAAACTGCATGATGCCACCCTGGCATCATTGAGCATTTTGGAAAAATCATGATGACATCCAAGATGGTCGCCATAAGCAAGAATATAAACCCCCCAGAGTTGAATATACCCGTTGCTTTATGTTTAAATGCTTATTTTATGTTGTAAACATCATAATAAAATGTTCTAAGTTCTGATACCCACATAATAACAATAATGCAAGATGGTGGCCAAGATGGCTGCCATAATCATACTATATGAGGTATTCTCTTATTAAAACGGCATTCATATGTTTCATATAATCAGTGTCGAAATGCCCATTTCTTGTTGTTCACATAATGGTGATGTCCTTCTGTTTCAGCTAGGACCTCATATCATATTAACGAAGAAAGATGATGACAAAGATTGCTGCCATTATTTTATTTTAAACAAAAGTGTTCTCTGATTAAAACACCATTCATGTGCTCCATATACCAAATGTTATGTGTCTGAAATGCTCATTTAACGTTGTGAACAGCCTGATTTAGTGTTTATTCTAGCATGACAATAATGAGCCAAGATGATGGCCAAGATGGACACCATAATCATACTATATCAGGACAAAAATATTAGATTTTACAAAAGCTTGCGTTCATTTAGCCCTAGTAATGGGATAAAAGCTGTTACCCTAAAGGGTATCTGGTCGCAGCACAACAGAGGGCAGCCTTCTTTGAACTTGACCCAGGTCTATAGATACGCCTTGAGCACAGCAGCATGGGTGTAAAAGAACCCTTTTTTGGGCAAAGCGTCCCAACACTTTATGTTCGAAAGATAGATATACATACCTTAACCCAGACAATCTAGAGGTCTCATTACATCCACTCTGTCCTCGGGAGGCTCTGCCGACAGAGGGTGTTTTAATCGCGTTAGACCTGCCTTTGCTTCTTATATCAAACGGCAATAAGCTCTTAATGATCTTCTCTCCGTTAATGCAGTAATGTTTCCTGGGGACGTGGGCACGGGAGGTCCACAATTTCAACATTTGTTCACGATCTTATTTTTTTTTTTTCTTAGCATGCGGAAGCAGTCGGTACATGCTTTCAACAGACTTACATGCTGTTCTCTATTAGGATTGGTTTGCACGTTATCTGCCAGCTAATGACTGCTGATGATGCAGGTGCAACAACCGGTTCAGACCGAATGAACGTGTGTCAAGCACAGCTCCTATATATGGGGTCGTTTGTGAACTACAACAGGTACCACATAGGAGACTACTTTACAAACTACACTTTTATGGGATAAGAAGATCTACTCTCAAGTGGATCGCTTCATGGCCCTCTGAGCACTATCAAAACGGATGGCCAAGCCCCAGACGCAGTTCCGTTCTTATCTCGTGTCCCTCAAGGATCGGTCTTGGGACCAGTCCTGTTCTTAATTTCAATTAATGATCTTCCGGACAATATCAGGTCATATGGTGATTGTGTTTTGTGTAGGAATATTAATTCACTCATGGATTGGCAGATTCTACAAGATGACCTGAATAGCCTTGCACAATGTGAGCTGAGTGGCACATGAAACTTAACATTTCAAGGAGAAGAAGGCCGCATCCATTTTCATTAATAGATAATTTACTCTAACATTCAATAGAGCCATAAAATGCTGGGTCTTGGTCTAAATACCTGTGGTTACTTTCATTAAAGGATGCTTACATGTAGTAGACAAGGTCAACACTGGTGAAAAGCACACACACTGATCAGATTCAGACCGACATCTTGTGTAACAGTAGCAAGAACTAATATGATTAAAGTCAATCAGACTGGAAAATATGTAAGCGTCATACACAGACGTATTTCTCAAGATCAAAGTTCTAAAATAAATGTAAACTTAAATGCAGACGCTTTATAAAGGGGACATTAGAGGAGAGAAGGACTAAATGTATTGGAGTGAAATGGTAAAACATCCGGCCGTGGTCTCCTTCCTTCTTGCAGCCCATGCTATTTTCTGCCATGACGTGATAGGCTAACCTATTGTTGTTGATGTATAGGAAAGGGATCAGTCTGAAAACACTTTCGAAGGGCTTCATATCTGACAAGCTTGGTGAACTTAGTTAGCCTTCACCAGATAATATCAAGGAAATGATCACATTTGGAGGATGTTATGGTAGCAACGTAGAAACATCTACGTCAGATTTATGGCTTGATGTGAAATTGGCAAACAAAGGCTAAATTTCCCACGCTTAAGGCAAATTATCAACAAAAGTAGCATTTCTGTAAGAATGAGACGATTGTATCGAAAAATGGCTATCATCTACAATGAAACATGAAACTTTGAAAGATTTTCAATAAAGCTGATAACAAATATGCATTTGCAATATGCTAGGCTAAACTTTGATCATTTTGTGAAAGTTGAACATATTGGCTATTAGCTTATTTTAGCCTCGCTATGTTGAACATAGCTTGACTATATGTCTATATTCGAGAAGTATGAATACCACTACCATAGGTAAATACTTATCATTCTGTATTTGGTGGTTGATTTTTGTTTTATGCCCAAATCAACAGCTAAAGTCATGTGGAACCGAAACCTCAGTTTCAAGTCTCATTCAAAAGACTAGAAAAAGCCAAGGTTTGAGCCCAAAAACCTTGGCATACAGGTTGATAGCTTAACCACTACACCAGAGAAGCTTATAGCTGTGGGTCCTGCATTTGATACGGTCTAGAAATAACTTTAATAAATAGCAAATGCGTATGCCAGCCAAGCTAATAAGGCTGTTGTCATATAGAAACAGTCATCTTGGATGCCATCTTAGGTTCAGAGTGTTCTAATAATGGTCTTAAGTCATATATGCACATGGCAATACAATATAAGATTACCTTACAGGATAAAATGAATACAAAAACACACATGTACTGCACATTATACTCTTTTCTGTGCAAAAATTCTATTTGGCGGCCATCTTTGATGCCATGTTTATTTTTTAGAAATCATTTTAGGTATGAGATTTATCAGACAACTTTAAATGTATGTTTTACAGCCAAAAGTGGCAAATAGAAACAAGTATTCAAGTCCTAGACATAGCAAAACAAGTGATAACATATATATGACGACCATTCTGGACGCCATCTTGATTATCTCAAAATGCTCAATGATGCCAAGGTGGCATCATTCAGATTCTTGAAGTGCAAGGTCTTGGCTACAAGAATCAGTCAAGAAAAAAAGTTTGAACCCTATTTCCGGGTCCCGATAAAATACCCCATAAATCTGCAGGACTATCCTGTAAGCCACCTGTGATACATGATAATCACCTGTGATGAAGAAATGGCTTGTATATTTCAGTTATCTACATTCCTGTAAGCCACCTGTGATACATGGAAACCTCACCTGTGATACAATCTTCATACAACATAATGGACTCATCAAAATTGGTTCAGGTATGGATCAAGGAATTATTGATTAGAATTTGAAAAATGGAATCTGTCATTCAAAAGAAGAGAAGTGCTATTGTCAGTTCTGAACACAAATGATGTACTTTGAAGTGTTTTTAAAGCACTGTGCTGTATCTGAGATTTTTTGTCATTCTATCTTACTGACTATCCTTTTCTCTATCACCATAACATGGAAAACATCATACATGAGTACTTTCCAGATCTTTTCTTTGTAATATTAAACAGTGCTTGATTTTGATTGGCTAGAACAGAAATTTTTAAGCTATTTGAGTATTTGTGTAGAAACATATTTTTATTGGCACTACAACATGTATCCAAAGAGAAAGAGACTTCATATGTACACTAAAATGAAGGATAATTCAAAACAAATACAGTGACAATTGTAATGCAGGAGACAGAAGAAACCTAAAAAAAAATTGAGACATTATGCAGATCAGTTAAAGTTGTGCTTATGTCATGTTTTATTTTTTGTTGCCTTTCTTAAAGCTTTCGCTGAAACACTTCCCCCTTAATACAAAGAAAGCTTTTGTTTTATTGGTGAAATAGCCAGGTCTCTTTAAATCTTGTGTTGTCATGAGTGCAATTTAGAATTACAGATTAACATGGGCCAGTTGATCAAAATTAACGATATCTTTAGTTATCGATTCATTAAAATTTCAAATGGCAATATTGCAAATACACAGTTATTTTTTGTTGAAAAAATGTGAGAATCCTTTGCAGTGCAAAGGATTCTCACATTTTTACAAAGGATTCTCACATTTGTTCAACAAAAAAATAACAGTGTATTTCCTTTTGAAGTCGATGTATAGTTAACTTAATGACAGTGTTAAGCTAACAAAGTTTTGAACAACTGGGTCTTGATAGGTTTCTTTGATAAGATGTAGCTTTCTTACAGCCTTAGAAGTGTTGACATACAATATGTCGGCCTGTGAGTAAGGATTATCTGGTTGAAGGAGGCTGTTCTCTTAACCCTTTCTCTCTGACAATCATGATACCATGACATGAGGAAAACATGTCCATGAAAAGTGTACCTCATTAAACCCCTATTTTATATAGTAAAACTGGGATGTGAAGAGGTATACACATTTCTTACTTTAAGCTCAAAACATAGTTTGTGGGTACTCATTAGAATGGCCTTGACGAGGTGGTTCTGATGTGTACCCACAATCTATGTTTTGAGCAAAAAAATAAAAACATAGCAAAATTTTTCATTGGAAACATTAAATATTTACATCTCTAAAATTCTATCTATATTGCATGGAAATGTTATCGTAATGAACAGCTTTTGGTCAGGCAATACAGAAGTCAGGGAGTCTCTGCAAGGAGGGAAACTGAAAACTTCATTTATTCAATATGGAAGTCTTGAGAACTTACATTTATGTCACATAGCTCAATACTCATTTTCTCTTGATTACACTTAAAACATGAATAAAATTGTTTGGCAGATATTGATGTATAGTACTTGTATATGACTTGCAATTTTTCATCAGTTTATGTTGAAAGGGTTAAGGAATTGTCTTGGAGATGACCAGTCTTCATGCCATAATCATTTCATAATGAAAAGAGCTTTCTTTTGCTAATGCTGCTCTCACATATACCGAATATCCCTTGCGAATGCTAAAATTTGAAATTCGCGCTGAAATTACCGAATATGATGCGAATGGACGGGGCGGGGCTTGCACAAAACGATGTCTTTGCGAAAGCTTTAAGAATGCTTGCGGATCCTTACAAATTTCTTCAGAATGTTGCGATTGATTGCCATGCTCACAACCGAATTCTTGAAAATGCCTTACGAATGTTCCGAACGCTTACAAATGCCGTTACAAATAATACGAACGTCTTGCAAACACATTACAAATGAAGCGAATGTGTAGCGAATGCTTGCCGAATTCTTCTGATTTTTTACTCATTCGCAAACATTGTAGCCAATAATATCAATGTAAAACGAATTCACCCACAATGCCATGGGGCATGGAAAAATGTGTCATTACTGGTCCAAGTCTACTCTTGAAACACATACATGTACCACTTTGTTGCTTCTCTCAAACTGCGATTTACACAATAAAAAAAGATAATTTTACTGGGCAAATGGAAATTTCACGGGACTTTAATTAGTCTGTCATACATTGATGGATAGCTTAAAGCCAAACACCATAAATAATGGTCTTTACTTGAAGGATAGGGCCAGAATAAATAAACTATGCTAAAAACTGAGTCTTGAATGTGAAAATTTTGCGATTCACTAGCGATTCTTTTACGGACATCAAAACTCAATAGAATTTAATGCTACAGAATCCTTGCAAATGGCTTGCGAGTGTTACAAATGTCTTGCAATCAATCCGAATTGTTTACGAATTCTTTACGAATATGTTAAGAATATGATTTCCTTGCGAATTTTAGGAGCATGTTCCTAATTTTCGCAATGACTCGAAATTTTCACCGAATGCTTACCAATGCTACCGAATGCTTTCGAATTTCTAGCGATTAATGCGAATTTGCTCAAAATTGCATTCGGAAGGGCATTCGCAAGGGAAATTCGGTATATGTGAGAGCAGTATAAAATAGTTTGTTTGATGTGAATATGAACCATAAAGAATAATCTTAGCAAAATTTTGAAAAATTGACACACTAATGTCCTCAAGTTTTTACAATTATTCACATCAGTCCGTGCTTTGGGAAGGGCAAGCAGATATTGTTATATCGGGAATCTGGGTGTTCAAACAAGCTCTGTCATGAGAATACCTTTCTGTTCACAATCTGTTAAAAGTTGGTCACAAAAGTCTAGGAATAAAGATAGCATTATGAATTTATGAAGCACTTGTACAGTGCTTCTTGGTAATTGTGATTAGTCACCCTTGCTTGTGGGTGTGCCAGGTGGTTTTTCTCTGGGCTTTCTTGTTTTCACCCCACCTACTGATTGTCCCATCTCATAAGGTCTGAAATAATCTTGAAAGGGACGTAAACTGAATAATAAAAATAATAATAATTGCCATTACCAATTATGCTTCTTGTATTCTAAGAGAGGGTCGGGATGACTGCATGTAAACTTTTACTTACTCATAGCATTCATAAGGATTCTCATGATTCAGCTCAAAATGTGCTGTCTACTCGTAGTAACTACCAGTATATAAAATCCTAGAATCTTGGACGTGCTGCATACTACCATAACTACAGTTTGTGGCTATGTATTATCCGACAGCGCCCAGTTGTTCAAAATCAATGCCATCTTTAGTTAACGGTTCGTTAAAATTTCAAACATATTTCAAATACACGGTTGTTTTATTGTTGATGAATTGTGAGAATCCTTTGCAGTGCAACATATTCTCATATTTTATCAACAAAAAATAACAGTGTATTTGCATATGTAGTTGGCATTTACTGAACAAGTTGAGGTCTTAATGATGACTTTAAGCTAAAGAAGTTTTGAACAACTGGCCCCAGGAATGCATGTTAGATAGGAAAAAAGAGCTAAGCAAGATGATGGAAGGTTTCGTGTGCTCAAATATTTTATATTAGACTATAGTGGATTGGTGACATTGGTGAACTTGATAAGCTAGTGCTATTTATATGCATATTAGTCATCCAAGTACATGTGTTCTGGAGTTATTCAATTGTTTTCTTGGCCCTTAAGGTCTCTAAATACTAATTTCATGATTAATGTTGAAATACATCCAATAACAAATTGCTGCCCTTCCAGATTATTACGTTTGGTAAGTGTTGCACTATGCACTTCTTATAACCTCACAACAACACTTTTTTACATAATAATGACATATAGATAATTACTATATGCAACAGACACTAATGCTGTCAGAAAATCTATTTCGCAATAATCCTTAGCATAATGATTTGTTCTTTGCATGGCTAATTTGCATAAATACTGTTACAGTGGCTCCTGATGCTATGCACCACGTGAAGACTTACAGAGATGATCTGAGAAATATGCACTGTGTAGCTCCAGAATATGGCTGTAAGTAACATCTGAGAAATATGCACTGTGTAGCACCAGAATATGGCTTTAAGTAACACATTACAGATGATCTGAGAAATATGCACTGTGTAGCTCCAGAATATGGCTGTAAGTAACACATTACAGAGATGATCTGAGAAATATGCACTGTGTAGCTCCAGAATATGGCTGTAAGTAACACATTACAGAGATGATCTGAGAAATATGCACTGTGTAGCTCCAGAATACGGCTGTAAGTAACACATTACAGATGATCTGAGAAATATGCACTGTGTAGCTCAAGAATACGGCTGTAAGTAACACATTACAGAGATGATCTGAGAAATATGCACTGTGTAGCTCCAGAATACGGCTGTAAGTAACACATTACAGATGATCTGAGAAATATGCACAGTGTAGCTCCAGAATATGGCTGTAAGTAACACATTACAGAGGATCTGAGAAATATGCACTGTGTAGCTCCAGAATATGGCTGTAAGTAACACATTACGATGATCTGAGAAATATGCACTGTGTGGCTCCAGAATATGGCTGTAAGTAACACATTACAGATGATCTGAGAAATATGCACTGTGTAGCTCCAGAATACAGCTGTAAGTTAACACATTCTGATGATCTAAGAAATATGCACTGTGTGGCTCCAGAATATGGCTGTAAGTAACACATTACAGATGATCTGAGAAATATGCACTGTGTAGCTCCGGAATATGGCTGTAAGTAATACATTACAGATGATCTGAGGAATATGCACTGTGTAGCTCCAGAATATGGCTGTAAGTAACACATAACAGATGATCTGAGAAATATGCACTGTGTAGCTCCAGAATACAGCTGTAAGTAACACATTCTGATGATCTAAGAAATATGCACTGTGTGTCTCCAGAATATGGCTGTAAGTAACACATTACAATGATCTGAGAAATATGCACTGTGTGGCTCCAGAATATGGCTGTAAGTAACACATTACAATGATCTGAGAAATTGCTCTGTGTAGCTCCAGAATATGGCTGTAAGTAACACATTACAATGATCTGAGAAATATGCACTGTGTAGCTCCAGAATATGGCTGTACACATGAATTATACAATATTTTTTCAGCTGTGAAAAAAGAAAATTTCATTAGAAAAAAGTTTTATACTTTAATCATTTTTTTTAAAGCATTGATTTTTGGTACACATTAGAACTGCCTCATTGAGTTACTAGTTACTGCACAGCTGATCTGCGCCTTTGTTTTTCGCCTATGCCTGTTGTTGGTTTTCTTATAGGGTGATTCAAATCCAAACTTTACAGTATGATGTTGTGTACATTTGTTTTTCATCCTCATATTTCAGCTGGAACTGTGACCACAGCTGTTGATATCTATTCCTTTGGAATGTGTGCTCTTGAGGTGAGTCATTTTAGTGACATAATGATTTGAATGAGCCATGTCATGAGAAAACCAGATCCTTGCCTATGCAAAAATAAAGACACAGATCAGATCCGCTGTGCAGTAACTGCACAGCTGATCAGCGCCTTTGTTTTCGCCGCTCGGATTGTACGATTCCTCTTCTACTTAAATTCAAAACTTCAAGATTCTAGCTTTCTTCTTTGACTGTACAGACTGGTTTGTGTTAGACCTGGTCGGAAACCCTGCGGCTTATTTATTCTGCTATTCTGTCTACCTCTTTGTTGTGTTGTAGTCACTTTTGTATTTGAATGATGCTAGTTGATTGCTACTGTCAGGGGCTGAAAAAGAATGAGGCCCGACCGGGACTCGAACTCAAGGTCTCTCGCTTAGAGTGCGAGCACTCTACCACTGAGCTACCGAGCCACACGATCGACAGGTTACATTTTCTCCCTGCTTAATTATAGCCCCGCTTTGGAAAAGAGGGGCTATACTGGATTCACCCTGTCCTTCCATGATTCCGTCATTCTGTCTTTCCGTGAACAATTCCTTTCAATCAATATCTTGAGAATGGCTTGACTGAATCTGACCAAATTTTGTATGTACATCAACATCGACAAGACCAAGCTTGGGATTGTTGCCCATCATTTTTCCCAAAATTTTGACAGAGTTACAGCCCTTGATTGACGTCAGAATTTCGTTTCCGCTCAATATCTTGAGCACAAATTGACATAATCTGACCAAATTTTGTATGCACATTAACATTGACAAGATCTAGCTTGGGATTGTTGCCCGTCATTTTTTGCCAAATTTGGACAGAGTTACGGCCCTTGATTGACATCAGAATTTCTTTTCCGCTCAATAGCTTGAGAACAAATTGACAGAATCTGACCAAATTTAGTAAGCACATCAACATTGACAAGATTCAGCTTGGGATGGTTACCTGTCATTGTTTTTTTCACCCTGCAAAAAAGCTGAGAAGCGGGGCTATAGGCAGATTCTCTGACAATTCAAGTTTTTCCAAAAATTTTGACGGAGTTACAGCCCTTGATTGACGTCAGAATTTCGTTTCCGCTCAATATCTTGAGAACGAATTGACAGAATCTGACCAAATTTTGTATGCACATCAACATTGACAAGATCTAGCTTGGGATTGTTGCCCGTCATTTTTCGCCAAATTTTGACAGAGTAACAGCCCTTGATTGACATTAGAATATCGTTCCACTCAATATCTTGGGACCTAATTGACAGAATCTGACCAAATTTTGTATGCACGTCAACATCAACAAGACCTAGCTTGTGATTGAAGCTCATCATTTTTCGCAAAATTTTGACGGAGTTACGGTCCTTGATTGACATCAGAATTTCGTTTCCGCTCAATATCTTGAGAATGAATTGACAGAATCTGACCAAATTTTGTATACACATCAACATCGACAAGACCTAGCTTGGGATTGTTGCCCGTCATTTTTTGCCAAATTTTGACAGAGTTACGGCCCTTGATTGACATCAGGATTTGGTTTCCGCTCAATACCTTGAGAACAAATTGACAGAATCTGACCAAATTTTGTATGCACATCAACATTGACAAGATCTAGCTTGGGATTGTAGCCCATCATTTTTCGCCAAATTTTGACGGAGTTACGTCCCTTGATTGACATCAGAATTTCGTTTCCGCTCAATATCTTGAGAATGGCTTGACAGAATCTGACCAAATTTTGTATGCACATCAACATAGACAAGACCTAGCTTGGGATTGTGGCCCATCATTATAGCCCCGCTTTGAAAAAGTGGGGCTACCTATACTGGATTCACCTTGTCCGTTGTTCTTTCCTTCCGTTATTCCGTCCATAAATCTGTAACCACGCATAAATTGTGAACCAGTCGTTAGACTTTAACCAAATTTGGCATATGCATCAATATTGACAATATTAACTTATGTATAAATGCATGTCAGTTTCCCCAAATTTGCATAAGAGTTATTGCCCTTGGATGGCCCTATATTGACATCAGAATTTCATTTTCGCTCAATATTTTGAGAACGAATTTACAGAATCTGACCAAATTTTGTATGCACATCATCATTGACAAGAGCTAGCTTGGGATTGTTACCCGTCATTTTTTGCAAAATTTTGACGTAGTTACGGCCCTTGATTGACGTCAGAATTTCGTTTCCGCTCAATATCTTGAGAACGAATTGACAGAATCCGACCAAATTTTGTGTGCACATCAACATTGATAAGATCTAGCTTGGGATTGTTACCCGTCATTTTTCGCAAAATTTTGACGGAGTTACAGCTCTTAATTGACGTCAGAATTTCGCTTCCGCTCAATATCTTGAGAACGAATTGATAGAATCCGACCAAATTTTGTATGCATGTCATCATTGACAAGATCTAGCTTGGGATTGTAACCCGTCATTTTTTTCGAAAAAATTTTGACGGAGTTACGGACCTTTGATTGACGTCAGAATTTTGTTTCCACTCAATATCTTGAGAACAAATCGACAGAATCCGACCAAATTTTGTATGCACATCAACATTGACAAGATCTAGCTTGGGATTTTTACCTGTCATTTTTCGCAAAATTTTGACGGAGTTACGGCCCTTGATTGACGTCAGAATTTCGTTTCCGCTCAATATCTTGAGAACGAATTGACAGAATCCGACCAAATTCTGTATGCACATCATCATTGACAAGATCTAGCTTGGGATTGTTACCCGTCATTTTTCGCAAAATTTTGACGGAGTTACGGCCCTTGATTGACATCTGAATTTCGTTTCCGCTCAATATCTTGAGAACGAATTGACAGAATCCGACCAAATTTTGTATGCACATCAACATTGACAAGGTCTAGCTTGGGATTGTTACCCGTCATTTTTCGCAAAATTTTGACAGAGTTACTGCCCTTGATTGACTTCAGAATTTCGTTTCCGCTCAATATCTTGAGAACTTATTGACAGAATCCGTCCAAATTTTGTATGCACATCATCATTGACAAGATCTAGCTTGGGATCGTTACCCGTCATTTTTTGCAAAATCTTGACGGAGTTATGGCCCTTTATTGAGGTCAGAATTTCATTTCCGCTCAATATCTTGAGAACGAATTCACATAATCAGACCAAATTTTGTATGCCCATCAATATTGACGAGATCTAGCTTGTGATAGTTACCTGTCATTGTTATTTTCACCCTGCAAAAAAGCTGAGAAGCGGGGCTATAGGCAGATTCTCTGACAATTCAAGTTTTTCCCAAAATTTTGACGGAGTTGCAGCCCTTGATTGACGTCAGAATTTCGTTTCCGCTCAATATCTTGAGAACGAATTGACATAATCAGACCAAATTTTGTATGCCCATCAATATTGACGAGATCTAGCTTGTGATAGTTACCTGTCATTGTTTTTTTCACCCTGCAAAAAAGCTGAGAAGTGGGGCTATAGGCAGATTCTCTGACAATTCAAGTTTTTCCCAAAATTTTGACGGAGTTACAGCCCTTGATTGACGTCAGAATTTCGTTTCCGCTCAATATCTTGAGAACGAATTGACAGAATCTGACCAAATTTTGTATGCTCATCAACATTGACAAGATCTAGCTTGGGATTGTTGCCCGTCATTTTTCGCCAAATTTTGACAGAGTAACAGCCCTTGATTGACATCAGAATTTCGTTTCCACTCAATATCTTGAGAATTAATTGACAGTCTGACCAAATTTTGTATGCACATCTTGATTGACATTAGAATTTTGTTTCCGCTCAATAGCTTGAGAACAAATTGACAGAATCTGACCAAATTTAGTATGCACATCAACATTGACAAGATCTATCTTGGAATTGTAGCCTGTCATTTTTCACCAAATTTTGACGGAGTTACAGCCCTTGATTGACATCAGAATTTTGTTTCCGCTCAATATCTGGAGAACTAATTGACAGAATTTGACAAAATTTTGAATGCACATCAACATCAACAAGATCTAGCTTGGGATAATTGCCCGTCATTTTTTTGCAGAATTTTGACAGAGTTACAGCCCTTGATTGACATCAGAATTTTGTTTCCGCACGATATCTTGAAAATGAATTGACAGGATCTTACCACAGTTTTTACCTGCATCAATATTAACAAGATCTAGCTTGGGATTGTTACCTGTCATTGTTTTTCTCACCCTGGAAAAAAGCTCAGAAGCGGGGCTATAGTCAGATCCTCTGACAATTCTAGTTAGATTCGTCCCTGAATCTGCTCGGAACCATGCCAGAACAGACGAGACTGTCTCTTTCAGGTTGCTGCTCGCAGCCGGAGCACGGACCCACACTGAGCCACCAAATGTAACAGGGGCGGAAAAAGAATGTGGCCCGACCGGGACTCGAACCCAGGGTCTCTCACTTAACACTGAGCTACCGAGCCACACGATCGACCGGTTACACTACCTTATTAGGAAAGAGCTAGTCATCCTTATCTTTCAACAATTTTGTGACATTTTGTGTTGTACTTTCTTTCCCACCTGGTGTCTGGGTTGGTTTCCCATCCATCCCCCCCCCCTCCCCCAATGATTGACATGTCACGTGTGAGCTGAAATAACCTTGAAAGAGGAGTGAAACTGAATAAAACAAAGTACAATCTCTGTGCCTTCTATTCTTGTTTTCCTACTTATTTGGTGAGCATAAATCACTGCTGTAGATTTCATCAGTGTCATGGCAATGAGTCAAACATTGCTTTTGACACTTTTTCACAGGTAACTGATGCAAAAATAGTTTCCTTGGTATCACTCAACTTTTGGAAACGATTGCTAGATATTAGCAGCAGTTGCTAGAGCTTGTCTATGGTCTCCACATTTTACACAAATAGCAAGAAGGTAGTTAAAGCATGACATGTAGAAATGACAAAAAACAGCTTTTTTTAGCTCACCTGAGCCGAAGGCTCATAGGTGAGCTTATAGTATACCCATGCTCCGGCGTCCGTCCGTCGTCCGTCCGTCGTCGTCCACAATTTCAAAGATCTTCTTCTCTGATTGTTCTCATATTTCACATACACCATCTACAGGTAGGGGGAAAGAATAATTGTGTTTTTTGTTTTGATTGGATAAGAACTCTGGTTGCTATGGCAACTTATGCTTCCCATAGACTTATAATGGAAAAAAGTGAAAATTGCTAGTTTTTACTGTCTTGTTGGAGATATTTGAATTTTGTTTTTGCAGAAATGTTTATTGAGTAGTCCTCTACGTTCCATGTGGTTTTTGTCCTAATCCTTTATTATACCCCCAGCATTTATGCCGATGGGTATATAGTTTTCGCTTTTCAGTTCGTCCGTTCTTTCGTTGGTTCGTTCGTTTGTTAGTTCGTTCATTATTCCGGAACGTTCGTGGAATTTATGTCAAAGTTTTTGTTAAAGTTTCTCTGGTGGTGTATATCTCATGAACTAATGATCAGAAACCATTCATATTTTAACCATAGGTACCCTATAGGGTTTGCTTTGTTTCTATGAGTTTGGACCCTGGGTCCATGCCCGGGAGTGGGGCTAGAGGTCAAAATCTAGGTCACCTGTTCTTTGGGTCAAAGTTTTGGCATAAGTTTCACTGGTGGTGTATATCTCATGAACCAATGATCAGAAACCATTCATATTTTAACCATAGGTATCCTATAGGGTTTGCTTTGTTTCTGTCAGTTCGGATCTTGGGTCCATGCCCGGGGGTGGGGCTAGAGGTCAAAATCTAGGTCACCTTGAAAATGTGCTATTTACATAGTGTTTTTTCATCTCTAAGTTCATATCTTAACAAATACTTATAGGAATGTATTCCTGTTTGGATCATAGATACCCTTTAGGGTTGAATTAAATTCCATGACACCAAACTCTAGGGGTGGGGCTCGAGGTCAAAATCTAGGACACATAAAAAAATACAGTAGTTACCAAGATTAATATTCTGTTAGGTGTCTTGACAACCATGTATTAGAAAGCATTCATGAAAGCATTCATGCTTACAACACAACATAGGTACCACATAAGGGCTAGGCCCACTGGTCCAAGCATGGGCTGGGGGTTGGACCTTTTTTTTATTATTATTTTTTTTTTTTTTTTTTTTTTTTTTTTTTTTTTTTTTTTTAAGAATGACATTCTATTATTTTTTTCAATCTAGGACAGGACCTGACCCAAAATGTCCGTGCTTATGTCCTAGATTGGGTATACATGTCAGCTCTGTATACCATTCTAAAATAGATATGTCATTCTAAAACTGCACTTCCCCATGTTTGTATGTAAAGTACTTTACACTGCTTATTTCTAAAATGTACTTGATAAGGGTACTGTCTTTCATTGGTGATGTGAGGTTCAATGTCAGGGGTGAGCATGTGCCGGGTTGTTTAGGTAGGGGGTGGGGAAGGGGGCTTGGTGGTTTCTAAAATGTACTTGATAAGGGTACTGTTTTACATTGGTGATGTTCAATGTCAGGGGTGAGCATGTGCCGGGTTGTTTAGGTAGGGGGTAGGGGAGGGGGCTTGGTGGCTACCAGCCGGGGGTATACGTGCCTCTCAAGGCACTTTTTCTAGTTTTGATTGGTTGCAGGGGCCCCATATAGGGCAAAATTTCGAAAAACATTCAAAAATCTTCTTCTCAGAAACTGTCAAGGGGATTAAGCCTGTACTTTGTATACATGTTCCTGACAGTGGCCTCTACATAATTTGTGTTTTTTATTCCAGGCGGATAAGAACTCTGGTTGCTATGGCAACTTAAAGTTTCCATAGACTTATAATGGGAAAAGTGGAAATCGGCTATTTTTCCGCTAAAATTGCAGACATTTGAATTTTGTTTTTGCAGAAATTTTTATTGAGTAGTCCTCTACGTTTCATGTGACTTTTGTCCTAATCCATTATTTTGATTGGTTGCAGGGGCCCCACATAGGGCAAAATTTCGAAAAGCATTCAAAAATCTTCTTCTCAGAAACTGTCAAGGGGATTAAGCCTGTACTTTGTATACATGTTCCTGACAGTGGCCTCTACATAATTTATGTTTTTTATTCCAGGCGGATAAGAACACTGGTTGCTATGGCAACTTAAAGTTTCCATAGACTTATAACGGGAAAAGTGGAAATCGGCTATTTATCCGCTAAAATTGCAAACATTTCAATTTTGTTTTTGCAGAAATGTTTATTGGGTAGTGTTTGACATTTCTTGTGAGTTTTGTCCTAATCCTTTATTTTGATTGGTTGCTGGGGCCCCATAAAGTGCAAAATTTTGAAAAAAAAAAAAAAAAAACATTCAAAAATCTTCTCCTCAGAAATTGTCAAGTGGATGAATCCTGTACTTTGTATACATGTTCCTGACAGTATCCTCTACATAATTTGTGTTTTTATTCCAGTCGGATAAGAACTCTGGTTGCTATGGTTTCCATAGACTTATAATGGGAAAAGTGGAAATTAGCTATTTTTTTCTGGACCAATTGTAGGTATTTGAATTTTGTCTTTGCAGAAATATTTATTGAGTATATCTCTATGTTTCATGTGACTTTTTTCCTAATCCTTTATTTTGATTAGTTGCTGGGGCCACATAAAGGGTAAAATTTGGAAATTTGTTTTTAAAATCTTCTCCTCAGAAATTGTCTATGGCATGAAGCATGTACTTTGTATACATGTTCCTGACAGTAGTCTCTACACAATTTGTGTTTTTTATTTCAGTTGGATAAGAAATCTGGTTGCTATGGCAACTTAAAGTTTTGATTGACTTAAAACGGGAAAAGTGGAAATTGGCTATTTTTTTCTGGTCCTATCGCAGATATTTGAATTCTATTTTTGCAGAAATGTTTATAGAGTAGTCCTCTACAGTTTGGTTGACTTTTGTCCTAAACCTTTATTTTGATTGGTTGGTTGGGCCCCATAAAGGGCAAATTTTTTAAATAAATATTTGGTTAATATAGCAGATCTCAGGTGAGCATTTACAGGACCGTTGGTCCTGTGGTTTATTATGAGCCACGACACGGGAAAACCAGTCTTCGGGGTTTCTGATCAGGTCAGAAACAAACTGGTCTGGGCACGCACAGAAGTAGGCTAGAAGCATGAAATTTTGGATTTTAGAAGAAGAGGGAATGTACTATTCCTGAAGCAAAAACAAAGGTGCTGATCAGCAGTTACTGCAAAGCTGATCTGCGCCTTTGTTTTCACATATGCGAAATGCTGGTTTTTCTCATGATTGCTTACTTATGGTACAGTTAAAATAAGTCTTTTCACTCTGTTGTCTATGTTTATATTTCCATAAGTCAGTCATGTTTTTATGTTTACAGATGGCTGCCCTTGGTATCCAAGGTAACGGGGAGAGTGGTTCTGCCATTACAGAAGAAGCAATAGAGAAAACTCTGAATTTCCTGGAAAATGATCTACAGAGGGTAGGGGGATTTATTTCTTGAACTTTAAGCATGTCGAGTAATATTTGAGCCTGTGTGTGAGAAAACAAACAATTTGGGTTCCGACCAGGTCAGACACAAACCGGGCTGTACAGTCACAGAAGATGGATAAAGGCTGGAAAGTTTGGATTTAGAAAGTAGAGGAATTGTACTAACCGTCTAGCGAAAACAAAGGCGCTGATCAGCTTCGCAGTTACTGCGAAGCTGATCTGCGCCTTTGTTTTCGCCTATGCTGATTGTTGGTTTTCCCATGCGGCGGCTCATATGTAAAGTGATGAAGATTTTTGTCAATGTGCTACTAGAGTAACTATCCTTGACATACCTACAATATGGTTAATTGTAACTTTAATAGATGCAGTTGGCTTTAAAACAAGAAAATATGTCTACTTAAAATGTGTGCTTTTGGTGCAATTATATGAATTCATTTGTTTAACCCTTGTATGATTAATGAACTTGCCCATCATTATCATTTGGGAGAGTCCATTTTTAGGGACATCAGGAGTTATTTGGATTTGGACAAAATACCTCCAAGCAAACAGAATAAGTCCAGATTAGATGCCTTGTTCTGCGGCTATACTGTTTACCTATGTCCCATAAAAAGGATGCTAGGCTTAAATGAGTTACATACAAATGAGCCACCTCGTTGGAAAACCAACAATGTGGTTTCCGAACAGGTCTTACACAACCCAGCCTGTACAGCTACAGACGCAGGCTAGAAGCTTGAAA
Source organism: Rugalucina vietnamica (assembly GCA_964017185.1). Lineage (NCBI taxonomy): Eukaryota > Metazoa > Mollusca > Bivalvia > Lucinida > Lucinidae > Rugalucina > Rugalucina vietnamica. The sequence goes on from OZ024873.1 coordinate 52,983,892, forward strand.
TTTTGGAGTTAAGTAGAGGAGGAATTGTACTATCCGAGTAGCGAAAACAAAGGCGCTGATCAGCTTCGCGGTTACGCGAAGCTGATCTGCGCCTTTGTTTTTGCCTATGCAGATTGTTGGTTTTCCCACGAGGCGGCTCAAATTAATTAAGTTTCTTTTATACAGTTTCTTTACAAATCTTTACATATTTCAGGATTTTATTGAAAAGTGTTTAGAGAAAGACCCAGAGAAGCGATACTCTGCGAGACAACTCTTGTTCCATTCTGTTCTGTTTGAAGTTCATTCTCTGGCTCTATTGGCTGCCCATGCTGTTGTCAATAATTGTAAGTATTTCATAGAACCGAGCCCGGACGCAAGAAAACTGGTCTTCGGGGTTTCCGACCAGGTCTGACACAAACCAAGCTGTACAAGCACAGAAGATGGCTACAGGCTGGAAATTCCTGATTTATAAAATACAGGAACTGTACTATCCGTGTAGCAAGAACAAAGGCGCTGTGAAGCTGATCTGCGCCTTTGTTTTCAGATAGGCAAAAATCAGGTTTTCTCATGGGGTGGTCAAACCAAAAATGGTCTGGACATGAATAAAAAAAATTGTTGACTTTTGCTGCATAATACTGTAAATCCAGAAATTTTCCCATGACTTTTATTTCACGAATTTTCTATTTCTGAATTATTAGCGAGTTCATGAATATGCGAACATGTACTCGTTCAATCTATAAATCTATAAGCGAGAACTTAGAATTCGCAGGGATACAAATTTGCAAAAATTCATGAAAATAAAATTCTCGCAAATATTTACGAACTTACAGTAACCGTACAGCAGACCTGAACTTTTGTTTTCGAATCTGTAAGAAGCTGGCACTCTTATAGGGCTCTTAATCATTTTGTTTTTAGCTCACCTGAGCCGAAGGCTCACAGGTGAGCTTATAGTATACCCATGCTCCGGCGTCCGTCCGTCGTCCGTCGTCCACCATTTTCAAAGATCTTCTCCTCTGAAACCACTTGGCCAATCAAAGCCAAACTTCATGTGGAGCATCCTTAGGAAGGGGGAACGAAAGTTTATATAAATGGTCCAGGTCACATGACCAAGATGGCCGCCATGGCTATAAATAGCAAAAACCTTTAAAAATCTTCTTCTCCAGAACCAGTGGGCTGATTTCCACGAAACTTGGTATGTAGCATCGGGGACCTGGGCCCATCATAGTTTATATAAATCATGACCCTAGGATGACCTTGACCTATTTTACAGCAAGGTCAACTTAGGTCGCCAATGCATTTGAATGGGAAAAAATGGTAAATTGCTATTTAATGGGTAAAACTTAGTGGGAATAGGCAAATGGACAGAAGATTAATGTTAATGGAAAATTTTAGCACCTGCGGGGTTGTCTGCCCCTGCCCCGGGGCTATATACATGTATATTTCCATAATAATGAAACATCTTCTCCCCTGAAACCGCATGGCCAATCAAAGCCAAACTTCATATGGAGCATCCTTGGGAAGGGGGAAAGAAAGTTTATATAAATGGTCAAGGTCACTTGACCAAGATGGCCGCCATGGCTATAAATAGAAAAAAACTTTAAAAATCTTCTTCTTCAGAACCAGAAGGCTAGTGATTTTGAAACTTGGTGTGAAGCATCAGTGACTGGAGCTCTACAAAGTTTATATAAATCATGACCCTTGGATGACCTTGACCTATTTTACGGCAAGGTCAACATAGGTCGCTCATGCATTTGAATGGGGAAAATTGTTAAAATGTCATTTGTAGGGAAAAACTTGCAGGAAATGGGCAAATGGACTTAACATTGATGATTCTGAAAAAAATTGGACCCCAGGGGTATGTCAGCCCCCACCCCGGGGCAATATACATGTATATTACAGTGATATTCAAAGATCTTCTTCTCTGAAACTGCTTGGCCAATCAAAGCCAAACTTTATGAGGAGCATTGTTAGGAAGTGGGAATGAAAGTGTATATAAATGGTCATGGTCACATGACCAAGATGGCTGTCAGGGCTATAAATAGCAAAAACCTTTAAAAATCTTTTCCTCCAGAACCAGAAGGCCTATGATTTTGAAACTTGGCATGAAGCATCAGGCAATGGAGCTCTACAAAGTTATATAAATCGTGACCTTTTGATGACCTTGACCTATTTTACGGCAAGGTCAACTTAGGTCGCCCATGCATTTGAATGGGGAAAATTGTTAAAATGTCATTTGAAGGGCAAAACTTTCAGTAAATTGGCATATGGACTGCAGTTTTATGTTTTCAAAAAGAAATTGACTCCAGGGGTTGCTCTGACCAAGCCCTGGGGTTATATACATGGATATTACCATTCTAGTCAAACAAGTTTATTGGTATATATCTCGGGTTTCAGGTGAGCGTTTACAGGACCATTGGTCCTCTGGTATTATAATGAAGAGCCCAGTGGTAGGGTGTCAGATTCTGGTGAGTGGTTCGGGGTTAGTCTAGAATCACATAAGTTCTGAGTTGTGACCTTTAGCACGACCGCCATGTAAAACTGAGTGGTGGCTCTGTCCTGAGTCCTGACAAGACTGAAACATTGTTAACTTGGATGTTAAACTGCAAAACAAAACAAGAACCCCGCAGAGGTCGATATCGCACCTGCATCTGGCAAAATAATTAAAAATGTGAAAAATAGGTCAAGGGTGCCAGGTCAATGTGTGTTCTGAAAGGGTATGTCAAGGACATATACTATACAAGGCTTCACAGTCACAGCTATCACAGGTGCAGAGAAAACCAATCTTCGACGTAAAAATTAAAAAAGTCAGTGGACCATGAAATATAAGTCAAGGGCACCAGGTCAAGGAGCATGCTTGGAGGGCATGTCAAGTACACTTACTATGCAAGCTTTCACACTTGCATCTATGACTAATGCGGAAAAAAAAAAAATTTCGGCCTAAAAATTAACAAAGTCAGTGGACCATGAAATATAGGTCAAGGTCAGCGGGTCATGGTGCATGCTTGAAGGGTATGTAAAGTACAATTACTATGCAAGGTTTCACACTCGCAACTATCACTGATGCAGAAGAAACCAAAGTCCGACCTAAAAAAAAAGTCAATAGACTGTAAAATATAATAGGTCAAGGGCACTTGGTCAAGGTGCGTGCTTGAAGGGTATGTAAAGTACAATTACTATGCAAGGTTTCACACTCGCAGCTATGTCTGATGCAGAGAAAACGAAACTTAGATGTAAAAATTAACAAAGTCAATGGACGGTGAAATACACTAGGTCAAGGGCACCGGGTCAAGGTGCGTGCTTGAAGGGTATGTCAAGGACAATAACTATGCAAGGTTTCACACTCCTAGCTCTCACTGATGTAGAGAAAACCAAACTTTGACGTAAATGTTGACAGACAGACGGACGGAAATTTGGACTCCTATATCGCAGCCTGCTCAAAGCAGGTGAGATAAAACAAAGTATACATACCGGATGCAAATTTTATAATCTGAACATTTTCTTTTGCAGCCCAGCTTACAGAAAACATGCCTGAAGAAGCCCATGTACTGAAAGTTGACCCAAAGAAAGTTATAGCAGAAATAAGCTTCACTAGTGACAAAGAACCAACACAATGGAAGTAAGGGGATTTTTTTTTCTTTCTTTGATTTCGCTCTGTGATATAGTGACTGGGCAAAGATCTAAAAAAGAGAAATACTATTTACTGAGTGAAAGTAGTTATAATATGAGCTGTGACGTGAGAAAACCGGTCTTTGGGGTTTCCGACCAGGTCTGACACAAACCAGTCTGTACAGTGTCAGAAGAATGCTAGAAGCTTGGAATTTCGGATTTAAGAATAAGAGTGATTGTACTATCAGAGAAGCAAAAACAGCTGCGTAGTTACTGCACAGCTGATCTGCGCCTGTGTTTTCGCATAGGCAAAAATCCGTTTTTCTCATGATGTGGCTTATATACCATATGGAAGTTTTATGCTTCTAACAGAGCAACTTATTTTTAAAGCATTTATTCAGATGTTGATTTTAAATGGTGATAAGAAGAATATTAAACCTTCTTTATCCAACTCGAGTAAAATTAATGATACGCTTAGTAATCTATTTGTTTATCATTACAGATTTTCTCAGGTGCCAGCATTAGAGTTAGAAAAATTCTTAGAGGATGTTAGGTAAGGCTTGCTGTTAGGGAAATCGACAATGTTTTGAACAGTAAGGCTTTGTTTTATTTCTTTAACAAAGATTCCTAACAAGGCATGAAACACTATCATTTGCCCTAAAAGAGCTGAGTCACTATAGTAATAATCTACTTTAAATGATAATAATGTAAATGGCTATAAATCAACAGGTAATTGTTGCACTTTTCACAATAATTACATTGTTCATGTGCATCTATATTCTATGTTCAGAATTTGAAATGGTAACTAGTCTCCGAAGGGATTTAGGATGGACTCACTCTTAAATGAGCCATGACGTAAAGAAACTCGACTTCAGTTTTTATGCCCCCAACTTTGAAAAAGTTGGAAGGGCATATTGCTTTCGGCTTTTCTGTCTGTGTGTGTGTGCGTGTGTACGTCTGTTAACTTTTGAATGGTGACTGTTAGGGATTTGAAATTTCATGTGTGTATTCCACATGAAAAAATAGTTGACCCGTATTTTTTTTCTTGTCTGAGTTATGCCCCTTTTCTGAGTTATTTCCCTTTGAAAACAAAATTTGAAAATCTTGTGTGCAAGATATCTCGAAAAGTATTTAAGCTAGAGCCTTCATATTTGGTATACTGGTTGGGGCTGATGAGTAGATGACCTGATCAACTTTTTAGAACTTTCCATCAAATTTTGACAAAAATACGGAATTTTGAAATTTTGATTGATTTTTCCTTTTTTCGGTGAAATTTGAAACTTTTGAACGGTGAATGCTAGGGTTTTGAAATTTCATATACAGATTCCTCATGAAAAAATAGTTGACCCGTATTTTTTTTCTTGTCTGAGTTATGCCCCTTTTCTGAGTCATTTCCCTTTGAAAACAAAATTTGAAAATCTTGTGTGCAAGATATCTCGAAAAGTATTTAAGCTAGAGCCTTCATATTTGGTATACTGGTTGGGGCTGATGAGCAGATGACCTGATTAACTTTTGAGAACTTTCTGTCAAATTTTGACAAAAATACGGAATTTTGAAATTTTGATTGATTTTTCCACTTTTCGGTGAAATTTGAAACTTTTGAACGGTGAATGCTAGGGTTTTGAAATTTCATATACAGATTCCTCATGAAAAAATAGTTGACCCGTATTTTTTTTCTTGTCTGAGTTATGCCCCTTTTCTGAGTCATTTCCCTTTGAAAACAAAATTTGAAAATCTTGTGTGCAAGATATCTCGAAAAGTATTTAAGCTAGAGCCTTCATATTTGGTATACTGGTTGGGGCTGATGAGCAGATGACCTGATTAACTTTTGAGAACTTTCTGTCAAATTTTGACAAAAATACGGAATTTTGAAATTTTGATTGATTTTTCCACTTTTCGGTGAAATTTGAAACTTTTGAACGGTGAATGCTAGGGTTTGAAATTTCATATACAGATTCCTCATAAAAAAATAGTTTACCCATATTTTTTTTTCATGTCCAAGTTATGCCCCTTTTATGAGTTATGTCCCTTTGAAAACAAAATTTGAAAATCTTGTGTGAAAGATATCTGAAAAAGTATTTAAGCTAGAGCCTTCATATTTGGTATACTGTTTGGGGCTGATGAGTAGATGATCTGATCAACTTTTGAGAACTTTCCATCAAATTTTGACAAAAATACGGAATTTTGAAATTTTGATTGATTTTTCCACTTTTCGGTGAAATTTGAAACTTTTGAACGGTGAATGTTGGGGTTTTGAAATTTCATATACAAATTCCTCATGAAAAAATAGTTGACCCGTATTTTTTTCATGTTCAAGTTATGCGCCTTTTTGGAGTTATGCCCCTTTTAAAACAAAATTTGAAAATCTTGTGTGCAAGATATCTGAAAAAGTATTTAAGCTAGAGCCTTCATATTTGGTATACTGGTTGGGGCTGAGAAGATCACCTGATTAATTTTTTAGGACTTTCCGTCAAATTTTGACAAAATAACTCCATTTTGAAATTTTTACTCCTTTTCTAACTTGTATGCAAAAAGCTTACATTCTGTTTCTGGATCGAGGTAAAAAACACAGGCAACCGAACGGCTTCTTTAGGAAATTAAATTTCACATCATTCAAATGAAATAAATGAATCATACAGGCTGCCTGTTTAGGGACAAGCATACAGTTGGGGGCATAGTGTTTTACAAACACGCATTTCTAGTTTTTGACTAGCTTTGACACAAACCAGCCTGTACAATCACAGGAGAAAGCTGGAAGCTTGAAAAGAAGAGGGATTGTAATATCCATGTAGCAAAAACAAAGGTGCTGTGCAGTTACTGATCAGCATCTTTATTTTCACCTAAGCAAAAAGTCTGGTTTGAATAACAAACGGTACACATGGCAATTTTTCCATCAATTTTTTCCTTTCAGAAACGGCATTTACCCCCTTACAGCATTTATCCTTCCCCAACCCCCTACCCGACCCCGTGCCATCACCCCAGAAATGATGGAACAGGAGAAGACAGAAACCCCGGAACCCATCGACATTGAATCTCGACGCGTCACCAACATGTCGTGTCAGCTGACCAAGATCGACAACCAGGAGGACAATCTGACGTATCATCTCACGTTGTTGTTACGTATGGATGATAAGATGAATCGACAGCTGCAATGTGATTTCAATTCTGCGGACAATGCAACAATCCTTGCCGAGGAGTTAGTTCATTATGGGTTCATAAACGAGGTGAGATGAGTGTTTGATCCTGAAAATAAGCCTGCCATACCATTTCAGGATGTAGGCAAATAATGCGTGACCAAAACTTGGTCTATTTATCTGTGGCCAGCACAGTGCGTGGCCAAAACTTGGTCTTTTTGTCTGTGGCCAGCACAATGCTTGGCCAAATCTTGGTCTATTTGTTTGTGGCCAGCACAATGCATGGCCAAAACTTGGTCTATTTGTTTGTGGCCAGCACAATGCGTGGCCAAAACTTGGTGTATTTGTCTATGTCCAGAAACATAATTTTTTAACCATTACATGCTGAACTCAGCAGAAAATTGCATTTCAGATGTTAATGAATTTTAAAGTGCGTAGGACCAGTAGAACTTAGTGGTTTAAATCCCATGCTGATATTGAGAGCCAGGATATAAACTTATAAGTACCCCCAGCTTTTCCTTTCACAACTACAAAAAGGGTGATAAATGTAGTTATAAATCAAATTGGAGCATTTACAGAGTACATCAGCAGTTTGTGGTCATTTGATCATGTTTAACACGCTTGCTATATGAGCCATGTTGCGAGAAAACCAGAGTTTTGTCTATGCGAAAACAAAGGTGCAGATCCGCTGTGCAGTTACTGCACAGCTGATCAGCACCTTTGTTTTTGCTTAATTCCTCCTCTACTTATATCCTAAATTTCAAGCTTCTAAAATTCTTCTGCAGCTGTACAGACCGGTTTATGTTGGACCTGATCGGAAACCCCAAAGACCAGTTTCTCGCGTCGCGGCTCATTGTATATAACTCCTTTTTACAGAGTGATCGGGAACCTCTGTCAACCTTCCTATCTGAGAAACTGAAGGAGATCAGTCTAGTCAATGGTGTGAGAGATAGTCCAGAACCAAAAGTGCCTGTAGCAGTATCATGATCCAGCCAATCAGAAGAAACCTTACATATTTCTCTAGCCAATCAGGGGAAATGTTACATATTCCTCTAGCCAATCATGAAAGTGCTAGCATATTGCTATTGAAGTTTGACCAATGAAATATGATATTGGAAAAGTAAAATGTTACTATCATGATTCTGTGAAGAAGTTGCTCCAAGTTTCCTTCGAGTTGATAAACAATTGAGAAAGGGGGAGAATTCCAGGTTGAATAATAAATCAGAACAGCTGAGCAGCATCATGGGAATCAAGACACAAATAGCATATAAAGCATGAAGACTTAGAGGGATTATACTTGAGCTGTGCATGAGAAAACCCAACACTTTGGGTTTCTGACCAGGTCAGACACAAACTGGGCTGTACAGTCACAGAAGATAGTTAGAGACTGGAAATTTTAGATTTAAAAAGTGGAGGAATTGTACTATCTGAGAAGCGAAGACAAAGGGGCTGATCAGCTGTGCAGTTACTACACAGCTGATTTGCGTCTTTGTTTTTGCCTATGCAAATTGTTGGTTTTCCCATGCAGTGGCTCACTTATGATTATTGTAGCTAAAACAATTTTACAGATCAGCTTTAGGATCACTATACATCTGATCTATGAAAAAGACACATGTTTCTCATAATACTGCTCAAATTATAAGATCAGATCATTTCCATTAATATTCGTTACAATTGTCCTAAAATGATATATTTAATGTACTAGAGGACTTTGAAAATGCCTCACTTTACACCGGTTTTCATTTGATTTAAACTTCAGAAAACAAACCATCTATGGTGATAGTTTACAACCTTAAGCACAAGATAAAAGCACAATAAAATCTTTCAATGTCGTTTGAGGCGCTAGCATTCTTTGCTGACGTCGAGCATAAACATCAGGAAAACATGCCCGTGAAATGTATACCCCCTTATACCCCACTTTTATATAGTAAAATTGGGGTATGCAGGGGTATACCTATTTTTCTTATTTTTGCTCCAAAACATAGATTGTGGGTACTCGTTAGAACCGCCTCGCGGTTTTGAGCAAAAATAAGAAATCTATCAAAAATTTTCCTCTTAAAATTATCGATTTTTGACCTGAAAAACTTACTGTATATCATATGGGCATGTTTTCGTAATGGATAGTTTTTACGTAGGTCTGTGCCCGTTCAGTGTGTTCAAAAACTTATAAGTTTGTTTCATTTTACACTCAAAAAAGAAAGTTTTCTTTATAAATGTGAAAGTGACATAAGTACCACATTTTTAGTGCAAATGAAAGCCAACCAACAGAATTTGCTTGACTTTAAGTGTTTCTTTCCAGAAATCATGTTGAAACTGATGAATGTGTTTTGTCCCAATACTTTGTTTTTGTTGCATTTTGGGTAACCCTTGAAATCAATGTGTACAGGTGATCCAGAATATCTGATAACTTTTAAGCTTACATAATTTTGTTCCACAAACACATACATGTACCTTTATAGAACTAAATTCACAATGCTCTATGATAATTCAAGTTTTGTTTGGTGTATAATGTTAAGTACTTTTAATAGTAACATTTTGATTATAAGAGGTCAAACATTTTGACAGTTTTTGCTTGATGCATTATTTTACGTCAAATTATGTCATAATGACAACAAGTTCAAACTTTGTGTGAATGTTTGGCACCACTGATGCACAAATGCATGCCGTTAATTTTTAAACCCTTCAATAAATAGAGTGTTTCAGCTTTCAAAAATTATTTGGTTTAGGTGAATAAGCATTTTTATTCAAATTTTCTCCCAAGAAAATACAAACAATCAGAATAACCTTGACGCCATTTTAATCTGATATGGACGTCAAACAATGCTTTTCCGTAAATGTGTGAAAATATTTGACCAATTCTATTTAACATGCTAGTGGTTTATATCTCTAAAATTGTATACCAAACAAAACTTGAATCATTGTAGATTAATTGGATAAAGATTTTAATAATGTAAGTACTGCCAAAACAAAATTATTAAACGTTGAAATGGATTACTCTGTATGCCATTAATAACTGACATTGACTTATCGGCTTTGGTATTGAGGTTAAGCAGACTGACTGTACTTTTCAAGTCAAAAATATTTCTGCCGATATATCCTGTATTCTGCAGGTATGAATCAATAAAGCAAGTGAGGCGTTTTCAAAGTCCTTTAGTATATTTAGCCACAACACTGATGAGGAATCAACAGAAAAATAGTTGAAAAAAGTGGTCCGCTGTTTAAGATTAATGAGAATTGACTATGCTGTTACGTACCTGGGCCCAGTTGTTCAAAACTAATGACGTCGTTAGTTAACGTTTCGTTAAAATTTCAAACATTAATATTACAAATACACTGTTATTTTTTGTTGAAAAAATGTGAGAATCCTTTGCAATGCAAAGGATTCTCACATTTTATCAATAAAAAAAAACAGTGTATATGTTACTTTAGCTGATATTTGCTTAACAAATTTATGTCTTAACGACATCGTTAAGCTAACGATGTTTTGAACAACCGGGTCCTGGTATTCAAACAGATGTATACACATCACTAATTTAACACTTACATTGGTTAATATCCAACCCATAATCCATATTGAGGGATTCCATAAAACCAAATCACAAAATAATGTAATTTGATGCAACCGGTATTTCTACTAATCATGGGCATGTAAGGTCAAATGAGGTGCGACGTGAGAAAACCGGTCTTCGGGGTTTCCGACGAGGTCTGACACTAACCGACCTGTAAAGTCACAGAAGCAGGCTAGAAGCTTGAATTTTCGGATTTAGAAAGAAGAGAAATTGTACTATCTGTGTAGCGAAAACAAAGACGCTGATCAGCTTCGCAGTTACTGCGAAGCTGATCTGCGTCTTTGTTTTCGCATAGGCATAATTCCGGTTTTCTCATGACGCGGCTCGTATGTGCTGTTTCATGGTGTCCTTCACATATTAAATCACAATTTGATATTACTCCAGAGGAGTAGCTGTATATACACATGTTGCGAGATGAGTATGTGCATATACGCATGTTGCAAGTTTTGTGTAGCTTTTTAAAGTACAGCTTTAGGCTTGCCATTTTTCTCTGCAATGAAAATTAAACACTATTTGAGACACCTCACAGGAGAAAAAAGCTTTTTGCACATGTAGAAAAGATGCTGATCAGCTGTGCAGCACAGCTGATCAGTGCCTATGTTTTCGCTTTATGGATTGTACAATCCCTCTTCTTCTTATATCTGAAATTTAATAATTTGACCAAAAAAAAATCACTAATATTTGAAAATTCATTGCCTCACAAATACAAAGTTTTCACTAATAAAGCTTAATCATAGCATTAAAGAATATTTGCATACTGGTGCCTATGTTTTCGCTTTATGGATTGTACAATCCCTCTTCTTCTTATATCTGAAATTTAATAATTTGACCAAAAAAAAAATCACTAATATTTGAAAATTCATTGCCTCACAAATACAAAGTTTTCACTAATAAAGCTTAATCATAGCATTAAAGAATATTTGCATACTGGCTTACATTTTCAAGAATTTGTAAACAACTGCCGCAATAGAAAATTCCCAAAATAAATGGCACATAAAATTTCCCAACTAATAAAAAGGTTTCCTTGAGAATTTTCAAGCCCTTAGATTTTTTAGCTCACCTGAGCCGAAGGCTCACAGGTGAGCTTATAGTATACCCATGCTCCGGCGTCCGTCCGTCGTCGTCCGTCCGTCGTCCGTCGTCCGTCGTCCACAATTTCAAAGATCTTCTCCTCTGAAACCGCTTGGCCAATCAAAGCCAAACTTCATGTGGAGCATCCTTAGGAAGGGGGAACGAAAGTTTATATAAATGGTCCAGGTCACATGACCAAGATGGCCGCCATGGCTATAAATAGCAAAAACCTTTAAAAATCTTCTTCTCCATAACCAGTGGGCGGATTTCCACGAAACTTGGTATGTAGCATCGAGGACGTAGGCCCATCATAGTTTATATAAATCATGACCCTAGCATGACCTTGACCTATTTTACGGCAAGGTCAACTTAGGTAGCCAATGCATTTGAATGGGAAAAAATGGTAAAATGCTATTTAATGGGTAAAACTTACTGGGAATAGGCAAATGGACAGAAGATTAATGTTAATGGAAAATTTTAGCCCCTGGGGGGTTGTCTGCCCCTGCCCCAGGGCTATATACATGTATATTTCCATAATAATGAAACATCTTCTCCCCTGAAACCGCTTGGCCAATCAAAGCCAAACTTCATATGGAGCATCCTTGGGAAGGGGGAAAGAAAGTGTATATAAATGGTCAAGGTCACATGACCAAGATGGCTGCCATGGCTATAAATAGAAAAAACCTTTAAAAAACTTCTTCTCCAGAACCAGAAGGCCAATGGTTTTGAAACTTGGTGTGAAGCATCAGTGACTGGAGCTCTTCAAAGTTTATATAAATCATGACCCTGGGATGACCTTGACTTATTTTACGGCAAGGTCAACATAGGTCGCTCATGCATTTGAATGGGGAAAAGTGTTAAAATTTCATTTGTAGGGAAAAACTTGCAGGAAATGGGTAAATGGACTTAAGATTGATGATTCTGAAAAAATTTGGACCCCAGGGGTCTGTCTGCCCCCACCCCGGGGCAATATACATGTACATTACAGCGATATTCAAAGATCTTCTTCTCTGTAACTGCTTGGCCAATCAAAGCCAAACTTTATGAGGAGCATTGTTAGGAGGTGGGAATGAAAGTTTATATAAATGGTCAATGTCACATGACCAAGATGGCCGCCATGGCTATAAATAGCAAAAACCTTCAAAAATCTTCTTCTCCAGAACCAAAAGGCCTATGATTTTGAAACTTGGCATGAAGCATCAGGCAATGAAACTCTACAAAGTTTATATAAATCATGACCCTTGGGTGACCTTGACCTATTTTACGGCAAGGTCAACTTAGGTCCCCCATGCATTTGAATGGGGATAATTGTTAAAATGTCATTTGAAGGGCAAAACTTGCAGTTAATTGGCAAATGGTCTGAAGTTTTATGATTTGAAAAAGAAATTGACTCCAGGGGTTGCTCTTACCCGGCCCTGGGGTGATATGTATACATGAATATTACAATTCTAGTCATGCAAGTTTATTAGTATATATCTCAGGTTTCAGGTGAGCGTTTACAGGACCATTGGTCCTCTGGTTTACCAAACAGTGCTTTTTGGATCTACAGGTCTGACTCGGTTACGAAACCTTTAACAGCTTTCCTCCAGATAAGCTTCAGTTATGCTGTATTTGACCCGCAACTCGAGAAAGCTGGTCCCGAGGTTATAAAACTTTTTTCAAGCTCAGCTCAGCTGAGCATGAAATTTCAACTGCTCATAAATGCTGAAATAGTCAAGATAAGTGAGAAATTTAGGTTCATACCTCAAAATCTGGTAATTTATCCTGCTCATAAATGTTAAAATGCCAACAATTGTTGGCATTTTAACATTTATAAGCAGGATAAATTTGAGTTGAGCATGAAAAAAGTTTTATAACCTCGGGGCCTGGTCTTCGGGGTTTCCGACCGGCTCTGACACAAATTGTCCTTTGTAGCTACCGAAGATGTCTAGAAGCTTGAAATTTTGGATTTGGGAAGAAAAATTATTGTACTATCTGTGTAGCGAAATCAGAGGCATTGATCAGCTGTGCAGTTACTGCACAGCTGATCAGTGCCTTTGTTTTCGCTACATGGATAGTACAATTCCTCCTCTACCCATTTCCAAACTTTCAAGCTTTTAGCCTTCATCTGTGACTGTGCAGGTCGATTTGTTTTGATTTGTTTCGGACCTGGTCGGAAATCTGGAAGACCGGTTTTCTCGCGTCGCAGCTCACATCGTGTCAGAGTATGGTTATCCAAAACAACACTGGTAACCAACTTTTGATGGCCCCTGTGGCAATTTTGTACTTCTTCACCTTAACAGAGAATAGGGAGCTTAAATTCTAGATAGCACTGGCTTGCTTTAGATATGAGCAAGTGTAGTACACATGGTAGAATGTAATATTATTATTCCTGAATTTTTATCAGGTACTGTCTTCATATTTTCACCATTATGTTTCATTACGAAAACATGCCCATGCAATAAACAGAGATTTTTTTAGCTTTAAAAATTGGAAAAATTTAGTGGAAAATTTTTGATATTTTTCTTATTTTTGCTTTGAAACATAGATTGTGGGTACACGTTAGAACCGCCTCGCCGAGTACCCACAATCTATGTTTTAGAGCAAAAATAAGAAAAACAGGTATACCCCTGCATACCCCAGTTTTACTATACAAGAGTGGGGTTCAAGGGGGTATGCATGTCACGGACATGTTTTCGTGATGTGTATAAAAAAGTTGCCCTGTAATGCCTGTAGCCATTCCTGTGCCAAGGGAAAACCCCTCTTTAATAGAATGTTTAAACAGGTCAGAGACAAAGGCACAATAGATAATGACTAGGGTCTTGATATTGCAGAGAAAGTACAGGAATTGGATTGTCTATAAAACAAGAATATGTGGATGATATGAGAACAAAGGAACATACCAATACTTGCAACATATGAGCCGCAACGTGTGAAAACCGGTCTTTGGGGTTTCCAAACATTCTGACACTAACTGACCTGTACAGTCACAGAAGCAGGCCAGAAGCTTGAAATTTTGGATTTAAGAAGAAGAGGGATTGTACTATCTGTGTAGCGAAAACAAAGGCGCTGATCAGCTGTGCAGTTACTGCACAGCTGATCTGCACCTTTGTTTTCGCATAGGCAAAAATCCAGTTTTCTCACGACCTGGCTCATTTGGTATATGCCAAGTACATGTACAGGTGTTCTCATGCATAATTACAAGTTGTATATATTTGAACAAAAAATACAATCTTTACAATGTACATAATTATACTGGCCAGTATTGAGATATGAATAAATGAAATGAGTGCTCAAATAAATTGTATGTGCTATCAAGATTGTAATTTCTTCCACTGCAACCCCAAATGTCAAAATCTCAGATCCATATATCGGTATACCATTACTTCACAGTAAATGCATCTTTCTCAAGGAGATGATATAGCAGTCACACATCAGCGTATAAGCCAAACACTTGCCAGTCATGTTAACAAAAATGTAAAATTCAACATACGTCAGGAGCATGGCGGAGACATGTTAGAAGCATGTTACATGCGCGTTTTGTACGCTTGGTGTACGTTGATATACGTCGCTATAGGTCAGTGCACGCTGCATATGCATTTAGGCTAAAAAAATTTAAAGATGCCTAAAAGTCTTCTAGAAGCTTGTCCTGTCCCAGGGGTGTGTCTTATATGTTTCGATTAAGTTCCACGCGCATTACAGGCGCATTAAATACACTTTGAAAGTGTATGGCGCACGTTTTAGGCAAGCTAGTGCACGCTTCATGCGCATTCATTGCTTCAGTAGCGTGCCCAAAACATGTTGATAAAGTGAACAGATAGTGGGTACCTTGTGTGTGCAACTCCTCCTACAGTTTAATACCGATTCTCTTGAAACTTTACAGATGTTGTGACCATGCTTTGAAGGTATGCAAATATTGTTTGGATATAATCCTCAGATTAATTTTTGTCACTTTTTTCGCAATTTGAACTTAGCCATTTTTCGGGCATTTTGACAATGAAAGTGAATGGAAGTGGGTACCTTGTGTGCGCAACTCCTCCTACAGTCTAATACCGATTCTCTTGAAACTTTACAGATGTTGTGACCATGCTTTGAAGATATGCATATTATTTGGATATAATCCTCGGATTATTTTGTCATTTTTTTCACAATTTGAACTTGGTCATTTTTTCTGGCATTAGTGAATGGATAGAGGGTACCTTGTGTGCGCAACTCCTCCTACAGTTTAATACCGATACTTTTGAAACTTTACAGACATTGTGACCATGCTTTGGAGATATGCATATCGTTGGGATATACTCCTCAGATTAATTTTTGTCACTTTTTTTGCAATTTGAACTTTTCAATTTTCAGACATTGTCACATCTTGAAAATGACGTACCAGTTGGGGGCATAGTGTTTCATAAACACATTTATGTCCCCCCTTTCGAAGGGGTGGGGGACATATTGTTTTTGGTGTGGATCCCGTCAGCGTCGGCGTTGGTGTCGGCGTAGCTTTTTGTCTGCATATCTCATGAACCACTGGATGGATTTAGACCAAACTGGCACAGAAACTTCATTGGGACAGCCGAATGGAGTGATTAGATTTCGGTGACCTTGGCCTAATTTTCAAGGTCACAAAGGTCAATTAACTGTTTGAAAATCCAGGTGTCTCCATTGGTTTCCGCTCTCTAACTTGAGTAGTTTTTGACCGATTTTCTTCAAACTTTGCATATAAGTTGATATCGACAAGGAGTGGTTTGGGATTGTAGATGGGTAAATTTCGTCAAACGACCTTGGAGTTATGGCCCTTGATTGAGGTTAAGAATTGCATTTTGTTCGTTTCCGCTCTCTAACTTGAGTAGTTTTTAACCGATTTTCTTCAAACTTTGCATATGAGTTGATACTGACAAGGAGTGGTTTGGGATTGTAGATGGGTAAATTTCGTCAAACGACCTTAGAGTTATGGCCCTTGATTGAGGTTAAAAATTGCATTTTTGTTTGTTTCCGCTCTCTAACATGAGTAGTTTTTGACCGATTTTCTTCAAACTTTGCATATGAGTTGATACTAACAAGGAGTGGTTTGGGATTGTAGATGGGTAAATTTCGTCAAACGACCTCAGAGTTATGGCCCTTGATTGAGGTTAAAAATTGCATTTTGTTCGTTTCCGCTCTCTAACTCGAGTAGTTTTTGACCGATTTTCTTCAAACTTTGCATATGAGTTGATACCGACAAGGAGCGGTTTGGGATTGTTGATGGATAAATTTCGTCAAACGACCTCAGAGTTATGGACCTTGATTGAGGTTAAAAATTGCATTTTTTTCCGTTTCCGCTCTCTAACTTGAGTAGTTTTAGACCCATTTTCTTCAAACTTTGCATATTAGTTGATACCGGCAAGGATTGGTTTGGAATTGTAGATGGGTAAATTTTGTGAAACGACCTTACAGTTATGGCCCTTGAATTATGTTCAAAATTGCCGTTTTTTAAAAATTTTGGGTTGGGGCCGAGGTAGTCCATTTCTTTTTACAGCTGAAATATGTGATATTTTAATATATTGGTTTTAATTGAAAATGTCTGTTGGTATATATTTTTCAGGGCTATATGTAAAAATTTACAAAATTAAAAGTGGGTTGGGGCAGAGAGGGGGGACATATGTTTTCCTCTGAAAACTCCTCCTAGTTTCTAGTTTTATATTAAGAAGGAAAAATAAAAAGATAAACACAAAAAGCCTTTGCCTGATTTGAGATGTTTTGCTACTGTTGGTCTCAATGCAATCAGTATAATCCATATAATTCAATCATCAGGAAAACATGTCCATGAAATACCCACTTAAACCCCACTTTTATGTAGAAAAACAGGTTTGCATGGGTATATATGTACCTATTTTTCTTATTTTGATCGAAAACATAGATGATGGGTACTCGTTAAAACCGCCTCGCTGAGGCAGTTCAGAATTTAACATGTACCTGCAATCAATGTTTTGAGCAAAAGTATTAAAAAAAATAAAATTTTTCCAATGAAATTTTCAATTTTTGCTTCTGATAAAAATCTCCGTATATTGCATGTGCAAGTTTTCGTAATGATTAAGAAAAGTATTTTTGCAAGTGTCACATCAATTTTCTTAGGGCCTGGGAGGACCCTTTTCAATCCATGATCTATGGAAAACAGCAATACACTTGTTGATATTGATCAAAAATAGCACTGACAGTAGCTTTTGAGATATCTTTTAAAAGAGTTGTGAGTATTTCGTGTTGTGTTGTTGCTTCACAATGCTTGGTTTCAGCTACAATCTTTTGTCAAAATTGCAACTACAGATGAGCCAACTAACATTATATCTCGGTACTAGGGATCCCAACATATGAGCCGCCTCTTGAGAAAACCAACAATCTGCATATCTGAAAACAAAGGCGCAGACCAGCTTCGAGGTAATCGAATAGCTGATCAGCGCCTTCGTTTTCACTGCACGCATAGTACAATTCCTCTACTTTCTAAATCCAAAATGTCCGGTCTCTAGCCATCTTCTGTGACGATACAGGCCGGTTTGTGTCAGAAGTGTTCAAAAACCACATTGTTGGTTTTCTCATTAGGCTGCTCATATATCTCGGCACATAGGATCTCAACATACTAATGGTTGTCCCGATAAACAAGTGTCACTATTGTTTGCCTTCCACCATATTGTTTCTGAGGATCACAGATTCGTCAAATTTTATCATGAATGTTGTTCCTTTATGCCAGTGAACTGTTACTTTGGCCGGCTGAAATCAGAGGAATATCTCAGTTAACGCTTTTTCAGTCATGATGGGACTGAGACACGACCTCTTGAGCACTAAACCAGAACTAATTATTTTGCACAAGAACACTATAATGGAGGTAGAATTTGAGCCCCCATCTCTAGCTCTCGGTGTAGTGAGATATTCTACCACTAGGCCATTGTGCTGTCACAGACAGCGCTTTTGGTGTGCTGCTTTATAATGGTACACCAGTCCTTGACCTCTTTATTACATGATTTGATACAACACTGTTTTTGATATAACACTGAACATTGTTGGACCCCAAATGGTCATTTTACATTATTTTTGCTGCATATGTATACATTTTATTGTTATTATAACACAGACTGGATAGCTAGCATGGAAATTGGCTTGGACCCCAACAATTGTGATATAAAAGAGGTTGAGGTGTGTTTGAATTATGTACTGGATCTCAAATCTGTGTTGAGTACTCTGTTGTTAACAAATATAAACACCTTTATGTGAGAAGACTCTGGGACTGATAACGCTTGATTTTATCACAGATGTGTAAATAAAGTGTCTTCTGTACATATAATAGGCTGTCATTTTGTGGCATTTCCTTGGCAATATATATTATTTTTCAGAAAATACAGTAAATATTAAAAAACTTTGCAGATTGTTTGACTTGGTACATAGCAGATACCTGGAAAAAAATCTAAGAAAGAAAGGTGTCAAGAAATACTTGAGACTTCACAATTTGCATATGCGAAAACAAAGAGGCAGATCAGCTGTGCAGTAACTGCACAGCTGATCAGCGCCTTTATTTTCGCCACACAGATAGTACTATTCCACTTCTACTTATATCCAAAGTTTCAAGCTTCTAGCTTTATGCTGTGACTGTACAGCCTAGTTTGTGTTGGACCTGGTTGGAAACCCAAATTGTTGGTTTTCTCATGCATGGGCTCACTCACAAAATTAGCTCCATTTAATACTGCTTCTATAATACCAGCTGTAAATGCTGCACAGTTTAAACTACCTGCAATGAAAGATATGGAAAATTAGATTTCATTTCTTTTTTGAAAAAAAAGAAATCATTCATAAGTATACAATTGTTTTTAAGATAAAAGTTGAAAATGTGTTGCATTAACAGGTCGTAAAGACAAACTTACTTAACTGACCAATTATTTTTATTCTGGGACAGCCGACAGGTAAGTACTTTGAAAGCTCAGTGTCCATTTGAAAAACTACAATATAACATATTATGTACGTGGGGTGATAAGAAAGTATGTATAAAAATGTTGCCATTTCTTAAGTTTTTGTTATTTCGAGATGAAATTTCAACACATAATGCAGCAATGTATATGCTGTTATTCCATTGCAATAACGCATGCATAATACCTGCATGTGCGTTGCAGCTGTCTTTATGGAAACATTGCCTAACATTATGTGGCGCAACATAACATTGAAGTTTGGTTCTTATTTCTAAATACTTCTTACTTCAAACTATTGTAGCACCCATTTTGATTGCATTAGCCATATTTTATTTAATAATTATTAACTACAACGCACATGGCTTATGTTTGTAAAGTCATGAGGATTTTTATCGAATAGATTTGTCTCTAGAGTCTTGCAAATACCGATTCTGTCAAATATACAAAACCGTTAAGAATTTCAATAATGATGCATTTTTGCAAGGTCGTTTTTTAAACATATATATTTACAGTAAGCTCGAAACATTTTCATTCTTGACATTGTCTCTACTACAGGGTGTTAAGAAAGTTTGAAGACATTGCAACAATCCTTATAACTTCACAATGAATAACCACACAATCCAAAAAATCTACATACTTAAAACCCATTTTAATATCAGTCTGCACAATATCATAGAACTTCTACAACTTCTGTTTTGACTGGTTTATATAACAATATCTAAGTCAGGGTGCCACAGCTTGCGGTATTCCCTGTGAGATATTGTGTAAAAGGGGGTGGTTTATGAAAACATAATTTAAAACATCCACAATATGAATTGGGGAACATAAAATAACTTTAAGTGATAGTCATTGTCCTTAACTTTACCATGAACATAATAGTTATTATAAGATAGTTCAGAACATATGAATTTTCATCAGATGAAAACGCATAATTTACGAACAGAACAGCTGTGGGTGTTTTGATAGGGGGTAGGGGTAATCAAGACTTAACATAGACACAATATGGAGCAAATAACTTACATAAAATATTTCATAATATGTATTAAGTGTCTGTAAAGTGAACAGAATTGATTAAATGTCGATTTTATAGATTGTGTGGTTAAAATTTATCATACAATAGCTTTGACCCCAAAAAAGTACCAAAATTAGGTAAAATGACGGAAAATCGAGATTTTCATAAACAATATAACATTTTTACTGGTATTGTCATCATAAATCACAATAATACACACCCCTGTATCAAATATTACCACGCCAATCTGAATAAACTACTGTATGTGTATGTTATATTCACAATTTTGAAATTTTTAACACAAAATTGCATATTGATAAACTGGAGGGACAGGGCAAGGTATAGCGTATTGTTCGTTAAGTTTTCTTCAAAGATAAGGAAGTGACATCATCAAAAATAAGCTTTTGTTATGCCACAACTTATTAAATAGCATTATATTAGAAAAAGAAATGACAATAACCAGGCAGTTTCAAATGCTTATAAAATATTTACCCATACCCCCTATTATTTGTGGCCTTTTTTAAGAATGGGGGTACCCTAAGCTTTTGCTCAACAATTCCAGAAAGTTTACAAGGCAATAGGAAATGATGACTCAAATTAGCATAAAAACATTCCTGGTGATAATTGTATTTGTGATCAATGCATTCAATATGAATCCACTGGTATTGGAAATTTTAACAGTTTCTCAGACAAGTACTGTTTAAACCCACATTTTGCATTTTGTGAATGTCAGTTCAGAAGAGGGGTAGCTTATTGCCACATATAATTTTCTTATCAGTTTAATATAAAACAAAGTTTTTGTCTGTTATATCTTGTATGCCATATTTTCAAAATCAAAAATACAGTATATTATGATATGTATATGCTTTATTAAACACTAAGTGTCCTTTTAACTGATGTCTTCGAACTTTCTTAACACCCTATAGTTATAGTTTATTCCAGTATTTGTATTATTTCGTTAAACATTGGCCAGAAAACAAGGTATTGAATTTAAGTTTACAAAATGAAATCAACATTCTGGCATTTTTTGCGCTAAAGTGTTGAATTCAATTTCACAGTATTAGTAGATAAAGCATCAGAATGCCATACGTTTTCGAAAAATGGTCAATTAATGTTAGAAAAATATTTTCATTAAAAAAATGTAGACCACATTTCTCAAACCCACAAAATACACTCACAAAGTCAACCCAGGGTTATGGGTGCGCCGGGTCACGTGAAGTGACGTCATTACCGTGTCTCGTGCATGAACGTCTGACGTCATTGTTTTAAAATG
This sequence comes from Rugalucina vietnamica, assembly GCA_964017185.1. Taxonomy (NCBI): domain Eukaryota; kingdom Metazoa; phylum Mollusca; class Bivalvia; order Lucinida; family Lucinidae; genus Rugalucina; species Rugalucina vietnamica. The sequence continues at coordinate 53,005,437 of OZ024873.1, forward strand.
ACGATGGCTTTTAATTACAAAAGGATCAATGTTTATTCGTACTAAATATCATATCAATTGGTTGATGCAAACTTATTTTACAGCATTTTTATACGTATTTTCCGATCGCCCCTCGTATATATATGATCTGTGGCAGAAAGGACAGCAATGTAATGTATAGGCCTTAGCCAATATTAAAGTCTAGATAAACAAAAAGTACTATCGTAAGTCAGTCTGCCTTCCCTTTGTTTTGTAGTACAAGCATAGACAAAAAACAGATTGTTCTCAATCTAAATGTGGAAAATATTCTAATCAACTGAATGACAGACAAGATGCATTGATTTTACCTTTATCTTTTGGTACAGATATGAATTTGTTGACTAGTGGTTCCTTTTCTATTATATAATCTGGGAAATGTGTTAAAGAAATATCCATGATCCTGCATCACTTCATTTTAATAGGTCACATGGCAATTATGACATAGCCTTAAAATTCTTTTTATTCAGCCTCCTATTACATCACGAAAACATGTCCGTGTAATGTATACCCCCTCAAACCCCACTTTTATATAGTAAAAATGGGGTATGCAGGGGTATACCTAATTTTCTTATTTTTGCTCCAAAAAATAGATTGTGGGTACTCGTTAGAACCGCCTCGCCAAGGCGGTTCTAACGTGTACCCACAATCTATGTTTTGAGCAAAAATAAGAAAAATATCAACATTTTTCTGGTGAAATTTTCAATTTTTGGTACTGAAAAAAATCTCTATACATATATACATGTATCTCTATACATATATACATGTATATTGCATGGGCAAGTTTTCGTAATGAAAGGTGCACAACAACCCTGAAGTCAAATTTTATACCTGTAAAGAATGATGTCAGTTTTCAATTAAAACAAAAATGCTTTCTTTTTTGCATGAAGCATGAAACATGTTGAATCGGAATACAAATCTTGAAAATGGATTCTGAATTATCTCCCCTAGTGTGACCTAAAAGGCACAACTATGGAAGCCCACAACACCCAACAATCTGTTTTAGGACAAAAAGAAAAAAAAAACAGTCCAAACTGAGAGAAAGGATACATGTTCTTTCGTCATCATTAGCCTGTTCTAGCTTATCAGCATCTCGACCAAATAATGTCTGAAAACAAAACAGCCGTCATGTGAGAAAACCTGGCTTCAGGATTCCAACCCGAATTAATACAAACTGGTCTGTACAGCATAGATGGAGGCTAGAAGCTTGGAGTAGTGGACGAAGTGTATTATCCGTATAACAAAAACAAAGATGCTGATCAGCTGTGCATTTACTATACAACTTGTATGCTTGTATACAATTCTTTGTTTTGGCACAAGCAAAAATTCAGTTTTCTCATGACACAGTCTTAAATATCAGTATTCTAGTTTTTTACATTTTGTTGAATAAGTACATCTAACACTATTTCAAAATTTAAGGTCTTTGTAAAATGCTGTTCAAGACAATACTCGAAATCATATAATGAAAACTTGACCATGCAATATACCGAGATTTTTTTAGCTGTAAAAATTGATAATTTCATGAGAAAAATTTTGATATTTTTCTTATTTTTGCTCAAAACATAGATTGTGGGTACACATAAGAACTGCCCCACAATCTATGTTTTGGAGCAAAAATAAGAAAAATATGAAAAATTTCCTACTAAAATTTTTCATTTTTTTTTTTTTTTTTTAAATTTAAAAATCTCTGTATATTGCATGGCCGTACAATCTATTTCACTTACCCTCCAAAAGCTTCCCTTTATAAATAGTAACATGTTGAGTAACTTCACTTCCCTCTTGTATCCCCGCTCACGGAAGAAAAGAACATCCAATATATGGTTCCCAACATGTTGACCAAGCTCTGACAATCTGGAAGACAAAGAGGTTAGTTCACTCAGCTTTGCATAAATTAAGGACATACATGTAGATACATGTACATTGTATTAAGAATTTACTAAAATTTGAATGGAATTTACTGGACTGGAACTGCATAATTGATATGCATGTATGAAGAAACAGGCCAGATCACATTTCCAGGATGCTTGTCGTGTAATAAGTGTTAACCCGTGTTGTAAATGTGGACTTGACACAATCATATTAAAACATTTTTTCCCCTTCTACATGTACATGTATTTAATACCTATAATATGGCCATTAACTCATTTACGCCTGGCATACCTTTTATGTAACATAGGCAAAAAGAATAGCCCCAGATGTAACATCGCAGAATGCGGCGTCCCATCTGGGGCTATTCTGTTTGCTTAGAGAATTTTCATCGAAAAAATTGCTCCTGACGCCCCTAAAAATGAAAGTGGACTCACCCAAATGATAAAGAAGCAAAAATCCATTCATCAAATATGGGTTAATACCTATTCCCTATAGGTAAAATGATTGCCAATGATGATGTGCATTAGATTAGTGTCATGGTCTTATACTTACTTGGTCTGTAGTTCAGGCACTGTGTAGACTCTGTTCTGACAATACTGTACTATTTCTGAGAACAAGAGGGCAAATGTGGCAATATTCACCTGAAAATGAAAGACAAAAGGCCACTCTTGTATCAAACAGAAAATCAACAAAAATTTGAATAAAAGCGCTGCAGGCATGCATGATACCCCGCCACACAAATTTAATTTAGCAAAAATGTTTGTCAATAAATTCTCAAGATAAAGAGCAGAACAAAATTTTGTCATAAATGAAGGACCATAACTCTGTAAACATTGACGAAATTTATCTATCTTCAATCCCAAACCACTACTTCTTGATTTGAACTTTTATACAATGTTTGAAGAAAATTGGTTGATAAATGCACAAAACAGAGGCAGGAAACGAAATCTTAATGTAATTCATGGGCCATAACTCTGTACTTATTTAACAAAATTTATTCATTTTCAATCCCAAACCACTCCTTCCTGATATGAACTCCTATACAAAGTTTGAAGAAAATCGGTCAATATAATATGCTCAAGATAGAGTCTGGAAACAAAATTCTCCGCTGGTCAATATAATATGCTCAAGATAGAGTCTGGAAACAAAATTCTAACGTAAATCAAGGGCCATAACTCTGTACTTATTTGACAAAATTTACCCATCTTCAATCCCAAATTGCTCCTTCCTGGTATAAACTCCTATACATAGTTTGAAGAAAATTGGTCAATAAATGCTCAAGATAGAGCCCGGAAACCAAATTTTAACGTAAATCAAGGGCCATAACTCTGTACTTATTTGACAAAATTTACCCATCTTCAATCCCAGACCACTCCTTCTTGGTATGAACTCCTATACAAAGTTTGAAGAAAATCGGTCAATAAATGCTCAAGATAGAGCCCGGAAACAAAATTTTAACAAAAATCAAGGGCCATAACTCTGTACGTATTTGATGAAATTTACCCATCTTCAATCCCAGACCACTCCTTCCTAGTATGAACTCCTATACAAAGTTTGAAGAAAATCGGTCAATAAATGCTCAAGATAGAGCCCGGAAACAAAATTTTAACGTAAATCAAGGGCCATAACTCTGTACTTATTTGACAAAATTTACCCATCTTCAATCCCAGACCACTCCTTCATAGTATGAACTCCTATACAAAGTTTGAAGAAAATCGGTCTATAAATACTCAAGATAGAGCCCGGAAACGAAATTTTAACGTAAATCAAGGGCCATAACTGTACTTATTTGACAAAATTTACCCATCTTCAATCCCAAACCACTCCTTCCTGATATGAACTCCTATACAAAGTTTGAAGAAAATCGGTCAATAAATGCTCAAGATAGAGCCCGGAAACAAAATGCTGACGGACGGACGGACGGACGCACAGACGGACGCAAATTTTTGTTGGAGGGTATAACATAATACCCCGCACTTTTTTAAGTGGCGGGGTATAAAAAGAAAGTATTAATTTCATAGCTGCAAAACCTCACTACTAAGTTCCATCGCGGATCATGCTGGTGACTGGTTCCATTTGATCAAAACAAGTTTGATTGAATAAAAAAGATTACATATGGTTAGCACGTGACAAGCGCCTCCAAACTTGACTGACCTTTATGTCACAAAATTTTGAGCCGCCACATGGGAAAACCAACAATCTGCATAGGCGAAAACAAAGGCGCAGATCAGCTTCGCAGTAACTGCGAAGCTGATCAGCGCCTAAAGTTGTTTTCGCTGCTCAGATAGTACAATTCCTCTTCTACTTAAATCTGAAATTTCAAGCTTCTAGCTCTCAAGTCGGTTTGTGTCGGACCTGTTCGGAAACCACATTGTTGGTTTTCCCACGAGGTGGCTCAAATAAATTAACTGGTGAAGGCTTCCCAGAACTGAACATATACAGTTTGGGGGTGTGTCACTAGAGCTGCTTTCTGACTGGTTGAAATTCAGCTGAGCATTTCTGACACTGAATAAATTAATCTTGCATAAATTATGGATTTAAAGTAGAAAATCAAAGACTTTTTAAATAATATCATCTGGCAACATGATTTAATGTTTTCTACCAACTTATGAAGATTGTGGCATTTTTTGTGGGTGAGCAGGATTTTCTTGGTGATTTTTGTGTTTGAAATGGTGACGTGTAAAGTGGGGAATTTTCCCCCTTTTTATTTACACATGGAACTGAGACTGTGTAACACATTTAGAATGCTACTGTGTACACTTAATGCACTAGTCATTTGAACCACAGCTGAGCCCCCCCCCATTTTTTGTGGGTGAGCAGGATTTTCTCAGTGAGTTTTGTGTTTGAAATGGTGACGTGTAAAGTGGGGAATTTTCCCCCTTTTTATTTACACATGGAACTGAGACTGTGTAACACATTTAGAATGCTACTGTGTACACTTAATGCACTAGTCATTTGAACCACAGCTGAGCCCCCCCCCCCCCCCCCCCCCATTTTTTGTGGGTGAGCAGGATTTTCTCAGTGAGTTTTGTGTTTGAAATGGTGACGTGTAAAGTGGGGAATTTTCCCCCTCTTTATTTACACATGGAACTGAGACTGTGTAACACATCGTCGGCTGAGTGCTATAGTGTTCTATCTCCATATTTGGGTCATATCAAGTGTGATATACCGTTGGAATCGGAATCAAAAGTTCTATCTCCTAGTGTAGTCAGATGTTGCTTTTCTGCCTAGATTTTATGTTATTTACAGTTCTTTTATGTTCTATGTCCAAAGTGGCTCGAAATTGTAATGTTATCCTGTTCTATCTCCATTTCGACCAATGAGATGTCTGCATTCGGAGTTATTCAGTCACATGACATTTTGGGTCACATGGTCAAATGCTATTATGCCATTAGTTCCATTCGGTATTGGATGTATGTATTTTATGATATCTAGGATACATACAATGAAGACATTTAAGGGTACGTTGAGTTAAATAGATTTATAAGTAGTATTCAGCCTTTAAGGCTTACTTTGGATAATTATTATATATTTTTCGCCTCGTCGAGGTGGTTCTAACAAGTACCCACAATCTATGTTTTGAGCAAAAGTAAAAAAAAAAAATTCAAAAATATTCTACTGAAAATTTTCAATTTTTACTACTTATACTAACGCACCTCGCCTATATAGCCAATGGTAAAAAACATGTTATATTATGCAACAATTTCACTGGGCGAATAAGCGTGACGTTACTTTGCGGCATTTGCAGGCTGCCCAGTGCAGTTTGGTACAAAATATATATTTTGGGCTTCAAAAAATAGGAAGTTTATGTCCAAAAAAATAGGAGAAAAATAGGAAATTATCGGCCTAAAATGGCTTTTTTATAGCATTGAAAACCATAAATATTAACATATAGCAGCAAGAAGGCAAATCTTACTGGTGTAATTTTGGTATAGGTGTGTGATCCATTATTTTAAAACCTACTCAAGTTGTAGAAGTAACTTACTTCACGGGATTATCTTGTTTTCTGATGAAGAAAAAGAACTTTATTTATCAAGTTACGAGCGAGCGAAGCGAGCAAGGAAAAAAATGAATGCCAAAGACATCAAAACTGGCATTTTAAACCAAAATTCCATGATTTTTCCTTGATATTTCATTATTATCTGCAGCATTTTGAAAAATATAGGAATTTGATGGAAAAATATAGGATTTGGGATCAAAATATGGGTCCTTCTTAGATAAACTGCAACAGCACTAGTGGAAATTTTGATGCAATAAAAATAACTTTTCAAATTATTTGTGGTCAAATAGACAGTTGCAAATGAAAGAAGATATGTTGAAATGACAAAATAAACAATTTTAGTGTATTATCTGGTCGTTTTCTATACTTTTTTAATTTTCTTTTTCCAAAAAAGCCAAATTTTCGGACGTTTTTTGTGACAAAAATTAGCACAAATTTTTAAGCATCAAAAATAGACTACCAGTACGCTTTTTCTGTATTCTTTTTATTATTAAACTGTTAACAATGAACTGTTCTGTTATTTAAGCACTGCTAATTTGGCTATTATATCTTCCTTGAAACTTAGAAGGAGTTTGAAATATGCTGATCGGACGTTATGCTGTCGGTCAAAAAAACGTGTATTTTTACCGTTTTTCATCTCCTTAATCATGCTGCTTTTTCTTACATTTGATATTGTAAGGTGCGTTCAAACACTCTTCCTTGCAATGTAATATGTCATTTGCAACGGGAAAGCAATACACCTCAACCTCTTTATAACACTATTGTTGGGGTCCAAGACAATTTCCGTGTTAGCTATCCAATCCGTGTTATAACAAGAGCATGCTGAGAACATTCTCTTATAAAATTAAGTGCGGTTACCCGAGAAACTAGGTGCTAACTCGGGTTAGATAAGGAAGTGCGGTTTTGAGGCTTCCTGCTGATAACAGGTGGTTTTGATTCACCTTGTAGTAATTATGGCAATAAAATTCTGCAGTGGGCAGAGTCTGATATCTACTTGGTCATTAAAAGGTAATCTGAATCCACAATCAACAGAATGGAAAATATGTAAATTTTTAGATTTTAAATTGTACACAAAATGTAAGGTTATAGCTTTAAAGAGGGGGAAAAGTTAATAGATTTTTGTTTTTCAAACGTTAAATTTGACCAAAAAATAACATTTTTAGTATTTTGTTGAGGTAAAGAAAATGAGAAAAATACAGGTAGATGTAGCTAAATACTCTAGGTGTTAATTAGTTCATTTACATAATAGGTGCATAACAGCAAGATAAGAATTCTTGTTTTCAGATATAAGAGATGTTCTCATCATGAGTAAATATATAGACATATAGCAAAATTAGACCATTTGGGGTCCATGAATGGTCCGTGTTATATCCAAAACCGTGTTGTAACAAACCGTGTTATAAAGAGGTCCGGGTGTACTAACTTTGCAAAAACGAACTACATAACTTACGATGAGTGTCGGTCATAATATTACGTACTTAACTTCTCCCGTTAAATCGTCCTTGGGGCCGAAAATAGCGATGCGCAAATGTTGTGCATATACGTAATAAAACTGTGTACTACGTCATCACTTTTTGAGGCATTCATTCCTTGCCGTCTGTTGCAAAACGAAAGTACAATACGATCGGTCAAATGTTTAATGGAATTTACATCCGTATCGAGTTTTGTTTTTAATCGCTACGACAGTTTGGTGACAAACTGCCCAGGGATGACTGTTCATGCGTGCTTTGATTACGCTAATTTGGTGAATTTTGTTCTAAATGGGTATGTTTACATGTTGTCGATGTCAGTTTGATTGAAAAATAAACGGATGTCATTAGATGACAATTACGAGATGATTATCACGCATCAACTGTTACGTCTGAAACACAATGGGTGAGTTTGGTAGCATTATAAACATACAAGGATTCAGTCTTACATTTAAATTAAATGCTTAAACATTTTTGAAGGTTATTGTTTCCACGATCAGGCAGGGATCTCTATAATGTCATTATTTGTTGGCGGCTTTCATTTGGACGTTGTATTTGACACTGCAATGGTGTGTTAGGGATGTTGTTGTTGACAAGTTATGTAACGTCCATACCGAGATTAAATATATTCTGCATTTACACCAGAGATGATCATATTGTTTACAATGTATCCCTTAAAACAACTGCAGTTTCTTACTTAGAGGGCGACTAGCAGCTAATAGTTGCATAATGAAGGATGAAATGAGAAAGAAATGTTGCGGATGTTACTGCTTGACAGGTTGAATGGACGTAAGTTTGACAATTATGTGCCAAAATGTCATTGCTTAAAACAGCAATATATTGCAGCTGGATGCACACCAGATATTCACAACCTATGCTTTATAATTGAAAAATAGCTTTGGACATTGTATTTATGAAACCAGAGGACCAATGGTCCTGTAAACGCTCACCTGAGATCAGCTGCATATACCAATAAACATGTTTGAGTGCAGGGGCAGATAAGCCCTTGGGCCATTTTCTTTTTTCAGAATCTTCAATATTCTGTCCATTTGCCAATTTCCTGTTGGCTTTTTCCTTCAAATGACATTTTAACAGTTTTCCCAATTCAGATGCACAGGCAACCCATGTTGACCTTGCCATAAACTTGGTCAAGGTCATCACAGGGTCATGATTTATATATACATTGGAGTACTTTAGCCATCGATGCCTCACGCCAAGTTTCCTTGAAATCAGTCTATTGGTTTCAGAGAAGATGATTTTTTATGGGTTTTTACCATATATGGGCATGGCGGCCATCTTGGTCATGTGACCTAGATTATTTATATACAAATTGATTCCCCCATTCTATATATGCTTCACTTAAAATTTGGCTTTGTTTGGCCAAGCGGTTTCAGAGGAGAAGACGTTTGAATATTATGGAAATATACATGTATATTGCCCCGGGGTGGGGGCACATGAGCCCCTGGGGTCCAATTTTTTTCAGAATCATTAATATCCAGTCCTACTGCCCATTTCCTGCAAGACTTTCACTTTAAATGACATTTTAAAAGTTTTTCCCATTCAAATGCATTGGTGACCTATGTTGACCTTCCCGTAAAATAGGTCAAGGTCATCACAGGGTCATGATTTATATATACATTGTAGTGCTTGAGCCATCGATACTTCGTGCCAAGTTTCGTTGAAATCGGTCAACCGGTTCTGGAGAAGAAGATTTTTGAACGGTTTTTACCATATATGGGCATGGCGGCCATCTTGGTCATGTGACCTGGATTTTTTATATACATATTTGTTATCCCTTCCTATTGATGCTTCACATAAAATTTCGCTTTGATTGGCCAAGCGGTTTCAGAGGAGAAGATGTTTGAATATTATGGAGATATACATGTATATTGCCCCGGGGTGGGGGCGGATGAGCCCCTGGTGCCCAATTTTTTTCAGAATCATTAATATTCAGTCCTACTGCTCATTTTCTGCAAGATTTTTCCTTTAAATGACAATTTAACAATTTTTCCCATTCAAATGCATTCGCGACCTATGTTGACCTTGCCGTAAAATAGGTCAAGGTCATCAGAGGGTCATGATTTATATAAACATTGTAGTGCTTGAGCCATTAATGCTTCATGCCAAGTTTGGTTGAAATCGGTCCAGCGGTTCCGGAGAAGAAGATTTTTGAAGGGTTTTTACCATATATGGGCATGGCGGCCATCTTGGTCATGTGACCTGGATTATTTATATACACATTGGTTCCCCCTTCCCATAGATGCTTCATGTAAAATTTGGCTTTGATTGGCCAAGCTGTTTCAGAGTAGAAGATCTTTGAAAATTGTGGACGGCGGACGGACGGACGGCGGACGGACGACGGACGGACGACGGAGCATGGGTATACTATAAGCTCACCTTGTGAGCCCGACGGCTCAGGTGAGCTAAAAACCTACTCTGACACATTTAGAATAAGAGCTGTCGCAGGACAGCGTAGCTCGCCTGACTTGTGCTTTGCCACTAAACTTATCAAAATCTATGATCCATGACCTTGACCTCAAGGTCGCTCAGGTGGGTTGTGATGGTACAGCATAAAATTTCAGACCAATATCTACCAACATGCAAAGTATCAACTTGATCCATCTATATGTTCAAGAGATATAGACTTCTAAAAACTTTAACAAAAAAATTCTTAGTCTGTGACCTTAACCTCAAGGTCACACAGGGTGGGTCATGATGGTACTGCATAAAACTTCAGACCAATATCTACCAACATGCAAAGTATCAAATTGATCCATCAACATGTTCAAGTGATATAGACTTCTAAAAACTTTAATGAAAAAGTCACTAGAGCACGAAATATAGGTCAAGGTCACTAGATCAATGTGGGTGCAAAGTCGGGACATCCAGGAGAAGCCATATGCAAAGTTTGATGGTTGTAGGCTTTATAGTTGATGAGATATTAAGGGTTGGCTTAAAAAATGACAAAGTCACTGGAGCATGAAATATAGGTCAATGTCAGTAGGTCAATGTGAGTGCCGAGTCGGGACATCGAGGAGAAGCCATATGCAAGGTTTGATGGTTGTAGGCTTTATAGTTGATGAGATATTAAGGGTTGGCTTCAAAAATGACAAAGTCACTAGAGCATGAAATATAGGTCAAGGTCACTGGGTGAATGTGGGTGCCAAGTCGGGACATCGAGGAGAAGTCATATGCAAGGTTTGATGGTTGTAGGCTTTATAGTTGATGAGATATTAAGAGTTGGCTTCAAAAATGACAAAGTCACTAGAGCACGAAATATAGGTCAAGGTCACTAGATCAATGTGGGTGCAAAGTCGGGACATCGAGGAGAAGCCATATGCAAGGTTTGATGGTTGTAGGCTTTATAGTTGATGAGATGTTAAGGGTTGGCTAAAAAAATGACAAAGTCACTGGAGCATGAAATATAGGTCAAGGTCAGTAGGTCAATGTGGGTGCCGTGTCGGGACATCGAGGAGAAGCCATATGCATGGTTTGATGGTTGTAGGCTTTGTAGTTGATGAGATATTAAGCATTGGCTTAAAAAATGACAAAGTCACTGGAGCATGAAATATAGGTCAAGGTCAGTAGGTCAATGTGGGTGCCGAGTCGTGACATCGAGGAGAAGCCTTATGTAAGATTTGACAGTTCTAGGCTTTACAGTTGATGAGAAACTAACACAGCACCTGAGCATTGTAAAAGGTGTTCTTGAAATTGACCTCTTGCCCCGCCCCCAGGCACGACCCCATGGGTCCCTTCACACTAAATCACAGAGGACCCTCATATGCAGCAATGTTCCAAATATGAATGATTTCTGGTCAGTGACTATCAAGATATAACAATTTTAAAAACTTTAACCGAAAGTGTGACGCGGACGCGGACACGGACGTACACGTAAACGCGGACGACCGAGGTGACAACAATAGCTCCGTGCACTTTGTGCAGGCGAGCTAAAAAATCATTTAAGTTCGTGTTTTGGGTGACGTCCGTAACACTAGACCAAAACCTTATTTGCATATGAAATTCTTGTATGGCAAAGAAAACTATGCTTTGAATTTATTCATATGTTTAGGAGTTACATACTCAAACACAGAATGGAGTGCTTGTATAATGTTTACAGCTAATTTTCAGCATTTTGACATGTTAATGTAACATCCGTAACGATCAGCGACTGCTGAAGAAAATGTAAAAAACTGAGCTTAATCGAGCAAGAACTATCTTTTTATGACAAATTTAGGCAAAATGAATAACTGCCCAATATTTCTAAGTAGAAATTTTTGCAAAAAAGTAGATTTTCAATTTGTAAATAAATGTCCAGAAATGTTGCAGTTTATCTCAGAAGGACCCATATAGGAAAAAATAGGAAGCCCTGAAAATATAGGAAAAAATAGGAAAAATAGGAGCACTGGGCAGCCTGCACTTATAAACAAGAGAAAATGCAGCATCGCTTGCTATGGAATCTGGGTCACCAAAATGTTCTATATCCGGGTCATGAAAAAATAAGGACATTTTTTATGCAAAATGTCAAAATGTTCTATGTCCAAACACGAAATTCCTATTTTTTCCAAAATTACTTCATTTTCACCGATAATTTTTTTTAATTAGGCTCATTTAGACAGCAGAAAGACATGTTCATAATGCATGTTCACTCTAAATCTAAATATGAACATTTTGACCTTATTTGAGAGTCTCAAACCTTTGAACTCAATTTTCTCGAAATTTTGAAAAATGGAGATACATGTAGAACACTATAGCACTCAGCCGACGACATTTAGAATGCTACGCTTTCTAGTCAACTCGTACCTAAGTTAACTCGTACCTTAGTCAGCTCGTACCTTCTTTTGGTCAACTCGTACCTGATCTTTGGTCAACTCGTACCTGTTTTGGTCAACTCGTACCTATTTTGGTTAACTCGTACCTATTTTTGGTTACCTCATACCTTAGTTAAGTTGTACCACAGTCAACTCGTACCTATGTAGATAGGTCCGAGTTAGGAAGGAACGAGTGTAGGAAGGAAGGAAGGAAGGAAGGAAGGAAGGAAGGAAGGAAGGAAGGAAGGAAGGAAGGAAGGAAGGAAGGAGGAAGGAAGGAGGAAGGAAGGAAGGAAGGATGGATAGATAGATAGATAGATAGATAGATAGATAGATAGATAGATAGATAGATAGATAGATAGATAGATAGATAGATAGATAGATAGATAGATAGATAGATAGATTTCTTTAATTAGAATCTTTCATTTTCGCCGAGTCAATCAACGTCTTTAATGTTTGCGTGATTAGATTTGGTGTGAAATTAATCAAAGACCCAATAAATTTGTTTGGCTCTTTTTCGGCATTCAGCGATTTCAGGGGTTACAGGAGTTAATGACACAATGGAATTTTAAGGGTAATTTTAAAGGTAATTATCTTTTGTGCATAAGTTTTCTTTTAGTTGCCGATCGCTTCATAAGTTGTCCAAATTTGCTAAGTCTCATTCATCTTTGAATATTCTGATAGTGCAAATGTCGGATATTTATATTGCGTGTGGTAAGGTTGGTGATACTTATCTGTCTGCCTGCCTGTCTGTCCGTCAGTCCTGGCGTCCACCTACCCATTTATTTATTTATCCGTCCATCTGTATTTAACAGACTATTGATAATTTTGATATATATCACCCTGGTAATCCATTCAGTTTCGCCGATAATTAAATTAACGCATACACGTGCCAAACGTAATATTACAGGGCTTTTTCTCTATACAAAACTGGGTCCGGTTTCCGGTACCAAATTTTTTCCCAGTTGGCTGAAAAAATTCCCAATTGACCTGGAACATTCCCAATTAGCAGAAAAATCTGAATTTAAAAGGTAAACTTTCCCAATTTTGATAAAAATTGCACTATTTTTTCCCAAAATTGTTGTATTTTTTCCCTAAATCACACAATTTTTTCCCAATTTCATCGGTACCAAAAATTTCCCCAAAAGGTCAGAAAAAGCCCTGTATTAGTTTGATGATAATTATCTGTTTCAGTCCCGGGGTACATCTACCTATTTATTTATTTATTTATTTATTTATCCGTCAGCCGTAATTAACAAACTATTAATATTTTTGATATATCACCCTTGTAATCCCATCATGTTTCCCTGATAATTAAATTAACTCATGCACGTGAATATTAGTTTGATGATAAAAGTACCGCGAGTCCTTAAAGAACTAATGACATATTGGCATCATGTGAGCTTACTATTTGCTCAGTGGAGTATGCGGTCCTGGCGATGAAATAAAAGGTGGTTAAAGATGTAAACACTGTAAATATTAGTTTGTAATATAATAAAATAATAACATTGATAAAATAAATCTAAACCAGAGGACCAATGGTCCTGTAAACGCTCACCTGAGATCTGCTTCATATACCAATAAACATATTTGAACATTATGGTATTTAACCCCAGTGCAGGGGCAGACGAAGCCCTTGGGCCATTTTCTTTTTTCAGAATAATCAATATTCTGTCCATTTGCCTATTTCCTACTGATTTTCGCCTTCAAATAACATTTTAAAAGCAGATGAGCCCCTGGGGTCCATTTTTTTTCAGAATCATTAAATTTCAGTCCTACTGTCCATTTCCTGCAAGACTTTCACTTAAAATGACATTTTAAAAGGTTTCCCCATTCAAATGCATTGACGACCTTTGTTGACCTTACCATAAAATAAGTCAAGGTACCACAGGGTCATGTTTTATATATTGTAGTACTTGAGTCATCCATACTTCATGCAAAGTTTCGCTGAAATCGGTTCACCGGTTCCGGAGAAGAAGATATTTTAAGGGTTTTTACCATATATGGGCATGGCGGCCATCTTGGTCATGTGACCTGGATTATTTATATACACATTGGTTCCCACTTCCTATAGATGCTTCATATAAAACTTGGCTTTGACTGGCCAAGTGGTTTCAGAGAAAAAAAAAATCTTTGAAAAGTGTGTATGGACAACAGACCGGCCAAGGTCAAGAGATGACCTTGACCTAAATTAATCATATACCTTCATCTAATCCATTAGTTGTTTGCATCTACCACTTTTCAGATCTCAGGCTGCAATAGTTTTCAAAAAATAGCTAATTTCCACTTTGACTATTATAAGTCTATGGAAACTTAAAGTTACCATAGCAACCAGAGTTCTTATCTGACTGGAATAAAAAACACAAATTATGTAGAGGCTACTGTCAGGAACATGTATACAAAGTACAGGATTCATCCACTTGACAGTTTCTGAGGAGAAGATTTTTGAATGTTTTTTCAAAATTTTGCCCTTTATGGGGCCCCAGCAACCAATCAAAGTAAAGGATTAGGACAAAACTCGCAAGAAACGTCAAACACTACTCAATAAACATTTCTGCAAAAACAAAATTCAAATGTCTGTAATTTTAGCGGAAAAATAGCCGATTTCCACTTTTCCCATTATAAGTCTATGGAAACTTTAAGTTGCCATAGCAACCAGAGTTCTTATCCGCCTGGAATAAAAAACACAAACTATGTAGAGGCCACTGTCAGGAACATGTATACAAAGTATAGGCTTCATCCCCTTGACAGTTTCTGAGAAGAAGATTTTTGAATGTTTTTCGAAATTTTGCCCTATATGGGGCCCAAGCAACCAATCAAAATGAAGGATTAGGACAAAAGTCACATGAAACGTAGAGGACTACTCAATAAACATTTCTGCAAAAACAAAATTCAAATATCTCCAAAAAGACAGTAAAAACTGGCAATTTTCACTTTCTTCCATTATAAGTCTATGGGAAGCATAAGTTACCATAGTAACCAGAGTCCTTATCCGATCAAAACAAAAAACACAATTATTCTTTCCTCCTACCTGTAGATGGTGTATGTGTAATATGAGAACAATCGGCCCAGCGGTTTCAGAGAAGAAGATCTTTGAAATTGTGGACGACGGACGGACGACGGACGGACGCCGGACGGACGCCGGAGCATGGGTATACTATAAGCTCACCTATGAGCCTTCGGCTCAGGTGAGCTAAAAATTTGTATGAAAATTACATAGGTACGAGTTGACTAAGGTACGACTTAACTAAGGTACGAGTTGACCAAAAGTAGGTACGAGTTGACTAAGGTACGAGTTGACTTAGGTACGAGTTGACTTGTTGCCAATGCTACTGTGTACACTTAATGCACTAGTCATTTGAACCACAGCCCCCCCCCCCCCCCCCGCCCCCCCCTCCCCCCCCCCCGGAGAATAGCGGGGACTTTGACTTTTCTTCCACCAAATCCCAGCCAAAAGCCCTGCACTGCGGGGGAAAACAGAACAGATTGTAAAATCTCCGCTTAAGGACCCGCCATGCAGGGACTAAAGCTATAAATCCTGCTATTTTTGAGCGAAAACAAAAACTCTACATTCATCCGGCACTGCTGACAATAAATCCCGGCTCTTTTCCCCCACTATTTCCGACCCTTAACCGGGGGGAGGGGGGGGGGAGGGGCATAGAACTTTACAAAAGGGTAGTGCATATTTATTTTAAACAATAGCTTCGGGTCTGGAGTGGCTGACTAAACACAACATTTTCTTTCAAATACTGAGTATTGGTCATCAAGAAACCAGCAAATTACTTTATATGTATATTTTCAGAAAGCTCTAACTTGTTCTACCCCACCCATTTTTCTATACATGATTTTTCACCAAAGGAATCACTAATGTATGGGTATAATCGTACATGTGTTGAAGCAAACATTAAACCAACCTCTGCCTTTCCTTTACTCAGCGGTTTATCAAGGTTGCTGCTTTTCTGACGATTTAATGTTGACATGTTGAGGTGATATCAATCCGGAAGTGTAAACATTAGAATAAGACCCACTAAACAGCGAAATCTTTGTTGATACTTCCCGGTACCGCTTTATTTTTCCGACAAAATAGTCCAAACTACTAATTTAGAATACCACATACCTGGGTCTGAATATATCAGATAGGCCTATCGTACCGCAATCCCGACTTTTGTTAACAGCATATCTCCTGTATGTTGTAAAGATGTTTATTTGAAATTTTGAGATATCAAACTACGAGACACCTGGTTGCACTCAACGGCACACAGAGCACACACCTTGCATGTTTATACTGAATCTGAATCTGAATAGTTTACTGGTGACACGCCAAATGACATTATTTCACCAGGGGGTCGGATGGGGGAGAAATGAGTCCCTTGAACGCACGAGTGAAGCGAACTTGGACACACAATCATCTGACATTTCAGCAGTAGAAAACAGAGAGTCAGGGAGGTCATTCCAGTCCCTGATAGTCTGGGGAAAGAAACTACATTTATAGGCCTCTATACTAGCAGATGGAAGCTGAAATGCCTTGGAGTGGCATTAGCTAGTTGTATTGATACAAATTGCTATCAGTATAATAACATTTAGTAATGAAGAAAAACATTTAGTGTTGAAAATATTAAAAGTATTTACTGCACCCTCTAAGAGTTCAACGTCAGATATCCGTCAGTTTGAAGTATCTGACCAGTAAACCATTCAGATTCAGAACAAGTTGCAGGCTGCCAAAAGTGCAATAAGCAATTTATTATATGGTTCGTCCGTGTGTACGAACGATAACCACTCGTTTACTGCTTGTGGTTTATCGTCTCGTACACACGGACGAACCATACAATAAGTAACACTAATTGCGCCCTCTAAGTGTTCAACGTCAGATACCCAGAGATGCATAAGGTGCAGGGTGCTAAAAGTGCAATAAGCAGGCTGCCAAAAGTGCAATAAGCAACTTATTATATGGTTCATCCGTGTGTGCGGACGATAACCACTCGCTTACTGCTCGTGGCTTATCGTCTCGAACACACGAACGAACCATACAATAAGTCTTTCTTAACATCATAAAAATGTATAAACATTATATATTTACTTGTACATGTATCTTCAGTTTTGCCAGTAAATCCTTGCATATTCCATTGTTTATCATAGAGATATATTCGAGCATGTGAAGCCAAGTAGATATTTCTCAAATCGCTGACAATTCTGGCTCTTCAGCAGTGAAGCTAGAATGCCGCCTTCAGAGGCTTTGTTTCAATAAATATAGAAAGCTCATGGTGAGTCTCATTTATCATCGAGGCTAAACATGTGTCCCCACCTTTAAATTGTCATACCAGATTCCGAACGTTTTTGGCGGGCAGACGTACATAGAGGATCTTACACTCGTGGTCATTTCATATGAAATTTATTAAACGAGCCTTTTATTAAATTTATTAAACGAGCATTTTGGTTATCGCCCGCAGTATCAACCCGAGACTCCATTATCAATCCCGAGAGCTTTAGCTCGAGGGCTGATAATGGTCGAGGGTTGATACTAAGTTAGGTTAGTACATGTATACGTGAACGCTTTTTCAAAGTAACAAATAGCTGACCAAAGTCTCTCTATACAAAGAGAGACATTGTGTTTATAGAGAGACATTGCTATAATGTACGAAGAACTCGAATGCCATCATGCCAACATATGTGTGACGGGATAGCCTCCCTTGGAAATATGCAAATTCCAAACTCGAGACTTTGTGAATCGAGTAAGTGTTGGGTATACAGCGCAGTAAACCATCCTTGATGGATTGGTGGATGAGCATGCTTTTCCACCGACGGGGTTTTCTGTGGCTTGGCTTGGCTGTTCGTTACTGTTGGTGGCAGCGGTGGGATAATGACAACTGCCAGACCGGGGTTGCCTTACCCATGTAGTCCCCAGGCCAAGACTCGGGACGAGTCTTCTCGGAGGGGGGAAGTAATGTGACGGGATAGCCTCCCTTGGAAATATGCAAATTCCAAACTCGAGACTTTGTGAATCGAGTAAGTGTTGGGTATATAGCGCAGTAAACCACCCTTGGTGGATGAGCATGCTTTTACACCGACGGGGTTTTCTGTGGCTTGGCTCGGCTGTTCGTTACATATGTTTTACAAAGAGTGATCAGGCGACCGTTAAATAGATTTCGGAATTTTTTAAAATTGTGTTCATGCTGTATCGAAAACAATGTCAAAGTGGCTATAGAATTATGTTAGTTCAAAAAATAAGGCATGCACCAGGCGACTGATGTAACCTTTTAGGAATGCGTTCGAGTGCCGACACAAACATCTTCAGTGATAGCCTACAATCTTGAGCAAACTAGAATTGGAGACTTTCTTTCAATGTCGTTTAAGGTGCTCGCTAGCGTTTTTCGCAGACGTTAAGCGTAAACACTGGTAAAGTGGTCTAAATACAACTTGGCATTCGATTACAGCGCCAAGAGTTATAGTCACTTTTAAACAAGTCCCTGCCTATTTTTCAAAAGTCCTGAGCGGAGAAATCTACGTCTTCTATAGGATTTCACGTGAACTTTACCTCTTCTGCTTGTGAAAGTGTGAAATTCACGGTGAACCTTACGTGAAACGGTCGCCAAAGAAATGTGAATCTGCCGGACAGAACAGGAAACTCTACTTCTACATTCGTCAGCCATAACCCTAGCATTAATCCTAACCCTAACCCTACCTCTTGCATTAATCCTAACCATAACCATAACCCTGGCCCTAACCCTAACTCTAACCCTAGATCTCATCCCAACCATAACCCTAACCCTAACCCTAGCCTTAATAAATGGACTAAATCGCATTGTGGCTGCATGCGAAGAACTTGTCTTGGATATAACCCTAACCCTAGCCCTGGCCCTGGCCCTAGCCCTAGCCCTAGCCCTAGTCTTAGACCTAACCCTAGCCCTAATCCTAACCTCGTTGGAGGCATGAGAATCGTACCTTCTGTGATTACCGAACTTGTCTTGGACCTAGCCCTAGCCCTGGCCATGGACCCGAGGTTATTTTTTTATGCTCAGCTCAGCTGAGACTTAAATTTATCCTGATCATAAATGTTAAAATGCCAACAATTGTTGGCATTTTAACATTTATGAGCAGGATAATTTACTTTTTTTTTAATTTTGAACCTGAATTTCCCACTAATTTTGACTATTTCAACATTTATGAGCAGTTGAAATTTCATGCCCAGCTGAGCTGAGCCGTAACCCCAGCCCTAACACTAACCCTAGCCCTAACCCTAACCCTAGCATTAATCCTAACTCTAAACCTAACCCTAGCATTTATCCTAACCATTACACTGTCACTTACACTAGCTCTAACCCTAACTCTAACCCTAGACCTCACCCCAACCCTAACCCTAGCCCTAGTTCAGGGACTAAATCCGAACACGCTTCGTTGTATTTCCCAAAGAAACGTCGGTGGGTGCATGAGAATAAGACTTTCTCTGATTACCGAACTTGTCTTGGACTTAACCCTAACCCTAGCCCTAACCCTAACCCTAGCCATAACGCTAACCCTAACCCTAACCGCGTTGGATAATTGAGAATCGTACTTTTTGTGATTACCAAATTTGTCTTGGACCTAACCATAACCCTTGCTCTAACCCTAACCCTAACACTAACCCATCCCTAACCCCAACCCTAAACCTGACCCAAACCCTAACGCTAGCCCTAACCCTAACCCTAGCCCTAACCCCAACCCTAGCCCTAACCATAGCCCTAGTTCGGGGACCAAGTCCGAACATGCATCGCTATATTTTCCCGAAGAAAACTCGCTGGATGCATGAGAATCGTATTTTCTGTGATTACCGAACTAATCTTTGACCTAGCACTAACCCTAGCCCTAACTCTAACCCTAGACCTAACCCTAATCCTAACCTTAGCCCTATAGTTCGGGGACTAAGTCCGAAAATGCGTCGTTGTATTTTCCCGAAGAAACCTCGGTGGATGCATGAGAATCGGATTTTCTGTGATTACCGAACTTGTCTTGGACATAACCCTAACCGACCTAGCCCTAACCCTAACCCTAGCCCTAACCCCAACCCTAGCCCTAACCATAGCCCTAGTTCGGGGACCAAGTCCGAACATGCATCGCTATATTTTCCCGAAGAAAACTCGCTGGATGCATGAGAATCGTACTTTCTGTGATTACCGAATTTGTCTTGGACCTAACTCTAACCCTAACCCTTGCTAACCTTAGCCCTTACTCTAACCCTAGACCTAACCCCAACCCTAACTCTAACCCTAGCCCTAGTAAGGGGCCCTTGCCCTAACACTAGTTCGGGGACCAAGTCCGAACATGCATCGCTGCATTTTCCCGAAGAAACCTTGGTGGATGAATGAGACTCGGACTTTCTGTGATTACCGAACTTGTCTAACCTTACCTAACCCTAGCCCTAACCTTAGCCGTAGGAAATTTTTTTGAAGAACAACCTACTGGTCTGATTCTATTAAACCAATTCTACACCGTACGGTATGATAAAATGTTCTGTTCTATGTCATATCGGATCGGATCGGGACGTTAACTGGAGGCCCCCTGTGCAGGGACAGTCATCCCCTGTGCAGTTTAAAGATCCCTACACAGGTTCTATCCTCATGCATGTAGGCTCATCCTGCAAACACACCGGAGTGTACAATGTACACCTCCCAAGAATAATCAGAAATTGATTGATGGGAGTAACAAGAAAACAAACAAACAAACATATCGCGAAAGCGCTTTCGCTATTTAGTCATACCATAAACGACCGGAAAAGGTCCGGTCTATAGTTAACACTCTTGATTAGAGGATCCGGCAAAATGACAACAAAAGTTTGCAAAATCTGTCAAACGTTTAGAGGCAAATCTAAGCAAATTTATACCTTGTCACTCCGTAATTTAAGTGCGGACACAGAAAAGAACAGTTGGAAAGCAGTACCAAATGCTGAAGTTAAGCGATTTATTGTTGATTGCATGACTAAAGTGGGAACAAAACAGACCCATGCTGCAAGTTTGTCTGAGAACCTCACAGCTGCTGATTATAGAGGACACTACAGTCATGGTCTTAACAGACTTGGTGTGTGATTTTATTTTATTGTTGCATGTTTTAAAATCACTTGTACTGTTCTCATGCTGCAGATAAGTCTGTTTATTGTAATTTCTATGATAAAAATGGCAACCAAAAGAAGGAAGTTTGTTGAACAGAATGTTCATTACGAAAACTTGCCCATGCAATATACAAAGATTTTTTGAGCTTTAAAAATTAAATATTTTCAGCTGAAAATTGTTGATATTTTTCTTATTTTTGCTCAAAACATAGATTGCGGGTACTCGTTAGAACCGCCTCGCCGAGGCGGTTCTAACGAGTACCCACAATCTATGTTTTGGAGCAAAAATAAGAAAAATAGGTATACCCCTGCATACCCCAGTTTAACTATATAAAAATGGGGTTTGAGGGGGTATTCATTGCACGGACATGTTTTCCTGATATGGCTGTTTTAGAGAAATAATATTACTCATGAATGTGTAATAAAAGTTGATGAAAAAGCTCCTACCCTATACAATGCTTCATTGCTACATAGGTAAGAGACAAAAATCATGTTTATCATAATATTGACCTTTACTTTTCAGTAAGACCAGTGCATCAGACAAAACTGAGCAGTCTGGTCAATGATCAGGATTTTTTTTTCTATTCACACCATTCAAGACCAGGTGTAGACGGAATATTTCCATCAGTATTCCGTTAAACCTCTCCATACTGACGGAAATGCGATATATTCAGCCCTTGGTCGAAAATGGAAATTCAGCAAAACTGCAAAACTGTGTTATTTTAACTTATTTTAGATCTTTTCTTGCATATGTGACATAAATAATTAATATTCTAGTCGTTAAGGTACGCAGAATCATAATATACTTCATTTTTTCTATGGAAAATTTCAAAGTTGTCTATAAATAGGTCAGGGGAGACTACTATAGAATTATTGACTCAAAGTCGAAAATCGTTTGTTTTCCTACATTAATTTACACGTTTTAGGCAATTTTATGTGTTTACTGGAAGATCTTTGGTACTGGTACAAATACATAACAAAACTAATATGATAAATCGCAAAATAACATAGAGCTCTGCAAGTCACTTACAAAATCCGCAATCAGTTCGACATTGGTTTAAATGCAACCTAGCTATGCTAAGCTGTCAGGGAAGTGGAACGAGGTACCGAAGTGGAGCAGAGTCACAGTTAGCCAGCTGATCTAGACCAGGTGTTATTCCACTATCACAGATCCTTAAATTTTAGAGTATTCAAAGTTCAACTTAGCAAGTGGGTGTTTAAAAATTTAGAAAATGAAAAAGAGAGTAAACCTAGTATTTTGATAACTTTTCAGCCATGTATGTACATGACATCTCCTCTGGTAACACAACGTCCGATAGTGAACCAAAGTTGGTGAAAGAAACAGCTGCTACAGCCTATGTTGATGGACAAAACCTTCTTGGTCCGGTGGTAGGCAACTTCAGTATGAAAATAGCCATTGAAAAGGCCAAACAGTCCGGTGTTGGATGGGTAGTTGCTTCAGGTAAAACATATGAGCAGCGTCATGAGAAAATCAACAATGTGGTTTTAAGAACAGGTCCGACACAAACCAAGCTCTACAGGCACAGAAGATGGCTGGAGCTTTGAAATTTTGAATTTAAAAAGTAGAGGAATTGTACTATCAGAGTAGCAAAAACAAAGGCGCTGGTCTGTACCCTTGTTTAGATTGTTGGTTTTCTCATGATGTGGCTCAAATGAACTTTAAAATGTTAAATCGCAGAACTATAAGCTTAAATAAGGCAGCATGTATTTGGTATAGAATGCAAAGCATTTTATGGAAAGCCTCAAAATCTCAACATTCTGAACACTTTGAGTGCAGTAGAAAAAGTGCATAATTTGTGATATTGAAAGCTGCTTAGAAGAGCATTGAAAAGGCAGTTTAAATAAACAAGACATATTTTGAGAAAAGAAAAAATATTATAAAACATCATAGCATTATTGATGATGA
Organism: Rugalucina vietnamica; assembly: GCA_964017185.1. Classification (NCBI taxonomy): domain Eukaryota; kingdom Metazoa; phylum Mollusca; class Bivalvia; order Lucinida; family Lucinidae; genus Rugalucina; species Rugalucina vietnamica. The sequence goes on from OZ024873.1 coordinate 53,028,604, forward strand.
CTCCTTTTTTCTGTTTGCTTTAGGGTCAAACCACTATGGTATTGCTGGATACTATGCTTTACAGGCTTGTGAGAAAGGTTTACTGGTAATTTTAGTTTCTAGAGGTTATAAATACATGTATTTGCTTAACATGAAGATAAATGAGCCTCGACGCGAGAAAACGGGGCTTCGGGGTTTCCGACCAGGTCCGACACTAACCGGTCTGTACAGTCTCAGAAGCAGGCTGGAAGCTTGAAATTTCGGATTTAGGAAGAAAAGAAATTGTACTATCCGTGTAGCGAAAACAAAGGCTCTGATCAGCTTCGCAGTTACTGCGAAGCTGATCTGCGCCTTTGTTTTCGCCTAGGCGAAACTCCCGTTTTCTCACGATGCGGCTCAAATTAACTGCAGCACGTGAATACCTGTTTTTAAATTATACAAGAAATATTTATAGGGCCAAGCTATAGATCAGCTTCATGTCTTCTGTTTTGTGACTGACTAGTAGAGAGTGTCATTGTTTTTGATCTAACTCAAGCCCTTTTTTCATCAGGATAACATGTTTGTGAAATGTATACATATCCCTTAAACCCCACACTTGGGTTTAGAGAGGTATACAATTTTTGTTATTTTCGATCCAAAACACCAATAATGATTGTGGCTACTCGTTAGCACCGCCTCACCAAGGCATTATAACATGTACCCACAGTCAATGTTTTTAGCTTAATTTATATTGAAAATATTTTTTTCTAGAAAAATTTTCAATTTTTACAGCTGAAAAAATCTGTATATTGCATGGGCAAGTTTTCCGTATAATCTGAAGTTATTTTTTTCCGTATTGATGAAGTAAAATTTAATGTATATTCTTTATAATTGAGCCACTGCATAAGAAAACAGGCAAAATGCTTAGGCGAAAACAAAGGCACAGATCAGCTGTGCAGTGACTGCACAGCTGATCAGTGCCTTTGTTTTCGCTACACAGATAGTACAATCCTTTCTCTAGTAAAATCCAAAATTTCAAGCATTTAGCCTGCTTCTGTGACTGTACAGGCCGGTTTGTGTCAGAGCTCATTGGAAACCCAAATTGTTGGTTTTCTCACACACAGGCTCAATTAATTGTTGATTGTGTTTCAGGGCATGTCATTTACCAACACTTCACCCTTACAAGTTCCTACCAGGGCCAGAAAGGTTTGCATTACGAAAACTTGCCCATGCAATATACAAAAAAATTTTCACCTGTAAAAATTGAAAATTTTCAGTGGAAAATTTTTGATATTTTTCTTATTTTTGCTCAAAACATAGATTGTGGGTACACGTTAGAACCGCCTCGCCGAGGCGGTTCTAACGAGTACCCACAATCTATGTTTTGGAGCAAAAATAAGAAAAATAGGTATACCCCTGCATACCCCAGTTTTGCTATATAAAAGTGGGGTTCAAGGGGGTATACATTACACGGACATGTTTTCCTGATGTTTATCTTGATTTATACCTGATAATTGTGCTTTGATTGGCATAAAAGTCCTCATAAAATCACAAATAAAAGCTCATTACTACACTGAAAAAAAGTTATAAGAGGCCACTTTTCAAACGTATTTTTGTTTTCTAAGCCATGTTCAAAATTGCATGTTTTGCCTAAAGACGTGTCTTTCAAGAAGGTAAAGTTACTAAGTGTGGCAGAAATAATTTTATTTCACTAAACACGCTTTTGGAGTAAAAGTGCAAAAATTATTTTTTTTTTTTTTTTTTTTTTTTTTTTTTTTTTTTTTTTTTTTTATTTTGTTACATCACTTCATTCATTGAAATGTGGAACAGGTATCATCAAAGGGGTCCTTCTGGCTTGAAAAAACATTAAAAATTCGATTTTTCTCTACCGGTAGATAAATGCATTTTAAAAAAATTGCCATTTCCGAGATTTTTTGAAAAATTCAACAACAGGGGCGTATCCAGGCGGACGCCTGGAAGCCCGGGCTTCAACGTGATTTTTTCAAGTATGGTATTTCCCCGGGTCTTTCTGAGAAAAAATTATGAAAAACAAGTAATTTTAACTGAAAAAAGGTGTTGGGCTTCAACATTACGCATTTCCTGGCTACGCCCCTGAACAATGTGCCTCAAACATGTTAATCCCTGTTTAATTCACTTGACTAGGCCTGGAAATGAGAGATATAATTCAAAAGAGCTGTATTAGATGATTTTCGAGGACAAACAGGTCACGACTGTCGCACACTTCCGGTTTCAATGCCAAATTTTAACAAACATAATTGTGGACAATTTTTTTAAATTTTCAAAGTTTATCAGAGTCAAGTACTAGACATAAATAATCGCTGAAAATTTCAATGCCATGCTGCTGATAATAATGCAAGAGGAGAAGAACAAAGAATGTATGCAAATTGTATGGAAAAAGCTGAATCCCTGTTATTCATGTCGCTGCCTTCTTGCATTTATAAAACAGAAAAGAAAATTCTTATTGCAGCAACACATTTGACTTGATTTTACCTTACATCATGGCAGTCAGTAACACTTTCAAATAAATTAAACTGCTAAACACAATGTCTTAATATGACATTTGAAATGAGGGTACCTTTACTCATGCTTCGTCTGTGTGAGAAGTATCACACATTTTGGAATGCAGAAACTCACAGAGCCATTGTTAGACATTGGTTTATTCATATGATAGTGAATTTTAATTGATCGTATTTTACTTTCTGAACCAGAAGAAAAAAATTAAGGGGGCCTCATGTAACTTGTTTTCAGTGTATATGAGCCTTCACATGAGAAAACCAACAATTTGGGTTTTCGACCAGGTCTGACACAAACTGACCTGTACAGCCACAGAAGCAGGGTAGAAGCTTGATTTGGGATTGAAGAAGAAGAGGAATAGTACTATGTGTGTAGTGAAAACAACGGCGCTGATCAGCTGTGCTGTGCATATGAAGATTGTTGGTTTTCTGATGTGGCGGCCCATATTATATTCAATTTTTTTTTCTTTTGCCTTAGGCTTTAAGATCAAGGTGGTATATAACAGCCTTAATCATGTGACCATGTAAAAAAATTTAACCCTTTCAGACTTTGCAAGACTTTTTCAAACGGAAATTACACTGTTTATTATATAAATTGTGTTATATACAAAGTATATTTGGATACTGCATAACTCATATTATGCACTAGTCATTAATTTTGTAATCACGGCCCCCACCCCTGGAGGAGAGTTGGGAATAGCGGGGAAAAAGAGACAGGATTTTACTGTGCGTTGATCGGCATTAAAGTCCTCATAAAATCACAAATAAAAGCTCATTACTACACTGAAAAAAAGTTATAAGAGGCCACTTTTCAAACATATTTTTGTTTTCTAAGCCATGTTCAAAATTGCATGTTTTGCCTAAAGAAGTGTCTTTCAAGAAGGTAAAGTTACAAAGTGTTCAGAAATAATTTTATTTCACTAAATGCGTATTTGGAGTAAAAGTGCAAAAATTATTTCTTTATTTTTTTTTCTTAAATAAAAATTGGTTACAGCACAACATTCATTGAAATGAGGAACAGGTATCATCAAAGGGGCCCTTCTGGCTTAGAAAAACACTAAACATTTGATTTTTCTCTACAGGTAGATTTTTTATGCATTTTTAGCTCACCTGAGCCGAAGGCTCACAGGTGAGCTTATAGGATAGGCAGGCATCCGGCGTCCGTCGTCGTCGTCCGTCGTCGTCGTCCGTCGTCGTCCGTCGTCGTCCGTCCACAATTTCAAAGAAGAATATTTCTGAAGCTAGTAGGCCGATCTTGATCAAATTTAATGTGAACCATAATTGGGTTGGGGGATTGGTGGCATTAGGTTTTGGAGCAGATTGTATCAAAATTGTGGTTTCCATGGCAACAGATAGGTCCCATAGACTTACAATGGGAAAAACTAAAAAAATCTTCTTCTCTGAAACCACTAGGCCCACAGCTTTGATATTTGGTATGTAGCAATGGCTAATGGTCCTCTACATAAATTGTGCCATTCATGCCCCTGGGGTCAAATTTGGCCACGCCCCGGGGGGTCGATAGTCTCCATAGACTAGCTATGGGAAAAAAATTAAAAAATCTTCTTCTCTGAAACCACAGGGCCCACAGCTTTGATATTTGGTATGTGGCAATGGCTAATGGTCCTCTACATAAATTGTGCCAGCCATGCCCCTGGGGTCAAATTTGGCCACGCCGGGGGGGGGGGATAGTTTCCATAGACTTACAATTGGAAAAACTAAAAAAATCTTCTTCTCTGAAACCACTAGGCCCACAGCTTTGATATTTGGTATGTAGCAATGGCTAATGGTCCTCTACATAAATTGTGCCATTCATGCCCCTGGGGTCAAATTTGGCCACGCCCCAGGGGTTGATAGTCTCCATAGACTTACTATGGGAAAAAAATTAAAAAATCTTCTTCTCTGAAACCACAGGGCCCACAGCTTTGATATTTTGTATGTGGCAATGGCTAATGGCCCTCTACATAAATTGTGCCAATCATGCTCCTGGGGTCAAATTTGGCCACGCCCCGGGGGTCGATAGTCTCCATAGACCTACAATAGGAAAAAACTAAAAAAATCTTCTTCTCTGAAACCACTAGGCCCACAGCTTTGATATTTGGTATGTAGCAATGGCTAATGGTCCTCTACATAAATTGTGCCATTCATGCCCCTGGGGTCAAATTTGGCCACGCCCCAGGGGTTGATAGTCTCCATAGACTTACTATGGGGAAAAAAATTAAAAAATCTTCTTCTCTGAAACCACAGGGCCCACAGCTTTGATATTTTGTATGTGGCAATGGCTAATGGTCCTCTACATAAATTGTGCCAATCATGCCCCTGGGGTTAAATTTGGCCACGCCCCGGGGGTCGATAGTCTCCATAGACCTACAATAGGAAAAAACTAAAAAAATCTTCTTCTCTGAAACCACAGGGCCCACAGCTTTGATATTTGGTATGTGGCAATGGCTAATGGTCCTCTACATAAATTGTGCCAGCCATGCCCCTGGGGTCAAATTTGGCCACGCCCCGGGGGTGGATAGTTTCCATAGACTTACAATTGGAAAAACTAAAAAAATCTTCTTCTCTGAAACCACTAGGCCCACAGCTTTGATATTTGGTATGTAGCAATGGCTAATGGTCCTCTACATAAATTGTGCCATTCATGCCCCTGGGGTCAAATTTGGCCACGCCCCAGGGGTTGATAGTCTCCATAGACTTACTATGGGAAAAAACTTAAAAAATCTTCTTCTCTGAAACCACAGGGCCCACAGCTTTGATATTTTGTATGTGGCAATGTCCTCTACATAAATTGTGCCAATCATGCCCCTGGGGTCAAATTTGGCCACGCCCCGGGGGTCGATAGTCTCCATAGACCTACAATAGGAAAAAACTAAAAAAATCTTCTTCTCTGAAACCACAGGGCCCACAGCTTTGATATTTTGTATGTGGCAATGGCTAATGGTCCTCTACATAAATTGTGCCAATCATGTCCCCGGGGTCAAAATTGGCCACGCCCCGGGGGTGGATAGTCTCCATAGACCTACAATAGGAAAAACTAAAAAAATCTTCTTCTCTGAAACCACTAGGCCCACAGCTTTGTTATTTGGTATGTAGCAATGGCTAATGGTCCTCTACATAAATTGTGCCATTCATGCCCCTGGGGTCAAATTTGGCCAGGCCCCGGAGGTTGATAGTCTCAATAGACTTGCTATGGGAAAAAATTAAAAAATCTTCTTCTCTGAAATCACAGGGCACACAGCTTTGATATTTTGTATGTGACAATGGCTAATGGTCCTCTACATAAATTGTGCCAGCCATGCCCCTGGGGTCAAATTTGGCCACGCCCCGAGGGTAGATAGTCTCCATAGACTTACAATGGGAAAAACTAAAAAAATCTTCTTCTCTGAAACCAAGAGGCCCAGAGCTTCTATATTTTGTATGTAGCAATGTTCGGTAGTCCCCATTATAAATTGTGCCAGTCATGCCCCTGGGTCAAATTCGGCCATGCCCCGGGGGTCAATAGTGTCCATGCATAGACTTTCATTGGTCGATTCTCAATTAATTTAAATCTCATGAGCTTACAATGTGATAATCTCTCAGGTGAGCTACAGGACCAATGGTCCTCTAGTTAACAAATTGCCATTTCCGAGATTTTTTGAAAAATTTAACAATGTGCCTCAAACATGTTAATCCCTGTTAAATTCACTTGACTAGGCCTGGAAATGAGAGACATAACTCAAAAGAGCTGTATTAGATGATTTTCAAGGACAAACAGGTCATGACTGTGCAGGGCTTTTGGCAGGGATTTGCTGGAAAGAAAAAGTCCCCGCTATTCCCTGGGGGTGGGGGGTGCCATGGTTATAAATGAGTAGTGCATAATTGAATTTGAATAAAGGATGTTCGCTGCCAATGAAAAAGTATTCAAACTTTTTTCTAAATATTCTTTTTTGATTCCAGATTACAACACAAAACATTTGAAAACAAAATAAGTATAGGGTAGTATGCATTTTTTCAAGCTACATGCCTCTGAATGAGACCTCTGAACACCGTGTCTTAAATTTAGTAAAATTAATTCAATTTTTAATTATTTGAAACATACCTGTCTGGAACAAAAATACACCTAGAATGCTTTCAAAAGTCATAGCATTTACGCAATGCGGATTACATGTATTTTGGACCAAAAGCATAGAAAAATTTGCAACTTGAAGTGGGTGATAAATTTTTACGAGTCGTTTTCCAACTCTAACCCCACACTTGAAATGTCAGAAAAAATCAATATTTTGAAATGTGCCAAACCCATATTCGTAGATTCAAACTTTTTCTTGTATTTTCACACAACATAGAACTTGGTTATATTGTTCCAATAAAAGAAAGAAATATATGGGGTAGTGTGCGTATAAGAGAGAACCAACAGCTTGAAAATCGCCATGTTAAGCCTTTTTTCGGCTGTTTTATTTCTTAAAGCCCATTTCATAAAACCACCTAAAATTTTAAAACTAGCACACAAAAGACAGAAACACTGACTTAGAAGACCACATACACATATAAAAAAACTGCTCCTGCTAAAATAAACATCGAACTAGTGCAATTAATTTAATGATGTGTAATATTCAAGTTTTATCTACCCTACCCCCAAAATTTTTTGACAACTAAAATTTTATGAAAAGTTGCAGAAAATGGGGTGAAAAAAAAACGAAGTTCCTTAGACTGACATTTTTCATGGCTCATTCAATGCATATCATCAATATGTACCCAAATAGAAAATATTTGGAAAATATCTGCAACCATTTATGAGATATTCAACAAAAGAAAAAACGGAAGTTCCGAAATGTCAAATGTTAGCAGCGAATATCCTTAAAACTCAGGTTTTCTCGCTGATTCATTGAATTTGAAAAGTATTCTTTCATATCAAATTGAGAAAATTTGCTTGTATTTTCTAGCCAATATTAGGAACCAACCCATTATGTTTAGCTGCCCCAGCAAACGATGGAGATAGTTTTGTTCTAGACATGGCTACCTCAACTTGTGCGCTAGGAAAGGTAAGCGACATCTACTCTTTAGTAGACTCCGACATAAAACGACTATATACAGTCAGAGCTGTTTATATAGATATATATAGAAATACATTTTTTGAGGAATCAGTTAAAATTGTTCCATCATTTGTCAGTAAAAATATAGATGAGAAATTTACTTTTATCATGGAATGTACAGACTATGACATTGCTTATATATGCATATCAAATACTTATAAAATGTTTAAAGCCAGAAGCACATTAATAAATAACAATAGCAGTAACATCAGGAAAACATGTCCGTGAAATAAATACCCCCTCATACCCCACCTTTATATATACTAACCCAAACTCCTAACGCAACAAGAAATGTGGCTGAATTTTATAGAAATAAATTTTGCAGGCAAACAAACTGATAGAAGTTAGTCAAAAATGGTCAACAAACATTTTAAAACCATTAGTTATTTTCTACAGATTAGGGATCACTGAGCTGTGCTCTGATTGGTCAAAACGCTATTTTCCCATTTTCATTGTATTCTTGACGTTTTGATGACCATGGCTTTGCATTTCACAATTCTGTAACGTTTGTCCATTCTGGAAAACGTTGTTGCATGGGAAAACACCGCCCCAATTTCTTACAAGATTACTTTGAACTTAAAAAACTTAGCGTTTTTGTGTTTCACTCATGAACGCCTATTCATTCAATACAAATTCAAAATCGAAGAAAATCGCTAAAACAACGATTTCTATTCATTTTGAAGTCCGAAACTGTCAAGTTGTGTTGCCTTTAAATGTTACTAAGCTCAGCTCCGAAGATTGTACCGGTTTGTGTTAAATCCTATCCAGAGAATTTTGCAAAAATCCAATTTTCGCCTACCATCAATCGATTGCATTTCATTTCCTTGTTACTGCTCAGCGATCCTCAGAATTTTAACCAAACATGCAACGAATAACACACTTCTGCTCAGATGCTTTTGGATGTCCCATAAACTTCAAACATTTGAAGTTAACAAAGCTTTTTTTACTGGTGTACGAATACATGTCACATGCCGAATATCGGCAAAGTCCCATGCATTTCGTTCTTTAACAGACGCACTGCCTCTGTAGAATCGATTGATTCGTGACAATTAGCGACTTGTGGTAAAAACTGAAGTTCCATGTGATGCTTGGATAACCCAGCATTTTATTTTAAGATGTATTTCGGTCAAATTATAAACAGGACGAGTGCAACTGAGAAAACAAACCACTGTTGCGATAGCTCTTTGGGTTAGTATAGTAAAACTGGGGTATGCAAGGGTATACATGTACCTATTTTTCTTATTTTTGCTCCAAAACATAGATTGTGGGTACCCACAATTTATGTTTTGAGCAAAAATAAGAAAAATATCAAATTTTTTCTACCGAAAATTTTCATTTTTAACAACTTTAAAAATCTCTGTATATTGCATGGGCATGTTTTCGTAATGAGTAAGTACAATGTACCTCATATTGAAGAAATATTGGTTTGGCATGTTGTGGTAGATGTTGACATTTTTTGGAGGTAACGCTGCCCCCTGGGGTGCATGTTGAATGCTCATGTTTGCAACTTCTTGCATACATTGATTTTCTACATGCGGGGGGAGTAGTCTTGATGCTGAAAATTGACAATTTTGATAGTTTGGTCTAATAAACAAAAACATGCCAAATGAATAAATACAGTATATGTTTAAGAATGAAAGAAACTTATCTATACAAATCTGTAAGGGTATATATTTGTGATTGTATTTGTTCATGTATTTGTGACTTTGTAATTGAACATGTAAATGTATACATGTGTATGTGAGTGGTGGCAGTCCAGTGACTGGACTTTATACCAATAAAATTGATTTGATTTATACAGTCTACCAGACCCTTTATATAGCAGTTTTATGTCCAAGCCAACAATTTTTCAGTTCATTTTGGCATGTCACAAACCAGTTAAAAGGGAAATTAGCATGTCTTAGCTCAAGAGCACAATCTGCACTAGTAGGTTCTAGCCCAGGACCTCTGTTTTCAGTCCACTGCACTCCCTGGAAATAAGTATTTGCCATACCATTTAGCTGAATCTTATCAAAACCTGCATGGCAAGTCTTAAAACTTGGTCCTAACTGTCATTTTTCATATTTTGCATGTTTTTAAGTTAAAGTCTAAAAACTTGCCTCTAACTAAGTCTGATACTGGCAGAGAACTTTTGCATAGTGGACTATAGTAAAATTATTTTCATGACTTAGTTTGTCCTAATGTTACCTACAGAAACTTTGGAAATCAGTGAGCCAGACAAACGTTTTTATGGCTAAAATGAATTTTGAATAGGGATTTTTGCATGGGCAAGGGAGTTAATCGGTGATCAGGAAAAAATGTTTTTGACCAGAACTTGTTTATTTGTCGACCAATTTTCAAAACTTTTGCTGCACATTTTGCGACAAACTAAATGCTCAATTGTGTTAATAAAATATTCAATCTACATTTAAACAGTTGCAAAATATCTGTGAAAAACCATGATCACTAGGAAACAGAATTGTCAATTTAGTTTTTTCCCCACCTCGATTTTTGGAATGGGAATTTATTTCGGATTGCTTCTTTTCCTGATCATTGCCTACTCGTACCTTTTAAGTATTGTGAATACAATGTACATGTATAATGTGTGTATACAGTTAGCAACTGTTAAAACTTATGGACAGAGTTTTAAAAGGCTAAAAACTAATGTTGGCTTGCAGTGGTATTTTGTTTTTTAGATTGAACTACACGATAGGAAGGGCATAGACATTCCCACTGGCTGGGGAGTTGATGGGCAGGGTAAGGTGAGTGGCTAGTGCAGTAATCATTACGAAAACTTGACTATCCAATATATAACACAGTAAAAATTGAAACATTGGAGAAAAAATTTGATATTTTTAATATTTTTGCTCAAAACATTGATGGTGACTACATGTTAGAACCGGTTCTAACGAGTACCCTGAAACTATGTTTTGGATCAAACATAAGAACAATAGGTATATCCCTGTAAATACCGCTATAAAAAGGGTTGCTATGCTTACATTACACTACCTTGTTATGCATTAGCATGCTGCGAACATTCTCTTATAAAATTAAGTGCGGTTACCCGAGAAACTAGGTGCTAACTCTGGTTAGATAATGAAGTGCGGTTTTGAGGCTTCCTGCTGATAACAGGTGGTTTTAATTCACCCTGTAGTAATTATGGCAATAAAATTCTGCAGTGGACAGAGTCTGATATCTACTTGTTAAATTTGACCAAAAAATAACATTTTTAGTATCTTGTTGAGGTAAAGAAAATGAGAAAAATACAGGTAGATGTAGCTAAATACTCTAGGTGTTAATTAGTTCATTTACATAATAAGTGCATAACAGCAAGATAAGAATTCTTGTTTTCAGATATAATAAGAGATGTTCTCATCATGTACAATTAAAACATTGCTATATTCCTCAAGAAATAATCAAGGACTTTCTACGGAAAACTGTGGAAACTCCTTGAAATAATTAACCTAGGATTTTGAAATTTAGAACCAAGCTTGTGGTTTCTTTTAATGAATTATAGAAGGGGATCTGTTAGTTTGAAACTGGTAAACTAGGGCTCACTGCTAATTTTCAGTATTTTGAATGTCTTTGTTTTTAGGCTTCCACCGACCCTAAGCCAGTATTAGAGGGTGGAGGACTGATGCCACTTGGAGGGTCAGAACTAACAGGTCTGTATTATAGCCATTCAACTGAAAAATGTCACTATGATCCTCAAACAACTGATGCACAGAATCTGGGGATCTTCTTTGTGTTAAGGCTGACTGTAATCTTAACCCATTTTTGACGATTAGAATTACCAATCGTTATCAATAGGGTGAGTCCACTTTCATTTTAGGGGCATCACGAGTGAGTTTGAATTTTTATTCCATTTTTCGATAAAATTTCTTTGTGCAAATGGAATAGCCCCAGATGGGATGCCGCATTCTGCGGCGTCACATCTGGGGCTATACTGTTTGCATGTGTCCCACAAAAGGATGCTAGGCTTATATGAGTTTAATGTGCAATTACTGCACAGCTGATCAGCACCTTTGTTTTCGCATATGCATAAAGCGGGTTTTCTCATAATGGGCGGTGGTGTGGTGGTAGTGCGTCGGACTCCAAATCGAGAGATCCTTGGTTCGATCACCACAATTATCTCCATGTTGTGTCCTTGAGCAATACACATCAACTCCCTACAGTACTGGTTACACCCAGGAAGAGTTAGCTCCGTCCCGACATGACTGAAAAATTGTTGACTGGGATGTTAAGCCTCATCACTAACTATCATAATGTGGCTCATTTATGATTACAGGTGGTTATAAAGGTTATGGTTTAGCCATGTTGGTGGAGATATTCTGTGGCATTCTGGGAAATGCAGCTTATGGCCCTAACATCAGAAAATGGAAGAATGATGATAGAGTAGCCAATTTGGTACACAATTTTGCATTTTTAATATTCATTCATTAAAATTCTTTGAGTGAAATGTAAATCTATTTTCAAATTTATACAACTGTTAGTTGTTTTTCTTCCTCTTCAACTTTGGTAAAATCATGCACACTAAATTTACAACAAAACATTTAACATGATACATGTATATGCCAGCAAGTAACACTAACTAGTTACTTTTTCCCCATTTGTATTTTATTCATAATTGGTTACTTTTGCTTTCCATAGGGTCAATGTTTCATAGCGGTAGATCCTAATGCCTTTGCGCCAGGATTCTCTGACAGAATGGGAGATTTGATATCAATATGTAGAGGCCTTGAACCTGTGAGTATATTTAGATCCTCTTGCATAAAGCATTTTTTTCCTAGGAAAATCCTAAATCATATCTCTGGCAATGATAATGTAACATATTTGGGGTACATGAGTCATGGCGCGAGAAAATGACATTCTGGGTTTCATACATGATACCTCCCTCTTCATCAGGGAGACTCCAGGAAATGAGCTGTAAAATTGGAAAAAAATCTTCTAAAATGTACCTTTTTTAAAAAAAAAAAAATCAAAATCTCCTTGAAATGAATCGGGAGTTTTCCTTTTTTACATTTTTCAAAAATCTCCCTCTTTCCTCTTTCAAACTCTTCCGGCCAGGTGCGACACAAACAATTACCACAAAGATGGCCTGCGCCTTTGTTTTCGCAAAGACAATAATCTAGTTTTCTCATGACGCTGCTCATATGTTGAAGTGTGAGAGTAAAAGTAGAGTTGGTACATGTATACCATTCATCTTTACCATGAAAATGGATTTGCATATCTTTGCATATATGCGAAAAGGCAGATCAGCTGTATATTAACTATAGAAGTTTAATCCCTCTTGTTAAATCTGAAATTTCAAGCTTCTAGCCTCTTCCATGTCTGGACAGACTGGCTTGTATCAGGCCTGATAGGATTCCCTGAAGACCAGTTTTCTTGTATCATGCATCATGGCTCATTTCATCCTAACCAGATCAAGTTATGGGGTGTGTAGTATAGCGTGAATAATTAAATGAGTCTATGATTGGGTTTCCGACCAGATCCAACACAAATCAGGCTGTACAGTCACAGCATAACGCTAGAAGCTTGAAACTTTGGATATAAGTAGACGAGGAATAGTACTATCCGTGTGGCAAAAACAAAGGCACTGATCAGCTTCGCGGTACCGCAAAGGTGATCTGTGTCTTTGTTTTCGCATATGCAAATTGTTGGTTTTCGCATGCGAAGGCTCAAATGCTATTGTTTATCAGATGGAGAACGAGACTGAAGTATTGGTTGCTGGCGACCCCGAGAGACAACATATGTCCATGTGTGATAGTAGAGGGGGTATACCATATCATCCTAACCAAATTACTTTTGGGGTATGTAACATTGTAGTATATACATGTAATTATTTCTTTTGGATATATAATAAATTCTCCTCAAAATAAATCTCCACAAAATCAGAATTTCCGTGAGTTCCCTTGAATCCCCTTGTTCAATAGAATTAACAGGTATTCCTATATACATGTACTATGCATTGATCAACAAAATTTTGCCACATATGTAGCACAATCATAAATCATCACTATTGATCGTAAAAAAAAAAAAAAAAAAAAAAAAAAAAAAACTACCAATTTTTAGCTCACCTGAGCTGAAGGCTCACAAGGTGAGCTTATAGTATACAAATGGTCCGGCGTCCGTCCGTCGTCCGTCCGTCCGTCCGTCCGTCGTCCACAATTTCAAACATCTTCTTCTCTGAAACCGCTTGGCCGATGAAAGCCAAATTTTAGGTGGAGCATCCTTGGGTAGGGGGAATGAAAGTTTGTTCCCGGGATCTTGGTCACATGACCAAGATGGCTGCCACACCCATATATGGTAAAAACCACTCAAAAATCTTCTCCAGAACCGGCGGGCCGATTTCCACGAAACTTGGTATGTAGCATCGGGGACTCCAGCCCATCGAAGTTTGCGAAAATGATGACCTTTGGGGTGACCTTGACCTATTTTATGGCAAGGTCAATTTTGGAAACATAGGCTTTTACACTGGTAAAAGTGAAAACCATGGATTTTTTGATAACTATTGCAGCCTGAGACCTTAAAAGTGGTAGATGCAGAGAACTAATGGAGTAGATGAAGGTACGTAATCAATTTAGGTCAAGGTCATCTCTTGACCTTGGCCGGTCTGTGGTCTATACACACTTTCCAAAGAACTCCTCTGAAACCGCTTGGCCGATGAAAGCCAAATTTTATGTGGAGCCTCCATGGATATGTGGAACGAAAGTTTGTTCGTGAAAACCGGGTCACATGACCAAGATGGCCGCCACGCTCATATATGGTAAAAACAACTCAAAAATCTTCTTCTCCAGAACTGGCAGGTCGATTTCCACGAAACTTGGTATGTATCATCAGGAACCCCAGCCCGTCATAGTTTGCGAAAATGATGACCCTGGGATGACCTTGACCTATTTTACGTCAAGGTAAATTTTGGAAACATAGGTTACTTGGGAAAATTTCAAACATCTTCTTCTCTGAAACTGCATGGCCTATGAAATCCAAATTTTATGTAGAGCATCAATGGGTAGGTGGAACGAAAGTTTGATCGCGAAGTCCGGGTCACATGACCAAGATGGCCGCTACGCCCTTATATGGTAAAAACCTCTCAAAAATCTTCTTGTCCAGAACCAGCGTGCCGATTTCCATGAAACTTGGTATGTGGCATCGGGGACTCCAGCCCATCATAGTTTGCGCAAATTATGACCTTGGGATGACCTTGACTTATTTACGGCAAGGTCAATTTTCGAAACATAGGCTTTTACATGGGAAAAAGTGAAAACAATGAATTTTTTGAAAACTATTGCAGCCTGAGACCTGAAAAGTGGTAGATGCAGAGAACTAATGGAGTAGATGAAGGTATGTAATTAATTTGAGTCAAGGTCATTTCTTGACCTTGGCCAGTCTTTGGTCCATACACATCTTTTAAATATCTTCTTCACTGAAACCTTTTGGCCAATCAAAGCCAAATTTTATGTGGAGCTTCCATGGGTAGGGGGAACAAAAGTTTGATCGCAAAATCTGGGTCACATAACCAAGATGGCCGCCACGCCCATATATGAAAAAAAAAAACATTCAAAAATCTTCTTCTCCAGAACTGGCAGGCCGATTTCCGCGAAACTTGGTATGTAGCATCGGGGACTCCATCCCAACGTAGTTTGCGCATATGATGACCTTTCAGTGACCTTGACCTATTTTACGGCAATGTCAATTTTGGAAACATAGGCTTTTACATGGGAAAAAGTGAAAACCATGGATTTTTTGATAACTATTGCAGCCTGAGACCTTAAAAGTGGTAGATGCAGAGAACTAATGGAGTAGATGAAGGTATGTAATTAATTTAGGTCAAGGTCATCTTTTGACCTTGGCCGGTCTGCGGTCTATACACACTTTTCAAAGATCTTCTTCACTGAAACCCCTTTGCCAATGAAAGCCAAATTTTATGTGGAGCCTCCATGGGTAGGGGTAATGAAACCGGGTCACATGACCAAGATGGCCGCCACGCCCATATATGGTAAAAACAACTCAAAAATCTTCTTCTCCAAAACCGGTGGGTCGATTTCCACGAAACTTGGTATCATCGGGGACCCCAGCCCGTCATAGTTTGCGAAAATGATGACCCTTGGATGACCTTGACCTATTTTATGTCAAGGTCAATTTTGGAAACATAGGCTTTTACATGGGAAAATTTCAAACATCTTTTTCTCTGAAACTGCTTGGCCGATGAAAGCCAAATTTTATGTGGAGCATCAATGGGTAGGGGAAACGAAAGTTTGATCTCGAAGTTCGGGTCACATGACCAAGATGGCCGCCACACCCTTATATGGTAAAAACCCCTCAAAAATCTTCTTCTCCAGAACCAGCGTGCCGATTTCCATGAAACTTGGTATGTAGCATCGGGGACTCCAGCCCATCATAGTTTGCGCAAATGATGACCTTGGGATGACCTTGACCTTTTTTACGGCAAGGTCAATTTTCAAAACATAGGCTTTTACATGGGAAAAAGTGAAAACCATTACTTTTTTGAAAACTATTGCAGCCTGAGACCTGAAAAGTGGTAGATGCAGAGAACTAATGGAGTAGATGGTTTGTAATTAATTTAGGTCAAGGTCATCTCTTGACCTTGGCCAGTCTTTGGTCCATACACCTTTTAAATATCTTCTTCACTGAAACCGTTTGGCCAATCAAAGCCAAATTTTATGTGGAGCTTCCATGGGTAGTGGGAACAAAAGTTTGATGGCAAAATCTGGGTCACATCTGGGCCATATATGGTAAAAACCATTCAAAAATCTTCTTCTCCAGAACCGGCGGGTTGATTTCCACGAAACTTGGTATGTAGCATCGGGGACTCCAGCCCATCATAGTTTGCATAAATGATGACCTTGGGATGAACTTGACCTATTTTACGGCAAGGTCAACTTTCAAAACATAGGCTTTTACATGGGAAAAGGTGAAAACTTTGCATTTTTTGAAAATTATTGCAGCCTGAGACCTAAAAAGTGGAAGATGCAGAGAACTAATGGAGTAGATGGAGGTATGTAATCAATTTAGGTCAAGGTCATCTCTTGACCTTGGCCAGTCTGTCGTCCATACACACTTTTCATAGATCTTCTTCTCTGAAATGGTGTGGCCAATGTGAGCCAAATTTTATGTGAAGTCTCCATGGGTAGGGGGAAGGAAAGTTTGATCGCAGGATCTTGGTCACATGACCAAGATGGCCGCCACGCCCATTTATGGTAAAACCACTCAAAAATCTTCTTTTACAGAAGCGGCGGGCCGATTTCCATGAAACTTGGTATGTAGCATTTGGGACTCTGGCCCGTCATGGTTTACTCGAATGATGATAGTGGGATGACCTTGACCTATTTTAGGGCAATGTCAATTTTGGATAATTATACATAGGCTTTTACATGGGAAAAAGTGAAAACCACAGATTTTTTGAAAATAATTGCAGCTTGAGACCTAAAAAGTGGTAGATGCAGAGAACTAAAGGAGTAGATGAAAGTACATGTATATAATTAATTTAGGTCAAGGTCATCTCTCTCTCCAGTTTGTCGTCCATACACACTTTTCAAAGATCTTTTCTCTGAAACTGTGTGGCCAATGTAAGCCAAGTTTTATGTGAAGTCTCCATGGGTAGGGGGAAGGAAAGTTTGATCGCAGGATCTTGGTCACATGACCAAGATGGCTGTCACGTCCATATATTGTAAAAACTAACCCTCTCAGGTGAGCTACAGGAACCCTTGGTCCTCTTGTGTTGAAAATAAAATGATTCATATCAAATCCAAGTGGTCAGAAATCATCAAGAAAACATGAATACCCCCTTAAACCCCACTTTTTTAAAGAAAAAACTGAGGTTTGCGGGGGTAAACCTAATTTTCTTATTTTTGATCCAAAACATACATTGTGGGTACTGGTTAGAACCGCCTCGGCGAGGCGGTTCTAACGTGTACCCACATTGTATGTTTTGAGCAAAAAAATAAAAATTGAAATTTTCAATTTTTACAACTTAAAAAATCTCTGTATGTTGCATGGACATGTTTTCCTAATGTTCTTATCAAAAGTTCTAATGAAGTGTTAATTTATTATAAAATTTATTTTTACCACATTTCAGATTGAGCTTGCCACTAAATTGTCAGTGAAACCAATGGGAACTTGCTGACAGAGACTAGTTTAGCCGCCACATGGGAAAACCAACAATCGGTATGGGCAAAAACAAAGGCGCAGATCAGCTTCGCAGTAACTGCGAAGCTGATAAGCGCCTTTGTTTTTGCTACACGGATAGTACACTTCCTCTTCTTCTTAAATCCGAAATTTCATGTTTCTAGCCTGCTTCTGTGACTGCACAGACCGGTTTGTGTCGGACCTGTTCGGAAACCACATTGTTGGTTTTCCCATGAGGCGGCTCAGATGTTATTTAACATAGTCCTTTAGTATGAGCTTTATTACGCAAAATGATTTGGACCAGGCCACAAGGTTATTAAACGTTTTTCATGCTCAGATCAGCTGAGACTGATATTTCAACTGCTCATAAATACTTATTAAAATTTTAGGTTTAGAACACTTAAGCCAGTTATATATACAATGTACAACTAATAAATGTTAAAATGCCAACAATTGCCAACATTTTAACATTTATGAGCAGGACAAATTTCATTCTCAGCTGAGTTGAGCATAAAAAGTTTTATAACCTCGAGACCAGGTTAGACTATCCTCCACAGATAGCCAGGGTGCTAAAACTCTATAGAAGATTATTATTCTGTAGCCTATGATCTGAGCCCCATCATCAAAAACCCTGATTTTTGCATATGGAAAAACAATGACACAGATCAGCTGTGCAGTAACTGCACAGCTAATCAGCGCCTTTGTTTTCGCTACACGGATAGTATAACAGTACAATTCCTTCACTCAATACTAAGCTTCTAGCCTTTTTCTGTGACCGTGCAGGCCAGTTTGTGTCGGACCTGGTCAGAAACCCCCAAGACCGGTTTTCTCACGTCACGGCTCATCTGTCAAGATTTTAAAGCTGTAGCTTCTTTGAGGCACGGCATGGAAGGCTTCTAAATGGCTAGTTGATTTGGGGCTTAACATCCCACGATCTACTAAAGTCATAAGGAGATGGAACCTCGTTGTAAGTCTCATCAGACCGACATGAGAAGCCTGGGAGGGATTCTGCCACCCTGGGATTACAAGGCGAATGGCTTAACCTTTGCACTGCGGAGGCTTCTCCCTAGCAAAGGTTTTCTGATATGTATGAATGATGCTCCACTTCATATAATGTTTTCTGATATGTATGAATGATGCTCCACTTCATATAATGTGCATTAATCAGAAATGAGCCTTCGTGTGAGAAAACCAACAAACTGAGTTTCCGACCAGGTCTGACACAAACTGGCCTGTACAGTCACAAAAGCAAGCTAAGCTCAAGTACAAGGGGGATTGCAGTGTCCATGTAGCGAAAACAATGGTGCTCTGATCTGCGCCTTTGTTTTCGCCTTAGCATTTTGTTGGTTTTCTTATGCAGCAGCTCAAATTGTCTCATTTTCTAGCCAATTCTATGCATTTTGTTTCATGAAAGCTCTTACATATATACACATCCAGATCTTTTTACTGTGTTTGAAACACAAGTACTTTTAGTATGCCTTAGTATTATACTTGAAGCCAGTAAAAACGCAACTTTCAGCATATAACCTATCCAACGATTCTTGGATATTTTCACAATGTTATTATATAAAATCATGAAATTGTTGTCCCGATATAAAGGCCATATTCGTCTTGTGCTAAATTAGCAAGTGAAGTAAAGCGATCTGCGTTTGTTGATTAAGGGACACAACTCAAACATGGACAAAACAAAAGCAAATGCACCTTATCAATCCAGCTATACGTTAACCTTTATGACTAGCTCTTTTGTGTTCAAACTTTCGGTCAATTCCAATATTGCTCTAAAGTCTATGTAAACCATTCCGTAGATTTTTTTTTCAAGTTTTGATCTTATAAAAGGCCATCAAAGTCAGTACATGAAAACCGGAAGTGAATTCAAGAATGCCATTTTTGAAAATTAAAACTGTCATAAAATGGACCCATATGCTAGAAGGTAACATCTCCTGTGTCCAAACTATGGAATGATTTTGTTTTATTGAAGTTTCGGTAGATTCTCAAAATCTGTGGTATTTTTTCGAAAATTTGTACATTTGGAAATTAATCTTGGTCGTTCCATCAGGTGGAATTGTCGGTATTACACCGTTTTTTTGTTGCTGGTATTCGGCCGCATACTTCCGCATTGAAATTCGGTTGCTATGCAAGGCTGAATGGGTTTAAAATCAAATTTTAATGATTTTGTCATTTTTCACCCAAAAATCAACCAGAAGTGCTAAATTGAGTTCAGTTTTCGCTGAACGATTCTCGGGCGAGGGGCAAGCTGACTTCGCTATAAACAAAGCGCACAAGGTGTCCCTGAAAGTTAGAAATAACCTGTATATCAGTTGCGTTTTTAATGGTTTTAAGTATACTTGCGCAAATAATTTATTATTGTTTTATAACTAGTCTTTGCAAGATTAAAAGATGAACTTTACCATATCTTATTGTCTGTGAATTCCTGTGATGCTTTTAAAGACGACAAAAGTTCCGATATGTAAACTCAGTTTTTTCATGATCTGTGCAAATAAAGTGAATTCCACAATCAGCGTAACTGGTTCAGTAAGTTTTTGTCAAATTATAGAATGTTTTTATGCAATATGTACGGTACTCCAACATCAACTTGAGTAATGTCAAGAGATTACCATTAGAAATCTGAATTGATATGGTTCTTAATGATCAAAATTTTTTTATATCATCCATATTTCTAATGGTAAATCTCTGATGTTACTCTTATCATCCTCAAAATTAATACTCTCGTATACCCAACTTTTATACACTAAAATTTGGGTTTTCAGAGTAGTGCATTTTTTTTATAACATACATGTAGATTGTGGGCCACCATTAAAACCTCCTCAGCGCGATCTATGTTTTGAGTATTAGGCTATTAGCAAAAAAATTTTTTTACAGAAATTTTTAATTCTTACAAATTAGGAAAATCTGTACATTACGTGGGCATGTTTTCATAATGTGTTGACTGTGTATAGGCATGTTTGACTGTATGGACTGTGCTTATTAGCTCACCTGAGTCGAAGGCTCACAAGGTGAGCTTATAGGATGGCCATGCTCCGTCGTCTGTCCGTTGTCGTCCGTCCGTTGTCGTCCGTCCACAATTTCAAAGATCTTCTCCTCTGAAACCGCTAGGCCAATCAAAGCCAAACTTCATGTGGAGCATCCTTAGGAATGGGGAACGAAAGTTTATATAAATGGTCCAGGTCACATGACCAAGATGGCCACCATGGCTAAAAATAGCAAAAACCTTTAAAAATCTTCCTCTCCAGAACCAGTGGGCCGATTTCAAGGACGCGGGTCCATCATAATTTATATAAATCATGACCCTAGGATGACCTTGACCTATTTTACGGCAAGGTCAACTTAGGTCGCCAATGCATTTGAATGGGAAAAAAATGGTAAAATGCTATTTAATGGGTGAAACTTACTGGGAATAGGCAAATGGACAGAAGATTAATGTTAATGGAAAATTTTAGCCCCTGGGGGGTTGTCTGCCCCTGCCCTGGGGCTATATGACCATAATATTCAAACATCTTCTTCTCTGAAACCGCTAGGCCAATCAAAGCCAATCTTCATGTGGAGCATCCTTGGGAAAGGGGGAATGAAAGTTTATATAAATGGTCATGGTCACATGACCAAGATGGCTGCCATGGCTATACATAGCAAAAACGTTTAAAAATCTTCTTCTTCAGAACCAGAAGGCCTATGATTTTGAAACTTGGTGTGAAGCATCTGGGAATGGAGCTCTACAAAGTGTATATAAATCATGACCCTGGGATGACCTTGACCTATTTTACGGCAAGGTCAACTTAGGTCTCCCATGCATTGGAATGGGAAAATATAGGACAATGTAATTAAATGGCAGAAAACTTGCTAGAAATGAGCAAATGGACAGAAGATTTATGTATAAGCAAATATTTTGGGCCCAGGGGGTTGTCTGCCCCTGCCCCGGGGCTATACATGTATATGACCATAATATTGAAACATCTTCTCTGAAACCGCTAGGCCAATCAAAGCCAAACTATTTGTGGAGCATCCTTAGGAAGAGGGAATGAAAGTTTGTTTAAATGGTCAAGGTCACATGACCAAGATGGCCGCCATGTCTATAAATAGCAAAAACGTTTAAAAATCTTCTTCAGAACCAGAAGGCCTATGATTTTGAAACTTGGTATGAAGCATCTGGAAATCGGAGCTGTACAAAGTCTATATAAATCATGACCCTGGGATGACCTTGACCTATTTTATGGCAAGGTCAACTTCTAGGTCGCCCATGCATTTGAATGGGAAAAAATAGGAAAATGTCATGTTATGGCAGAAAACTTGCAAGCTAGGAATGAGCAAATGGACAGAAGATTTATGCTTATGAAAATATTTTAGGCCCAGGGGTTGTCTGCTCCTGCCCCGGAGCTATATACATGTAGATGACCATAATATTCAAACAGCTTTTTCTCAGAAACTGCTTAGCCAATCAAAGCCAAACTTTATGTGGAGCATCCTTAGGAAGAGGAAATAAGAGTTTATGTAAATGGTCAAGGTCACATGACCAAGATGGCCGCTATGGCTATAAATAGCAAAAATGTTTAAAAATCTTCTTCAGAACCAGAAGGCCTATGATTTTGAAACTTGGCATGAAGCATTAAGGAACGGAGGTCTACAAAATTTGTATAAATCATGACACTGGGATGACCTTGACCTATTTCATGGCAAGGTCAACTTAGATTGCCCATGCATTTGGAGAAAATTGTTAAAATGTCATTTGAAGGACAAAACTTGCAGTTAATTGGCAAATGGACTGAATTTTTATGATTTGAAAAAGACATTGACTCCAGGAGTTATTCTGACCCTGCCTTAGGGTTATATACATGCATTGTACCAATCAAGTCTAACAAGTTTATTGGTACATGTATATATCTCAGGTCTCAGGTGAGCGTTTACAGGACCATTGGTCCTCTGGTTTTTATTTACACTGGCCTATTATGTTTGAACACTTGACGCACAATCACAGCATAAACAGAATTTAAGGGCTGAAAAAAAGAATAAGTTGTTTGGCATTTAAGATGTTGCTATTTATTAAGTTTCTTTTAATATGTGCTTCATCAGACAAATAATAGTTTACATCTGAATTGCAAGTTCTTTCTGTCTTTATATACTGAACAAAAAAAGAAACGCAACAATACGTCACCAAAGATTTTCGAGTTTATGGGTAAAACGATGATAATTTCAGGTTTGTTGCTGTATGATTCCTATTCATGGGATATTAGGTATAACGTGCAAAAAACTGATTTTTGTTTCGATTAAAATTGAATGAAATATTTTTGTCGTCTTAAATGATGCAAACCGTGAAAATTTGCTCTGCGCATGCACACACGTTTAAACCTCCAAATCATCCAGAAACAATGTCAGTAGCTCCCTCTCTAAAATTCTTGAAAAAGAGGGGGATAATTTTAATTTTATTCTTTTAATTTCTTTAACATGTGAGTTATCTGCTGTGCGGTACATAGTGATTTTGAATGGGGGTTTAAAGCAAATTTAAATTGTGCCATTATTTAAATGCTTGAGTATGCGCACTGTATGATTTTCTACTTTCTGCATGCCTGTGGTCGTCATCGAATAACTCCAGAAATACTCATTAAAATGAAAATCATTTTCTTGCATTTCGATGTTTGATATCTAATGCAGAAGTAGAAAATGCAATGATTTCTGATTATATCATAGTTTGCTCAAAATTTAGTGGAATATAATTGTGTTTCTATTTTTGTTCAGTACATTATGCTCTGGACAGTCATACATGTAGTTTCGTGACTGAATGTGAAAATTCCTCTGTTTCCTATTCCTCAACTGTAAGCCTTCCAGACAAACATATGAAACTGAGTAGGCTGCTGAAAACTGTAGGATATCATAGTCACTGTTTTCAATATATGGGCTTTCATTATATGTTGGAATTAAAGTAACATAATTTGAAAGCCAATATTTATCAGACATTTTATACACATATGAAAGTATTTACCATTTACACCACTTCCCCGTGTTCTACGTGGGTGATCCAAGAAGTAATGCGAACACAACTGTATATTAGTAACCAACGCAGATACATTTAAGTAATTTGGCATGTGTACACGTGTATATATGTGCAGTAATTGGGTGTACTATCATGAAGTTCCGATGACGAATTGAGATTTAAGGAATATTTGATTTGTCGACCCGAAGTCGACATGGACGCGAGATTGACTGAAAACGTCAATTTTGTTAGGGGTACGGGGAACGATTTTTTGCTCCAATTTATTAAATTGACATTTATATACATACAAATCATATTTGTTGTGTTATATATGCCTTATGTTTGGTAATAATAGAGAAAGCGAAATGCAATGATCAGCAGGGACTATTCTATGTTGCCTAGCAACGGCATCTGACAAAAATATCACAATTTCCACGAAGTACGACAAATACCTATAATTCTAGCGCATATTTAACTCCGAAAAGATTGTAAATATCGATATTGATGCCCACAGCCTATCACAACATAGAATTTCCATTCAAAAAATAAATATTGTATGGAATTTAACATTTTTGGTTAAGTAGAATGGGCATTGATGAAAATGTTGAGATTTTAAGAGATGAAAAATGACTCAAATTTTAAGGGGTACAGATAGCCAAACCTCAATAATCTGCGTTGTGTTAAACTCATAAAGGTATGTGCTGTAAATCTATTCAAGTGATTATTGTACTTTGGAATAAAACGATTATTGACCCGATTGTGCTTTGCATATGCCACTGCAGTACATAAATAAAATCCATTTTAACCGTGGCCAAGGTCGTTTACCTTGCATTCTCATTGCTAGGCAACGAGGGTTGCTATGTGATTCAGTCAAAATAGCAATCGGATCTGGAAAATTCGATAATGCATCATAATTCTGATGTAAACTATCTTGAAAAATGGCAATGGTGAAAGAAATTACACATGAGTTCGCATTACTTCTTGGATCACCCTCGTATTATGTATTTTAACATAATTATATCCATACTTTGTATTTCACTGGCAGGTTTTTGTAGAGAAACCATTATTAACTACAGACATGCTGTCCAAAACAGATTATATCCCCAATGCGGTTTACCCTTGTTTGCGCCAAAGGAATAAATATTAATAAACATTAATAGGTGGTTAACATCTTTACATGAGCCGCCCCATAAGAAAACCGACAACAGGCATAGACAAAAGCAAAGGTGCAGATCACCTGTGCAATCAGCTGTGCAGTAACTGCACAGCTAATCAGCTGTGCAGCTGAGTGCAGCTGATAAGCGCCTTTGTTTTTGCTACACCTACAGTACAATTCCTATTCTAGTTATATCCAAATCTATGTGCTTCTAGCTCTTTTCTATCAATGCACAGGCCGCTTTGATTCGGCCCTGGTCGGGAACCCAAATTGTTGTTTTTTCTTGTGCGAAGGCTCACATAACAGTTTTGTGACCTCAAGCACTATGGAAAGTACATCATAAAGTAGAATGATCTTCACTATTAAAACTCCCTGACAGTCTTTTCAAAGTCCACCTTTAACCAAAAACTGGATTAAACCTCGGCTCAACTGTCCGTAGCCTTGAAATGGTCATCATCTATGGTGGAATAAATATGTCCTTCACTGCTCAGGAATTCTATGGCATCTCTGAAATGAAAAAAATATGAGAGGCTACATTAGATAAATTTTGATACAAGCAGGAACATGGTACAAGAATTTGAATTTTAAAGACTCTAATCTCTATCTTTTTTTAACCATCTGGTTCATGACAAACACAAGACAAGGTGGTGAACTATGCTTTGATACAAGCCTTTTACGATGAAACCTGGGCCCGAGGTTATAAAACTTTTTTCATGCTCAGATCAGCTAAGACTAAACTTTATCCTGCTCATAAATGAACCTCAACGCGACAAAATGTACCTTCGGACATTCTGACATTACTAGTAGAAAGCAGCAAAAAGCGAAAAAATTATGTAATATGCGTTATAGAAATAACACTGTATTTGTAATCTTTGAACACTGCTCTACCAAATGAATGAGTTTTAAAACATATTTATAGTCAATATTTTGAGTTATCTGCTCTTGTTTTAGCCCATAATACTCATAATTTTCCTATATGTATCGTTAAACGGTAACCATAGCAACTGCATCATCATAAAAATAGACAAAATAATTACGACAGATTGCCTGTAAGGTTGGTATGCTTCTATCTTAGCAATAGGTTCTGACAAGTGCTTAAACAGTTTTAAGCAAATGCATCGAGTTTTGTAAGCTCTGCTAACATGCAGCAATGCATTACGCAACTTTGACATCATTTTTCAGGACAATGACGTCTGTAGGGTTCATATAGTAAATTGGCCATAACTCACAAAATAAATGAAATAATCTGCTCAAATAAAGAGTAACAGACTCCAAAAACATCATACCTTCAGCGTAACTCTGTTTGTCCAATACTCAAATAAGTGTCCGAAGGTACATTTTCTCACGTTGTGGCCCAAATGTTAAAATGCCAACAATTGTTGGCATTTTTTTAACATTTATTAGCAGGATAAATTATAGACTTTGGTGATCTAAACCTGCTATTTCAATTAATTTATTTGGTCTATTTCAGTATTTATAAGCAGTTTAAAGTTCATGCTCAGCTGAGCTGAGCTTGAAAAAAGTTTTATAACCTCGGGGCCAGACTAAGACTTTGAGCACAACAAAAGTTTGTCTCTCACTAGTGAGAAATGAGCCGCCTCGTGGGAAAACCAACAATGTGGTTTCCGAACAGGTCCGACACAAACCGACCTGTATAAGCACAGAAAAGAACTAAAACCTTGAAATTTCGGATTTAAGTAGAAGAGGAATTGTACTATACAAGTAGCGAAAACAAAGGCGCTGATCAGCTTCGCGGTTACCGCGAAGCTGATCTGCGTCTTTGTTTTCGCCTATGCAGATTGTTGGTTTTCCCATGAGGCGGCTCAAATACCATCGTAACTTCTTGAATAGTTTCATGTGTGTTGGTGAGTTCTTGATGGCTGACCAGGCCAATTCTAGCTCTAAACTGTCGGTTGCAAGTAAAGCAAGTCAATGTCATGGAATCAGCTGGTGGCCCCTTGGTATTGGCTCTGCGTTCCTGTGCTTTCTTTCAGCTTCACAGATTCTCTTTTTAGCTCACCTGAGCCGTTAGGCTCACAAGGTGAGCTTATAGGATGGCCATGATCCGGCGTCCGTCTTCGTCGTCCGTCCGTCGCCGTCCACCATTTTCAAAGATCTTCTTCTCTAAAACCGCTTGGCCAATTAAAGCCAAATTTTATATGAAGCATCTATGGGAAGGGGGAACCAATGTGTTTATAAATAATCCAGGTCACATGATCAAGATGGCCGTCATGCCCATACAGTACCTTAATTAATTTTTTAGCCTATAGGGTATTTACGCACCCCTTTTTCATTCAATTGCGTATCTGGAATTTTAATTGGGTAAGTTCAATTCTGTTACGCACTCTATTTTCAATCAATTGGGTAAAATGGAAAACAATTTGGTAAAAATGATGTTCGAGGTGTACTTTCCTTATTTTCTTCTACTTTCGCTTTTGCATAGCATAAAATAAAAGGGAAACATTGATTGGTTGAGAGAATTAACTAAAATCGCAGTCAACCAACGAAAAAACAGAAAAGAAATGGCTTCCAATCGATCGATTTGCGCATGTCCAATGACATTTTTGTTTAATGTAGACGGCGTAAGCCGTTGTGCGGCGCACACCGATAAAAACCGGTACGCAATTGATTTTTCCGGTATTGCGTATCGGCGATTTCTTTTGCGTTTTCTTACGCTACCAGATCGTTATTAATTGCGTTTTTTCATATTTTAATTAGGTAATTACGCAAATACGCAGCCTAATTAAGGTACTGCCCATATATGGTAAAAACCCTTAAAAATTCTTCTTCTCCGGAACCACCGGACCGATTTCAACGAAACTTGGCATGAAGCATCGGGGACTGGAGTACTACAATGTGTTTATAAATTATGACCTTTGGATGACCTTGACCTATTTTACGGCAAGGTCAACATAGGTCGCCCATGCATTTGAATGGGGAAAATTGTTAAAATGTTATTTGAAAAGCAAAACTTGCAGGAAATGGGCAAATGGACTGAAGGTAGGTAATTCTGAAAAAAAAATTGGACCACAGGGGTTGGTCTGCCCCCACCCCGAGGCAATATACATGTATATTACAAAAATATTCAAAGCTCTTCTTCTCTGAAACCACTTGGCCAATCAAAGCCAAATTTCATAGGAAGCATCTATGGGAAGGGGGAATCAATGTGTTTATAAATAATCCAGGTCACATGATCAAGATGGCCGCCATGCCCATATATGGTAAAAACCCTTCAAAAATCTTCTTCTCCTGAACCAATGGACCGATTTCAACGAAACTTGGCATGAAGCATCGGGGACTGAAGTACTACAATGTGTTTATAAATTATGACCTTTGGATGACCCTGACCTATTTAACGGCAAGGTCAACATAGGTCGCCAATGCATTTGAATGGGGAAAGCCTTTAAAATGTCATTTAAAGTGAGTCTTGCAGAAAATGGGCAGTAGGACTGACTATTAATGATTCTGAAAAAAATTGGACCCCAGGGGCATATTTGCCCCAACCCCGGGGCATTATACATGTATATTACCATACTATTCAAACATCTTCTCTGAAACCGCTTGGCCAATCAAAGCCAAATTTCATGTGAATCAAAGCCAAATTTCATGTGAATGGGGGAATCAATGTTTATATAAATAATCAAGGTCACATGACGAAGATGGCCGCCATGCCCATATATGGTAAAAACCCTTCAAAAATCTTCTCCGGAACCGGTGGACCTATTTCAAAGAAACTTCGTGTGAAGCATCTATGGCTTAAGTACTACAATGTATACATAAATCATGACCCTGTGATGACCTTGACCCATTTTATGGCAAGGTCAACATGGGTTGACCATGCATTTAAATGGGGAAAATTGTTAAAATGTCATTTGAAGGGAAAAGCCAGCAGGAAATTGGCAAATGGACAGAATATTATTCTGAAAAAAAAAAATGAAGAAAATGGCCCAAGGGCTTCATCTGCCCCTGCACTGGGGTTAAATACCATAATATTCAAACATGTTTATTGGTATATGCAGCAGATCTCAGGTGAGCGTTTACAGGACCATTGGTCCTCTTGTTT
This sequence comes from Rugalucina vietnamica, assembly GCA_964017185.1. Classification (NCBI taxonomy): domain Eukaryota; kingdom Metazoa; phylum Mollusca; class Bivalvia; order Lucinida; family Lucinidae; genus Rugalucina; species Rugalucina vietnamica. The sequence goes on from OZ024873.1 coordinate 53,057,489, forward strand.
TCATAGTGTACATGCTAAGAAGCAACATTGTTGTTCACTGTCTAGATATGCCAACTGTAACATGATACTAACAGCAAAAATTGTATAATTATACTAAGTTTCCTGCAGACTGGAATTATGCGACATTTTCCATTCTCTTGATTTAATGTACAATATTGTATTTCCACAGAGTTAAGTCGTCATTTTACACCATTAAAATAGAGGAGCATGGTAGCATAGTGATAGAGCATTGGACTCTGAATCGATAGGTTCTGGGTTCAATCCCCACTAATGGCAACGTGTTGTGTCCTTGAACAAGACACATTTATTCCCCAGAGTACTGGTTACAACCCCGGAAGTGGTGGCTCTGTCCCGACATGACTGAAAAATTAATTGTTAACTGGGTTGTTACACATCAATTCAAACAAACTAAAAAACCATTAACTCACCTTATCGCTTTTTCTGGTACTCCTCGTATCTGTTTACACACTGACTCCACACTGGCTCCCTCTGCTGTCGGGTTGTTACGTATCACCATGTGGACCTGGTTCTGTACTGATGACAAGCCACTGACATTACCGTCGTTGGCGTCACCATAGCCACCTGTGTGTGACATACCACTTGGTGCTGAGGTACCGTTGGTCATCTGTAATTGACAAATAATTCTTTGATATTAATCTCCATGTGGACCTGGTTTTGTACCGACGACAGTCCACGGACATTACCATTGTTGGTGTCGCCATAGCCACCAGTGTGGGACATACCACCTGGCGCTGAGGTACCATTGGTCATCTGTAATGGTCAAATAATAATCTATAAGGTTTATTACCATGTGGACCTGGTTTTGTACCGACAAAAGTCCGCCGACATTACCGTCACCAAAGCCATTCATGTCACATTCCACTTTGTACAGAGGTGCCATTGGTCATCTGAAAATGTTTTAACAATAAAGATTGAAAAATGATAATGTAGGAGGTTTATTTTCACGTGAACCTGCTTTTGTACTGACGACAATACACAGAAGTTGCAGTCATTGGCGTTGCCGTAACCACCCATGTGCGCATACCACCTGGTGCTGAAGTACCATTGGTCATCTTAAATCATGAGCCATGTCAATAGGAAACATCATTCTGGGTAGCAGACCAGGTTCAATACAAATACCAATGCAGTTATATTTATGGTGAAACACTTGAACGTAATTTTAGTTATTTAGATATTTGAAGACTGGACGTTTTTTTACTCTATGTGATTTTTGGCCAAGCTTGACAAATAAATTATTGAAGAAAACCGTCCTTTTATCCTACCTGTTCTTGTGCCCCTGACAGAGATGCATGACTGTGAATAACCTCTAACAGGTGGTATGTGAGTTCATTCATGTCCATCAGCGGCACCATCTTGAATGCCACCACACTTTTCTTCCCGCCAAACGACCTCACTGTACCACACACTCTCACGTAGGTGTTTTCTCGACATGGCTGTACTCTCTCCTCGTCCGGTACTGATTCCTAAGAGTATATGAGCTGCGTCATGAGAAAATCAACAATGTGGTTTTTCAACAGTTCGACATAAACGGAGCTGTACAAGCACAGAAGATGGTTTAGGTTAAAAGCTTAAAATTTTGGAACAAGACTGTTGAGGAATTGTACTATCCATGTAGCAATAAGAGCTGTCGCAGGACAGCGTAGCTCGCCTGACTTGTGCTTTGCCACTACATCTGTTAAAATCTATGACCCATGACCTTGACCTCAAGGTCACTCAGGTGGGTCATCATGGTACAACATAAAACTAGTATCAACTTGATCAATCTACATGTTCAAGAGAAATAGACTTATAAAAACATTAACCAAAACTTAAACACAAAACTTCCAAGTCCGTGACCCTGACCTCGAGGTCATACAGGTGAGTTGTGATGTTTAGCATAAAACCTGAGACCAATATCTATCAACATGTAAGTATCAACTTTATCCATTAACATGTTCAAGAGAACTTCCAAGTCCGTGACCCTGACCTCGAGGTCATACAGGTGAGTTGTGATGTTTAGCATAAAACCTGAGACCAATATCTATCAACATGTAAGTATCAACTTTATCCATTAACATGTTCAAGAGATTTAGACTTTAACCAAAAAATTTAACACAAAATTTCTAAGTCTGTGACCTTGACCTCAAGGTCACCCAGGGTAGGTCATGATGGTACTGCATAAAACTTCAGACCGATATCTACCAACATGCAAAGTATCAATTCGATCAATCAACATGGTCAAGAGATATAGACTTAAAAAAACTTAAATCAAAAACTTAAACACAAAATTTCTAAGTCTGTGACCTTGACCTCAAGGTCACCGAGAGTTGGTCATGATGGTACTGCATAAAACTTCAGACCAATATCAAGCAACATGCAAAGTATCAACTCGATCAATCAACATGGTCAAGAGATATAGACTTACAAAAACTTAAATCAAAAACTTAAACACAAAATTTCTAAGTCTGTGACCTTGACCTCAAGGTCAAGGTCGCCGAGAGTGGATCATGATGGTTCTGCATAAAACTTCAGACCAATATCTAGCAACATGCAAAGTATCAACTCAATCCATCAATATGGTCAAGAGATATAGACTTACAAAAACTTTAACCAAAAACTTAAACACAAAATTTCTAAGTCCGTGACCTTGACCTCAAGGTCACCCAGGGTGGGTCATGATGGTACTGCGTAAAACTTCAGACTAATATCTAGCAACATGCAAAGTATCAACTCAATCCATCAATATGGTCAAGAGATATTGACTTACAAAAACTTTAACCAAAAACTTAAACACAAAATTTCTAAGTCCATGACCTTGACCTCAAGGTCACCCAGGGTGGGTCATGATGGTACTGCGTAAAACTTCAGACCAATATCTATCCACATGCAAAGTATCAACTTGATCCATCAACATGGTCAAGAGATATAGACTTCTAAAAAACTTTAACCGAAAGTGTGACGTGGACGTAAACGGGGACGACCGAGGTGACTACAATAGCTCTATGCACTTCGTGCAGGCGAGCTAAAAACAAAGGCGCTGATCAGCTTCCTGGTTAAGGCGCAGCTCATCTGCCTGTTTTCACATATGCAGATTGTTGTTTTTCTCATGATGCGGCTCATATTAATATGTTAGACATTATTAAATTTCTGATAACCAAAAAACTGCTGTAGGGTAAATATCAAACAATGGTGTAGCACTAGAAAAACGGCAAAATGATAGAAAATGTTGGCATACAATGTTGAACTCTTGAACACTAGAAGTACATCTATTCACATATGGGCCACAACACGAGAAAATGTACCTGCAGACATTTAAAAACCACTTTATTTTGAATGTATAATGTTTTTTGAATCTATAAATTTGGTCTTTATTTGACAGGATTATTCAAGTTACATTATATTTTGTGTTTAAGTGCCCAACAAAAAGATCCTCACAATTTGTAAAGAGCTTTCAAGTAAAATAATGAAAACATTTAAGAAATTTCAATGTCTAAACGTGACAAGTTCTCAAGGTCTCACTTCCCTATACTTACATCATTATCAACAAACTGCTTAACCTCTAGTGGTGGCCCTGTTAGATCATCTATCTCGTAGTCCAGCCTGGTCGGGGTCTCCTTCACTGTTCTTATCAACCCTACCAGGGTCACCTAAAATGTTTGTATGAGAAGGTACAAGTAGGCAAAGATCAGGAAAAGGCGCAATCAGAAAAAGATTCCCACTCCAAAAACCAAGGTGGGAAAAAACCAAACTAACAATCAGGTACTTTATACCATGAAACTTTCAGTACATGTACTTTTAGATAATTGAGCCTGTGTGTGAGAAAACCAACAATTTGGGTTCCGACCAGGTCTGAAAGAATCAGGCCTGTACAGTCGCAGATGATAGCTAGAAGCTTGAAATTTCTGATGAATGAAGAAGAGGGAATGTACTATTCATGCAGCGAAAACAAAGGCACTGATCAGCTTCGTGATTACCACGAAGCTGATCTGCGCCTTTGGTTTTGCATATACCGCGAAGCTGATCTGCCCCTTTGGTTTTGCATATGCAGATTGTTGGTTTTCTCATGCACAGGCTCAGACGACTCTTTAATACCATTGAGGCTGTACATCCCAGTAAATATTTTTTTTCTCCAATTCAATGTAGACAGAGCAATATAGAGTAGTAAGAGTAGTAACTGTTCCTGGGAAGGACTCCAATTCAATGTGGACAGAGCGACATAGAGTAGTAAGAGTAGTAACTGTTCCTGGGAAGGACTCCAATTCAATGTGGACAGAGCGATATAGAGTAAGAGTAGTAACTGTTCCTGGGAAGGACTCCAATTCAATGTGGACAGAGCGACATAGAGTAGTAAGAGTAGTAACTGTTCCTGGGAAGGACTCCAATTCAATGTGGACAGAGCGATATAGAAAAGTAAGAGTAGTAACTGTTCCTGGGAAGGACTCCAATTCAACGTGGACAGAGCGATATAGAGTAGTAAGAGTAGTAACTGTTCCTGGGAAGGACTCCAATTCAATGTGGACAGAGCGATATAGAGTAAGAGTAGTAACTGTTCCTGGGAAGGACTCCAATTCAACGTGGACAGAGCGATATAGAGTAAGAGTAGTAACTGTTCCTGGGAAGGACTCCAATTCAATGTGGACAGAGCGATATAGAGTAAGAGTAGTAACTGTTCCTGGGAAGGACTCCAATTCAATGTGGACAGAGCGATATAGAGTAAGAGTAGTAACTGTTCCTGGGAAGGACTCCAATTCAATGTGGACAGAGCGATATAGAGTAGTAAGAGTAGTAACTGTTCCTGGGAAGGACTCCAATTCAATGTGGACAGAGCGATATAGAGTAAGAGTAGTAACTGTTCCTGGGAAGGACTCCAATTCAATGTGGACAGAGCGATATAGAGTAAGAGTAGTAACTGTTCCTGGGAAGGACTCCAATTCAATGTGGACAGAGTGATATAGAGTAAGAGTAGTAACTGTTCCTGGGAAGGACTCCAATTCAACGTGGACAGAGCGATATAGAGTAAGAGTAGTAACTGTTCCTGGGAAGGACTCCAATTCAATGTGGACAGAGCGATATAGAGTAAGAGTAGTAACTGTTCCTGGGAAGGACTCCAATTCAATGTGGACAGAGCGACATAGAGTAGTAAGAGTAGTAACTGTTCCTGGGAAGGACTCCAATTCAATGTGGACAGAGCGATATAGAGTAAGAGTAGTAACTGTTCCTGGGAAGGACTCCAATTCAATGTGGACAGAGCGATATAGAGTAGTAAGAGTAGTAACTGTTCCTGGGAAGGACTCCAATTCAATGTGGACAGAGCGATATAGAGTAAGAGTAGTAACTGTTCCTGGGAAGGACTCCAATTCAATGTGGACAGAGCGACATAGAGTAGTAAGAGTAGTAACTGTTCCTGGGAAGGACTCCAATTCAATGTGGACAGAGCGATATAGAGTAAGAGTAGTAACTGTTCCTGGGAAGGACTCCAATTCAATGTGGACAGAGCGATATAGAGTAGTAAGAGTAGTAACTGTTCCTGGGAAGGACTCCAATTCAATGTGGACAGAGCGATATAGAGTAAGAGTAGTAACTGTTCCTGGGAAGGACTCCAATTCAATGTGGACAGAGCGATATAGAGTAAGAGTAGTAACTGTTCCTGGGAAGGACTCCAATTCAATGTGGACAGAGCGATATAGAGTAGTAAGAGTAGTAACTGTTCCTGGGAAGGACTCCAATTCAATGTGGACAGAGCGATATAGAGTAGTAAGAGTAGTAACTGTTCCTGGGAAGGACTCCAATTCAATGTGGACAGAGCGATATAGAGTAAGAGTAGTAACTGTTCCTGGGAAGGACTCCAATTCAATGTGGACAGAGCGATATAGAGTAAGAGTAGAAACTGTTCCTGGGAAGGACTCCAATTCAATGTGGACAGAGCGATATAGAGTAAGAGTAGTAACTGTTCCTGGGAAGGACTCCAATTCAACGTGGACAGAGCGATATAGAGTAAGAGTAGTAACTGTTCCTGGGAAGGACTCCAATTCAATGTGGACAGAGCGATATAGAGTAAGAGTAGTAACTGTTCCTGGGAAGGACTCCAATTCAATGTGGACAGAGCGATATAGAGTAAGAGTAGTAACTGTTCCTGGGAAGGACTCCAATTCAATGTGGACAGAGCGATATAGAGTAAGAGTAGTAACTGTTCCTGGGAAGGACTCCAATTCAACGTGGACAGAGCGATATAGAGTAAGAGTAGTAACTGTTCCTGGGAAGGACTCCAATTCAATGTGGACAGAGCGATATAGAGTAAGAGTAGTAACTGTTCCTGGGAAGGACTCCAATTCAATGTGGACAGAGCGATATAGAGTAAGAGTAGTAACTGTTCCTGGGAAGGACTCCCAATTCAATGTGGACAGAGCGATATAGAGTAAGAGTAGTAACTGTTCCTGGGAAGGACTCCAATTCAATGTGGACAGAGCGATATAGAGTAAGAGTAGTAACTGTTCCTGGGAAGGACTCCAATTCAATGTGGACAGAGCGATATAGAGTAAGAGTAGTAACTGTTCCTGGGAAGGACTAAGTCATCCAGATGCCGGTACTTACTGTACAATTCTTTCATAAATGCTCTTCTTGAATCAGCAGAAGAGGAAGAATGACTGTAGAAATACTTTCCTGACCATTTTCATGAGAGAGATTTTTCCGGACGTGATGATCGACTGTGGGTCCGTTTCGGAATGAATCAGAAACAGTCATTTATGCTACCGATCAAACACGGTTGATCTTAGTGTCTGATCATAATTGTAAATAGCATTTTTCCAAATAACTGTTTTTTGATATTTCTATTTTATTAATAGATTTATGACTTGAGCCGTGTCACGAGAAAACCAGTCTTCGGGTTTCTGATCCGGCCTATACAGCCACAGGAAAGAGTTAAAAAGCTTCAAAATTTGGCTTTACATTGGTGAGAGTTTGTAATATCTGTGTAGCGAAAACAAAGGGGCTGATCAGCTGTGCAGTTACTGCACAGCTGATCTGCATCTTTGTTTTCGCATAGGCAAGAATCCGGTTTTCTTGTGTATCGCGACTCATTTTCATTTACAATTGACCGTTAAAATGTACAATGTACCTGTAACATTTCAATATCGCCGGTGAAGAATTTCTCTTCATTCTGTGTAGCATTCAGTATCTCTGCTATCGTTACTGGTAGAATATTCTGTGCTCTTGAACGACCCTGTAATTATATACATTAATTTTCTACAGGTTATAAATTTTGTACTTCTGTGACTTAATGAGTTAATGTCCAAGATAATACATGTATTGTTTCAGTCATGTCAGGACAGACACCATTTTTTGGGAGTACACCATAAATAAAAAGTAAATTTATGTTTTGCTCAAGGGGTTTTGAGCTCTTGCCCCACCTCAAACTTGAATGTGGTTTTTGATGGAATATGGCTTTTTGTTTTCTTTAAACTGAGAAAAATTGTTGTACATGCACTGGGCAAAAAAAAAAAAAAAAAAAAAAACGAGTTGGCTTATCTTTCCTTATCTTTAAATGAGCCGCCTCATTAGAAAATCAACAATCTGCATATGCGAAACCAAAGACGCAAATCAGCTTCGCTGTAACCGCGAAGCTGATCAGCGTCTTTGTTTTCGCTACATGGATATTACAGTTCCTCTACTTTCTAAATCGGAAATTTCCAGCCTCTAGCCCTCTTCAAGGCTTGTAGTCCGGTTTGTGTCGAACCTGTTCTGAAACCATGAGGAGGCATAAATTTTGATGTTCTGTTTATTTTCACCTTTCTCTCCTGCGATTGCTGTGGGGTACCAAACCCTCCAGGAGACATACCCTGACCACCTTGGTCATAACTTTGAAAACCTGGAATATAGCAAACAAAATGGTTATTTTATATTTAGGCTATTATGTTAGGCTGAGGCTATCCGCACGATGGTCGTGCTGATAACGCCGCTTATCCACAAGACGGTTGTGCCATTAAGTGGCGTTATCCGCTTGACCGTCATGCGGACAGCCAATGCTACAGGTATTGGCTATCGGCACGAAGGAGGTATGAGATTTTGCAACAAGCTTACGCATGCATTCAACAATAAATTTGTCATTAACCTTTAGCATGCTGAGCAATATAGTGAAATCGATATCGCAGCCCACTGACGTTTTTTCCAATTTTTTCCGTGTTTTTTCTTAATTTTTGAGCCATAAAAACAGCTGAATAAATTCAACAAACGCAGTAAACAAATCTACTTTCGGTTTCGGAAGTCTTTGTTACGCCGATTTCTAGCGTAAAAATTCATCATACGTACCGTTACGATGTCATATTTCGGGTGTAAATGCACCCAATTTTCCATTTACCAGCGAAAAAAGCGCTGAAAATGCATTTCTAATGCAAAAATAACGAAAATCCGATCAAAATCGGCCGACAAATCGGTCCCAAAACCACAAGCCGCCATGTTGTTTTCATGCGCAACTGTCTGGGCATCGCTCATTAATATTCATAAGTAGGCAGTGGGCGAAAAGTGCGGGAAATTTGAAAGCGTTTTTTCTTGTCGACCGCAGTCGCCTCTAGTTGGCACAGATAGGTATTCCACGGTCGACCGCAGTCGCCTACAGCATGCTAAAGGTTAAATAAATAAATAATGTGTTAAGCTATTGAAATTCATTCAAATTTTACATATTTGTTAATTATGAATAAGAAAACTAGTTTGAATCGATTGTTCCAGCTGATGTCAACTGAATCAGATTTCTAACAGCAGAGGAAAATATAACCATTGTGAATTGAACAATGATATTTTTTCATGTTTCAACATATGCTTGGGTTTGAAACAGGGTGAGCCATTTTAGCCACTTTTATTTGCACAAAAATGTGTGTTTTAATGCAATTTTGGACTGAATGTCCCCAAAAATATACTCAGGCATGCCATGTGTGGCGCAATTTTTTTTCGGGTCGAAACGTCCCTGTAATTTCAGTCCGGTTTTCTCGTAGCGGCTACCCGTTTAAGTTACACCTAGCATTATTTAATTCGGGAAGAGTCTTTCAACTAAAAAGTCTAAAACTGCTAAAATACTGATGTTTAAGGTTAATGAATTTATTGAGGTCAGACGCCAGTGCTCCATTTAAAATTCTTACTTAAGAAAATAGGGACAAAATAATAAACAAAGGTTTTTCATAGTCGCGAAAACTGATGATTTAGAATTTTTCTATTGTTATTGGGAGTGGGTGGGTGCGCATGCGCACGTTCGTGACGCTTCCTGTTTTCAGGAACCTATTTTGGACTAAATTCTAAATTTAGCCACCCACCCCACACCTGAGGTGATGATCAGAAATTGATCGACTCAGTATCAGAAGATAGATAGATAGATAAAAGCGCTATGAACGAAGTTTAGGCAGCTAAAGGGTTGCAAGGTTGAAGATTGTGTACCATATACCTCCTTGATTATTCCACATGCTGTCAATTTGTCTTCTTTTTTCCGTGTTGTGAGCTGCTGAGATGGCGGGAAATGCAGGTTATACCACTTACCGAAAATAAGTTTAATACAATCCGGTATTTTTGCCACAGCCCGGAAATTTTTCGGCTGTCCGCCAAAATTCGATAAATCTCGGCACCTAAGCACCAAACTTTTACTACCCAAAGTCAATCTGAGTACACTTTGAATAATGAAGCATCAGATCCAGTCCCGGTCTTAGCTGGGGTTCCTCACGGATTGGTCTTGGGACAGGTCCTTTTACTGGTATCGATTTACGATATTGCGGACAATATCAGGTCATCTGTTTCTATCTTTGCGTTTTGTATCGAAACATTAATGAATTGTATTTCAACCTTGTCTTTCCCTTTAACCACCTACCATTGTGCAAGGTTTCATGCCATCTTTCAGACTCTGGCAATCCACTGGTATTTCAATACATTATATAAGTGATACAACAGCACTCTGTTATAGAAGTACATTCAGCAATTCTTTTACAGAAGTTCGGAAAGAATCATCACATTAATTTTTCTCAATACCGTATGAAAAAGAAAATCGTGTCGGTTTGCCTAAGTCCACACATTCAGCGGTGTTTAATGCAAGAAAATACCTAAGTCCAGAGAAATGTTACCATCTGCTGATGTAAAAATAATTTGTTCTGGTATGGTTTAAGGAGCTCAAACGGGTGCTGGTCAACTCGTACTTTTTTTTTCTCCTACTGTGGTCGACTCGTACTAAAAAAACTCGTACCGCATTTTACCTTAGTCAACTCGTACTTTTTACTTTGGTCAACTCGTACTTTATAATTGGTCAAGTCGTACCTTTGCCAAATCGCACCCCTTTTGTTATCTTGAGGTTAATTAGAGTAGATAATTGTATCCAATTATGGAGCAATCAGTGAGTCTTTGTTGGGGGTTAGACTACGTTTTTCAGACATAAAAGCAAGTAAGAATTTATTCATATATCTAATTCTTGCAAAACTGGTTACAAAGATCAAACCATTCGTATTAGGCAAATCAACAATTCTATCACTGTAAATTGATGTATTTTAACAAAATTCCAGCCAAAACTGGTATGGAAAAAATGGGGGTTTAGACTTAGACACATTCTTGCATTAACACATTTGATAAATATTTGAATTTCTTAATTTGCTCCCTAATGTAGTTTCTTTCCCCAGACTATCAGGGACTGGAATGGCCTCCCTGACTCTATCTTATCTCTTATCTTTCTATACTGCCATACGCCCTCACGGACATTCTAGGCAAATGCGTTGTCGAACAGAAAAAGGCTGAAAATTAATGAAAAGACAGGTTAAAAGCATTCAGTAAGGCGGATAAAAGATGATAAGTTAAAATAGTTAAGTGGAATTTAAAAACAGGATAAAAACAACTATTTCCAGATTTATGGCCTGGAGTGTTTCAGCTTACGTACTGAGACATTGAAAGAATCAAGGTCTGGCAAGCATGCAACAGTTTCAGGGACAGCATATTCCACTGGACAATGGCCAGTGGAAAGAAGGAGTATTTATAGTAATTTTTTGTCGTATGTAACTGGCGAAATGTCATAGAGTGGCAATATCTGGAAATTCTATTTGGGGGTTGAATGTAATCAAGGAGGGGTACTGCAACAAGTCCGTGTACAATTTGGGAAAAAAAAGACATAGGCGCGCATCAGCCCATCTTTGCTCAAGCGTTCTCCATCCAAGATTGTTCGCAATTTCAGTTGTACTGGACCGGTAGTCAAAGCTACTGGTGGTCCAGCGTGCTGCTCTGCGCTGCACTTTTTCGAGCTGAAGTACTTTTTCCTTAGTATGTGGGTCCCAAACAGGGGCAGCGTACTCCAGTTGGGGCGGACCAGTGTGTTATACGCAGCTCGGGGGGGGGGGGGGTTAACTACCTATATATGACATAGTAGGGATGTTCCGCCCGAATAGCCCCCTTTTTCAGCCTCGCCAGTATATGAATAGGCTTCAATTTTCAAGTAAAAGTATACGAATGGCCCCATTTTTTCACACAACAGTATATTTCCTGTGTGGTATATCAATGGCCCATCTTTTCTGGCATCCCTGTATATGGTATTTGCAAAGATTTCCTGTCATGAGACTCAGTCACGAGATATACGCCCTCAGAATTGAGCTCAGAATCTCTGCGCAGATGATACGAAGCAGCAATTAGTATATGAATGGGTATAAAAAAATCAAAGGACAGTATATGAATGAGTATAAAAAATCAAAGGACAGTATATGAATGAGTCAATATTTTGATCAATCAAGTATATGAATGGGTCTATTTTTTCAATGGCCAGGTATATGATTGGGGTAGGTTTCAGAAATTTGGGCCACACACCCGTACCACAATTACCCCTTAGTTACCCCACCCCCCCCCCCCGAGATAGGCAGTCTCACGTACCTTTTGATTTTTAGTCCTTATGTTTCGTTGGATGAAGTTCAGCGTCCTGGTGGCATTTTTTGATATCTGGTCGATGTGGGGATTCCAGGATAGGCCACTGGAGATACATGAAATGTCCACCCCCAGGTACTTGTTGCTTGTGACAACCTCCAGGACTTGACCATGTAATGTGTATGAAAAGTCAAAAGGATTTCTGGAGGATGTCACCCGCACCACCTGGCACTTGGACGGATTAAACTCCATGTCCCACCTGTCCTCTAACACAGAAAGTCTGTCCAAGTCATTTTGTAGCAACTTGCCATCTTCTGCACCTCCTATTGTAAGGTACACAGTCGTGTCATCTGCGAAGAGACGTACCTGAGAGGACAACTCATCCGGCAGGTCATTGATGTAGACTAGAAACAGGATCGGTCCAAGGACAGAGCCCTGGGGTACCCCAGAGGTCACAGGGACCGATCCCGATTCCTCCCCATCAAGTACCACCGTCTGTGACCGGTTCCCCAGGAAGGCACGGATCCAGGCAAGTGCATTTCCTCTGAGTCCATACTGATGGAGCTTCCATAGGAGTTTGGCGTGATTTACTTTATCAAAGGCTTTTGAAAAGTCCAGCAGTATCAAATCAGTTTGCTTACCTTGACTCACACTCCTGGCAAGGTCCTCAACCAACATGGTAAGCTGTGTTTCACATGACGTTTTCTCTCTGAAACCATATTGTAGATAATATAATAGGCCATGTGCGTTGAGGTGCTTTACCACATGTGAAGCAATGATATGCTCAAGGACCTTGCAAAGTTTGCAAGTCAAGGATATGGGTCTGTAGTTGGCAGCAGATGATTTGTTTCCCTTGTTAAAAACTGGGATGACCTGAGCTTTACACCAGTCTGCAGGGAGCTTGCCTGTTTGGAGGGAGCGCTCAAAAATAATTTGTATAATAGGGGCGATTTCCTCACGCAGTTCCTTAAGCAAGAGTAGTTTGAGCTTGTCTGGTCCGAATGCCTTAAAGGGTTTCAGGTTTTGAAGTAGTTTGAGAATACCATTGCAGGATATACTAAACGCCTCCATTTTTGGATTAGTGTTTAGAATTCCATCTGGTACTGCGTCATGACGCATTTTACCACAATCTGTCATATCCTGGATTTGTATCTGACATAGTCGGGAAAGTGATAGGGGTGCCTTAATTGGTGGTAAAAACTGATTGGAACTGTTGATTGTGTAAGTCTGCTTTTTCAGTTGTGTCCGTCAAAAGTCCGTTACCCTTTTGGAGAGGGGTGAGCCAGTCTGATCCTGCTTAGAGCTCTTCAGGAATGAAAATAGTTTTTTGGTATTGCAGACAGTCTTCATCTGTTTTGCCAAGAAGATCTTGTAGATATAAGTTGTAGGGTGCCTTAATGTTATGTTAAATACTCTAACGCATGGATAGAAATTTGTGACGAAATGCTTGGTCTCCAGTTTTTTTTTTTTAATTTTCTGAACACGTCATCTCTCCATCTGATCTGTCTACGGATAGTCTGAGTAATCCAAGGTAAAGACAAGTTGGCTTCTTTAAACAGGTCAGCAGCCGTTTGTTATAAGAGATTCCTTTTGCTCTAGATTTCAGTGTTGTTGATTCTCTGGTTTGCAATTAATTTCGATTCTCATACGTTTCAGTTTCGTTTCCTATACATGAATGTCGTTTCTTGTTATGAACGCTTGACCAGTGTGTGTATCTGTCACTCAAGGCATTGACCAAAATTTCTGATGTTATGGAACCAAAGCCCATACTAAAGGGAACACGATTACAATCAATATGCCGATGTGTAGAAAACCATTTTGCAGTGCAGTCAATTTGTGACAGAGTTCTGAATTTTGACCTGCAGCCACACTACCAGAAACAGACCCATGGGACCGATGTGATGGACTAACAGTCAGCCATTTAGAGTTCCTATAGTTTCTGTACACCCTCGTCAGGGTATCTACGATCTAAACCAAGATGCGCTATGATAAGCAGTCACCACGACCGAGACTGCTTGCTAGATTTTACCGCTATTTGACGGGGAGTGTCAAAAATGGATAAATTTAATTGATTGCGGTTAACTGTCTAGTCAGTATTGACGGGTTCACTAGTTTTTATTAAGCGCTTTATGTGACAAAACGCGTAATTGAGAGAGAGCAGTCGATCATGGGTAGAATTTTCTTCATATTCAAAGTAAACACTGTGGAAAAGGTCCTGAGGGACCTTTTCCAATGACTTACCTCGGATAAACTTTGTGGGGATGCACTTGAAAGCAAAAGTGCATTTCTCTGTTATCTACTACTGAAATGTCAAGATTCGCTTCACTCCTGCGGTCCAGGGGCTAATTTCTTCCCCCATCCGAACCCCTGGTGAAATAATGTTATTTGGCGTGTCACCAGTAAACTATTCAGATTCAGGTTCAGATTCAGATTCCCGCATCTTTCAACGAAATGTCATGACATTTTAGCTTTTTACTCCATTTGATACAACCAATAATTTGATACCATTTTCATATGGTTGTCAAACCTTTGTCACAATATTATGTTTTTCGCGTTTTTCTTGAAACTGGCAAAAATGAACAAGTCGACGGGTCGACAAGTCGACAAATCAGTATCGATTACAAGGGCTAAATGTATGATGGGAAAAAGAGTTAATGTGGTAGATATAGCTGTGTATGCATAATAATCATAATATACCGGAATCTTGATCGCGAACGACGCCTGGGGCAAGCCCCCAGACCCCCAAGCTAAAGGAAGAATCCTCCAAGAGAGATTTGTCTGGCAACATAAACATGTGATATCAGATAAGCCTTTATGTTTCCAGTGGACATGCACCTGTACATCTATAGATTTATATATCTATAGTCCCAAAACTGAATTGTCGACTTGTCGACCTTTGGGCTTAGGAGAAGGATCCTCATTCTGTAGATAGACAGGTCGACAAGTCGACAAATCAGTATGAGTATTATGTATCAATAGAAGTCCACAGCAGTAGGTCGGCAAGTCGACAAGTCGACAAATCAGTATTGGCTGTATATATATACACAAGGAACTAAGTTAGGGAACACTTTTAGCCCTATTTTCCTTTTTTCTGGCGATACTGAAATTATTATCACATATATTTCAGACCTTGTCCTAGCTACAGACCAATTTATGGAAATTCACAACATTTTGTCTTTGTGCTAAGGGGGATACAATATGCCAAATGCGAAAAACTCCATTTTTACTGAATACAAGTTTTCCTGTTTGCTTCTGCACTCCGCAAAACTCAATTTTTGAAAGCAAAACAGGAATAAAATGTTGAATCTGATCGTTCTGAATGAATAAACGACTTCGGACCTAAAATTTCATGCTTCATATCCAAACCAAGTAATCATACAAAATCTACAGTTTGCATTGATTTCTATGGAAAGCAAATTTCTTGTGGATATTTTGCAAATAAAGCCGCAAAAGAATAATTCCACTAGGACACTATAACCAGAACCTGCATAAGGGTCATATCGAATATCTGACCCAACATTTACAACCTGCAAAATGTATACCCAAAGAACAAAATGTGGACATGAAACCTACCCCCGGAAAAGTATGGACCTACCGCCGACAGTTGGTCAGAAAATAAAGAATTTATGATCAAAGCCTAAGCTTTATGCTTACGAACAATTGCGACAATGTGAGTTTAAATAATGAAGTTATCGCAAAGACTAGCAGTGATTTTCTTAAATTTAGCAAACATTTTCTGAATCAAAGATGGCCGCTCTCCGCCGCAGTTTATGTTTGATGCTAACCATTTTCGCATTGAAGCAACTTTGGAGACTACAGATTCTGACAAGTTGTCAAAACATTCTTCATAATTTTTACAAAGAAGGATATATGCAGTCCAAAGTTGGTAGTCACATTATGACAGGTGTTCCCTAACTTATTTCCATGTGTATAAAAGGAAGTGTAGGTATATGCCATGCGGAAATACAAGGGCTACATGCATGATAAGAGAAAGGAGTCAATGTGGTAGATATGGTTCTTTATACATAATAATGATCATATACCGGAAGCTGGCCGGATCGCATACGACCCCAGACCCCCAAGCTAAACAATTCTCCACATCTATTTATCTTAACTGATTTGTCGACGTCGACCTATCGACGGGTATTTAAAATTAAAGGACTAAATGCATTATGTGAAAGAAAGAGAAAGGCCCCCATTAATACACTTGACCCAAATTATTCATGGCCCATCTTATATGGCTCTGTGTTGAACCATCTCAACCTGCTTTATGTCCTGATTTGAGTATGGGCTCCATACCACGGATACATACTTAACATGTGGCCTTAGGAGAGTCTTATAGGCTACTTCACGTACACCAGGATATTTTCCTGAGTTTACGCTTAAAGGAACCCAAGGGTCTTATTTGCACTTGCAGTAATCCTGTTCGGGTTATGGCTAAGGGTGAGGTTACCTGAGATGGGTACGCCAAGGTATCATGCTGTGTCAACTGTGTCCAGTGTTTTCTTCAGATACTTAGTCGATCAATTTTTGATCATCACCGCAGATGTGAGGTGGGTGACTAAATTTTGAATTTAGCAAAATGTGGGAGAACATTCGAGATGGGCCATCAAAACTATTTACAAGAAGCTGAACAGATCTAGAGGCATGCTTAAACGTATACCTCTGAACCCGTAACTCAAATAAGAGTCTTAAATTCTTCCCTGGTCTTAGATACTACCACCGAAGAAGGAAAACTATTCAACAGTAAAATAGTCCAGGGATGGCCACTCAAGTTCGTCAAGCATGTCGTTACTGGTATTTCTCCATCGCCTGCAGGCCCACCTGGGCGCCTCGACGCTGCCATCTGCACTTTCTCCACATTTTCTGTCTCAGTGTCATTTTATAGGTATCATCAGGAAAACATGTCCGTGTAATGTATACCCCCTTGAACCCCACTTTTATATAGCAAAGCTGGGGTATGCAGGGGTATACCTATTTTTCTTATTTTTGCTCCAAAACATAGATTGTGGGTACTCGTTAGAACCGCCTCGGCGAGGCGGTTCTCTGCCTCGGCCAGGCGGTTCTAACGTGTACCCACAATCTATGTTTTGAGCAAAAATATGAAAAATATCAAAAATTTTCATCTGAAAATTTTCAATTTTTAAAGCTCAAAAATTTCTGTTGTTTTCGTAATGCCAAATAGGAGCTTCATACTCGAGCTGTGGACGAACTAAAAAATCAATACTCAGGGGCAGGGCATGGAATTGGGCTGTAACTTATCCTCTTTCAATAATTTACCGACTGATTTTCTATTTATAGACTTGTAAAAACCGGAATTATCTAAGGACCCCTCGTCGTTCGCCAGTCATAACGCTCTCCACTGTCGACTTTGCAATGGTTGTCTTTGTTCACAATTAGCGAAAAAAGTAGAGTATGGCACATATTTGTGCACTGCTCATTATGATCATGGACGGTATCTAACTATGGTTTCTAATCATGGTTGATAACTATGCTGCCTTCTTTAATTGCACGCCGGTGGGTCGGGCGTCAGACTCTATGATGGCCCCGACTTAAAGCTATTCATTTTAGTTGGTTGGGACCGGAGCTTCTTGTCTGTTGCTTGGCCCACCGGGGTCCAACTGGTGTTTTTCTTTTGCTCCTGAGTTAGTAGGTTATTCGGCGCCCAGGGATCTCCATCGTCGGGCAGCTTACTCAATCTGTGAGTCCTTGTTTTTGATTCATCAGGATGTTTATCAAGATTTATTTGTTTGTTCTTGATGATTCATTGACTAGTTAGAGATTCACCACGAGGTCCGAAGAACTTACTAAATGTTATGAACCACTGCAGAAGCTGAGGGTGAGGTTAGGATCCTGTAAAACCGGTTTAAGCCCGCCAGGAACTTTGTGTTACTGATCGTTCCAAGGCGATACTTCTGTGGTGGTTCTTTTTGTTTTATGTCTTGGTGTTTAAAATTTTTTGTGTTGTTGGCGCCTTATGTATGTTTTCATATTTTTAATTAAGTTAAGGTAACTGAGTGGCCACCTATTGGGAAAATAGCTGCTCATTCGCTTACGATATGTTTCATGGTATAAGTGCCTGATTGTTAGTTTGGTTTTTTCCCACCTCGGTTTTTGGAGTGGGAATCTCTTTCTGATTGCGCCTTTTCCTGATCTTTGCCTACTTGTATCTTTCTATAAGTATTTGCATAAGATCTATGTGGTTGCATTTGCACAGAAAACGCACGAGGACCTAGGCATTGGGCATATTTTACGAAAATTCGCTAGTCTGGAAGAGGGGGTGGGGGAATTTTTTCCCAATACAGGTAGGGAGATAGTTAGTGCAAGGCGATTTAAATGATGCTATTTTGTTGTTAGATCTTTGTGACTTAATGATTTAGTGAGAGAAATCTGATGTTCTCCGGATTGGACAGAACTATTTCCAAGCTAAATTAAATGGACTGCTACTTAGATGCCAGTGTCAAATTTCTTTCTTTTTATCCTATAGGCATAGTACAGAGCATATGGAGACAAAACTATGATTAAATCAGATAACGAAAATTAACCAATATTGGTTAATTATTTGTTTACATTGAGTTAACCAACACTTTTTAGACCAATCATTGAGCATCTCATTTAAATATATCTGTTCTCTTGTCTTCAGTACACTAGTACTATTCATAAGTGCAATGGCACAACAAAGTCTATCTTTAGTGGCTGTACTTTCCATACAATGAAAACAAAGACATATGTATAGATAAGCTGCGCTGTTATCACAAAGCTGATCTCCATCTTTATTTTGTACTAAAAATCATGTTAAAAAAACACTGATCAACTGCACATTCTTACCAAGCTGATCTGGATCTTGCAGCTTAAAGGATACGACAGAAAATCAACTGATTTTGGCTTCAAGTGCAGGGTTGTGCATGCTGATCACATTACAGATTTACACCTTTTTCATGATGTGGCTCATTACTGTACTCAATAACATTAGGAAGTGTCAAAATTTGGAAAGCAAAAGCTGTGTCACAACAAAACTTGTCTTATGAACGGTACTTGTTCTACAGTTACAGCAAGGCAAAGACACTGATCAACTGCATAGTTGTAACAAGCTGATCTGGATCTTACAGCTATAGGACAAAACAATCTCGCTTGCAAAACCCAAGGTCATATAGTACCAGGCTGGTCTAGATAGTGTCTGTTGATTTAAGGTCACTGAACTCAGTGTACTATTGTCATGTGCTGTAAATTTGGAAGTGAGCTGTGACACAACAAAACCTGCCTTAATGAATAGTACTATTTGTACTGTAAGAAAAAGACACTGATCAACTGCACAATTGTATCAGAAAGCTGACCAGGATCTTATACAGCCAATAGGATAAATCAGATAATCAACTGATTTTTGCTTCAAGAGCAGTCTTTTGTCCACACTTTGAGCTTTCATCATGACCTTTTTACTCGCCCTCGGCTCGTGAGGTCATGATGAAAGTTGAAAGCATGGTGTTATTTACAAAACACTGCTCTCGAAGCAAAAATCAGTTGATTATCTATAACATATACTGTCTTACGCCTTTGCAGGCATTCTACACAGGTGTGCAATGTCAGTGCTGAAATAAAAGTTGAGTGAGTTGTGCTGAAGAAAGCCCAATGTCTTAGTTGCTTTAGAAGAGATTTCCGAAACATGTTGACCTTATTCCAAGTTGTCTGACCATGCATGGTATACTGACTATTGATGGGTGATTTTGTGTCTTGCACTTCTTTTGTGGGATTTAGAGTAATCCCATACAGTCAACCCCGTCCCCTGGTTTCGCCGTGCGGTATTGTTGTTCACCAGTTTGATTCTTAGGTACGAGTTGACCAGAATCAGTAAAAACGATGGTCTAACGAATAGTCATCTTTAGGGAGATTTAATTATTTTCAGAATGATTTAAATTTAATGGAATTTAATTTAAGTTGACAGATACTACTTTTAGTAATTAACATAACTTTTATTATACAATAGAATATACAATGTGTATTGAAGATTTTATGTATCATCATTATTTATTTGTTTCCATGTCACATTTATTTGTTAATGATGTCTCCTTTAAATAGCTCGTGCGTTTTCATTGGTTGATATTTTGGCGTCCTTGGAGTCGCACCAACGGAACGTAGTGCTACACATTGTTCACGCATAAATGTTGTTAATTTGATAGTTTTGTACTTTTTTCATTTTTCAAAGTTTGTAGCACAATGCCCCGACGAGCATTAAGATGTGTAGTAGACCTTGACATCAGGAGGGTATGTAAAATTCGGAGAAGAACTCGTGAACATTGATCCATATTTTTTTTCACATTAATTTTTTGCATGTCTCATCATGTTTAGCATGTCAACAAGAGCAGAGTGTAGTATAGAGAGTACCGTGGTAATGAACGCATTGATGGAAAGGGGGTTCAGATGTATTAAAACAGATATCATTTATGATGTCATATAGAGCATGCCAGGATGACGTCATACAGGTAAGTTTGTTCATTCGATGGAGGTATATTACTCGGTGTTTATCGCTATGCCTAACCAAATTTGGAGCGCAAATATAGAATCAAAATGAATATTTTTCTTCAAAACATTGCATATTCTATTAGATTTCCGGATAATAATTTATTCTAAGGTAAGGAATGCGTAATATTTTGGTCATATTATGATGTAATTAGCGTCTGAAAGTAGTAAACGCATAGCGATAATGACCGAGGTTACCACCTCCACCGAATGAAGAAAATAGCGGGAAAGGTGACCGATATCGATTTCTTTTCACGGAAGAGTACCTTGCCGACCTGCCCTATGTTCAGCATTTTTATCTATAGATCAATAGTTTTAATGGCCCATCCCGAATGCTTCCCCCATTTTGCTAAATTCATAATTTAGCCACCCACCCCACACCTGAGGTGATGATCAGAAATTGATCGACACAGTATCTGAAGAAAGAAAGAAAGAAATATGGCGACACCCTCATTTCTGAGTATTATGCGCAGGGATGCGTGCGAGAGAATGAAAGAAAAAACTTTAAAGTGAGACTTAAAAGAATGACAGTGATAGACGGAATATTTCCATCGGTATTTCGTTAGACCTCTCCATACCGATGGAAATGACTTCTGTTGAGCCCTTAGTCAAAAATGAAAAATCATCGAAGACTCTAAAGAAATGGAAAATTATGTTATGTTATATCTTTTCTGACTTATAGGACTTAATTTATATGTATAATCAAGATGTAAAATGACGCAGATTCATAAAATAATTCATGTTTTCTGTTGAAAATATCACATACCTCTATAAATAGATAAGGGGAGACTACTGTTAAATATGAGACAAAAATGTAGAAAATCGATTGCTTTTTGCAAATTTGTTAAAATTCTGCAGACTAACCCGATGTTTACTAAAAGATTTATACATTTTCTAACAAAACATAACAAAAATTCTAGCAATTATCACCAAATAATGCAGCTGTAACAGCCTGTAAGCTTCTTACGAAATCCATAATCTGTTCGACCATCGTTTAAAGGCAACCTTTGCTAAGCTGTCACGGGAGAGGAGCGAGATCACTAAGTGTATCGGAGTGCAGGTTAGCTAGCTGATCTATGACAGTGACAAATGAAAAAAAATGATAGTGTTAGATTGTTAGTATAGATGTAAGATTAAAAGTATGCTAAAAACAATATTTCTCTCAATGGCATGAATAGTTGATCTTGCTACCTTCCTCTAAACCCTCCAGTTAGTGTGCACTTTTCAGAATGACCAGGAACGTCATGTCTGTAAAAGAGGAATTCTGTACAAATGACATTGAATAGTTGATCTTGCTCACTTCCCTCTTGAAGGAGTCAAGATCAGGTTAAAGAATAATTTCTACTGGGAGCCGGTTCCATAAAACAATCCTCTTGGGATAGAGTGAAAACCTGTAATAATCAGTGCGAGCTAATACCTGGTGGAAACCGAGAGGATTGTATTGGCTGTGGCGAGTGGCGTGTGATTCTCCTGTGACGCTCAAAATATGACGGCATTGCAGCAAAGCCATATTGTAATTTGTAAAACATCGCAAGTCGGGAGTCATTACGGCAGTATTCGAGGGAGCCCCAACCCAGATTGCTCTGCATCGCAGCAGCAGTGTTGTACCAGGACTACATTGAACGTTGAACTCACTTAAATCATTCTCTATGTGGCGACAGATACTCTTTATTTGAATATTTTAGTAGAATTCCATGCCAGTTTCTGTGCTGAGTGTTTACAGATATGACCTTGACTTAAGGATAATGAAATTGCCCAGTCAAATGACCATTGTATGTTCCTAATAGTCATTAAAAATTGCATGTCATATATGTCATGCACATGTTAACTGGAAAGACTTCAACTCTACAAGAGCGCATCATGGTGACATATGTCTTTAATATATAAACTACAGTGTGCCATAACGCCAGTGAAGGTTAATTGTAAAAATTAATGTGATTTTAACAAGAAACTCAATACTCAATTTTTAAGTGAGTCATTATATTGCTCAAAGAACTGGCCTTATGTGGTAAATAGATAGCTATCTGTTCACTCCTTCCCTCAACAAAGTCAGCTGAACTGCAGTGTATTCTTAAACTGCCACCAGAAGACCTTACTTATCACAGTCAGCCTGTAAGCATTATGGAAACATCTCCATATTTACTCGGAATTTTCTGTAAAATTCTTTTATTCCCCATATTAAATTATTAATGGGCTAAGCCTTAATTATTACTCTTAGTTACCTTATAATCATCATTAAATGAATGTTAAATAGGTTGATTCTTGGTAATATTCACTTTTTATTGCTTTTAAATTAAAATACATATTTATAATTATTCTTTTATTTTTTTACTTTACCTCCTCAAACCTCACTTTTACTATATATAAGTATAGGTTTGAAGGGTCAAGTTTTACATGGAGATGTGGGGTATATGTCCACAAAATTGCTCTTTTTGATGCTGTTTCAAACTGCTTAAATTTACTCATTCTGAGAATTTCTTTATAAACTGCATCTTAAGAACCAGTTGCATGTTTTTGCTAAAACACATGCAAGGCATGCACACTTTTCCGACTTAATGATAGCATCATGGTGTAAATAAGACGGATGAAAAATGGTTGGCTGTTTCATGATACTGTTTTCTTGAATCTTATAGTATACAGCCCCTTTCACTCGAGTTTGCCATTTGAGCATTTGCATCACACAAGAAGACCATGTATTCCGAAGATCTGAGTTTCTTTTCATATTGTCCTCAAAGACATCTGGATTGATTGATCTGCTGATTTGAGTGACAGCTTCAAACTAAATGACCTTTAAAAACGGCAAACTTGTGTGAAATTTTTAACTTCCTATGTGGAATTTTTATACCCCCGGCATTTATGCCGACGGGTATATAGCTTTCGCTTTTCCGTTCGTCCGTTCGTATGTTAGTTAGTTAGTTCGTTTCTTCGTTCGTAATTCCGGAACGTTCGTGGAATTTACGTAAAAGTTTTGGTTAAAGTTTCTCTAGAGGTGTATATCTCATGAACCAATGGTCAGAAACCATTCATATTTGAACCATAGGTAGGTTTGCTTTGTTTCCATGAGTTCGGACCCCAGGGCCCATCCCCAGGGGTAGGGCTGGAGGTCAAAATCTAGGTCACCTTTAAAATAAGCTGTTTACAATTTTAATGTTTCTTCTATAAGTCCATATCTTAACAAACAATCATAGGGATGTATTATTATTTAGTTCATAGATACCCTATAGGGTTTGCTTTCATACTCCATGCTCGGTACCATCTCCAGGGGTGTGGGGCTAGAGGTCAAAATCTAGGACTTATTTATAATATGATAAATATCATAATAAATATTTTCTGTAAGTCTGTTTTCTTGACATCCACAAAGTTTTATCAGAAAGCATTCATACTTAGACCATAGGTACCATGTAAGGTTCAGACACTAGGGTCCATGTGCGGGGGGTGGGGCTAGAGGTCAAAATCTAGAACTTCTTTAAAAAAAAATGTATTTCTTTACTTTTCTTTACCACCATGTTTAGAAATGATTCGTACTTGCACCAAAGGTACACTATAAGGTTTGCCTTGTTCCTGACATTAGACTCTAGGGTCCGTGCCCTGAGGGTGGGGCTAGAGGTCAAAATATAGGACATATTTTTTTTTTTTTTTTTTTTTTTTTTTTTTTTTTTAATATTATTGAAGAATGACATTCTACTTTACATCTAGGACCGAGGACCTGACCCTCAATGTCCGCGATCAAGTCCTAGATTGAGTATACAAGTCAGCTCTGTATACTGCTCTAAAATAGATCTGTCATTCTACTACACCCCCCCCTCCCCATGGTTTTAGACAGTGTTTTTTGCAAATACAAATTTATAAGATTTACTTGTTGAGGGCGCTCTCTTTCATCAGGAATTGAGGTTTAATGTGTCACTGTCAGTGAGCATGTCTGGATTGGTGGCGGTGGGCTGAGGGGTGGGGGCGTTGGAGGGAGCTACCAGCCGGGGGTATACGTGCCTCTCAAGGCACTTTTTCTAGTTGCCATGTAGATATCGATCAGGTAACTGCCTAAATTGATAAAATTCTGCTTTTGTCTCTATCCTGTTACAAATGTGTGTTCTTAATATGCATTGTATACATTGTGCAAAGAATTTTGAAATTAAAATGTGCTTTAACCAAGCAATTACAATGTTTTTATCAGAAGAGGTGACATCATTACCTAAAGATAAATGCTGAATAGATTTTAAGAACACCTGGCACCTGGGACAACGTTTCAGTTCTAAAATAGAATAAAAAGTTATCTGATTTACAAACAAACGGCAAACTCGAGTGAACAAATTTGATTGACCTAAA
This sequence comes from Rugalucina vietnamica, assembly GCA_964017185.1. Lineage (NCBI taxonomy): Eukaryota > Metazoa > Mollusca > Bivalvia > Lucinida > Lucinidae > Rugalucina > Rugalucina vietnamica. Next base: position 53,082,188 of record OZ024873.1, read on the forward strand.
TGCTCAAACGGCAAACACGAGTGAAAGGGGCTGTAAGTGCATGAACAATTTAGAAATAGCGAGAAAATTGTAAATTGAACTTTATGTTGTAAAATCGCAAGTAGCTTCCTTCAGTTTGAGCATTATGATCATTGAATTATGAGAAAACTGTGAGGGCATTAATTTTGCTTTCAAACCAGGGCTCAAGGCAATGTGACGTCATTCAAAGGAAAATTTTCAGTATAGTTTGCTGCCAGTTCTGCCTAGCTTGAGAATAGTTTGATAGATTGAATAATCAACTTTTCAGTACAAGTATTTGCCCTTTGTTTTCAGGTATCTGCCCCAGGTGTTTGGTTACCAAGTCGTGAAGATGTCTACCTCAGTATTAGTTTGTTTGGACAGTATCGAAACACTAGACTTGTCAAGTCAGAGTTCCCACTGATATTTCATGAACCATTCAGGTTTGAGAAGGTATATTTTTCTTGTGTTTTAAGAAAAAAGTAGAAAAAAAAGAGCTAGAAAATTAGAACACAGAAGTATTGGAAATATTTTTATATTTATTTAAAGAATCATGATTAATATTATAGACTTTTTTCATGAAAATGTATTCTGGCAGAAATTTCAGGATTTTGCTACGTAAAAGTGGAATGAAAAAATTTCTGTAGAATATTTCTTTTCCATAATCATAAGTTAAAGCATGTGGTATCATTAAATCTTGAACTTCATTCCACTAACACAATATTAGCCTTAAATTAATGTTTCACAAGAATTGTCATTGACGACGGCCGTGACAACAATGTAAATTTTCATTGAAAATTTATCCATTGTGAAGGCGATACAATCATATTTTAAAAGTCATATGATAAAACAAATCTTACACTTGTGGTCATTTCATATGAAATTTATTAAACTCACCGAAGGCTCGTTTAATATATTTCATATGAAATGACTACTCGTGTAAGATCTCCTCTATGTACTTATGAAAACATATGTGCATATACATTTCAGACATACTATACTGCAGTGGATCCATCTGATGTGGCAAATTTTCTTGAAGGTAAATATGGTTCTTTGGGAATTAATTTATGTCTCACGAAAGAGATATTTAGATATAGATGTATCATGTTGCTGTAATATGACACCAACTCTGTGAGATGTTTATTTCCAAAAATGAAGTCTTTTTTAATAGTTTGAAAAATTTCCATTATTTTTTTTTTGGGGGCTTGTGTATAACTGTCCTTTAATCGTGTGTACTACATACATGTTTTCTGGCAATAAGTCTCATTCAGTTTAGAAATGAGCTATATAACTTGCAAGATAGCTTTTGAATGAGCTGTAAGACCATGAAAGATCATTATGGATTTGAAACATAGCATGCAACATTACTGTTGTCTTTAGACATAAAGGCTATGAAATTAGCTTCATCAACAGTGCTTTTTGTTTTCATGGATTATTATTTATAGAACTTTGATTCAGTTTTTTTTTGTTTACCAGATGAGCTGATAGTGGTGGAACTTCTACAGATGTCTGACTTCTCCAGTGGTGCTATACGACTGGCATCATTCGCCACAAGTGCCCGAGACTTTCTCTATCCCTACCCAACACTGTGTCCCTCATATTCCAGCAAGTGCCGTGAAAGTCTGCTCTCAAGGACCGTTGCCTTCCCAGTAAGTCAGTAATTCGAGGCAGATAGATCTTAATTTGTATAGTTTATTTACAATTGTAACTTGAAAGATTTATACTGTCAGTTCCCAATAATAATTACTGTGTTTATAGTTGATATGCTTTTAATTGATAGTAAAAACTGTGTTTATTTAACAACGGTTAAAAGGGTTAGCAAAATAAGCAAATCTTCCATGAGGCTCTCAAGTTGGTACTAAAAAGTAGGTTTTATTGAACAAACTGCGAAGCTGGCATCCAGGCTTATTGACATGCAGATAATATGTCCATCATTCCATAAAGGATTAAACAGTTTTATCTTTGTATAGATATCTGCACTAACAAAACCCGAGTGCATGCTTCTGCATGATTGTAGGGTATCTCACCAAAGTTGGAGTTCACCACCAAATCAGTGATTAAGTAACAAAACCTGAGTGCATGCTTCTGATTGTAGGGTATCTCACCAAAGTTGGAGTTCACCACCAAATCAGTGATTAAGTGCACATGCTTCTGTTTGTAGGGTATCTCACCAAAGTTGGAGTTCACCACCAAATCAGTGATTAAGCAACAAAACCTGAGTGCATGCTTCCGATTGTAGGGTATCTCACCAAAGTTGGAGTTCACCACCAAATCAGTGATTAAGTAACAAAACCTGAGTGCATGCTTCTGATTGTAGGGTATCTCACCAAAGTTGGAGTTCACCACCAAATCAGTGATTAAGCAACAAAACCTGAGTGCATGCTTCTGATTGTAGGGTATCTCACCAAAGTTGGAGTTCACCACCAAATCAGTGATTAAGTAACAAAACCTGAGTGCATGCTTCTGATTGTAGGGTATCTCACCAAAGTTGGAGTTCACCACCAAATCGGTGATTAAGCAACAAAACCTGAGTGCATGTTTCTGTTTGTAGGGTATCTCACCAAAGTTGCAGTTCACCACCAAATCAGTGATTAAGCAACAAAACCTGAATGCATGCTTCTGATTGTAGGGTATCTCACCAAAGTTGAAGTTCACCACCAAATCAGTGATTAAGTGCATGCTTCTGATTGTAGGGTATCTCACCAAAGTTTGAGTTCACCACCAAATCAGTGATTAAGCAACAAAACCTGAATGCATGCTTCTGATTATAGGGTATCTCACCAAAGTTGGAGTTCACCACCACATCAGTGATTAAGTAATAAAACCTGAGTGCATGCTTCTGATTGTAGGGTATCTCACCAAAGTTGGAGTTCACCACCAAATGGGTGATTAAGCGACAAAACCTGAATGCATGCTTCTGATTGTAGGGTATCTCACCAAAGTTGGAGTTCACCACCAAATCGGTGATTAAGCAACAAAACCTGAGTGCATGTTTCTGTTTATACTTGTAGGGTATCTCACCAAAGTTGGAGTTCACCACCAAATCAGTGATTAAGCAACAAAACCTGAATGCATGCTTCTGATTGTAGGGTGTCTCACCAAAGTTGAAGTTCACCACCAAATCAGTGATTAAGTGCATGCTTCTGATTGTAGGGTATCTCACCAAAGTTGGAGTTCACCACCAAATCAGTGATTAAGCAACAAAACCTGAATGCATGCTTCTGATTATAGGGTATCTCACCAAAGTTGGAGTTCACCACCAAATCAGTGATTAAGTGCATGTTTCTGATTAGGGATGTCAACGAATATTCGAATGTTCGAATATTCGCATTTCATACGAATATTCGAATGCGATTTCTGGATTCGAATATTCGCATAATTTTCTAACCTGCAATATTTTCATGTATCAGTTTATAGGAGGACTCAAATTTAAGACCAAAAGTCGAAAAATAATATGACCAGTATTAAATCCTGCTTGTCTGTTGAGTAATTCAAGATGGTCAACATTTTGACACACTTGCAAATTGAGATTGCTCAATTAACAGTTTGACACTTTGTTGATTCAAGTGACACTTCGTTGATTCAAGTGACACTTTGTTGATTCAAGTTGAGAAGAAAGCATTGCTTGCTTTCAATAAATGTTTTCAAGGTGTGAAAGTCCTACAATTTGAACTGTGCCATGTGAAACCTTAAGATGGCTGAATAGATTGACAACTCAATCATTTAGGAACAACACAGTCACAACAGACCTTTCACAAAGTACATGTAGGCCACACGATTACAATAGACTCTAAGCATTCTTGGTGGCGGATATCAACGACATGCATGCAGAACTTAATCTTGGCTTGTAATACGAGGTTGGAGTGTAATGGTGTGTCGTTGCTTTCTCAGATAGAACCCCAGAGATTTGTCATGTTTTCTGTGCAAAATTTGTTGATTTTCTTACATGGCGCCATTGGTATAGCCTAGGTACGATACCATGCATATACATATACCTCATATTTTCAATACATGTACATGTACCACCAAGTAAGTAATAGTAATTGGTCTATTCGGCATAGATGTGTATATCATTCGAATATTCGAATATATTCGAATATCCTATGCGAATATTCGAATACCAATTTTGGCATTCGTTGACATCCCTACACCTGATTGTAGGGTATCTCACCAAAGTTGGAGTTCACTACCAAATCAGTGATTAAGCAACAAAACCTGAATGCATGCTTCTGATTGTAGGGTATCTCACCAAAGTTGAAGTTCACCACCAAATCAGTGATTAAGCAACAAAACCTGAGTGCATGCTTCTGATTGTAGGGTATCTCACCAAAGTTGGAGTTCACCACCAAATCAGTGATTAAGTGCATGCTTCTGATTCAGTAGGGTATCTCACCAAAGTTGGAGTTCACCACCAAATCAGTGATATAGTAACAAAACCTGAGTGCATGCTTCTGATTATAGGGTATCTCACCAAAGTTGGAGTTCACCACCAAATCAGTGATTAAGTGCACATGCTTCTGTTTGTAGGGTATCTCACCAAAGTTGGAGTTCACCACCAAATCAGTGATAAAGTAACAAAACCTGAGTGCATGCTTTTGATTATAGGGTATCTCACCAAAGTTGGAGTTCACCACCAAATCAGTGATTAAGTGCATGCTTCTGATTGTAGGGTATCTCACCAAAGTTGGAGTTCACAACCAAATCAGTGATTAAGCAACAAAACCTGAATGCATGCTTCTGATTATAGGGTATCTCACCAAAGTTGTAGTTCACCACCAAATCAGTGATTAAGTGCATGCTTCTGATTGTAGGGTATCTCACCAAAGTTGGAGTTCACCACCAAATCAGTGATTAAGTAATAAAACCTGAGTGCATGCTTTTGATTGTAGGGTATCTCACCAAAGTTGGAGTTCACCACCAAATCAGTGATTAAGTAATAAAACCTGAGTGCATGCTTCTGATTGTAGGGTATCTCACCAAAGTTGGAGTTCACCACCAAATCAGTGATAAAGTAACAAAACCTGAGTGCATGCTTTTGATTGTAGGGTATCTCACCAAAGTTGGAGTTCACCACCAAATCAGTGATTAAGCAACAAAACCTGAGTGCATGCTTCTGATTGTAGGGTATCTCACCAAAGTTGGAGTTCACCACCAAATCGGTGATTAAGCAACAAAACCTGAGTGCATGTTTCTGTTCGTAGGGTATCTCACCAAAGTTGGAGTTCACCACCAAATCAGTGATTAAGCAACAAATCCTGAATGCATGCTTCTGATTGTAGGGTATCTCACCAAAGTTGAAGTTCACCACCAAATCAGTGATTAAGTGCATGCTTCTGATTGTAGGGTATCTCACCAAAGTTGGAGTTCACCACCAAATCAGTGATTAAGCAACAAAACCTGAATGCATGCTTCTGATTGTAGGGTATCTCACCAAAGTTGAAGTTCACCACCAAATCAGTGATTAAGCAACAAAACCTGAATGCATGCTTCTGATTATAGGGTATCTCACCAAAGTTGGAGTTCACCACCAAATCAGTGATTAAGTGCATGCTTCTGATTGTAGGGTATCTCACCAAAGTTGGAGTTCACCACCAAATCAGTGATTAAGCAACAAAACCTGAATGCATGCTTCTGATTATAGGGTATCTCACCAAAGTTGTAGTTCACCACCAAATCAGTGATTAAGTGCATGCTTCTGATTGTAGGGTATCTCACCAAAGTTGGAGTTCACCACCAAATCAGTGATTAAGCAACAAAACCTGAATGCATGCTTCTGATTGTAGGGTATCTCACCAAAGTTGAAGTTCACCACCAAATCAGTGATTAAGCAACAAAACCTGAATGCATGCTTCTGATTGTAGGGTATCTCACCAAAGTTGGAGTTCACCACCAAATCAGTGATTAAGTGCACATGCTTCTGTTTGTAGGGTATCTCACCAAAGTTGGAGTTCACCACCAAATCAGTGATAAAGTAACAAAACCTGAGTGCATGCTTCTGATTATAGGGTATCTCACCAAAGGTTGAGTTCACCACCAAATCAGTGATTAAGTGCACATGCTTCTGTTTGTAGGGTACAGTACAGTCAGCGTGATGTTTATATCCCTCACGCTTACGAACGTGAAATCTCGCATGTCACGTGACTTTTTTCCGTGGATTTTGCGTGGAATTAGCGTGGATTTTGCGTGAGTTTTGCGAGGAAGTAGCGTGAGTTTTGCGTGGAGTTTGGACATGAAACGTGGAACTGCTTAACTGTAGAGTGAAACGAAACGTGGAAAGGATTAGTAGAGTTGCGTGAGATATCTACAGTACTAGGGCTGCGTATTGCCACCTAGGAGGCGATACAATACAGTTCGCGATACAGGTACAGCAATACGCAATACGGTTTGCAATCAGTGAACTTTTGTAATTACCCGTAAATTAGCACTTACAAAAAATAATCCTTAAACGCATCAGTTCACATGATTTTCGCCAGCTGAAACGGCTGCATTATGCAGCTAAGTTTCACCTTTGACATTGTTTATTGAGGCGTGTAATATGTCAGTACACAAAATATGCACCCCAAATTTCCCGCACTTTTTGTCCAGTGCCTACTTATGAATATTAATGAGCTGTGCGCACACAATTGCGCATAAAAACAATTGGCGTCCAAGGTTTTCGGGACCGATTTGGTCGGATTTTCATTATTTTCGGTGTGTATTCCGTACAGTATAGCACTCGCTATATCGGAAAAAAAATAAATCAGCCAATAAAGCATGCTTCTTCGGCGTGTTAATCCCAAGGTCGCGTTAGCTTGTCTGGTTTCCAGCTCCTCGTGATTTTACAGTGCACCGTTCAGCTGAGTAGGAATGCATACAGTTGGATTTTCCGACATATATTTATTATTAGAATGGCTTCCTAGAAACATTGCGTAAATAATAGGACAATTATAGACGCAATTCTGCTCAAAACATGTCAGTTTTCTTAAAAAAAAGGAGAGTTTTCTTCATAAATCTTTTCTAAGGAGGTTCGCGAACCTTGTGTAAAAGCAGGTGGCGATACGATACGCTGGTTCGTCAGCCGTCGTATCGCAAATACTCGAGTGTTCGATATATCGCTGCAGCCCTATACAGTACCACGCTCGCTCACGCTTTCCACGTTCGTTTCACGCTCAGGAAAAAGGGACATGAAGAAAGTGATTATTTTCACTTTTTATATATATGTACATGTCTCTTGTCAACCATAATAAAAGCATTGAAGTCATTTCCGCCGCTGAAAGTCTGGAATTTTGCCGTGTACGGACATGTACATGTACTAATCTGTATGGTGTGTAACAAAGAAACAAAAAAGACACGAGCAAACGTAGTTTTTGTTTGTATTTTCTATACTTTCTTTTGTTTTCGTTTTTTAACTTATTTTTCGTTTTTGTTTTTCTAAAGTTTCAAATCTCAAAGATATGCTTGCATTTTATCACTTATCACACAAACTGAATTGTGTGTTTGTTTGATTAGGGTAATTTATAAATTTATGCACCAAATTAGAGCTGTTAGTTATAACTTAGAGGCTATGTCGCTTATTAATCCTATGTACAATAATTGTGCCGATACAAGAATAAATAATACCTTGATTTTGTTGACTTTGGTAAATGCTTGAAAGATAAAAGAACAGGTTAAAGGGAATCAGAATTCTCGCAGGGCATTGTACCGACTCTTAAGATGAAATTACAGGGGCGGATCCAGGATTTCTGAAGAGGGGGTTCAAATGTAGAAAAGGGGGGTTCGTTTTCCTAGTTTCTCACTAAAATTCTTGAATTTCCCCATGAAAATGAAAGAATTTGGCTCCAAAGGGGGGTTCAAGCGAACCCCTTGAACCCCCTCTAAATCCGCCACTGAATTAAGATGATTTAATTGCATGTAAATTTAATTGCAACGTACATCGTAATTTATGATTAAATGATACATGTACACGTAGCAAGGTGCTTGAACCGTATTACATGTAGGTCGAGCTTTAATTGACGTTGGGCATCTTAGAGAATACGAAAGACGCAAAGACGCTGCCAAATAATATTTAAACGTGCAAATTTTGTCATCACTTAATCTACGATGATAATTGAATCAACACTGAATAACGTATTGTTCAGACTGCAACTCGTCAAAACATGCGTATGTATTTACGTACATGCACATTGTCGTACAAGTGTATGTTTTTTTACAGGTTTACCGTCATCATAGTTACTTAATTGCCGTCCTTGTACTAAAGATTAATAAATACATATAATATATTTAATTTGGTCACAAAACTTTAACAATTTTATCCTTTTGAACAAGACGAAACGATAATCCTTTTCTCGCATGTCTCTTTATCCTTTCCACGCTTCTTTTCCTTAATGAACGTGGAAAGCGTGAGCAAGCGTGGAACTGCTTATATCTCACGCAACTCACACGCTTCTTGCGAGGAATAAACGTGGACATAGCGTGGAACTAGCGTGGATTTTGCAAGGAACGAGCGAGGGTTTTGCGTGGGTTTTGCGTGGAACTTAATCCTTTTTTCTTTCATGCGTGAGCGCGAAGGATATAAACATCACGCTGACCGTACTGTATCTCACCAAAGTTGGAGTTCACCACCAAATCAGTGATAAAGTAACAAAACCTGAGTGCATGCTTTTGATTATAGGGTATCTCACCAAAGTTGGAGTTCACCACCAAATCAGTGATTAAGTGCACATGCTTCTGTTTGTAGGGTATCTCACCAAAGTTGGAGTTCACCACCAAATCAGTGATTAAGGAATCTCGCACTCCAGAGGAGGATGCCTTGGAGGATGCTATAGAAGAGGCTCAGGTTGGTATATGGATCAATTTGCTTCAGTCAATCCTTGTTTTCACTACATGGATACTACAATTCCATCCTCTTTCTAAATCCAGAATTTCCAGCCTCTAGCCATCGTCTGTGCTTGTACAGCTCGGTTTGTGTCAGACCTATTCGGAAACTGCATTGTTGGTTTTCTCTTAACACGGCTCAAATCAGATTGCTTCAGTTTTCACGTTTTGCCTTTTGGATGGTGACTGTTTAAATAGGGGGCCCAGGAATTTAAACAAAGTGTAAAGGCTATTACAACAGATATACAGATATCTAAATTATAAAAATGAACAGTGTGGCAATGTGCTTTGTCTTAATATTTGAAAGTCATTAAATCTAATTGTATGAAAAATTCTCACACCATATTAAACAGACATTAAGTTATATAGGCCAGTAGATGCCACATTATTCAAACAAAACATTAACCATTCATTTGTTAACAACCTAGATTTTATGTATTTTCAGCTTGCAAGAAGATCCAGGTCCAGATCGAGGTCTCGCACAAGGGGACGAAGTCGATCATTGTCAAGAACGCGGTCTCTGTCTAGAACTAGATCACCAAGGTATTGTCAAGACTTCAGTTTGTGAGTAAGGTTTGCAAAGCATGTATTGAAACTGTTGTATAACTGCACAATGTGATCTTAAATCTACATTGTTTTGTCATTCTATATAATATTATAATCTGCTTCTCTTGATACTGTTATGTATGGCAGTAGCCTCACACTGTATAGTGTGATGCAACAAATTTATTTCAGTGCAGATTGATACAACATCACACAACACATAACAAAATGAAGCATGGTGATTTGACTCTTCATTATTGAGAAACAACCTACAGTGAAGATCTCATTGTCTCACTTCAGGTTTATGCCATATCCAAATACTGCTTCGCTGTAGGTTGTTATCCGATTGATCGTCCTGCACTCCTTTTCGTCATTTGTTGTGTGATATTGGATCAGTCTGCGCTGTAAGAAATTTGGTTGCTTCATGGGTATACAGGGTGAACCTGTTTATAGTAGTGTAGGTATTTTGCAAGAAAAATGTGACAATTTTTATAGAACAAATGAGTTGTCCTCTTTTGAAGCATCCTGAGCAGGTATGACAAAACTGAGCCATACAATCTCAGAATATTGCAAGTGGCATGTACAGCTCCGTTTCATAAGTTTAGTACATACCGATTTGTTTCATAAGTAATGGCATAGCAGTATCCGTACTTAAAGCTTGGCCAAATTTTATTGGCTGTTTGCAGATTTGAACGGATTGCGCTAAGTCAATCCTAATACACAGAATTATTCACTAATTGTAACAATTTAGATTTTGATCGATTTATAAATAGATAATAACACATAAAATATGATAAACGAAATAACATAATTTCTGTGACACACAAGTCAATGTAAACATTGATTTATCACATTACAGGACAGTTTGAACTGAAAAATCATTATTCCAATAAAACGAAAGAGCGTCCAGGAGACTACACCCTACATAATATTTGGTCTACCCTATGTACAGTCGGGGTTTTTGAAGCTTGAAATCTTGCATCCTACTAGACTGCCTTACCTTGTTTGGACTGTCGTTTCACCATTTTGTGTCCCAGTACCTTTTCGAGCGGCTTTCTTTGGATCAAATAATTTATATTCAACTGTTAGACCAGTGTTCTTTGTAAAAACAAACGGTTGCATGTGTAATTATATATCAAACGCTGACTGATTGTATAATTTGATGTACCATGGCTATTTGGGTGCAATATTTCAAGCTTCAATAAACTTGAATATACAAAGAGTAGACCAAATATTATGTTAGGTGTAGTTTGCCGGGTGATATGCCAATTTAACGATTTAATCTGTTTTTGGTTAAAACTTTCTTGAAGTCTATGAAAACTATGTTAAAGTTGATATTTGTATCCCTGAAGTTATGATATTTTGCTTGTCATTTTAATGTGTTACTATTACTACATCAATCGATTAAAATCTAAAATGTTACAATCAGTGAATAGTTTTATGTATTAAATTTGGCATAACGAAATCCGTTCAAATCTGCAAACACCCAATAACATTTGGCCAAGCTCCAAGTACGGGTACTGCTATGCCATTACTTATGAAACAAATCGGTATGTACTAAACTTATGAAACGGAGCTGTAATTTTGGAATCAAAGAGAAGAAAGATGGAACTTTTTCTATTGCAAGTCCAAGACACTGGTCGAATGGGCAGTTACTGTGCATGTGAATGACACCTCTGTATTCGCATGCATTCAAAATTTTGTACTTCTTATTTACACTTGTTTGCACTGATTGTCTTTCTGTATTAACTTCTTTTGCATGTGCATATTAATTGATCCTGTGCGTGAGAAAACCAACAGTTTGGGTTCCGACCACATCTGACACAAAAGGGGCTGAACAGATACAGAAGATGGTTAGAGGCTGGAAATTTTGGACTTCGAAAGTAGAGGAATTGTACTATCCCTGTAGCGAAAACAAAAGCATGATCAGCTTCGCAGTTACTTCGAAGCTGATCTGCGCCTTTGTTTTCACCTAGGCAGATTGTTGGTTTTCCATGTGGCAGCTCACATGTAATATTGTGATAAAAATGCCTGTTTCTTGGTTTTGAGAATAAACGTTAGAAATAAGGCCCTCCAATCAGACATTTGAGCAATGAATTGATAATAGTAAGGTCAGGGTTTACTCTCTTTATGCCCTTTCTATTGTAACAGTTTTTAGAAATCATCCTGTTTTTATAGTTAAAGAATTTTTTAGTCTTGAATCATAAAGTGAAGTATAGGGTACCGAATCACTTTTTGTACATTTTGTTTTCATTACATTTTAGATCAGATGGTTTGCATATCACCATTTCAAGGTATCACTGTGCTCCATGTAAAATTGATCCACATTTTACAAGAATCTTGATTAAAAATGATGTCTCATTTGTTCCTCTTTGTTAAAAATGAGCCACTGCAGAAGAAATAGTGGTGAAATGATTCATCGCGGTGCATCGAAAACTGAGTTCTCTGCCGTCGGTTCGATTCATGATTCACACCCATGGTGGTTCGGTTCGGTTCGCTCCCATGTTCAGCCAGGTGGTTGTATTCTACTAAGCTTTATCAAAACCAATACTTAAAATGATTTGATATGTATCGGTTCATGTACCAAATCAGTATCTCTCCGTTTAATTAGCGATAACACAGGTGTTTACCTTCTGACTTACATGCAAAATAGGTCATTTACAAATCGACATTTCTCCACGAAATCCCAATATCTTTGAAAAATGGCTTCTATTTTGATATCAACAAATCTTCTGGCTTTCTATTGGTGCAATCCATAGAGAGTCATGTGACCGAATAAGCGAGAAACAAATAAAAGTAATAAACACATATCGGCAAAATTTTCACGCATTTCGGTCGCCATTTTTATCAGCCAGCATGGAAAATTTTGACAGTCATGACCCTTGTTGTTTTGAACTGGCTTGCGATTTTGACCAATCAGATACAGTTGTTTTTAATTTATTCATTAAGACGCAGTTTTGAATGAGGAAATGGCGTTTTGTGATGTGTTTAGCCCTCATATTGTTGTTAAATCCAATTTATTTCGTGAGTAACACGGCGCTGGTCGGGTCCACAAATCGCAGACGCATTATAGGCAAGTCGCGTGTAATGCTATTTTAAGGATGTTCGCTGCTAACATTTGACATTTCGGAACTTCCGGTTTTTCTTTTCTTGAATATCTCGTAAACGGTTGCAGATATTTTCCTAATATTTTATATTTGGATACATATTGATAATATGCATTTAATGAGCCATGAAAATTGTAAATTTAAGAAACTTCATTTTTTCACCCCATTTTCTGCAACTTTTCAGAAAATTTTAGTTGTCAGTAAAATTTAGGGGATAGGGTAGATTAAACTTGAATATTACACATCTTCAAATTAATTGCACTAGTTCGATGTTTATTTTAGCAGCAGTATATGTGTACATGGTCTTCTAAGTCATTCTTTGTGTCTTTAGTGTGCTGGTTTTAAAATTTAAGGTGATTTTATGAAATGGGCTTTTAGAAACAAAACAGCCGAAAAAAGGCCAAAAATGGCGATTTTCAAGTTGTTGGTTCTCTCCTATATGCTCACTACCCTATATATTTCTTTCTTTTATTCGAACAATATTACCAAGTTCTATGTTGTGTGAAAATACAAGAAAAAGTTTGAATCAACAAATATAGGTTTGGTACATTTCAAAATATTGATTTTTTCCGACTTTTCAAGTATGGGGGTAGGGTTAGAAAAGAAATCGTAAAATTTTGTCATCCACTCCAAGTTGCAAATTTTTCTGTGCTTTTGGTCCAAAATTGTCTGCGCTACGTAAATATTATGACTTTTGAAAGCATTCTAGGTGTATTTTTGTTCAAGACAGGTATGTTTCAAAGAGTTATAAATTAAATTAATTTTACCAAATTTAAAACATGGTGCTCAGAGGTCTCATTCAGAGACCTGTAGCTTGAAAAAATGCACACTACCCTATACTTATTTTGTTTTCAAATGTCTTGTGTTGTATTTTGGAATCAAAAACGAGTGGTTAGAAAAAAAGTTTGAATACTTTTTCATTGGCAGCGAACATCCTTAAGTCCAACTAAACCGGTAGGACTAGGTTGCACGCTGTTTCTATAGTTTCATGTGTCGAAAATCTAGAATGCATTTCTCAAAAATCAGGTGTGCATTGAGTCTTGTAGTGACTTTGAGAAAAATCGATTGGCCAATGAGCGCTTGTGTTGAATGCAGGCCGCGCTTACTATTGGCTCTCTGCAGATTTGATCGACAGGTGAATTAACTGGGCCTGTGTTTGTGTTTTTCATCAACATGTGGTCAAGTGATAATTGATTTCTTTACTGTAATAATTAATTGTCGCGTACAATGTCATATTTTACCGTATTGTTTGGCATGCATGAATAATGGATGCTGGTTATCTGGACAATTATTTTAAGGTTAGACAATGTTTATGATATTATTTACAATCTGATATGATATGGAACGAAAGCTTGATGTTTCAACTTCCCGAAAGAATCGTATTGAAAATAATCGAACCAAGGTGTAAGTAATCGAATCGAACCGAATCGAGACTCATCTGTATCGTTTCAGCCCTAATAAGAAAACCTACAAAATGCTTGGGCGAAAACAAAGGCGCAGATCAGCTTCGCCGTAACCGCAAAGCTGATCAGCGCCTTTGTTTTTGCTGCATGGATAGTACAATCCTTCATCTTTTTAAATCTGAAATTTCAAGCGTCTTGCCTGTGTCTGTGACCGTACATGCTGGTTTGTGTCAGACCTGGTCAGAAACCCAAATTGTTGGTTTTCTCACGCTCAGGCTCAAATGACATTATCTTCACAGACACATTTTTTTGTCATTCAAATCTTACTCATTTCATTGAAGTGAATTCTTGTGATAAAAAGTTAAAATTTCTGTTTCATTAATTAGTAGAATATTTTGCAAATAAACGCCTGTTTTTGAGATCAAGTTTTATATGGGCACACCTATTTTGCAAACACACATTCACAAATCATAGGCTTCTTAGTAGGATTCGGAGATGCTTTTTTGTGCTGAAAGTAAATATCATGTAGATTTGCTATGTTTTTTTTCTTTAGTACTCACCGTAGAAACTAGTTTCCTTGATGAACACACATGTATGGAATTTCTTATGCAAAAGCACCATCAATACTCAAATGTAAAAAAGCTTTGCTGGTTTTAATGAGATGTTTTACAATTTTCTTTTGAAAACAAAAAATAATGATGCTATTATGATATTTTTGTTGAGTTTTTCTACTTCAAATTGTTTTGCAATATACAAGTAAATTATTAGATTTCAAAGCCTGTTACATGTAATTCAAAATTACTTTTAGCCTTGGTTACGTTCTAATGATCATAAATTGAGAATATTTTGCAGTATTTTCTATCAAATAACTATTTAAAGGTACAGGAAAAATGGACTCCAAGATAGTTCTTTTAACATTAACTTTTTTACAGAATTTCAATTCAGTAATTCCCATACCTCAATTTTTATAGAAATTCAAAATAATACAGTTAGGCTGAGTTTATAGCTAAAACATTAACAGAAATTAAAGATAATACACATAGCTCAACTTTATACAGAAATTTAAGATACTATGCTTAACTCAGCTTTTTACTGAACTGATACACATAGCTCAACTTTATACAGAAATTTAAGCTAATATGCTTCACAGGGGCCTGTATTGTCATTCTTTAAGGTTTTAGGGGGATTGGTATGTATATATAGACTATATACATACCAATCTGCCTAAAACCTTAAAAAATGACAATACAGTCCCCTGTGATATGCTTAACTCAATTTTTTATTGAATTTCAAGAAACATGTAATACACTTAGCTCAACTTTTACACAGCATCATCATATCTTACATGAAGCTGCTTATTTTATTTCCATCTGTTCACTGCAGGTCTGTGGAATCCGATTCGGACTCCGACGACTACAGCATTTGGGATCCACCTTACATGAGGCCAACAATCTCATCTATTTTACATTCCAGGTCACGCTCAGCGGTACGTAGATCGTTTGACGATGAAAGTTTGTCGGCATTGGAACTTGACACGAGTGGAAAACCACCATTTGTTGTGCGGCATGTAGGTTTACATTGTAGAGTGGTTTCCCTCTAGTTACAATAGCTGTGATAGTTTCATTGGCAAATCTGGGTTTAATCCATATTTGACGAATGGATTCTCCCATCATTATCAATTGGATGCGTCCACTTTCATTATTAGGGGTCTTACGGGTGATTTTTAATTTTTATCTCATTTTTCGATGAAATTCCTCCAAGCAAACAGAATAGCCCCAGATGGGACGCCGCGTTCTGCGGCATCACATCTAGGGCTATGCTGTTTGCCTATGTCCCATAAAAAGGATGCCTGGCTTATATGAGTTAATTTACTCTTCTCTTTTCAAGTAACTATAACAAAACTGCATTGATCATAAGCTTTATAACGTACAAGAAAAATCACTATGCCTCAGCAGTCTGTTATAGGTCTTTACTATTTTCATTCCTGTAAACTGGTTGATGGGTTATTACCTTGAAATGCTTTTTGATAAAGAAACTGTTTTGCTACTTTAATCGTCTCCCTCTAATGCAACATGTTTTTCAGGTTTTAGGTTTAATAGTTAGAACTAACATAATATATTATGTGGTGGTTACATTCTATTTATCCAAGGGAACCCTCTATTATTCTGTTATATTTGCTTGAATTTTGAATTGCAATTTTTCCTGACATTTCTCTGTAAATATGATAACTGAGCCGCTGCGTCAGAAAACAATCTGCATATGCAAAAACAAAGATGCAGATCAGCTGTGCAGTTACTGCACCGCTGATCAGTGTCTTTGTTTTTGGCACAGAGATAATACAATCACTCTTCTCAAAATTTCAAGCTTCAAGCATTCTTCTGTGATTGTACAGGTCGAATTGTTTCGGACCTGGTCCCGAGGTTATAAAACATTTTTCATGCTCAACTCAGCTGAGACTGAAATTTATCCTGCTCATAAATGTTAAAATGCCAACAATTGTTGGCATTATAACATATATGAGCAGGATAAATACTAGATTTTGAGTGTTGAACCTGAATTTTCCACTAATTTTGATTATTTCAGCATTTATGAGCAGTTTAAATTTCAAGCTCAGAGCTGAGCTTGAAACAAGTTTTATAACCTCGGGACCTGGTTTGAAATCCAAATTGCTGGTTTTGTCAAACAGCGGCTTATATCATAATCCTCATTCTTCAAAATTATTGTACTTCTTTCCTTAATGATTTTAATCAGATTTTTTGTTCTTACCGACTGACAGCATGTTTTGTTTTCTCCTCATCGAATACATTTATTTATATTTTGCTGTCTGTTGCTGTAAAGCTCTCTACGGCAGAATAATTTATCTTTCTTTAACTTTTCCTAAAATTAACTTTATATCAAATAAATATTATAACTACTTTTATGATTTTATACTATTACTATGTTTACAAATGTGCAATTAAACTTCTGGGCAAATTTTTGATCATCTATAATTGTCTAATTGATAGGATTCTGTTTCAAAATTTTATGAGCCCTATATTATTTATTGTGGCTGACAAAGTATATAGTGACTTACACTTTAGACATGTGGCTTAAAATGTGAATACAAAGCATGTGCAGACCAAGTATGTTTCATTGTATCTCACATGTACAGTTCAACCTCATTATAACATGCCTCATTATAATAAGGTTTTCAATATAACATGGCCATGTCATGGCTCCCAAATTGATTGTTTTGCTATATGGCTATAACTGCACATTAATTTCATTTAAAAATGATCATTTAAGGTTGATACTTCAACCAGTTTTGATACTTTATGATCTAGTGATGTTTTAAGCATTGTATTTTACCTCCACAGCTGGAGAACGATCTGATTGGTCGAAAGCCTGGCTCTCCTCCTCTTAAACCTCAGAAACTGAAGAAAGGGAAGAAGAAGTCAAGATCAAGGCCATCGAGTGCCCTCAGTGGTGAGTAGAGAAATTACCTATATGGTGTGAACAAAGCCCTTCATTATGAAATCATGCCCATGCAATATATAGAATTTTCTGATGAAATTCAGTTTGAATAATTTTGATTTTTTTTTCTTGTTTTTGTTCAAAACATTGATTGCAGGTGCACATTAGAACCACCTTGCCAAGACAGTTTTAACCAGTACTCACAATCTATGTTTTGAAGCAAAATTAAGAAAAATGCACATCCATGTACACCACTGAGTTTTACTAATTACACGTATAAAAGTGGGGTGTAAGGGTATACATTTCACGGACATTATTCTGATAAACCGTATAGTGTAAAAAGAACCCTGAAATTTAACCCTATCAGTGTCTCCAACCAGATTCTACACAAACCCACCAGTGCATCCTGGCCACGAGTTTATAAACCTTTTTTCAAGCTCAGCTCAGCTGAGCATGAAATTTCAACTGCTCATAAATGCTGAAATAATCAAAATTAGTGGAAAGTTCAGGTTCAAAACTCAAAAACTAGTAATTTATCCTGCTAATAAATGTTAAAATGCCAACAATTGTTGGCATTTTAACATTTATGAGCAGGATAAATTTTAGTCTCAGCTGGTTCCTCACCCCTGAAACCTCAGAAACTAAAAGAAAAGTCTTGGCCACCGAGTGCCTTCAGTAGTGAGTAGAAAAACACCCATATCCTTTGAACTGATCCCTGAAATGTGAGTGTGTGGTGGCCTAGAGGTAGAATGTCAAACTCTGGATCAAGAGTTTGTAGTTTAAACACCCATTGGCTTATGAGTCATGTCCTTGAGCAAGACGCATAATACCCCATAGCATGACGCATAATACTCCAGAACACAGGTTAAAACCCGGGTAGCAGTGATTTGTACACCCTAAGTCTTATGTTTGGCTTGCCTTTATTACGTCAGGGTGAACATTTATCACCAACAAGAAAGGTATCAAACTCATACTGGGGCTGGTTACTCTACTTCAGTGGGTACACACCAACATGACTGACAAATTGTTGTCTGGTTTCTTAAACCACAAAATAGAACAGTCAAATTTAACTCCAGGTTTTCAAATCAATTCAAAATTCATCGAGAAATAAATTCTTTTTAGTTGTATAAGTTCAGTATCACCAAATGAATTCATTATGTACAATGTCATGAAATAAACTTTATCTGCTTATTTAGTGATCTTAAAAGTAACAACTATTTTTTTTCATGAATAGTAATTCTATAAATATTAATATGTCCTAATCACTTTTATTTTTTTACAGCAGTCACCATCAGCTTACTGTAAACCAACTTGTTTTTGCGGCTATTTATTTTCACATTATTGTCAACAGAGACATTTTTTTTTAAATAAATTTTTGCATATTGCATATTGCATGTTACAATAATTTTGGGGATTTTCTTTGCTCCGGTACTTTTAGGAATTGTCCTAATGATATTTCTTTAAATCCATTAGCGAACTAGTTCCTCCCAAATATCGCAAAAATAAATCGCTCATGAAACTTAATTGGTTTACAGTGTTTTGAAATTCATTTTGGTTTTCACGATCCCCATGTTATTGGTTTCTATTTTCTTCTTAGGTGGCATGAGCTCTGCAAGATGCCCTTCCTGTTTGGCTATCAAGGAAGTTTATGCTTCTGAGCAGGATTGTCTTGTTTGTAGGGCATTTAAACGGCACATGGGCAAGCGTTATTGGGGCCACACCACTAACTATCATCCTACAGGCTACCCATGTTGTCCAAAGGTGAATCTTGGACAGAATGTTTAATTGTTGCATTTAAACTGGCTTCAGATAATGATTATTTTAAGATTGATAAATTGCTCTTAATTTTCATTTAAGCAATAAATTTCATTTTTCTGATGTTTGTGGATTTATGAACCACAGTGGATCACGTGCAAAGTGAATGAACCACAAAAGGGTTCATGTAAGCTTTGCTAGTGACACACTGTGGATCATAGATCCATGAACATCAGAAAAATTAAACTCATTGCTTATATTTACATTCATTTCTCTTTATCGCTTGTCGAAAAATTATCACATTTTCAAGCAAATAGAGAATTCAAGTTACACAAGCGGCCCCCGTGGCAGGGCGGTTTAGAGCACTGTTTCTTAATCACTTGATCATCTCACCACTGTGCCTGGTGTGGGTTCGAGCCCTGCTCTGGCCACATGTGAGACAAGCCAAGTTCTGCTTGGGGGTGTGCCAAGTGGTTTTTCTCGGGGTTCTCCCGTTTTCGCCCACCTACTGATTGGCCCGTCTTATATGAGCTGAAATAATCTTGAAAGGGATGTAAAACTGAATAAAAAAAAAAGAATTTATACACAATGTGTGTTGAAACAGTGGAAAAGCATTGATGACCTCATGACATTTACAACGTCCAGTCACATTGGTGGGAGCCATGATGTCATCATGTTTGATCATGTGACATCAAGTGACACAATGTTGTTCATGGAACTATGCATCTCATTTTAGTTCTATAGATTCATTAAGACTTTGCATCAGAAATGTTAAGACATGTATAAAGAAATGAATGTAAAAGGTATATTTAGTATATTCTGCACACAGTTTCATTACGAAAACACGCCCATGCAATATACAGAAAATTTTTTGGTTGTAAAAAATGAAAAATTTCACTGGAAAAATTTTGATATTTTTCTTATTTTTGCTCAAAACATATATTGTGGGTACATGTTAGAACCGCCTCGGCGAGGCGGTTCTAACGAGTACCCACAATCTATGTTTTGGAGCAAAAATAAGAAAAATTGGTATACCCCCGCATACCCCAGTTTTACTATATAAAAGTGGGGTTTAAGGGGTATACATTTCACGGACATGTTTTCCTGACACTCAGAGATGCTGAGTGAAATATAATGTGATGTGATAAGTCCAGTAGTCATCATTTGAAGTCAGTTTACTTGATTATTGTTTTGCATGTTGTTTTAACTTAAAGCTAGCAGTGTTTCAGTAGAAGCTAACAATATTAAACATTAACTTAAAATATTTTTGAAGCAATTTTAACATAGAATTTTATTACTGAAGAAATTAAAAGCATTAGAAAATATGCTAACAAAAACACTTAATATTGGCTTGTATATCAAAATCACCTTAACTTTGCCATATCTAGATAACACGGACTCTGCCATGGCTTTGACAGGTTATAGCTCACAGGGCTAAATGCTGCTAGTTTTAGTTTCACATCATTCATTGCTTCAGTTACTAAAACACCATGCTTACACAGAGACAGATTTCTGCAGTTTCCTGGTTTCAAACTTTGTATTCTTTGCTTGTTACAGAAGAGTGACAAATTTTTTTTTGAGATACGTGGTCTCTTTTTGTCAATTATCTGAAAGTGACCATCTGTATATACTTAAATTCTTGTATGCCTCTAAATTCTGGCTAAGAAAACTGAGCTGCCTCATGACAAAACCAACAATCTGCATATGCAAAACCAAAGGCGCAGCTGATCCGTGAACACCCTTTGTTTTCGCTACACAGATAATACTATTCCTCTACTTTCTAAATCAAAAGTTTTTCAGCCTCTAGCCATCTGTGATTGTACAGCCTGGTTTGTGTCAAACCTGGTCAGAAACCACATTGTTGGTTTTCCAACGATGTGGCCCAAATAAAAAAGATAGTAAAATGTGTGGTCTCTTTGTGATCAGCATCATTGTCATTCATTACTCACAACTAATTTCAGTTATTTTATTCACTTTCAGACTGTTGTATATTCAGAGTTATTTGCCCCTTAAGTTTCTTTTACAGCCTCAACTCATCTATATAAGCCATATTTTTAATCTGATCATTTCAAAACATTCCTCAATACATGTTTTTGTATCAGCTGACCCATACCCAACCTGGCGCGGCAGTGCATTAGGTGATGAGTATGAAGATATTGATGACATCTATGTAAATGACGATAAATATGACTATGATGTTGATGTTGATGATGATGATTTGGTAAAACAATACAATTTTACCACCCTTGTACATATACACCAATAGAATAGCTTATTGTTTATGGTACTTGCTAACTTATAGCCTTACAAATAATCAGTGCATGCTTCCATACATTGTACCAGTAACTGCCTTTGCATGACAAGTTTATACATGGTGGAACAGGCCAAAAAACAACTTTCAAACCGTGACAGTCTACCCAGCGAGCACATGACGTCAGAATGACGTCATATCAACGTCGATGCGACGTCTTGACGACTTCACATCGACGTCGATCTGACGTCATTCTGACATCATGTGCCTGCTGGATATATGCAAGCTCTGATGCTGCTTCTGCTCAAATAGAAAAAAAAAATCTTTCCCAAATTTGTTTGGTTCAAACTTGGATTCAGACCATAATGTGATACATACAATAGGCATACATACATCTATAATCAAGATTTGGCCAAAAGCACTTTGGCTGATCTTGACCATCTCCATGTTTAATTACCTAGAAATAAGTGCTTGAATGGGAGAAAAAATTATTGAAGGATCTGCTTTTAAAGATGTAAAAAAAAAAAAGATAAATAAAATAAATTAAAAAGTGTACAATATTTTGTCTGGTATTTTGACTTTAATGACTAAACTCATCCTGTGAATTGTGGAGAAAACTGTTGAATATGTTGTCTTTCTAGAGCTATTTTTGAAAATTTATTTTCAGGTTTTCACCAATTTCACAGCATGATACTGTAGAGGCTTCATGTGCTACCTTATGTAATAATCACAGCTGTCAGTTTTATCACATTATCATGCAATGTAATCAATTTTGCTTGTTATTTATGCCTGTATTTTGCATGCTTTAGGTAGCTTCTATGACGATGATATTCTTACACTCAAACCAAAATTACACGTCAAAGAGGTAACTCATTTTCTAAGTAATTTTGCAGTAATACTGTTTGGTGTGCATTAACATGCTACTTATACTATGGATAACACACTTCTACAGAATTGTTGGTCATTTAACTTCAAAGTCAACCATACAGTTGTCTCCCAGTGGTTTTTACATTATGATAACATGCCCATGGAGAATTTTCAGCTGTAAAAATTGAAACTTGCATAATAGAAAATTTTTGATATATACTCATCAAAAGAAGTTTTGCACCATTTAGATTTTTTTCATATTTTTAAGTGACATTTTAACTTACAAATTCATAACCTAGCGTTTTGAATTTGCACAGTCTGAAAGAGTTTGATAATGTGTGTGATAAGACCAAAAATCGTTGCGGAAACGATTTTAGGAAAAATTTAAAATTCCCATTTTCTGTAAATGCTGACAATTGGAAAATCGAAAAAATTCCACAAAAAATGTCACAGCATTACGAACACATTTTTGTTTCCAAATTTACACACAAGAGCTTCAAAGTTAATGATTTAGCCTAAAAACAATTTTAAAAATCTCAATATTTTAGTAAAAATTCATTTTTTGACAAAATTGCATTTTTTGAGAAAAAATGTTAAATATTGGAAAAAATGAGTAAAATCGAAATGCATTTCAATTTTGGATCACTATGAGATGTTTTGACACCAAAATCTGTCGCCTGTGTTCTTTCTGTTAAAGGCAATCTCATGTCAAAGATGCTGCATGAGTACTTTTTTGACAAGCAGCTTTTTAAAAATTCTGAATTTGGATGGGTTGAAAACCAGTACCTCCAGTTGAACATTAATGGGTGCTGCATGCTGTGTTTGAAAGAAAAACAACACATTTTATTGGAGAGATGAGTTACTAAGCTTTATCTTATAATTTAAACAAAATCTCAAAAATCGTTATTTTTGGTCAAAAATAGTGTTTTTGTAAAAAAAAAAATCAATTTTTAGTTTTTTGCTTTAAATGATTGCTTTCAGTATCTCGAATGAGGATGTGAAACGAATTCGGGTTTGGAAGCCCAGAAATAAAGATGTGGGCTTTTTACTGCATCCCAAATTTTGGTGTTTTCAAAATTTAACATGCATTTTTGCACATTTTTATTTAATCTTTTTAAGAAAAAATACCGAGTTGTTATTTAGGAAGTCTAGAACTTTAAGATGGTATTAAGTTTTAAAAGTTTATTTGAAAAATATCTATACTAGACATTATTTTAAAATGAAAAAATATTAACTGGTGCAAAACTTCTTTTGATGAGTATATTTAATATTTTTGCTCAAAACATAGATCGTGGGTATGTGTAAGATTGCCTCGCCGAGGCGGTTCTAACAAATACCCTCAGTCTAAGTTTTGGATCAAAAATAAGAAAAAATGTATACCCCTGAAAGCCCCAGTTTGACAATATAAAAATGGGGTATGAATGGGCATGCATTTCATGGACATGTTATCCTGATTTTCTTTGTAAACGATAATGCTGTTGGTGCTGAAGCACATTTGCTTGAAGAACAGCTACAATATTGCACTTGAAAAATTCTAACATGCATACAGCACTGCAAAAACAGCTATTCATCAGGAAAACATGTCCGTGCAATATATACCCCCTTAAACCCCACTTTTATATAGTAAAACTGGGGTTTGCAGGGGTATACCTATTTTTCTTATTTTTGCTCCAAAACATAGATTGTGGGTACTCGTTAGAATCGCCTCAGCGAGGCGGTTCTAACGTGTACCCACAATCTATGTTTTGAGCAAAAATAAGAAAAATATCAACACTTTTCCGATGAAATTTTTAATTTTTACAGATGAAAAAAAATCTCTGTATATTGCATGGGCAAGTTTTCGTAATGATGCTGATACTAGACTTCATTAAAATGTCTCTAAAATAGATTTTTAAAGTACATACATATATGTATATCACCCACTATGGACACTTTGAACATTATACAACAACATGGTAGGCATGCCCCAGCATCTTTCTTGTTATTGTTATTATGAGTACTGAGCATCCCCCACCTCAAATCTCCGCATCAACCATGCGGAACTCCGCACAACATTTGCGGAATTCCGCATCAACTATGCGGAATTCCGCAAAAACATGCAGAATATCAGCATTTTTTGTGTGGAATTCCGCATGAACATGCGGAACTCCACAGAGGTTTCACAATATGCGGAATTTCTTCCGCATCTCTCATCAGAAACTTTTCCGCACCAGCAGCGGAAAAATCGGACTTGATACTTTTTTAGTGCGCAAACAATGCGGATAATGTAGACTCAGACAATTTTTGAAGCAGAAAATATCTTAGATTATTTTGCATGCGGAAAATAACTTAGAAAAATTTTACTTGGACAATTTTTGTATGTTATGGGACTTTTCTTAGTGTCAGTGTCACACTGTATCTTAGGAAAATTATAGTGCAGAAATTTTGACTTTTTACAAACAAAAAATTTCATAAAAAAATACCAAATTATCGCTGCCATGTATTTCTGGAGTCAAACTGTCAAATGTTAGAGAGCAAAGGATATCATTATCGGGAGATTTGAAATTATGTCCGGGAATAGTCTGGGAAATGTCAGCTAATTTCGCTTCCGCCCGAGAGTGGCAACCCTTTTTTGGAGGTCCATTCAAATACTCCACAGACTCTACTCTTTTAGCTATTTAATCTGACAAAGATGAATAATAAAGATGCAGACGATTTCATGGAAACAATTTAGTTTACTAAAATTTTATAACTTATGCAATTCGTTTTGGCAAACTTTATAATGTTAGGAATTATGTATGTGTACCAGAAGATGGCTCAAAAGTTAGCATGTTCGATTCCACACATGAAAATATTTCTAATTCCATTTTCGCTTCCACTGATTCAAGAGCACTTGTTAGTTTCAACTGACAAAAGAAATGTGCCCTAAGTACTAGTTCTGCCCCAAACATGCTTGTCTAGGAATAGTGTGGTTAGGATAACTGACTGTCCAGATATGACCATAGCTGTTGACTATAGTGGACATAAAGCAATGAAACAAACAAACACAACCATATTGAGATAATGTAATAATATACATTTCTTTTGTCTCTCTTGACTTTAAACCAGCACCTCAAACCCCTGTATCGCATTGAGCGGAGCTCCGCATCACATGCGGAAATTTTTCCGCATCACATGCGGAATTCCGCATCAGACCATTTTGAATATATTATTGCTGACCAATAGGAAATCAGTCTGACTCACTTCCTGTTTTCAAATATTAGAGGGAGAATTGTTTGAAAGGAAGTGTTCTAACATGTGCCATTTTTAAAATTGTGTTATAATGAAAATTATATAGTTAAGGAGTTTAGTTCTTTAGCATTGTAAGTAGCCAGTATTTATATGAATTGTCTTTTTATGTTGCTCTATGCCTTCTCTGTGTTGAAATTTGCTACTGCAGATTGCTTCAATAAATTTTGTCTCTGAGTCCATGAATTTAGTTCAACAAAACAATGATTCAGGAACATTAGAATCTCTAAAGTGGGATGTTAAACCACATTACAAAATTACAGGTCTTCATATACAAGAGTTATTTCTCAAAGCAATTCAGACATAACTTTCTCCAGATTAAAATGTGTTTCCTTTGCATTCTCTGAAACAGCTTGACCTTTAGCCTTGTTCTTACTGTCCCGGTTCTACCCCAGTGAAGGCAAGCCAGTATACTGTGATAAACCGAGTAACTGTTTCTACCAAAGTTCTCAGTCACTGTGTTACCGTGTAGCCCCAGTCTTGTTCCTAGTTCTACCATGGTGTTGTCCTGGTGCAGGCCGATGTGCCTCGGTTTTACTACGGTAAAGCCCGGTAGCGTCCTGGTTCACCCCACCTGTCACCTGTGTAAACCGGGAAGGCACCGAGGCAAACCGGGAAACACCATGGCCAAATTATTAAAGCCGGTTTGCCCCTGTGGTATCTTGGTTCACCCTGGTAGAGTCCCGGTGACGCCGTGGTTTGTGCCGGAATAGCCCTATGTTGTCCCTGTTCAACCCACGGTTTGCACCGGATTGTCTTGGTTTATCAGGGTCGAGTACCGTGCCACCAAGGTTTGTCACTGTGTCGCTCCGGTTTTTGACATCTCTCACGCTTCACCCGGGTTTACCCCGGTAGTATTAAACATTTTTATACAACCATAAAGGCTCCCCGGTTTATCTTGGTTCTTCCCAGTTTGCCACGGTAGCACTAAGGTTCTATCACGGTTCCTTACGGTTCGTCCCGGTTTACCCTGGTTTGATTTACCTCGGGCGAACTGGGGAGCTAAACCGGGACAGTGAGAACATAACTTAAGTAAGAATGGAGATTGTACAATCAAATTCAAAATCCCACACCGGATACCAGGCGAGTGATTAAGTACAGCACAATACAACATGAAAATGTTACAACACCCATGAAGAGCAAAATGATTACTTCTGTCTCAACAAAGATAGCCATCTGGCTTACATCAACCAAATATAAAAGTGACAAGTACATTAGAAAAGCAGACAGAATTAACAGAAAACAAAGAAAAATCACATCAAAACCGCCTTGGAACTGTCAGTGAAGAAATTACTGGAGGGCTTGAATAAATTTTATGTGGCCAAAATCCTCACCATTCGATCCTTAAAAGCCAAATAAAAGTCACATGAAGCCTAGTACTAGGGAATGCTGAGTCAAACATTTGTATAAATGCAGAAAATGGTTCAGGTCACATGACCAAGGTGGTCGCCACACCCATATATGGTAAAAACTTTCTGGAACAGAAAATCCAATATAGAATTCCGCAGGATGCGGAGCTCCGCATTATGCGGAATATGTTCCGCATCATGCGGAATATATTCCATATCAATCTGCCTTGCAGAATTCCGCATCATGCGGAGAATTCCCTGTTACTTTTCCGCAAGATGCGGAAAATATGTTCCAATACTCCGCTTCAGTGCGGAATTCCGCATTCAAATTCCGCTTGATGCGGAGTATTGGAACAAAATTTCCGCATCATGCGGAGAAGTCTCCGCTGCTTATCCGCAAGCTGCGGAGAATTCTCCGCATGATGCAGAAAAATAAGCGGAACATTCTCCGCATGCAACATCCTTCTTCTTTTTCATTTTTTACAGTTTGATTTCCGCACGATGCGGAAATAATGTTCCAATACTCCGCATGAGAATTTCCGCATAAAACATTCGGAAAATGGAGTTTCGTGCGGAGAATCTAGGTACGGGAAGGAAGCCATTGGCACCATTTGGTTTGGCATCTGAAGTGGACGCTCTATCCACTAAGCTATCAGAGCTGTTATGGTTTTTCAAAATGCACTCAGCATAGAGAAAAAAAATCAGTGTGATCAATTTATTATTAAACTGAGAAAAGCTTTTTAAAACACACATATTTGTCACATTGGTAGAGGCTAAATATTTGATTTTCATTTTATACTAACCATATTAATTTTAATATCTAAGTAATCTGCGAGTTAGGAAAAATGTTTATAACAGAAAAAAAAAAGAATCATACAATATTTTTGTTGCACAGTTTTTTTTTTAATCAGAAAACATAAAGTTTTTGTGACGAAAATATCTTATTTATAAAGAGACTGAATAGACTTGTTTGTAATAACAATATTTTACCCATACTCATAGCACACCCAGACTAAGCACTTGAACAATGATTCTGCATTTATTAAATAGTTTAAAAATTACATGATTCATATCGTGTCCCAAGCAGAAATTTCACTTGTGTGTGCCCGATACCTGGAGTTACTGAGAGTAAACTTTATTGTTACTTTACAGGTTTTAAGAGATTCCTATGGTTCCACACCGGTCTACACAACAAAATACTACTCTGATGATGATGGTAAGTCGATTACATAATATACGAATCCATATGCATTTGTCTTGGTCAATAGCAAAATCACAAGTATCATTTATTTTACGATTGTATCTATATACTTGGTATACTCAAATCTCCTAAGGTAAAGATGGAGACATATACTATGAGACTTTTAAGTTTAGCAATTTTCAATTAATTTCCAAATTGTAAATTGATATGAAGATGAACTGAAAGAAACTCATTAACCCATCAATATTTAAACTTAAAGGAACCACAATGTACACTTTCAGCCGAAAAGCCATCTTTTCCTGATGCAATTACGCTGCATCAAAGTTTACAGGGGTGTCACCTCAAAATTCACATTGTTTCTGTCATTGTTTCTGAAAATTTAAAGTTTTATTCTCAAAACAGTCATTTAACACTTTCTTGTGCTCAAAAAGAGTACTGTACCATGATCGTAGAGATTTGGTTACATTCTGAAATCAGGTAAAGGCCCCGGTGTATGACGTAACTGACGTCATATTGTTCCGTTGCCTCTCTCCTGAAATGATCCCATAAGTGTTTATTTGCAGGGTTCGCGCTAGCGGTTGCCATCGTCGCCATTTGCGAAGATTTTTATTTTTTGGCTCCTAAAATTTGACTTTGGCGAAAATAAATGGCGAATATATAGAGCCACTTTGTCCAGCAAAAAAGCCATTGTTTTCCACTGAAAACCATCATTTGATTACCTGTATATTCGCACCTACAATAGAGATAATCCTATTCTTTTTATCGGTGTTTATTCAAGTGTTGCAGTGTGTTGCTAAAGCATTCAATTGACAGGCACGGGTGTCATTTCTGACCTTGTGTATTTAGGCGTGTACTGCATAACACGCTTGGCGCACGTGGTCCGGTAACGATGTAGACTGTCACTAGCATGTTAGTGTTGAAATATTGTTTGAGTACAGAGGAGGGGGAAATGTCAATATCTACCATTTAAAAATGAAACAGATTCTTTTTAGAATCAGCAACTCAACTTTACCCATGCATTTATTTTATAGCTTTAACTCTTGATTTTGTAGAGTGTCATTTATTTTTTTTCTATTAAAGTATATGAATTTTAATATTTCAATCTGTCTACTAATCTTAAAAGTTTGTTTCTTGATTTTGTACAAGCATAAACTAATGATTTTAGTAGTTGTTCCCCTTGTTTACAAATACAAGAACAAGCTTTATAAAACATATTTTCCCAAACTATATGTATAGGGATCTCAGTCTACACCTGCCATTCAAATCAGTTGGAAATTCATAATGACATTACCTGGATCTACTGTTGAAATATAACTTAGTACATGTAGCATGTATGGGAATTGGGTGAGAAGGGCAATATGTATTTTTAGGGAACTGGAGAGACCAAGTTAAAAAGGGCAAACAAAATATTTGGGGGATTAAGTGAGCAAGGAGCTGAGTGAGATGTGTCCTCTTGGCGAAAAAATGGCCAAGATTTGGCTCAAACTTCAAGAAAATGACGAAAAAAAATCTCAAATGGCGAAAGTGATGGCGAAAGAAAAATATATCCTAGCGCAAACCCTGATTTGCTGAAATGAAATGCGACTTCGCTTTTTGTATGAGAAAACTTTCGCTTAGTAGGCCTAGACGGTTTGATGAGTTCATGTCTAAGGCTTACAGGACCGGAAATCTATCGGCGATATTCACGGTGTTTGCACCATGCAGGTTGTTTCCCATCAGCTGTTTCGATACAAATCCCTCTTTCCATGCCGTTAATTAATCAAGCCTGAAATTCGTAGATTGCCTGGAAATCGATTACGTCACTATGATGTCAAATTGTCATTGCCCTATATCATGGTAGCCTTACGTTGTCTGGCGTCATGATGTCGGTTTTTGACGCTGTCAGCTGATGGAACAGGGCTCTAGGAGATTTAGCGTACTCTCGCAAGCTTATAAGATTCAACTTCTTCTTATTCTTCATGTCTGCACCAAGCATATTGATCTTCCTGTTACGTTGGTTTAACGTCAGGCCATAACGGCATCCCCTGATGGAATTTTTTCAAATGTCATTCCGGTTTATTCTTTATGACACTTTAACCAATCAAACAAGGCAAAATTGATAACATGTGATGCATGTGGAATGCTGGGCATGTGCTTTGCATGATTTTTTAAACGTTAAGTAGCAACTGGTGGACGTAAGAAAAACCCACAAACTCGTCTCGATACATGACTTTGACCATCACTTGACATTTTAAAAGTGTATCAACAGTTTTCAAATTTTTGATTTTGAAAATAATGATGTATAAAAAAATGGCTAAACTTAAGTCTTATAGTGAATTAGATATTGCATATTTCATAAATGTTTAATTGATGCATGCGTTTATCAGATTGTGCAATTTTATTTGCATGTTGACCTTGGAGTATTACCCGGTACTCGTAATGAGCAAATATTAGGTGCATTTTTATGCATCAAAATGTGTTTTACAGTTTTGGATTCAATAGATTATTTTATTCGTGGGCTAAGTTCGTAGAATTTTGGTGAAAATTAAGTTCTCGAGTACATTTCCAAACTTAGAGTATATTAAATGTTAAGTCTTAAGCCTTCATTATTTTGCTTGATCACTGCTAATTTCCAGTTCAAATTTTCACAGTAGTTTGATACAATGTGAGCTGCTCAGGAGAAAACCAACATTTTGCATATGCGAAAACAAAGGCGCAGATCAGCTCCCCAGTAACTGTGAAGCTGATCAGTGCCTTTGTATTTGCTACATAACATGGATAATACAATTTCCCTTCTTTCTAAATACAAAATGTCCAGCCTCTAGCCATCTTCTGTGCTTGTACAGCTTGGTTTGTGTCGGACCTGTTCAAAAACACATTGTTGGTTTTCTCATGACACCGCTCATTTCTTCAGATGCAGAGGTAGCAGCTTTAACATCGCCCTATGTGGCCCCACCCCGCCCTAGATCTGCCAGCCCATACCTGTACAAACCCAGCTACAGCTCCCGGTACGGCCGCTCCCCCTCCCCGGTCATTGAAGCCAAGATAGAGAGAGCAATACGTAGGGCTAGAAGTCGAAGCCCATCCCCTCTAAGAAGAAGAAGCCCCTCCCCATACAGATATTCACCAACACCAGTAAGTCTATTTTGATTGCTGTAAGGTAAAGTTATTTTTTACATATTTAAAATACTAAATATTTTAAGAGAATTTTGAGTTTTTGTCTGTTGATATGTAGGAAGCTTTAAATGAGGTATACCTAAAATTAACATCTTAGTTATGTGTACCTGGTGTTTTAATAACAACTACCGGTAGGCTGTTAGACTTTTTATGATCTGACTGCAAAGGGATATGCTGAAAATGTATGTATGCAAAGAAAATTTCATAAAGTTCAGAAACAATATGAAAAAAATTACTGTAAAAGAAAAAAAATCAACTCCCAAATTTTTAATCATCCTACATTCCATCTGCTTGCCCCTGCTGCATAGAAATGTGTCATAAAGGCCAAAGATCCATTCACTGTTTTAACAGCTCAAGTCGTCTGATCTTAGTCTACATCAGGAAACATGCTGAAGTTATTTTACCTGTTACTGTATCTAATTCTTTTCCAGATTCTACGAGACTCTATGGATGATCTAGCTATAGATACCAGTATAGTTAAGAACAGGAGGTACTACCCATCAAGTCTATTCCTTTAGACAGGTTCATAGTTTCTGTTCTTTGTTCAGAGTGTTGTGTGTGGCAATGTTTTCATTTCGAAAACACACTCATGTAATATACAGATTTTTCCTAAATTGAAAAATTTCAGTTGAAAAATTTTGATATTTTTCTTATTTTTGCTCAAAACATAGAATGTGGGTACATGTTAGATCTGTCTCACCGAGGCGGTTCTAACGAGTATCCACAAATATATGTTTTGGATCAAAAATAAGGAAAATTGTATACCCTTTATACCCCAGTTTTACTATATATAGTGTGGGTTTTAGGGGGGATACATTTCACGGACATGTTATCCTGATGAAAGATGCAATGTGAGAATACCTGCTTTTTGCATTGTACAAAATCTTGTGCCGCAGATCAGCTTCATTGCTTTCACTAATATGACGGTCCTCATACTCCTTAAATTCTACAATTTCCCAACCTTAAGCCATCTGTGTTATTAATCTGGTGTTTGGGGTCCTTGGTCAGAAAAGGCGGGTTTTCTTGCAATGTGAATCAGCTATTTCTCAGCTCATTAATACAATCTAAATCATCTCACAAATATTTTTGGTGTTCTTTAGAAGCCCTTTCAATCTAACTGTTGCTTCATTTTTGACCTTTTTTTTTTTTTTTTTTTGCTAAACAAGGCAGACTCATGCCAGGCTATGTGTAGAATTTGCTTTTTAGGGGTTATGTTACATGTCTTATTGTTGAATTCTTTTTAACATCTTCTAATACTAAAATTTTAAAAGAAGTTCAATATTAAAGTATCTGTTCAAAATAATGATGTATGCCACAGTAAACAATGATTTGATTAGTACCGAAGTTTTCAGTATGTAGTTGTTGATATTTTTATTTTTTATAATATGTTCTTTTTTCCATCATCTGGAAAACATGTCCGTGTAATGTATACCCCCTAAAACCCAACTTTTATATAGCAAAACTGGGGTATGCAGGGGTATACCTATTTTTCTTATTTTTGCTCCAGAACATAGATTGTGGGGGGGGGGGGGTCTATGTTTTGAGCAAAAATAAGAAAAATATCAACATTTTTCAGCTAGGAATGGGCAGAAAAAATTGCATATGGTTAATCTGACTTTTCAAGAAATTATTTAGAAGAACTGTGTTTGTACTATTAAAACTGTAAACAGTGTGTCAGTCTTTGAATAAAGTCACCTTAAGTTTGATAAAAAATCCAAGTTATTCTTTTACGAAAATATCGCAAATCTGCTAAGCTAATGAGTGGCCAGTCACATAGGGAACTTCTCAACAATAATATGTCTCTATGTTGCACATAGGGATTTTCTCAACACTAGCATGTTGTCATTAAGTTTTATATAGGAAACTTCTCAATACTAACATGTTGTCTCTGTTTTTCAGCTGGGTCCATCTAGATGCTGGTTCCTATTGGAGTGATAAAGCAGCAGAAATGAGTGGCCAGTCACATAGGGAGCTTCTCAACACTAACATGAATAGACTTTATAGAGGATTATATAGAAATGCAAAGAAGGGTGCACAGTGCTAGCTTTTGATAGTGATTCAGTAGACTTGGCCTGAAGGTCAAGGGGTATGATGTTTTTCAAGTTCCACGAGATAGATAGAAAACACAAATAAGTACAAAAATGGTAAGCACGAGATTCTCGTGCTTACCATTTTTGTACTTATTTGTGTTTTCTAAATTGTCAACAATGGGTATTATAAACAATTAAGCATTATGCAGCTATGTGCTTGATGAGTTGGGCATGAAAAATAGCCTCATGGCCTTGGGCTTTGTCTACTGAAAAGGCCTAGGGAATTTAAGGCCTGATTTCGGCCTCATGTGTTGGTAAAAAAATGAATTTAGGAATTTAGCGGAGAGAAGTATTGTAAATAGCAGGTAAAGGTCCCTGTTTATAAATTCTAGCACAACTATCACATTCAAATTATACATGTTGCCATGGCAACGCTCCGAAAAGCATAGAAATACCACTTTTTGCACTTTTGGGTCTATTTTTCACCATTCAATATCATTTTCAACTACCGGCCCACACAACGAACAATTTCTTATTATGAAATAATTATGAAGTATCATCCATACATATTGTATGCTAAGTATGCCATGGCAACGCTTGTAGGATAAATGAAGTACCTGTTCTTGTTTTAAATAGAAGAGACATATTACTATTTTAAGGAATAGTTTTCTCACCTAAATTCCAAAATTTATTTTTTAGCAAAATCTGAGGCCAAAATCAAGCGTTAAACGCCCTTGTCCTTTGTAAAACTTATAGCTTATTTGTCATTAGAAAACCACGAAAAGGACTATGGTTTAGACAGACTGACCAGGGAAAATCACATTAGTTCTACTATATCCTGCCATCATCATTTACAAACTATCATTTAGACACATTTTTCAATGCCATGTTTTAAAGTGGTGCAGGTGGGCAAGAGAACATTTTTTATTCCATTTTGTTTGCAGGAACAAATCTAGATATGAGCCGGGTCATGAGAAAATCAACATTAAACAAAGGCGGAGTTCAGCTTCGCAGTAATCATCAGTGCTTGTACAGCTCTGTTTGTACGGACCTGTTCAGAAACGACATTGTTGGTTTTCTCATGATGTGGCTCATATGTACCTGCATGGAAAACCATCAGATGTATGCTGTTTTATCTTAGTTGCAAAATTGTTTTTGCTTCTTTTTAACAAGACGAGCGATGTGACATTGCTATTTATATTATCCATTGCACCAAAATTGTATTTATTGACTTAGCAGAAAATATTTGTATTTGAGCAGCATGGTTACCTTCTAAACAATTTGACAAGGGTCAAAGGTCATTGACAGTCTTTGTGGATTGCTTGCAGCACAACAGATTGCAAATGCAGAGGGAAAATTGCAAAGAGAAATCAAATGAGCCTGTGCATGAGAAAACCAACAATTTGGGTTTCCGACCAGGTTGACACAAACCGGCCTGTACAGTCACAGAAGATAGCTAGAAGCTTGAAATTTGGATGAAGGAAGAAGAGGTATTGTACTATCCATGTGCTGAAAACAAAGGCACTGATCAGCTTAGCGGTTACCGCGTAGCTGGTCTGCGCCTTTGTTTTCGCATATATATATACAGATTGTTGGTTTTCTTATGAAGTGGCTCAAGTGAGACCTATTCTAGGTTTCTGTATAGCAGGAACACAACAAATTGTTGGTTTAGTTATCATGCCCCTCATTTAATAAATGAGCCGCCTCATGGGGAAAACCAACAATCTGCTTAGGCGAAAACAAAGGCGCAGATCAGCTTCGCGGTTACCGCGAAGCTGATCAGCGCCTTTGTTTTCGCTACTCGGATAGTACAATTCCTCCTCTACCTAACTCTAAAATTTCAAGCTTCTAGCCTGCTTCTGTAGCTATGCAGGCCGGTTTGTGTCGGACCTGTTCGAAAACCACGTTGGTTTTCCCACGAGGCGGCTCTAATGTTTCACGCCATATTTTTTGCACTTGTCTGTGATATTTGTACAGAGTAGTATAGGATATTTTATTTTACAGAAGTTTTATCACTTTATTTACCTAATAAAAATATTGACACACACAATCAACTTAGATTCAAATGTGATAGATTTGATGTTCTGTATTAAAGGAGCTGCGACATGACAAAAGTTAAACAGATATTTGCAGCATTTTGCCTATGCGAAAATAAAGACGCAGATCAGTTGTGCAGTAACTGTACAGCTGATCAGTGCCTTTGTTTTCGCGCTATGGATAGTACAATTGCTCTTCTTAAATCTGAAATTTAAGTTTCTAGCCTTCTTCTGTGACTGCACAGACGGGTTTGTGTCAGCCCTTGTTGTACACCAAAGACTGGTTTTCTTGCACCATGGCTGTATGTGCTGTATTTAACCTCATTTCTATTATGAGCAGTCAAGTCTGCAAAACTTAAAATTGAAGATTGCAAAGGCAATTCGTCATAACCACAAATCATGCAAGCTAGTCTGTTTTAGTTTAAGTGGCTGAATAAATACTATGTTGGTTTAATATTGCAGTGGCTTGTATATTGTTTCTTTATTTACCTTTTGTTACGTTTTCTTTTTGTTGAAAATAGATCAATGTACATTGTACTGGACTTGCATTGCTTTTTATTTTCTATGATTTTGAAGAAAGATTAGGAAACTCGAAACATTTTTATCAACCTCCAAAGAGAAAGAACTGAATTCTATAGAAGCATTAGTTGAGAATACACAAGATGCATTTGTTTCATTTATCAAAATACACCACTCATCTAGAAACTTATTTTAATTTTTACTCAACACCTTTTTCCGTCCTTTTTTCCAAAGTTTTTCATATTTATACAAATTAGATTAAATGCTATGTAACCATTAATATATTGAAAATAAAAAACATATCAATCTTTACTTTTCTTCCATACCCCAAATTAGAAAATTTGCACAGCTCTGCAGTCGGACACATTATGAAAACATGCCCATGCAATATACAGAGATTTTTAAAGTGGTAAAAAATGAAAAATTTCGGTGGAAAAATTTTGATATTTCTTATATCAATTTTATATGTAGAGAATTATTAATTTGCAAATGGTGACGTTTCCATAAAGTTCGGTGGGAAAGACAATAACATTGTGTTAGAATATCTTATATGTGCTTGCATATAGCCCCAATGCATAAGCAGAAAATGAGTGAAATTCAGATGTCAAGTCCTTAATCAAATCATTTGATTACGGGTTAAACTGCTTAGGTCTGAGTCTGTCCAGGTTAAGTGAAAATATCAATACATGTACATGTAAGCCTTTGTTAAGTAGAGTGGTGCTGTACTGCAAGGATTGATAAAAGAATTGAATTGATGTTTTTCATCCTAGTCAACAGCTACGGTCATGTTGGGACGTTGCCTCCATTTTATGGGGCTTTTACCCAAATTATTTACTTTTTTATTGCAATCGGCCTAGATGAAAGTATCTTTCTTGATGTTCTTCAATTCCCAATGAAAAACATTGTCACGTGATCTAGAGGCCACGCCTATTGGCAGGGTGACGTCATTTGTTTACTCATATGTCGTGATGTTGGTCGCGTATCGCCATGACGTTAGGCGCGAAAATTTGACGTTTTGGCTGTTCCAAAATTACGTTAGGTCGGATTTAATGTCAAATAACATGAAAATGAACGGTGATATGTGCAATTAAAAATCTGATACTTGATTGATAATATAAAATGTAAATATAAGTATTGAAATTCAGATTTTAGCTTTCACTGGATGATGAAAAACATGAGCTGTTTAAATGTCTCTGAGAAGCCCTTCGGGCTTCACAGACATTAAAACAGCCTAATGTTTTTCATCATCCAGTGAAAGCTAAAATCTGAATTTCAATCCTTAAATGAAGATGTCATGACATCCAACTAGTGCTTGAAATATAACCATCCAACTAAGCTACAAAATTATATGTATGGTTTGACTCTAACCACTTTTTCCTGGGCAGGCTCAGACCCAAGTGCTTAACCAGTAATCAGATGGCCAGTTGAGTAACTTATAAGCTTTGCCTGGAAGCACAAGCAGCCTATTTCTTTAGGCACCAATGGGCGAAGCCACAATGCAGGAAAACCAGTCTTTTGTAGCAGGTCTGACACAAAAACAGTCTATACAGTCTTGGAAGAAGGCTAGAAGCCAGAAACTTGGAATTTTAAGAAACCTGGTAGTGAAACAAAGGTGCCGATCAAGTTTGCAGACTGCAGTTACTGCACAGCTGATCTGCATCTTTGTTTCCGCATAGGCTAAAAAAAGGTTTTCTTGTGACGTGGCTCGAAAGGTAAAATCCAAATGATTCGAGATGCCTTATGAGAAACCTAACAATCTGCATATGTGAAATCAAAGATAAAGATCAGCTGATAAGCGCCTTTGTTTTCGCTACACAGTTTGTACACTTCCTCTTCTTCTTAAATCCAAGGTGCTAGGCTGCTTCTGTGACTACAGCCTCATTTGTGTCAGACCTGTTCGGAAACCATGTTGGTTTTCTCATGCGAAGGCCAATTTAAACTGAGTGGAAAGAAATGGACATAAATTGTCACATCAGAAGTTTTTGCCATTGGAAGTTTCAATTACAAGAGGGCCAGTGGCTCAGTAGAAACTGACACCTGATTTTGAAAATCTTTTACTTGCATGCGGCTGTATTGCAGAACATTTTGGATGTCATTCATCCAAAAAGATAGAGGTCCAACAAAAGTGGAGGCGACATTCTGACATCAGGAAAACATGTCTGTGCAATGAATACCCCCTTAAACCCCACTTTTATATAGTAAAACTGGGGTATGCAGGGGTATACCTTTTTTTGTCCACCTTCTTTTCGAAGAAAAGCGGAGGGACATAGTTTTTGGCTTTCCGTCATTCCGTCCGTCCTTCTGTCCTTCCGTCCCCCTATAGGAGTATGTACCTTGTGGGCGCAACTCCTCCTACAGTTTTATTCCGATTCTTTTGAAACTTTACAGATGTCTTGACCATGCTTTGAAGATGTGCATGTGATTTGGATATAATCCTCAGATTAATTTTTGACACTTTTTTCGCAATTTTAACTCAGTCAATTTTTCGGACATTTTGACAATGCAAGTGAATGGATGGTGGCTACCTTGTGGGCGCAACTCCTCCTACAGTTTTATTCTGATTCTTTTGAAACTTAACAGATGTCTTGACCATGCTTTGAAGATGTGCATGTGATTTGATAATCCTCAGATAAATTTTTGACACTTTTTTCGCAATTTTAACTTAGTCAATTTTTCGGACATTTTGACAATGCAAGTGAATGGATGGTGGCTACCTTGTGGGCGCAACTCCTCCTACAGTTTTAATCCGATTCTTTTGAAACTTTACAGATGTCTTGACCATGCTTTGAAGATGTGCATGTGATTTGGATATAATCCTCAGATTAATTTTTGACACTTTTTTCGCAATTTTAACATAGTCAATTTTTCGGCATTTACACTTAGAAAGTTCATGTGGCTTCTCAGATTATATTTATGTAACTAAACAATCAAGGCGGGGGACATAAATTCTCTGAATTTGCTTGTTCTTATTTTTGCTCCAAAACATAGATTGTGGGTACTCGTTAGAACTGCTTCAGCGAGGTGGTTCTAACGTGTACCCACAATCTATGTTTTGAGCAAAAATAAGAAGACTATCAAAACTTTTCCTTTGAAAATTATCGATTTTTGACCTGAAAAAATTACTGTATATCATATGGGCATGTTTTCGTAATGACATGGCCATCGATGTTGACTGAATACTGGTATATTGTAAGCATACAAAACACATACAACAAAGAAACATTGAAGCCGCATAAGAAAACCAACAATCTGGGTTTCAAACCAGGTCCGACACAAACCAGGCTGTACGTCTATAGAAAAAAGCTGGACGTTTGAATTTTCAGATTCAGAAAGAAGAGATATTGTACTATCTATGGAGCAAATACAAAGGGGTTGATCAACTGTACAGTTAATGCACAGCTGATCTGCTCCTTTGTTTTTGCCAAAGCATATTGCTTGTTACCTTATGCGGAGGCTCATTTCTAAAACTAGATCTTGGAGTAAAAGATAAACTAATGGTCACTTTTTAAAAAAGGAAAACTTCTGTAACAGGTAAAGGGCCAGAATAAGGTCACAGCGAGTCACTGCAAGCTCCCTATGGCCTTACAGGGAACCCCAGTTTGTACACGAAAGTTTCTGATTTTCACTTTTTCTTTGTACATGTATGAATGCAAACTCGAAATAGTTTTTGTAATAAATCTTGCTCAGTCTTTCCTCTCACACATCTATGTAGGAACATTGGAATGGTTAAACAAAGGTAAACCAGAACTCAAAAGATTGACTATTTTTATTTATTATGCTTTACAAACACAAACAAATGACTTGCTTGTGGAATTATCAGATACAAACACAAACATACAAAGACAACTATGAGAATGCTTAGTATACAAGGCTATAAATGTACTAATAATAATCATATATTGAAGAAAAAAATCACTCGGGGTGATTGAAGACATTTGAGCTGCGGCATGGGAAAACCAACAATCTGCATAGGCGAAAACAAAGGTGCAGATCAGCTTCGCAGTAACTGCGAACTTGTTTTCCCTACATCCTCTACTTTCTAAATCTAAAATTTCCAGCCTCTAACCATCTGTGACTGTACAGGCTGGTTTGTGCCGGACCTGGTCGCAACCCAAATTGTTTGTTTTCTCATGCACAGGCTCATTTGGTATGCATATATGAGATGCAACACAAGAAAACATGTCTTTCAGGTTTAGGACAAGATTTTATATAAACTGGTCTGTACAGTCACAAGCAGGCTAGAAGCTTGCAATGTTGGACTAAAGAAGAGGGATTGTACTATGCAATTGTACTATAGTACAACCCCTCTTCTACTTAAGCTTCTAGCCTACTTCTTTGAGTGTCCAATGCCTTTGTTTTTGCTGAGACAAAATCCAGTTTTCTCATGACATACAAACATATATTCAGAAACAAGAACTTTAAATAAACTGCATGGATATGCCAGGCGTAAGAGTCAAAAGCGGAAAATACTAACAAAATTTGCACTGCATTTACCGTATACACTTGCTCAAAAATAATTTATATACCTATCAAAAACAACCATTGGTACTAGAGCAGTTTCGGGTATTAGTGAACCATTAAGCCAAAATTGCATACAGTGTCTTTATGTTGGTATTTCACTATTGCGGCTATTAGACAAATCAAAAGTATGGCATTTGAGCGTCGGTAGAAAGTGGACATGCATTCTACTTAGAAAGTGGACAGATGCATTCTACATTATACAGCACGTTTGGTGCATGAAACACTTCACGGAGGCAGTTAGTGAACCCATTGGGTATTAGTGGACAGTAATGGAGGGTAAAAGTGAACCCCCTACTATCTTAATAAAAGTGTCTTAAAAGCCTTTTGCAAGCATATAACTAGTAGCATTCACATGTTAATCATTAATTACAAGCAATTCTAGAGAGCATAATGTTCTGTAATTGCACTTTTCGTCATTACAACACCAACAGTGAAAATTCTGATTGCCAGAGTCATTATTTTTTCACTAAAACATTAACATATTGTTATTTATTAATTAACTTATTAGTATATAGTACTTATACGGAGAATTCTGTCTGTGTGATACTGGTGACGTTTCTTTTTTTCGTATAGTCTATATTGGATTTCACCCGACCTAATACAGCTGACCTCGCACTAATACGGTTGACCTCATATCTATATGGATTGACCTGCTATCTATATGGAAATAAAATTGGCACAATGTTACAATTTTGGTGCAACATCATATGGTAACCGTCACAATGTCGCAAATTTATGACTTTTATTGAATTCTTATGGCGCTATTGCTGCTTATTTTTGTAGGGATATAATAAACACATTACTACTTCAGTAACTTGATCTGATGGGTCGGATCACGTCTTAAACTCGCGTGATCCGGTCTTTCCTGGCGCAGTTACTCAACGTGATCTGACCCATAAGATAAGTTACTGAAGTAATAATGTGTATATATATCTTGACAAACAGTGCAGACCCAGATCAGACTGCTCTTGGAGCAGCCTGGTAAGGC
The DNA here is from genome assembly GCA_964017185.1 of Rugalucina vietnamica. NCBI lineage: Eukaryota > Metazoa > Mollusca > Bivalvia > Lucinida > Lucinidae > Rugalucina > Rugalucina vietnamica. The sequence continues at coordinate 53,123,484 of OZ024873.1, forward strand.
TCTACACAATTTGCTGGCCTATTGAGAACAGCTATTGGATGCTCCACAAAACTGAGCAAAAACACACTTGTTTATAAATAATTCATAATGAATCAAGCTGAACGAACCAATGACAAAGTAATAAGATCACACATACATGTTTGCACGCACACACTACACAAAATCGAGATATCACAGAAATGCTTAACATACACAGGGTTCTATCAAAAAATCTTGCACACTAGATAGAGAAATCCAATGTTTTTCCCTGGACAAAATATTTGTATCTTTAAGAACAAAATATAGGTTGTACATGTATGTATATGATGTCGAGTAACTTCGTCAAGTGATCATGCCATGAAATGAAAATTAAGAATTATCAACTTCAAATTGGTGGTCGTGATTGAAGCATTTCCTAAGGTTAAGTCAAAGTACATAAAGCCTTGCCACCAAAAAGTATGCAAGAATAGAATCTATCATAAGGAGTAAGGTGTAGAAAAACAAATCTGCCCCTCATGACGCCAGGGTGACCCTCAGAACAGATTTGCTTTTCATACTCTTATTATACTGAACACTCAAGTAAGATTCTTACAGTCTTTTTACGTTACCTAAAGCAACGAAACATTAACAGTTTCTCATTGTGTTTTATATCATTCTCTGATATTTTACGATAATTCCCTCAATTCATGTAATTCTCATACCAGACGATGCCTTCAAAAGAATAGTAAAACAGAGGTATACCATTACTAGTTACAAGTTTCAAAACTTAAATTCATCTACTTTGTTTTAATGCCTTTGTCTAAGCTTGGTTTGAAAAACTTATGCATTGATGGTTGCTTGGATTTCTCTTGAGGCTCCTGTGGTACTTTGTTGCTCCCTTCTGGATGCCCCTGCTGTGTTCCCAATTCAGGACACTCAATTATATCCTTCATTAATTTGTCCCGCACTTTAGTCAGTGTTTGTCCAAGGAGATTCTTTCCTCTCCATTGGGATGGGTCCAGGGCTTTAGGATTGGTTGCTCCAAGTCCTATGCCCCACAGTCTGTCCCTAGGAGCAGCCTCGACCAGAGTCCTTGGATAGGTGTCAAATAAGGCTTTCTTCATTTTTGGGTTTTGTAAGTACTGAAATATGTTAGACAATCAATACAAGACTGGTAGCTGACCACTGACAATAAAAAATATGGTCATTTTATTTATATATCAAAACTGCAGTAAATAGAGATTATAAGTCCATCCATTTGTGATACAGGATTTATAACTAGGGAGTTTGAAAACCTGATTGAGAAAGGAGTGCAAAGCACACGTTTTTAATATACTAGGGTCGGGATTTAAGTTTGTAGACTTTTGCCACTGATCTTCTATTACATCATTTATCTAAAATTTGATGCATTATTATAAAGGAACAATGTCTCCTTGTTTCATTTTTACACTATTTTTCAAGAAATACTGCGCAGTGCACATAAAACTGGTCTCCATAGCAACGTAGGTTTCGCAACCCGTGGCACGTCGTATTTTAAATACTTCTGAAGTTTTATGGCGTTGGAGAACAAACCATTAGTTAACATGTTGTATACAAAAACTTGAGCTAAATCATTTCGAGGCATTCTAGTATCAGGTTGTTAATTCCATATAATTTTTTAAGCATTATGTCGACGACTCAATTTGTTATTGGAGAAAATATAATGCCAGTCGCGCTTCTTGGAAAAGATAAATGACGTTAACAGGCAATGTCGAAACAAAAGCAATGATCAGATCTTATGTTTGAGAAGCATAAATGCCCACAGAAACATTCAAAATGATAGGGATTTGTAGTACAGTTGTAGAACAGATCTTACAGAGATATTTAAATGGTTTGATAAATTTCAGATGGACGCATTTGAATTTTAATTGATGAGAAAAGCACACACCTTCAACTAATCTACAAATGCTGCCGTCAACATTCTTAATTAAAACAAAATTATGCATGATACACATAAGATTTGTAATATCTGGTGAATGTAGTATTTTAACAATAATAACTAACTAACCCCTGACGGAAATATTGCAAATTAGTAAAGGTACGATGTATTGTATGGTTCCATACAAGGTATTTTATTGCTGACATTTATTGAAATTTGATGTAGTTTTGACGTCAAAATTTCCATGACATGCCCCGGGTGATGGCAGGTCATTGTGTTTAATTCATTGTTGTGTTGAAACTATTGTGAGTAGAGCTATGCTGAATAGCTTATATGATAGGTAAAAGAATATGTTTTCAGATGATATCATTTTTATTTCTGTGTGACAAACATCTGAACTTTTATAAAGAAAGTCTACGAACTTAAATCCCAACCCACGTACATGTATAGCAGGTTTAGCGACCAAAAATCAACTTATTATATTAAATGAAAAGTTATACAGATCCTGGTCCATTACAGATTCTGAACAAAGTCTGGAAAATTTGAAATGCTCATCTTCCAATATCATTCTAGTTTCACCTTAAAATAACAAAATGTTTAAGGACTCGTCACACATAAGCGAAAATCCCTCAACGCAGACTTGCGTTTTATTGTAAAATGAGATTATTGTCTGTTTGATTTATTGCTTTACGTCCCTTTCAACAGCTAACGTTCCGACATGACCATAGTTGTTGAATGGGACGTAAAGCAATGAATGAAATAAACTAAAACTATTTTTCGCAATTAAACGCAAGTCTGCGTCGAGAGATTTTCACTTGTGTGTGACGAGGCCTTTACTCTGAGGATTCCAATATCAACCGGGTCATGTAAATACAAATGGCTAGAAAATGATCATTTATCTTATAAATAAGCCTTTAAAGCATAATTTCACTTCATAAAAGAACATAATTAATTCTACACATATTGGTGCCACATTACGAAAACATGACCATATAATATACAGGGATTTCCCCAAGGTGTAAAAATTGAAAATTTTCATTAGAATTTTTTTTATGTTTTATTTTTGCTCAAAACATAGATTGTGGGTACACGTTAGAACCGCCTCAAGGCTAGGCAGTTCTAACGTGTACCCATTATTTATTTTTTATTGAGCAAAAACAAGAAAAATAGGTATAGTTATACCCCTACATACCCCAGTTTTGCTATATACACTGTATATAAAAGTGGGGTATAAGGGGTATATATTACACGGACATGTTATCCTGACAAAATACTGTACTCTAATATGTAGTTCACATAATCTTGTACCTTATGCTCACTTCCTTTGGCCACAACTTCAACAGACTTCGTTCCCCAAACTCTTGGGTTAAAGTTCTGAACTTGCCGGCCCAGTTTCTTCTGTGTTTTTGGATCGTTTGTATGCAGGATTTGATATGCTCTCACAGGATCATTAAATGTAACTGTCACAGAGAGAAAAAATTAGTTCATATCTAATGATACAGTCTAATGATATATGAGCCGCCGCACAAGAAAATGAACAATCTGCATATGCGAAAACAAAGGCGCAGATCTGCTGTGCAGTAACTGCACAGCTGATCAGTGCCTTTGTTTTCGCTACATGGATAGTACAATTCATCTACTTTCTAAATCCAAAATTTCCAGCTTCTAGCTTGCTTCTATGACTGTACAGGCTGGTTAGTGTCGGACCGGGTCTGAACACCAAATTGTTGGTTTTCTCATGCATAAGCTCATATGTCATTTAAAATGTGGGTAGCCATATTAAAAGAAAAGTAAGACAAAATGAGCCGCCTCGTGGAAAAACCAACAATGTGGTTTCGGACCAGGTCCAACACAAACCAGGTTGTTCAGCCACAGAAATTGGCTAGAGGCTGCAAATTTTGGATTTAGAAAGTAGAGGAATTGTTCTATCCGTGTATCGAAAACAAAGGCGTGATCAGCTTCGCAGTTACTGCGAAGATGATCTGCGCCTTTGGTTTCGCATATGCAGATTGTTGGTTTTCTCATGAGATGGCTCAAATTATAAAACTTTCCAGGTATGGCATCAAGAAAACAGACTTTTTAAGAGCTTTAAACAGGACATGAATTGAAATATTTGTTTGTTTTTGTTTGAATTAATGCTTTACATCTCAGTTAACAGCAAGGGTCATGTTGGGACGTTGTCTCCATTTTATGGGACTTTTACCCAACATTAGGATGTCATGACACTTAAAATGTGCTTCATTAATATAACCACCCAAGCAAATCAATAAGGCTTATATATATGGATTGTTTGACTAAACCACTTTTCCTGGGCAATGAACTGAAATATGCTGCAGTGTTTTAATACGAGGGTCATTCAATAAGTAATGCAATATTGGCCATAATTTTTTGTTTGAACATGTTATTTTAGTTTGATTTAGCTTTCTTGAAACATGAATTCAATTTGCCCTCTGCGAGACAGTTCAACACCTAGTCACACGCTTTACTTCCTGTTGCATAGCAACAATAGAACACTGTGTAAAGGCACTTGGCCACGACTCTTAAAACCGTTGCCATGGCGACAGGAAAACCAAAATAAACGTATTTACTTTATTTTCTGACACCCAACTTAAAATAGTTGCATTTTAAGTTCAAGATAATGCAATCTGATTGATATATTTTAAATGACACCCAATCAAAGTTGAAAAAATGACTAAAACTTCTCGATCGAAGGGTGAAAAGTGGGGGCAGAGATACAATTCCTGCAACAATTTGACATCTAGTTTGTTTAATCGAATATTTATACTCCTAATTATATCTGCCATTGACGCTTTGTAGACTACTTGCTACAAAATGCAAATCTCAGATAACATATTTCGTTGCCTAGCAACCAAAATATATGGAAAATGCATAAAACCCAAATCGCATAGGTTCTGGCGTTGCTAAGCAACAATTGGCACGCGTGGGGCTGTATGAACATTGCAGTTTCCTAGAAAGTTTTGGCTAAGGTGACATTACACAAACATGTATATAGATAGCTATTTAAAACACCACCAAAGAAATACCAAAGCTTTATGTTGATTTATTTAATTTTTTAAAAATGGTTTTCGCGGCCACGACACCTTCGCTGCCATTCTATGGTTGCTAAGCAACATAAAGTGTATAGTCCGATTTAACTGATGTTTATTTTCCTGAATGCAGATTGAATCAAACTTTAAGAAATTAAAAACATTACCTCTGTCAGATAAAAATACACAAAAATAGGCTACATATTGCATTACTTTTTGAATGACCTACGTAAAACATGTAAATTGTCCGTTTGCTGTGCTCTTTGGCCTCCATATTAATTTTGAAAACACACTAGCAATGGAAGGAAGAAACGAAAATGAATTTAATACTGAACTGACCTGCTTTTTGATGGTGCATATACTGCTCCATACAATTATACTCCTGTCCATCGACTTCAAACTTGGCCGGATGAAACTGGCTGAATATATCACTTGAACCATAGAAAAATACGAAGTTGCCTATGGTTTTTCCGTAGGTTGGTGGGCCATCCTTTTGCTTCTTTCTAGATCTTGATTTGCCTGGAATGAAACGTATTTTTTGAACCGCGATGCGAGAAAACAGGTCTTTGGGAGTTCCAACATGGTCTGACACAAACCGGTCTGTGCTGCCACAGAAGGTGGTTAGAAGCTTGGAATTTTGGATTTAAGAAGATGAGGGATTGTACTATCCGTGTAGCGAAAACAAAGGCGCTGAACAGCTTCTCAGTTACTGTGAAGCTGAACTGCGCCTTTGTTTTCGCATAGGTGAAAATCCGTTTTTCTCATGACGCGGGTCATTTTGTACATGTAGTACCTAGTATTATACACAAAATTACTTGTTCATACCATATTCATTTGAGCCTTTCCATCAGAAAACCAACAATTTGTGGTTCCAAACAGGTCCAACACAAAACGGCCTGTACAGTCGCAGAAAAAGGCTAGACACTAGGAATTTCGGATTTAATAAGAAGAGGCATCATATTATCTATGGAGCGAAACCAAAAATGCTAATCAGCTGTACAGTTACTGCAAAGCTGATCTGTGTCTTTGTTTTTGTATATAAGCATACACAGAGATCTCGAGGACGCCAGATTCGGCGTCCCAGGACGAGAAAACTCGTGCCCGGACGCATAATTCTGCCAAGAGATGATTCCCGGGACGCAAGATGTTTTCGCTGTGAGACGTCCCAAAATTCCCATCTTTACCTTGGCTTTGTTGTTTATTAGCTCCAAGAATCAATTATCTCCAATCAAGATAGGGATTACTCAAATTAACGGTGTTGTCCCAATGTGAATTAGACATGCTATAAAGTTTCACGCCTCCGGCGTCTGATCAATGTGACAGTCGCGTTCAAAACACGTGTCTTTGTCTAAACATGTTACGGTTGATCGGTCAGCTACAATAAAACAATTTACTTCTTAAACAGTCATAAAATCTTGTGAAAACCTAGCGATTTTCATTTAAAAATCAATTGAACTACATAAACAATTTAAAAAAGCGAAAATTTTATACTTTTGGACCGATTTTTCAAATGTCATTAGTTTTCGCGACTTTAGAAATAATGAAAAAATCGTGATTATTTGTTTGTTCTTGTTGCCTCTAAATCATAATTTGTTAGTAAAACTTTGTTTAAAGTGATCAAAAGAGGTTAAGTGTCCAAAATTTAGTAATGAAGATGCAAGCAAATCTTATAATTCTTACCAAATTGACAGTAGGAAATCCAGCCTTTGAGGGGTCACCCCTCATTGACACCCCAAACTCATTATTGAACAGGCGAAAGTAAATGATATACACCTAACAGTATATGATAGACAGATGTCACAGAAAGGCTTTGTCTACAAAAGGAGCTAATTTTTCAGTACATTACACACATTTCTTGGTCTTACCTAGTAGAGTAGACCCCCCCCCTCCCCACCCATGTACCTAACCAGTGTAACCACATTACTAAGAATGTTTAATTTAACTAATTCTACAATTGATAGCATGTCATTTTATACCATCAGGTGAGAGTAAGGTTTTGACAAGTGCCATGGTCAATATTATTGTCTTAAGAAATAGAAGCCCCAAACCCTGTTTATAAAGAGGTAAAATAATATTTTTTTCTTGTCGAAAAAATTAGGATTGTAATTGAGTTTCTATAGTGGGACTCCTACATTTTGTCTGGGACTCCTACTTTTTCTTTTGGAGGAGTCCCGGACTCCTGTTTTTAAAATCCTAGTGAGATCCCTGATACATTTGGTTTTCTGATGCAGCAGCTCAAATAAGCTGGCTCACTTCTGATTTTAGCTTATTTGAATGATTCATAGCTAATGCAACATTTTCATTTATGTCAGCTTTGTCATTCTCAAGGACACAATGGTGTGGTTGTTGGTTTAATACCCAAATGTCCAACACCCTACCACTAAACGACTATGCTCTCCACGCCCTTTTGGTAAAATAGAGGTCCAAGGCAATGGGTGATAAAGAAGGGCATGAAAATTACACTCATTTTATTATAAGTAATGATGCCATGCTCTTTTCGATGACACCTTTATGGCTGGCATGTCAAAGGCATTTGACCATGACCTTTTCAGAGAATTAAAAATTTTAAAAAGCTGAAAAGTAAAGTATTTATCAAAGTATTGTTATGATCATCGTGACCTTAAGTGATTTCTGTTATTTGCTATATTATAAAACTCCAAGTGTTGCATATTCAACATGAGTACAAAAAGGTCTTATAGACTTGCTTGAGAGAAGCAGATAAATTGCATGTTATTGTGAGAAAAATTGCCTTTGGTCTGACAAGAACATTTTTTGCATACCAGTAAGACACAGGTATACTGTATCACAACAAAGCATACCAGTAAAATTTGGCCTACCTGGAGAGTTCTGACTTGTACTGGGAGTGTTGAGGCTTTGCCTCTGCCTTTTTGGTTCATGTCTTGGCTCTTCAAAACTGTTGTAAGACTTTCTCTTTGACATAATTGATATTTGAAGTGTATCTGAAATGATAAAAAGTAGCCCTGATGCTCGCTCACCTGAAACCAATAAGTTAAAAATACTATGTCTCGTCGAAACATTCACATCTGGTGATTCTAACTCTATGGAGATTTTTCAAAATGCTCAAGAGCAGCTAACTCCACAGTCTGAGGTCAAATCAGGGCAAATTTGAATTTGTGTGATATGTTATGCTTGACCTCGTTACTTCATAGAATGAAGAAGATCTGATAAAAAAAGAACCTGCTTGTGTTTCCACAATCCATATGAAACTTTGGGGCAGATTCCATTTACGTAAAAGCTGTTTTCCGGGTGAAAATAGGGCAGAAATAAAAATTCTGCCCCAAAAGTTGTAAAGCAAGGGATTTTTTGCGTACAAAATTTTCTTCATTCCGCCTGTAAAAACAGGTTTAGTATTTTCCGCCAGTAAATTAGTCAAAAAGCTGTCAAACCTGTTCTTTAGTGGTTTGGGTAGTAAACTAGACTTACACAGACTAACAACATATGAAGTTTAAATGTGGTCCAATTAAAATATATAAAAATATATTTCTATTCAATTAAAAATATTATAAGCAGTATTAATTGGAGAAAATTAATAATTCAGGTTAGTGTTACTTATGCATCTTTGAATTTTAGTGCATATCTGCATAATAGATTTGATTTTTTGCAATATCTAATTAATGGCATGCAGAATTTCATTGTTTGCAGCTGGCCATCAGTTTTAAGAAGAACAATTCTAAATATAGGACTTGCATCTTTAATCTAATTTTTTATCACTGATATATGCATGTTTTATGCTTGACAGTCAAGGTCTTTCGGTGTGTAAAAATAATTCCGCCCCGAACCTATCATTATTACACACAGAATTTTTTTATGCCCACATTTTTTTTTTTACACCTGGAATTTTTTTATTCCACCCGGAAAATTATACAAAATTCTGTCTAACTTGCATATTTTGCCCCTGTTTTATCTCAGATTACACCTGGAATTAAACATATTTTCTTAAGTCTCCAAAGGTGTAAAAATGGCATATTTTCCGGGCGGAATATGTTTAATTTAATTCAAATCAATGAAAAATATTGGACAAACCTCACAGAAACAATCTTTGTTATTTTTCTTGCATGTATGGATGAAAGATGCTTGTAAACTTGACAACTTGTGTGAAAATACAGTTTCAGTTGAAATAAGTGTATAGTGTATACCATGAAAACTGGAACCACCACAAAAATTGGGCTAAATACCACACCATTGCATGGCAAATAGCCATTACGAAAACTTGCCCATGCAATATACAGTGATTTCAAAAGTTGTAAAAAATGAAAAATTTCAGTAGAAAAATTTCGACTTTTTTCTTATTTTTGCTCAAAACATAGATTTTGGGTACACGTTAGAACCCCCTCAGCGAGGCGGTTCTAACGAGTACCCACAATCTATGTTTTGGAATAAAATTAAGAAAAATAGGTATACCCCTGCAAACCCCAGTTTTACTATACAAAAGTGGGGTTTAAGGGGGTATTCATTGCATGGACATGTTTTCCTTATGGTTACGAAGAGCTCCCTGGCCTTATAAAACTCTCGACGGCACTTGAAATTGTAATACTCCTACCTAAAACTCGTTTCCTAAAGAGAGACCAGTGTGGTCATTTAGTCTTGCAAACATACCAATCTGGGATATGGAATAAAAAAAAGAAGCATTGGTATCCTGGTCTATGTGGTCATTCAGCTGGAATTTTACAAAATTTTGGTTCTCCTGTTTACACCGTGATCAGCAGAGATCTGTGATTAGACGATCTGCAAAATAAGCACAATCTAATGTTACCTAAAAGGTTATGCCTTCTCTTGAAAATGTAGGCCAAACTGTTGAAAATTAAAAGCCGATACAGCTTTTTCTTCTTTCAATTTCGAAATTTGAAGCGTCTCAGTAACAATGATCATTTCGGTGTCGATGTACTTTTGGGTATTACTAAAATGCGAAATGAAAATCAGTAGCCTGCTTCGTTCTGGCGAGTTCATTATCAGTCACACGCCCGCTTGTGTTATTGGATCTTAAAATCCGACACATGCGCAGTGGAGCAGTCTACCCATACTGTTGTACGGTATGGAGGTTCTGAACCTGAACAAGACAGAGATAAAAATGCTCACTGACTTTCATATAAATTTGCTGAGAAGGATACACGCCCGGCCCGCCAGAACAGCACTTCCAGTGGTCTATTTTCTACTGGGAGCCTTACCAATAGAGGCAGAACTTCACAAGAAACATCTTAGCCTCCTATAATCGATAATAAGTCCCAAAATCAGACCTTCCATCTGAAGCTTATAAGTAGAAGTATTATCCTTGATGAAGACCAACAGGGTAGTTTCTTTGGGCGGGTGAAAGTGATTTTGGCGCAGTATAGTCTCCCCTCCATAGAATAGCTAATGCAGGATTCTCCCAAAAGTTACAGTGGAAACGCCAGACAAAAAAAAGCCATTTTTTAAGAGCGAGTATTAGACTAGGACACTCGTCGAAGAAGGAACCCAAGCCACTAAATCTACATTGCAGCTTGTCTGAAAAACATGCAGATATGAAAAGTCCATAGAGTCTGGGACTCTGTGATGCCCAACCTATAAGAAATCAGAAGAACCCACATCAAGGCCAGAATCTTGACGGGAACCTATATGCTGAAGTCGACAAAAGCGATGTTTAATAACCAGGAAGTAGATCCAAAGTGTCCCCCTGTGCCGTCTAGATAATGAGAACCCCGTCCACTTCATACTGAAATGCCCAGCTCTGGCTAACATTAGAGAAATCCGCATAAAAGATCTTGGAGACCTGGTGATTGGAAAAGTGGGTCAAGAAGTATGGTCAGAAAAGTTCTGTTCAGAGACTGTATTGCTGTCATTGATCATCGACTGTCAAACACTAGTAGAGAAGGGTATTCTGCCAGCATGTATAAAAACTCTGAATAAAATAGAATCTAGCTCCAGGACATTGTGCTTTAAATTACACCTATTTGTATTATGTCTTGGTGTTTAAAATATTTTTGTGCTGTTGGCGCCTTATGTATGTTTGCATATTTTTAGTTAAGTTAAGGTAACTGAGTGGCCACCTATTGGGAAAATAGCTGCTCATTCGGCTTACGAAATGTTTTCATGGTATAAGTACCTGATTGTTAGTTTGGTTTTTTTCCCAACTTGGTTTTTGGAGTGGGAGTCTTTTTCTTTTTCTGATTGTCATTTTTCCTGATCTTTGCCTACTTGTACTTTTTTACATAAACAATTATTATAAATTGGCGGAGGTCTTTGCTGTGATGGTCCACGATGAGCTCTCAAGGTCCATTTAGTATTTGTACAGACTTGACGATTATATGATCCCTCCAAACAACTCTCCACCGGATTTCCGGGTGTGCCTTATTTATAAAGGCAGGAACTACGTAGAAAAGAAAGAAGAAGACTGCCTCGCAGGACGAGGTGCACACACAAAACCAAACTCCCCAACAGTGTCGTTGCTCTCCGATATTGTTTTCCTAGAGGACTTACGTCCGGAAGCAAACTCCCCAACAGTACCAACACCTCCGTTGTACTCCATTTTTTAATGAGAGGACTTTCGACCGAAAGTGGAACACCGCGGCTTGGAGTTTGGTCCGGAAGTGGTTTCTATATGAATATTTCGTGGCATATCATCATCCAAGACATGCCTAGTGCTTATTGAGGCCCTCCCAGGGGTTTTGGGGATTCAGGGAGAAGGGCTATTAATTTTCAGGGATTTGGGGAAAAGGGTCATTTATTTTCAGGGATTTGGGGAGAAAGCATAACTTTTTGGGGAGCAGGGAGCAGGGGGCTAAGGAAAAACATTTTAGGGAGCTGGGGAGAAATGTCATTTTTTCTTTCAGGGAACAGGGAGCAAAGACCCCCCCCCCCCCCCCCCCCCGCTGGGGGGCTTCTTATTGTGGGTGTAAAATGATGTTTATATAGATATCAGGACCAAACAAATCTCCACATACTGGAGAGAGAAAAACTACCAACCATTGATTTGTATAGTTTCGCTTCAGCATGGAAAAAATCGAATGCTGTGTTATTGATTGATGTTTATAAATCATGATGGTAGACAAGTATAAAATGGTCAAATAGATATTTTCAGGTAGTTTTGAGTCCGCTTTGCATAGGGTGGCATGGTTTTGTACGAGCCGGCGTCCATTCGTGCGTCCGTGCACAATTTCAAACATAAGTACCTCGTAGGCCACTGAGCTCATTGTAATTGAACGCTCTGATGCTCAACCGATGAGTAAACACGAAAATCAACTGTTGCTCTAGAAAGAGAATAAAAATTCGAACTATGTCATGACGTAGCTTATAAAAGATTTCTATATTTGTGGTATACGTATATCATGTCGAACATTTCTCTAATTTTGCCACAATAACGTTTCGCGTAATTTAGATACGTATCTGAGTCCGAAAGGACTTTGTTCATTTTGCGAAAAGAAAATCTAACAAAACGATAGCAATTTTTGACCTGGGCTCAGTTGTCAGTTGTTCAAAACTTCGTTAGCCGCTAAGTTAAAACTGTCGTTAAGACCCAAGTTTGTTAACTATAATATCGACTTCAAAAGCAAATACACTGTTATGTTTTTGTAATATTCATGTTTGAAATTTTAACGAATCGTTAACTAATGACATCGTTAATTTTGAACAACTGGTCCCAGATATTTACATGTATACCGAAAATGCAGAAACCATTAAGCAACAATGATAATGCATATATAACATAATATTCCCCGATTTTCGAGTCTTCTCCTATGGCAACTGTTTTCCATTATTGCAGAAATCCATAAACAACAATATAATGCATATAACATGATATTCCCCGATTTTCGAGTCTTCTCCTATGGCAACTGTTTTCCATTATTTGACAATCGGTTGAGTATCAGAAAGTCTGATATGCTTGAATGGGGAGGGAAAAGGTTGCATCAGAATTTGGCTCAGTCCTATTAGAACTCCGGTTTCCTTGGCAACAGATAGCTACCATATACTTACATTTTATTTTTTTTTTGTGCTGTTGGCGCCTTATGTATCTTATCATATTTTAGTTAAGTTTAGGTAACTAAGTGGCCACCTATTGGGAAATAGCTGCTCATTCGGCTTACTAAATGTATTCATGGTCTTAGTACCTTATTGTTAGTTTGTTTTTTTCCCGCCTCGGTTTTTGGAGTGGGAATCTTTTTCTGATTGCTCTTTTTCTTGATCGTTGCCTACTTGCACCGTTTTACAATGGAAAAATCATATAACACATTATTCTCTGAAACCACAAGAACCAGACATTATATATATTTGTGAAGTGCCATGCATAGTATTCCTTTTTATACACCCTGCCATCGTGCCCCTGGGGTCCATACAGGCCATGCCACGGGGTGTCATTATCTCACATGGGCTTATTGGAAATAAAAATTAATACATGAAAATATCCTTTCTGAAAGTACAAAAACCATAACTTGTAGTACACATAAAAGTTATGAGTGGAGCCCAACATAAATAATGTCGATCATGGCCCTTGGGTCAAAAATGGCACCTTCCCGGGGGTCATTAGCTTCTGTATACTTACAATAAGAAAACAAAAAAAAATCTTTAGCCCAGAGCTTTTAAATTTTGTATGCAGCAATGTTTAGTAATCCTCTTGATAAATCCTGACCAACCATGTTCCTGGGGACCATAGAGGTCAAGGGCGGGGACTTCATTATCTGACATAGGCTTATGTGAACAAAACGTTTTCATTAGCTTCGACATTCACATAATCCATACACAGCTTTGATATTTTGTGTGTAGCACTTAATAATCCGCTTTATAAATTCTTCCAACTATGTCCCTGGAGTCTTAACATGCAGCTCCGTGTGGGGTATCATCATCTGACTGAGAAAATCTCTCAGTTGAGCTATAAGTAATAATGTTTTCAAGTTCAAACTGTTACAGGGGCAATGATTTTACCGTTTGCTTTCTCGACTTCATTGACTTTTCTATGATGGGATCTACCCTTTTAAACACATGTCAACTAAACAAATCGATCTGCTAGGGATGGATTCCCATTCTTAAGATATGCAAAACTCTTAACACTATGTATATCCGAACGCATTCAAACCAGGCGTATGCTGATTAAACAGTTGTTTACACGAGCACGCGTCATTTCGCGGGTATGTCGTTTTTCCGTTTTTATATTTTTACAGTAACTAAAATTATTTGGACCATACTATAGCAAATGTGTGGCTATTGTCAGTTGTCTTGAACACGGAAAATTCTTAGGGGTGGGGGGCAGGGTGTGGAGAGAGGGGGGATAGAGAGGGGTCACAAGAAATGTCTTAGAAGACATGTGAAAAATGTGATATATTTTGTACTTCTGTAAATCTCTTTGGCTCCATGTTGCCAAATCTAAAGGGTCACTGACGAGACTTTAATAGTTGAAATCGCGGTATGACCCATCCACTTTCTCATCAATGTGTTCATTGCTCTTAAAGGTTCTTAGTTTTAATTATATTCATCAGACTTTTGACTTTTGTGGTGAAATTGCTTGCAAAGTAAGCCACGTTCAGCCTTTTGCTATCAGTTTGTTCAACGACATTAAACAGTAGGGCACAACCGTTAAATCGATATATAATATCTCCTTTTTCATATAGTATCTAAAACTAGATATCATATCTAAATCTAGATATAAACACAAAATATTTGAATTTACAGTATAGTATCTCCTTCTAGATATATAACTCTACATCCGGCTTATCTATATTTCGTTTTACATATTATATCTAAATTGATATATACTGTCAAAATATCTCCTTTTTAATATAGTATCTAAAACTAGATACCGTATCTAAATCTAGATATAAACACAAAATATTTGAATTTAAATATAATATCTACTTCGAGATATACAGCTCTACATCCGGTTAAAATATATATTTCGTTTGACATATTATGTCTCAATTGACGTATATTTTCACATTTTTTCACCCCTTAGCAACATGTTTCCGTCGGTGTTCCTTGATAACTCTCCACACCACGCGGAAGTAGAGCTAGGTGATGAAGTGAAACGGATTGTGGCTTATCTAGCTGATCTATGTAATTTGTTGATCTAGATATTATATCCATTGGAATATGCCCGCAACTTAGTCTGCAACTAACATGGCCTAGTTCAACCTGGCGACGGACAAACAACTTAAATATCATCTTGGTGGTGTTTAAACGATTCCGTGTGTTCAGGTTTTATCTGACAGTCAGGTCTGAAGACTAGGTCCCTTGGACTTAAAAAAAAAAGGTCACAAAGTCTGTAGCCTCGTCACAATACGTCCTTGTCATCAGTTTGTAATGGGAGATCGTCGTGGGACCTCGGCTTTAAGTCTCACCCGGACGAGTGGAGAAGCATGGGATCGAACTCATGACTCCTTTTTTACAGCGCATTTAGCTTATCCGCTGTGCCATAGAGGACTGTGTTACCCCGCCATGCGAACACGATCATCGAGTTGCTTATTTTTGAAAACTCCAGTGTGCTAGAACTCGCCAAGATACATGAACCATCTCATCGTATGAAGCTTTGCCATCGGTAAACAAGTCCCCACTCCGTTAAAAATGCTGGTTAATTACCTACTTGTTTTCCAGCAATCATTCTTATATAGTTCCTTCTCTCATTTCAATATGTCAGAGATGTTCCGGAATATCAAAAAGTTGAGGCATCCAGACGCAGGAAGCATAAATTCAAATCGGTTCACCGGTACCAGCACCATTCTAATAACGTGTTGACGCTCTCGACATGGATGCTAGCCTTGTTGAACGGCATTTTTTAATTTTACATTTGTGTAAAAATAGGTACCAACAAGGCACATTTTGGAAGTGTGACATTTGTGTATGTTAAATTTCGATGGCGGGGTGGGGGCGGTGAAATTCATACTAAAATTTCAAATGTCTTCAAGATCGTTCCAAGGCGATACTTCTGTTGTGGTTCTAACTGTTTTGTGTTTTGGAGTCGAATTTTTGTGCTGTTTGAGCCTTATGTACGTTTTCATATTTTTAGTTCAGTTCGGGTAACTGAGTGGCCGCCCATTCGGGAATAGCTGCTCACTTGGCTTACGACATGTTTTCATGGTATAAGTGCCTAAGTGTCATTTTAGTTTTTCCGACCCCTCGTTTTATGGAGTGGGAATTTCTTTCTGATTGCGCCATTTCCTGATCATTGCCTATTTGTACTTTTTTTCTGTTTCTGACGGTACGAATTTATATAACGTCTGTGAAGAACTGGTATGTTTTTTTTTTCAGATGTGTAGAATTGACACAAATCGGTACTAAATCTTCTAACACACGAAAACACGTTCTTGAACCATAATTTTCACATTTCGCAAAGTTCTTATGTGAATTATTGGTACCAAATCCTCCCAGCCGGCGAAGAATTGGTAACGAATTTGTATGTAACGGATTTCATTCCATTTCACACGCATGTGAGATAGCCGCATATAATCAAATTTCATGGTCTATTTGTACGTATTCTTCACACTCACGAAAACCACCCATCTGAAGTGGTTTTGCCTTTGATTCCAATTCTTCAATATATAGCAATATATGTAAACATTTTGTACCAAGCTTTCACATCTGAGTAAAATTGATACCAGTTCTTCAAATATGTGATGAATCTAAATAGTGGAGATGGAAATGACATGAATCCTGCACTTCCGGATACAAGCATGAAACTTAACAGATATGTTTATAAGCATGAACTATTTGAAATTTTCTCGTTAGCCAATCAAAATTACTCCAATTTTCAAGATGGCGGCTCGAAATTCCAAGATGGCTGCCAAAATAAATATCAAATCAGAAAATGGTATTCTAGTCAGTGAGAAAAAACTTAATAATGCTGAAAATAATATTTCTGGATTATTTGTCAATAAATAAATATTTAATTGAGTCAATATTGCCTTTGTGGGATTTTAGAAGGGGCCCACAATGGGGAAAAGTAAGGCAATTTTGCTGAAAAAGCTGTTTTGCAACTAAACTCTTTTTATACTTAAGTGAAAAAAACTAAATTCAATTGTCATTATTGCCTTTACTCAAGTCATGAATAACACAGTTTCAGTTTTAATGGGTACTGGAAATAAGGTCTATTTGAATTATGGGGTTGCTGAGGGGCAAAATTTGAAACTGGTTAGAATGGCTTTTATGATGAAACGTGAAGTTTCTAACCTTTACTGAGAAATATGAAAATTTATAATGCAAATACACTTTGCTCTGCACATTTTGATAATACAAATTCTTCTTCCTTTACTTCTTCTTCTTCTTCTTCTTCTTCTTCTTCTTCTTCTTCTTCTTCTTCTTCTTATTATTATTATTATTATTATTATTATTATTATTACTATAAAATATCATGATAAACGATTTTAACATGAAATGAACTATATACTCGTACAGCCAAAATTGCTACTTAGGATTGCAGTAAACTTAAGCTGGCTACTGATGCTTCCAAATAGTTTTCGTTCACACCAACGACGACAACAGAAACAACATCAAGTGCATGTACTACTAATACTTTTCATCTTTAATGTATCATATGCAAATTTCTGTGCACATTTTTAATCTTTAGCTGTACATTTTTGATAGTGGATGAATAGGACAATTTAAGCTCTAACCTCCCGCTTGAAAGTTAAGAAAGTCTGTTAGAAAGTTTTCAATCAATCAATCTAACAATTATATTTTATTCATTCATTCTGGATTTCATCTATATGCTTGCATCGTCACAGATTCTATTTTCTTCATAATGTGCTACTGGTCTGTTGGAGGAGTAGCACCAGCTTGATTGGTTCATGAAGCCTGGTCGCTAGACTCTATCGGTGTCTTTAATTCTTAATGAGACTTTACGGGTGTCTTTGTAGAATTTCCGTTTTTTCGCCTTGAGAGTGGATTCCATTCTATAAGTCTCTGTAGAAAACATTTCTTTAGATGTTGCTCATCAGGCATTCCTATATAAAGCTGTTACATCTTAGCTGTGAAACTATAATACCATTTGCATTTTTTGCGTCCTTGATTTCTCCAGGCCACTGTGTCTGTAAGCTTGTTTTAACGCTTGATTTTAAGTTTTCTCAAGCACCTTAAGTAGACATGGTGATCTCATTGAATGATGTTGATATAACAGCCATGCCACGCGTGCATATAGGAGAGTTGACTGAGCATGTAGACTTTCAGCTTGGTATCGACCTTTGTTTCATTTCGCTTATACATTTGCACATATTCTGCCAAATGCCACACTGGCTTTTGCTGTTCTAGTCATCAATACGCACTGTTCTGGATCGGGTAGATGGATGTGTTAAACAAATCAGTATTTGTCCTCTGTGTCTGGTGTGGGTTCGAGCCCCTCGCTGGCAATATGTGAGACAAGCCAACTTCTGCTTGCGGGTGTGCCAGGTGTTTTTCTCTCGGGAATCTCCCATTTTCGCCCACCTACTGATTGGCCCGTGAGCTGAAATAATCTTGAAAAGGACGTAAAACTGAATTAAAAAAAGTATTTGTCCATTCGTAGTGATTAGCGGATTAATGTACAGCTTTCCGGTGCCGATTGGAGCACAACATTTGTCTTTTTTGTTGATTGTAAGGTCAAAACTATCACAGGTAATCCATGTGGATCTGTTGCTCCATGCATTTATGCCTATGAGCTGGTATTCTTCGCCATTTCCCTTATCTTTGTCATCTGCATAGAGTATCTCATCCAGCACATCTATGTGCACCTTAGGTTTAGTTTTCAACTTCCGTTGGTTGAATAACTTTCCATCAAAAACGTTCCTGATTGGAAAATGCGTATCACAGACTTAAAAACGGCTTCAATGAGTATTGCAAATGACATCATACACAACGGTGTTGTCCCCTAGCGCAACCCTGTTTGGCCTCATTTGTCATATCACAAGGTTAATAGAACTCCCCCATCGTCCTGTGTATGCATATCATCATTCCCACAGGATGACCATTTGACCATGATTTACTTTGACAGCCCATATCTTCGCAAGTCTCTCACAACTTTGTTTAAATTTTTGGTGAAGTTGACAAGCGCCATATAAGGTTTGCTTTCTGTTTTTGACATTTCTCATGAAGATGTCTTGCTATATGAAAATCATCTATTGTCTTCCTGTCATCTCTGACTGATCAGCATTAACTTTCCGGAATAAATCCTATCTGTCAACTTCAGGATTTCCTTTCTGTGTGTAAAGATGAACGTTTTGTGGGAATTCTTCCTTCCTCCACGCAGCCACGGTGAAACAGCTCTTTCAGTCTCTCTGTCATGGATAGCCCCAGACGGCAGCAGAACTTGCATTTGAACATGGATTTGCCAGCTGAGGATCTGTTGAACTGCTAGAGACTCCTGTAAACTACCCTTGCATATTTGATTTTAATTTGAAGTATATTTTCTGGCTATCGTTGCCGATTTATAAGAGATCACTGATGACGATTAAGTACTTTATTAGTATTTTATTGTCTTTCATCTATGACGGTTTGGTATTTATCAAGCAAACAATCTGGGCCCAGTTGTTCAAAATTAACGAGGTCGTTAGTTAACGTTTCTTTAAAATTTCAAATGTTAATATTACAAATACACTGTTGTTTTCTGTTGAAAAAAAATGTGAGAATCCTTTGCACTGCAAAGGATTCTCACATTTTTTCAACAAAAAATAACAGTGTATTTGTTACTATAGCTGATATTTGCTTAACAAATTTATGTCTTAACGATATTGTTAAGCTAACGATGCTTTGAACAACTGGGTCCAGAATTTCTTCTATTTTCTTTCAAGAGTCTTGCATGTCTCTGACTTTTGATATTATAATAGGTTGACAAATATTGCTGCTGGTTTGTCTTCTTGAATAAGGAGCTAGTATCATCTTAATGCTTGTGCTGTTCCTCAAGATTCTAGAAGCCTCCGAAGATCTCAACCATTTTCATCGAACCAGTAACTGAGTTTTCGAGATGGATGTCCTAAAGTTCTATAGCTGAAGAATGTTCCAGTTTTCTTCTGTGTCTTCCAAACTGAGATTGATTGCACCCAGTTGGATGCAAATGTACCATTCTATTTTGGTTCAATTTCGAGACACCCAGTCTCTATGGTGGTTTCTTGCTTAAAAGTGGTCTCTAAGGCTTGTGTTTGATGACACCAGTCTATAATCTATCCAGCACCCTGCTTTACATTACATTTGTCACTCTGACACCCTGCCTGTCTTTTCTCCACACTATGACATACAGTTTATGAGACACTATGACATACAGTTTATGAGACGCCCGTGATGCACCCATGATGTTCACTTGTATATCATCTGGACTGATCATGGTAGGTGTATGAGATGGGCAATATTGACATATTTATCGCCCGTCAGAGGAAGGTACAAGTAGGCAAAGATCAGGAAAAGGCGCAATCAGAAAAAGATTCCCACTCCAAAAACCGAAGTGGGAAAAACCAAACTAACAATAAAGTACTTATACCATGAAACATATCGTAAGCCGAATGAGCAGCTATTTTCCCAATAGGTGGCCACTCAGTTACCTTAACTTAACTAAAACTATGAAAACACACATAAGGCGCCAACAGCACAAAAAAAATTAAACACCAAGACACAAAACAAAAAGAACCACCACAGAAGTATCGCCTTGGAACGATCAGTAACACAAAGTTACTGGCGGGCTTATACCGGTTTTACAGTATCGAAGTCATTAGGTGGTCATTGATGCCTTATGGCAATCCTGTCAGCTTACACTAGGCCAACTTTATGGTTCTTCTCGCTTTGGCCTCCACACTAGGAGAAAGTACAGCCGGCACCAACTCTTTTTCCATAACCTCTACAAACTAAGTCTCACTCAATACAGCTATCTGCTAAGCTGTGACTAACAAGTGACTGCTCTACGCTGTTGTCCAGTCGACCCAGTATTACCTATTAAGCAATGATATGACTAACATCTCAGTATTTGGGAGACAAAAATTGACTGCTTAATAAAGGTGCTTTACATAAATGCATGTTAAATATTATGTTTTCCTACAATTATGACAAGGGGAGAGTGGTAGCCTTGCGGTTAAGCGTCGGACTGACTGCATCGAGAGGTCCTGGGTTTGGTCACCACTGGGGGCGTCGTGTTGTGTCCTTGAGCAAGACACAGTTACTCACCACAGAACTGAATCATACCAAGTAGTGCAGGCATGACTGCAAAAATGTTGACTCAATACAAAGAAGAAAAACAATATTGACCATCCGTTCATGTTGACTGTAGCTAAATATACCCCTATGCTACTATGATTAAAATAAAAAAATATCAGTTGTTCAACTTTGAAAGATCAGTCGAGTATATAATAAATATTTGTAATGCTTAAATTATATTTTTCTTGTGTCTTTTCACACAGGAGCCTGTAATGATCCATATGAATGTGTACTTGTTGAGCGATGCTTAAATTATGGCAATTTACGGTATTATATTTTCGCAAAAGCAGTTTTATGGCATTGTTGGACACGTTGATGAGTCCCAGAACAATGGTTTAAGCAATGACAATCAGTAGTGCAATCAAATCCACCCATTTACAAATTCCAGTAGTATAGTTTGTCAATTAATCGTAAAATCAAATGAATTTGACGGCCATCTTGAAAATTGCGTTAGCCACCTTGAAAATGGAAAATTTTGAGGTGGCTAACGAGAAAATATTTATTAGAAAGGATTGAAGAAAATATTCTGAAAGTCTCATACTTGTATCCGGAAGTGCAGGATTGTCTCAAAATCCTGACGTTTCCATCTC
This sequence comes from Rugalucina vietnamica, assembly GCA_964017185.1. Taxonomy (NCBI): domain Eukaryota; kingdom Metazoa; phylum Mollusca; class Bivalvia; order Lucinida; family Lucinidae; genus Rugalucina; species Rugalucina vietnamica. The sequence goes on from OZ024873.1 coordinate 53,145,125, forward strand.
CACTAAAACCAATTCTTCACACGTCAAAACACTGACTCGTCCCGCATGTGAAAATTTGGTACAAATTTTTCACAAATGAAAATACTACCAGATGTTCACAGATTTTATTATTAAGTGCCGCCGATTTCACAGGTGTGAAATCTGCGATTCAGCAACGCTTTGAAAACGTACATAAAAGGAGCAAAACATAAAACAAGTAGGACTACAACAGATGTACCGAATCGGAGCGGTCAGTAATATAAATTTACTGGGTGGTATAAACAGTATATATATTTTCCATTATCTTTGTTGAGCTAGAGCCACAAGTTAAGCCTTTCTTCTCGGTCTGATACAAAATGCATGATTTTGCAAGCACCGGGCGATTCGATCAACGTTATAATTTATAAATCCGTGGTTTCCTGCAGATAGAACATTAGCGTATTACCCAAACGCGCCCGGGCGTATGAAAAATCTCAACACGATGAAGATTTTGGACGTATAAAAATAATTTGTTTCTTAAACTCGTTTTAGCAGTCACACATTAGCGCGTGACTGAAGCGTTTGCCAGACGTATGAAAAAAAATATCAAAACGCTGAAAAAATAAAGTACGTTTTGTGGTACGTCCCAGACACACTAAGCAGGAAGACATCGCTCATTGGGGCCTAAAGAAATAGATTGGTAGCTTGTGCCTCCAGGCAATGCTTGTTCGCTGCTGACTGACCATCTGATTACTGGTTAACCGCTCAGGTCTAAGCTTGCCCAGGAAAAGTGGTTTCAAGTCAAACCGTCTACGCATATAAGCATGAGTGGCTTTGTTGGATGGTTATATTTTAAGCACTTGTTGAATGTCATGACATCCTTACTTTGGTTAAATGTCCCATAAAGTGGATGCAACGTCCCGACATGACCTTAGCTGTTGACTTGGACGTAAAGCATCAATTCAAATAAACAAACAAACACTAAGCAAGCGCTATAGGCGCGCAGCAAACGTTAAATGCGCGTCTCATACACGCTTGGGGCACGTTACTGAAAAAAAAAAAAAAAAAAAAAAAAAAAAAAAATAGTTCGTAAATTTTAAATCGGAACGCGCATGATACGTACACTGGCGCCAAACGCATTCAAAGCGTATTCAACGCGCCTGTATCGCGCGTGGAACTTATTCGAAACGTATTTAACTGATTAACCTGTTGTAGAAGGTACTAACCGAGTGAGGGTCGTTTCCAGCTTAGACACACGACCGATTCACGCCGAGATTCGAGAAAAGATTTTAAGCATGCTTAAAAAGTGTTTTGAGCCCATACGCGCGTGGAATGCGCACCGACCAACAGCGACGTATATCAACGTACACCGAGGCGTACACTAAGCGTACAAAGCGCGCATGTAACGCGTTTCTAACGTGCCAGCGTGCATGTAACGCGTTTCTAACGTGTCTCCGATGTGCTCCTGACGTATGTTGAATTTTACATTATTGTCAACACACCCGGCGCGCGTTTGGCTTATATTATGCTAATGTGTATCAGCTATTTTCCTCGTTTCCTGTGTGTTGAGACCTCGTTTACTGTCCTTCCTTTGGAACCTAAAAGAAATAGATGGGCTGCTTGTGCCTCCAAGCAAAGCTTCTTCGCTACTGACTGACCATCTGATTACTGGTTAACCGCTCAGGTCTGAGCCTGCCCAGGAAAAGTGGTTCATGTCAGTCTATCCACACATACAAGCCTTGATGGTATAGTTTGGTGGTCATATTCGAAGCGCTTATTGGATGTCATGACGTCCTAAATTTTGGTAAAAGTCCCATAAAATCGAGGCAGCGCTCCGACATGACCATTAATTCAAACAAACCAACCAACATAAAATAAATAGGGAGCGTGGTGACGTAGTGGTAAAGCATGGGAATCCGAATCGAGAGGTCATGGGATCGATCACCGTGGCACTGGCAGCACCGTGTTGTCCTTGAGCAAGGCATACTTAACTCCCCGGAGGACGAGGAGCCATGCAAATAATGTACCCATCGCCATGTAGCGTAATTGCAACCGAGTTTGACGGTCCCTTGCAGAGTTGCATCTTGGTACCGCTCTGGCCAGTGTTGATTCGAGCCCCGCGCCGAGCATTTGTGAGACGAGTGTGAATATGTTGTTCGATCCCGGGATTCGATCATATACATGTAGGTCTATTGTTTGAATGTGTTGCTACATCTATGGTCATATTGGGATGTTGCCTTGCTTAAAAATACGTGCTGAAGACATATAACAACACAACAACTAAAGCTTATAACTTTTCTTAGGCAGTTTCAGACCTAAGTGGTTAACCAGTTATCGTGTAGTCGATCACTCAGTTATAAGCTCTGTCTGGCAGCCCATCTATTTCTCACGGCCCCAATGCTGAATGGGCGGGGATTGGCAAAGTCGCATCGGTTTGCCGTCCTTATCAGTTTAGTTAACTTTGAGAGATCGCTGGTTTCATTTGCAGTCACGCTCACATTGAACAGCCTGTTCCTCGAGGTAAATTCTTGTTGCCTGGCATTGTGGTAGAGTCATTCTTTGAAAGAAGAAGAAGAAGAAGAAGAAGAATGATTTATTTACGTGCAGAGAGGTTCCCGGCGAGATCGTACGTTATCTTGTCGTGAAGAGCCATTGAGCAAAATTTTAAGCTTCCTTGACTTCTGGTTTACATACAGAAAGCGTTGGCTCCTTCCCAATATGACTGAACAATTGCTGATATGGACGTGAAGTCATATAATCTCACCAGTCCAAACATTTTAGATATAATTAACACTTCTTGGAATTTCCCTAGCGCTTTATGTCGTTATGTTCAGCAAGTAAAATAGTGTTTACTCATGTAAATCGGACGACGAGCATATTCAAATCCAAACTGTACATAACTTCCCTGGTGAACTTTTCGATGACGCTGGATTTTTTGTTGGAAATTTGTTTCTGCACAAAATTCAAAACTTCCCGCTATGCGAAACTCGATGAGAGACTGCGCATGACGCAAAATGATCACGTGTTCAGATGAAGGAAATAATATATCTCGATCGAAATATATAATGATATTTAGATTGACATATTATATGTCAATTTAGATATATTATAATAGGGTATATTTCGTTCGAAATATATGGTAATTAGGCATATCTCCTTCTAGATATAATATATCGATTTAATGGTTGTGCCCTACTGTTAAAGATTCCGTAGGTTTTCAACAGAAACTAGCGTTTTGGTTTTCCTGAATTGTATGGTAATTTCATAGCTCCGCGGCGAGACAGTCTAATCGGCGGATCCATGACATTTCGTCTAAAACCATTTCGTCTAAAAGCCATTTCGTCTAAAGGACATTTCGTCTAAAGGACATTTGGTCTAAAAGACATTTGGTCTAAATGACATTTCGTCTAAAGGACATTTCGTCTAATGGACATTTCGTCTAATGGACATTTCGTCGAATACGACATTTCGTCTAAAATTCGTCTAAAAATGTCTAAATTCGTCTAAAATTCGTCTAAAACTCGTCTGAAACATAACTGATAAGGAAAATATTTTTAACAATATTTTCTTGGATATCAATTTTATTATTTGATATTACAAATTGTAGCCAATCCCTCCAGTGATGTTGCCGCAGCATCATTTATTTAAAACAGACAACAGTGGACCAAAACTAATCCTAAACACTGCATTATAGCTACCAGTTTGATAACTGCTCACAATGACCAGTTAAGATAGATCAATATACATGTATTGTCACCATAAGCTTGCAAGTAAACAAAAATTATAAATAAATATTTCAAGTCATATCTCTGAAATTGATTTCCAGTAAGGTGCGACATTTGGTCTAAAAATTCTTAATTTTTCTTAACTTTTTTTTTTAGACCAAATGTTGCATTCACTAGATTTTTAGACGAATTGTCCATTAGACGAAATGTCCTTTAGACGAAATGTCCATTAGACGAAATGTCCTTTAGACGAAATGTCCTTTAGACGAAATGTCTTTTAGACGAAATGTCCTTTAGACGAAATGGCTTTTAGACGAAATGGTTTTAGACGAAATGTCCTACATGTATCTAAAGGGTTTAGACTTAATAACAATTTAATCATAGAGACACAACGTCTCCTGTGGCTGGTATTAGTATTGCATTCTAATTTTTTTAGCCTAGCACAGTGCTTACGCAAGATAGTGAGTGCTTGAGCAAGATAAGTTTACCAGAAGCGAATCCGGGTCGTTTCGCCCATGGGTCGTTTCGCCGGGTCGTTTCGCCCTGAGTCGTTTCGCCCTGGTTTTATGGGTGGGTCGTTTCGCCCTTATTACCCAGATAGCAAATATCATTGGGCCAACAATGCATATTGATTGGGTAATTGGCATTTGGTTGCGGTCGCATGTACATGATTGGGCCAATGTTGGTGTGGTAGTACATTCACATGCAATATTTGCTGACGTTGGCCCAACTTTGGCAAACGATCTGTAACTGCAACGGATCATGAAAGTGATTTTCTTTCACAGAAACAAGAGTGGCCCAATATTTGTTAGCCATTGTAATAAACGATGTACTTACATGTATACCCAGCAGGCACACAACGTTCGTTGATGTTGTGTGCATGCTGAAATAGTATAGGAATTTCTTTCTTTTTTTTTTTTTTTTCTTTTTTTTTTCTTTTCTTTTTTTTTCTTTTCTATTTTTTTCTTTTCTATATAGTTTAGTAATTAATGCATAATAGTTTAAGTTCGAATTGAGGGAAAGTGTTAACTGTAGTGACCATGTATGACAAGGCTCATACAAAGGAGCCTGAGAAAATAAATAAAAACTTGTCGTGTACACTTTCCGTTGGCCGATGGTTGGCATATCATTGGCCGATTCGTATATGATTAAATACTGACCGGTGTTAATTTGTAATCGATTAATTACTGTCTTTAAATCTTATTCAATAAAGAGACAGTCCGGTTTCCTCATAGTTTCAATTTATATATCAATCATAAATAATTATTATGATTTATATGCAAATCATCATCAATGATTTTAAAACCATTATCTTAATTAGCAGTTATACTTCCTTGACCTGGCCATTTAAACTTACTGTATATCTAATCTGTAAATATTTAGTAAGCAATGGGAGCAAAATTGAAGTTAACACCTTTTTCACTGTAACACATCTTTTCATAATATTGTGGTTTATTAATTGCTTCGCTGCTCCAGCCAGAGTACAAGAGTACATCAGTTGTCATAGCAACGAGAAAATTTCTCAGGCATGCGAGAATTATTAACAGGTGTTTCGCATGAAGTTTTAGAGAAGTCAGTTTTGCATGTAAAGAAACAGACACTGAGGTTTAGAAGGTAAGTTCTATTTATTTTTTTTGCATTAATTATTAAGCTCATTTCTCCATCTTATTAAAGGCAGTTGCGTAAATATAATTGATTTTATATAATATAATTCAATGTTTTATTTCCTTTGTATTTCTTAAACAGCTATTCATTTATGAGCTAAAATGCACGTGTTAAAATGTTGCATCAATGAGGGTAGTTTATGTTTTTGTCATGGTGCTGTATTCGTTCGATTTCAGAAGACCAGTCGTCAAAGTTATCCAGCACAGAGAAAACGAAAAATGAAGAGTTTACCTTCTCCAAAGACAAGAGACCAAGCTCGACTGTCACCGTGGTGCTGCAGATCAAGAAACTGTACCGAGTGGACATATGCGATAGAAATACATCGTCGATAGCTTGTAATAAGCACATTAAAACAGTGATGGGCCAACAAAAATGCAAAACCTCCCGGCATTGGCCCAATGTCGAACCAATGTAATGGGCAAAAGATGGGCCTATGAGCAAACGCTAGGTTGGCCCATTCAGTATTTACAATCATGGGCCAATCGTGCGGCGTCCGATAGGCCAATGGAGGGCCAATGTATACGTGCTATCTGGGTAGGTGGGTCGTTTCGCCCGTGAGTTGTTTCGCCCGTGAGTTGTTTCGCCCATTATTATTATTATTATTATTATTATTATTATTATTATTATTATTATTGAAGTTGTTGTTATTGATATTGCTATTGTTGATAATACTGGTGGGTAGGTAGGTAGGTAGGTATGTTAAAATGAGTATCCTGACGTACATTGTATCTTGTTAATATAATAAATATTTAAACATTTTAGCGCTTCCGCTTCTGTCACGGTGGCTTTTAATGTTGTAGAAAAATCATATGGAAGGAAGGAAGGAAAGAAGGAAAAAGGGAAGGAATGAAGGAAAAAGGGAAGGAAAAAAGGAAGGAAAATCATAGATAGATAGATAGATAGATAGATAGATAGATAGATAGATAGATAGATAGATAGATAGATAGATAGATAGATTTGGTTAAAACCAACCATATCATATTCTGCTGCAGTGCAAAGGTCAAACACGTCCCCTGATGTGGAGAATATGCATCGACCTAATCCGATGAATGAATTGAACAAGGGAGAAAACACATGTCCGACGGAAAATTTTAACTGTAACCAGTCAGCGGATGAGGGATTCTTCAATAATTCCAGTAGCGTGTTAGGGTCATCCCAAACATTTGTGAAGACCGCTTTTCCTATAGCTAGGAACGATGAAACAAAGTCAGCAATTGGACAACCGGTACCGGTAATTATTACTAACAGAAATCAAGAACCGGCGGGAGAACGGCAAGAACGCTACCGAGACACAGAGACTCGAGCACAAAACCCCTCAACATTTCCCGGAACACAAAATGACACCAACAAGAAAGGGAAAATTCTACTTATCGGAGATTCAATACTGAATGGAATAAATACAAAAGGCCTGGTGAAAGGTATCCAAAAACACGCAAAGGGAGGGGCAACCGTCAAGGATTTAATTGAGGACATATCTGTTTACGACATGAGAAATTTTGACAGCTGTATTATTTACGTTGGGGGCAATGACTGTGCCAAGGGAAAAGACGTTGACAGATTTGTTGATGAGTACGAGCAACTTGTTAGCATCATAAAGGCATATAATTCGACATGTAAAGTCTACCTTTGCGAAATAGCCCCAAGAGGAGACGTTGATGTTTCTAGTTTCAACAAAAGTATCCAAGGACTTTCGAAACAATGGGAACGACAGAACGTGTATTGTTTGTCAAGCACGTACGGATACTTCTTCGACAAGTACCATCTTCCGGCTGGCCGCTACTTCAATAACGATGGCATCCATCTGTCCAGTTCTGGGGTGAAGCGGTTTGTTGACGCCATTAGCACGTCAGTGAAGATAGTGGTGGACTTTCAACAGTGCGTGTTCTTCAACAATAATAAACAACGTCAGAACATTAACGCGCGTGCAGGACATAGGAGAAATAATCATGGACCCCAGCAGAAGTCATATCAATCGTACAAGTCGGGGAACGGAAACGGTCGGGCTTCACGATATAGGAACGCTAGAAAACAATGCTACGGGTGCCATATGGTCGGGCATATTCTTGCGGAATGTTGGAACTCTAAATAGGGACTCGGCATTACTGCCGGCAAGTTGACAAACGCTTCTCTGTGTGTTTCCAATCAATTTTCTGTCTTTGAAAATTTATGTAACTTGTGTGATTCTGTCGGAAGCGTTTGTCCACATACATGCTCAGTAGATACGTCTGAATCAACATTGACCAAGAACTGTGAGTCTGAAAACATGAGTGTCATATGTTCAAATACAAATAAAACATTTTACAAGCAGAACAAACATAACAATAGTAATATAAGACTTGAAAGTAGTAAATCTATTAGTTTCCAATGCAAAGGACGTATTCAAAATGTAGAGAAACAACAAATTGAAAATAATGACTTACAATTAGGTTTGTCTGACAAAGGCTTAAATTTTGGACATTTGAATATACAAGGTATATGTGGCAGAGACATGTCTAAATTTTCTGAGATTAAAGCTATCTTAAGTCGTAATAAAAACTTGCATATATTGGGCTTAAGCGAAACAAAACTGAAAGATCATAAATTAAACAGCATGTTTCAAATAGAAGGCTTTCAAGATCCATATAGAAAGGATAATGATTCAAATGGCGGTGGGGGGATCATTGTGTATGTGAGAAACGGTATAAATGCTAAACGTAGGGAAGATTTGGAGATCAATAATTTATCTTGCATTTGGTTAGAAATTTCTCAAAATAAGGGTAAATCTTTTTTAATAGGCAATATGTACCGACCCCCTGATTCGAAGGTTGAATATTGTGATAGATTTGAAAACATGATAGAACATGTGTCTGAAGAGGGCAAAGAAATTATATTGCTAGGAGACTTTAATAAGAATTTATCAGTAGATAATTTAGATAGAGAATGGCAGAATTTGACTTTGTCTTTAGGCCTTACTCAATTGATATCACAACCAACACGAGTGACTCCTAACTCTAAAACGTTAATAGATCATATATATACGAGTCATGAAGACAATATTTCAAGTGTCAGTGTAAGCAAACAAACGATAAGTGACCATTATGCTATCTTTGGTAATAGAAAACAAAATCATGTTGTTCATAAGTATTCACATCAAGCAATAACGTATCGGTCATTTAAACATTTTGACGAAAACGAATTTATAAATGATTTGTCGCAAATACCTTGGGAAATATTAGACAGTTTTAGTGATGTAAGCGAATGCGTACAGGTGTGGAACCTGTTATTTTTGGAGGTAGTCAATAAACACGCGCCCCTAAAGCAACATAGAGTAAAAAAAGGACACCAACCAGAATGGCTTTCGCCAGAAATTATTGATAATATTAAGGAAAGAAACAAACGCAAATTAAACGGAGATCAAGATGGTTATGTATTCTTTAGAAACAAGGTTTCATCAATGATTAAAACAGCTAAAAATAATATGTATAAAACCAAGATTGAAAAAGGTAAAGACGATCCCCGCACTATTTGGAAAATTTTCAAAGAGTTTGGAGCATCACGTAAAAAGGCGACAAGTGAAATGATAAATGGGTTAAAAGAAAATGATCGACAAATTTCTGATGATAAAGAAATGGCAAATGTTTTTAATAAGTACTTTGTAAACATAGCAGCTCAATTAAAAGGACCAGTTGAAAAATCTGATTTTAAGCATATAAAAGAGTTTATTGATTCTAAGGTACCTACGAATACGTCATTTAGCATCCCTAATGTAAATAACTCATTTGTACTGAACTTTTTAAAAAGCTTAGACGTCACGAAAGCCACGGGATTAGACTGTATTGGACCGAGAATTCTGAAAATTGCCCCTGAAATTCTAAGCCCTAGTATCTCATATATAATCAATAAGAGCTTAACAAGTGGTAGTTTTCCACAGCCATGGAAAGAAGCCAAAATAAGTCCAATTTTTAAAAACGGCTCGAAAGATGACATTAACAATTATCGACCTATATCAATTTTGCCTACACTTTCAAAAATCATTGAAAAATGGATACAGAAACATTTAATTTCATTCCTTAACAGCCATAACTTATTGCATGAAAATCAAAGCGGTTTTAGAGAAGGTCATTCCACCGAATCTGCATTAATCTCAATGATTGATTCTTGGCTTAAAGCTATTAACGACGGAAAATATGTTGGATGTTTAATGATTGATTTTCGTAAAGCATTCGACCTGGTTGACCACAGTCTTTTATTGCAGAAATTACAGCTCTATAGATGTGATGAAAATAGTTTATCATGGTTTAATTCATATTTATCAAATAGAACCCAAAGAGTGTCAATGAATAGTAAATGTTCTCAGAGCGAGCCCATAAGGTATGGTGTTCCACAGGGCTCTATTTTAGGTCCTCTTATGTTTTTAATATTTATAAATGACTTGCCTTTAGTTTTAAAAGATGCTGTAACCTCAACTGATTTATATGCAGATGATACTACGGTTTATGACATTCAGAGTAACATGCAGACACTACAACAAAACCTACAAAAATCGCTTAGTTTACTTAATAAATGGTGTAGACAAAATGGTATGGTGATAAACACAGACAAAACTAAAGTAATGCTCATTACAAGTAGACAAAAGCGACAAAGTTCACAGCATGACAATTTAATACTTAAAATGAATGAAGTTGATTTAAAACTTTCAAGTAATGAAAAGATTTTAGGGATCAATATCGATGAAAACCTAGTTTGGAATGGTCATTATCAATACATATCAAAGAAGATAGCGTCCAGTTTATGGCTTTTGTCACAAATAAAATCATTTTTAAAAGTAGATGATAAACTGTTATTTTATAATGCATATATTCGTCCACATTTAGAATATTGCAGTGTCATATGGGGAAACTCAACAAACATAAATATTCAAAAAATGACGAAGTTGCAAAGACGAGCGTGTAAACTAATTCTTGGTGATGAATATACTCATTTAGATGAGGCTCGAGATAAGTTAAAAATACTCTCATTCGATGAAATCGTATTTTTGAACAAAGCAAAAATCATGTACAAAGTTGCCAACAATATTGCTCCTTCATATCTAATTAATTTGTTTCAAATGCGAAGTGCATCTGATGACACTATAACCAGTCTGAGATCGGTGACTAATAAAAATTTCTTAATACCAAAGCCTAAACTTAATCTTTTTAAGAACAGTTTGTCTTATTCAGGGGCTATCATTTGGAATAGTATTCCATTGGAAATTAAAACATCGAAATCACTTGACAGTTTTGTTAAAAAATGTAAGGCTTGGATGAAACATGGTTAGTTCATATTATAATGTACATGCAATGTTGCTTAAAACCACCCACCGCCATTATTTTGATAAGTAGATGACAGAAATATTGTAATATTGCCATGTAACTCATGATATTGGTCAATAATTTTCAACAATTTGAGTTTAGAGTTTCTTGCATTTTTGAAGCAAGTGTTTTAATAATAATCTCACTGATATGTTTATATGTAAATTAATCACCTTTTCCATTGCTTGTGTAATTATGTCATGTATATTTTGCCAGTCATAAAACATATAACCACGCCATAGGAGGGTCAATAATGTAACTTATATCGATGTTTCTGAACGACCTTAATTGCCATCTGCGAAGTCTGGTTTGCATCTTCTGTGTTTTTGCATGCTTAACTTTATACGAAAGCTGATCCGGGTCAAGGTTACCGGTGTTACATTGTTGATTTTCCTACGGGGGGTTTATTGTAAATGTATATTTTTGTTGAATGTATGTCTGTATGTTAACTTTAATAGAGGGCCTCGTGGAAGATTGGCAATGCCAAACGAGCTACCCTCTATAAATAAAGACTTTCACTTCACTTCACTTCACTTCACTTCGGTTAAAAGGAGTATCTTGACGTTAATATAATACTTATTTAAACATTTTAGCGCTCCCGCTTCTGTAGCTTTTAATACTGTAAAAATAACGGAAGGGAGGAAGGAAGGAAGTAAGGAAGGAAAGGAGGGAGGAAGGAAGGAAGGAAGGAAGGAAGGAAGGAAGGAAGGAAGGAAGGAAGGAAGGAAGGAAGGAAGGAAGGAAGGAAGGAAGGAAGATAGTTTACGCCTTTAATCACACGTTAGGTGATAATAATCGTGTTTGTCAATTAAAGGCGATGTGTGAATGCTTTGTCTTTGGCGGTGACCGATGGCCGACATTCTTGAAATGTTAAAAGGTAAAAGAATAAAACCTGACTCCGATGATAGCGTGCAACCTTAAGCACAAGAAAAGAAAAAAAATAAAAATGACTTTCGTTTAATGCCGTTTAAGGAGCTAGCGTTTTCGTAAAGTGGTCAAAACACACAGACATATATACGATTACAGCGCCAAAAGTTAGGATAATTTTCGCACACGTCCGTGCTTATTTATTGTGTTTGAAAACTTTCGAATTCGTTTCATTTTACACGCAAAAATGAAAGTTTTATTCATAAACGTTCATGTGACGTAATTACCACAGTTTTAGTGCAATTGAAAGTCACTTGGCTTTTAGTGTTTCTTTCCAGAAACCGTGTTGGACCTGGTGAATATTTTTCGTCCTCATAATTTGTTTTTGTTGAATTTTTGGTGACGACTGAAATCATACTGTATGACGTAAATCACTGGCGTTGACGTTCCTGTTTTGGTATGAAATTTAAGCAGGCTGATTGTATTTTCTGTTCAAAATTATTTTTGCCGAAATATCCTCTATTCTAAAAGTAACGATCTTCATCGCAACCACCTCCTTTAGTACATATACCCAAAAGACAGTTATGAATGATCAGCCCAAGACAAAATAACAAATAATACACCAGATTACACTTTTGGTCATGGTAGAAAAATAAGGGCGAAACGACTCACCAAATAGGGGCGAAACGACCCACGGGCGAAACGACCCAGGGCGAAACGACCCAGGGCGAAACGACCCAGGGCGAAACGACTCACGGGTGAAACGACTCACGGGCGAAACAACCCACGGGCGAAACGACCCGGGACCCCGGAAGCGGTTACTACGTTTCGACGGGTTATCGACATGACTGAAAATATGTTTTCCTTACTTTCCAAGGAATGTTTATGGTGTTAAGTGAAAACCAAAAGTGATCCATGTGGTGTCTCATCATATTTACATATGCATGTACATGCATACACTTTTGTCTGGTTGGGCGTTATATCGTGAGGTTGTCATAAAAAATATTAAAGAAGCATGAGTGAATCATTCCCGCTTCGCGTGCATATGTGCGTGCATGGCAGTGCTCTCTCTCTCTCTCTCTCTCTCTCTCTCTCTCTCTCTCTCTCTCTCTCTCTCTGCTTTTGCTGGTATGCCCTTAATTATGAGAATTATTACCAGTGGACAAGGATTATCATCAGTGGACGCATACTCCCCAACAGTGCCAACACCTCCGTTGCTCTCCGATATTGATCACTGCCGACACCAGTGTAAATGTTGTCGTTGTTGTTGTTGTTCGTAATTTAGACGCACCGCGAACGTATCCCTACGCGTTGCCATATGTAAACAATATGGCCGACTGGGAATGAATCGAGAAATTTAGATGATTTGGAAGAGAATTCATGACGAGCAGCAAGAGATAACAGATAAACCATTATAACAGTAATGATCTGTACCAAACAAGGTTGGTATATAGCAACAAAAGCATGCAGAAAAATTAAATCAAGCGAGGTACGAGTACTGAATTGAGATCGAATCGATAGGAATGTTGTCACTTGACAGAAAATCTTTGGGGGGAAAATACATATGCTAAGAAGCATGAATTTAATAATTTAATTATAATTACTGTAGACATGGTGGATAAATAAATGTTGGCTGGGTTTAACTAAACAAGTTTTGGTATATTTAACATGTCTTAGACATCCAAATGTCATATAGACAGCCTGTTTTATGTTGCTTTTCAAGTGTTTTTTGGCCTGAAATAGAACTTCAGATACCCATCATAGGTGTGCATCCACGCCCCCATACAACATAGGGCTAGGAAATAATGAGGCTTTTAACATATTATAGTCATTCTAAAAGCGCTGCACTGCGGGGTCAAATAACTTTGTTGTAAAATTCCCCCCAGGGCCTCCTCCTGTAGCCTAGGCTGACCATAATGAGGAACACTGAGGGTAGCTGTGAGTTGATGTAAAAAATAAACAGAGCCTTGAATTTCTGCATGAGCATGTACAGCTACATTTGCATTTTTGAAACAATAAAGCACCATATATGTACGATAAAAGTAATTCAATGTGAAAAACTTATTCATATATAATTCTAATTAATATGGCCATTTATTGGTGGAAAATTAAAACCCTGGCATATCTACTGCACTGCTGGGACTCATGGAAGGTAAAATCCCAGCACCTAAGCCCAACTGTGACTCTGCTGTACCCAGTCCGATAGGGGATACAGATGACTGCATTATCAATGAAACAAACTTTTGTAAATCATTTGTTAAAGAGAAAAATCTCTGTGTAATCCATCCTTGCCCAGTCTATCACTGGTCCTCTTATCATTATGATATCCAGCTTGCCTTTCTTATTATCTATTTTATTTCTTGCTTTCTCATTTCTTTCCCATCTGGCGTCTAGGTTGGGATTCTAGATTTATCTGGATGAATCAAAATTCCTGGTCTAGTCTATCTGTGTCATTAAAAAAAAGTCTATAGATAATAATGAAAAATAATCTTTTGCAGATCTACATGTATAATGCTGTCCTAAATGAGCCACAAAGCCTTTGTGACAAAGGTTGAAAAAAATAAAAACAACTATCATGGTAAATACATAATTCTAAAAAGTCAAAATTGCAAACTACATAGTTAAAAAAAAAAGACATTTTAAATAAAAATGTTAAGCTAGGACAGAAAATCATATAATGTTCTTTGAAAGTAGCCAGAAAATTAAGCAGCTAGAATGTGTATACATGATGTAGTAAACTGTCTTTGATGATAGTGTTTTGTTGTTTGTTTGTTTTTTTTCACATTTTGAATAATCACAAACTCTCTATACATATTAATATACATATTAAAGCCCTACAGTTGAGCTACATGTGCTTTAAACTACATGTAAAGTAACCCCAGAAGATTTTCCTTACAGGTAGAATCATAAAACCCATATGAACAGTGTAATAAGCAATTGTGGGAAAATCTGCTTTTATTTATTATGAAAAATTCAAATCATTATATTAAACCATACTGCCTAATATATGTACATGTACTTATTATAATCTAATACATGTTTTAGCCCCATTGTACCTGGCAGTGCTAGAAAGTACATGTTTTTTTCCTCTGGAAGATATCAATTCTTTTAAATAAAAAGTATTATTTAAAGGTATATAAAAAAAAATTTCCATGAGTTGTTTATACTTAAAAATCAGTCTCTGCAGACTGCTGCAGAGTCAGTGGTAAGAGGTTTCTGACATGCATGTATTTATTTATAACTGGTGCATTTTTTATAGTAACAGATGTTCAAATAGGCAGTTATGGTGACTAAGGTCACTTACAACTAAGACCCAATTGCCAAGAATAATTCACTTCTTGCCATATATGTTCATGTTCTTCACATGCATGTTTGTATGTTTCTACTCTAGTTGTACATGCCCTTCTCAAACTGAGAACTTTTATCTTTTAACTATCTAGAAGGTCAAAAGTAAAAATAAAACTTGAGATCCTTTAAGACCAGCAAACATATTAATGAGAAAGGGAATGGTACATTTCTTTTTGGCATATTATATCACAATCTTAAATTTTATGACATTGATTTGGAAGGTTTGATGCTCCTTATAATAATAATAATTCTCAGATGTATGGAATATTTCTGACAAGTTGATTATTTGCATGTAGAACGATTTGTTATCTTGCTATATGGAAATAGGTAGTGTCTATTGAAAACACATTCTCATAGCAATGAAACATACAGGATGTTAGTAGTCCCCAGAACCACATAGATGTGACAATTTTAAATTTTACCAAGTTCTAACATGTATCCACAAGCTTTCACTGAAAGGTGGGGAATATTATTTATTATAATTTCCTTTGAAAATGGTCATTTTACAATGTTGCAGCATAAATTATTAATAAAACACTATAATGATATGCCACATTTGATAGACCACAGGGTTCTGCATCATCCTTTGTTTTTAGAGTTTAGGGATCTAGTTTTTTTTATAAAAAATATCCTCCCAAAGACTTTTAAAAAGATGAAACAGGCTCCTGTGTTATAAAAAGATTAGTCAGTTAGTAAAATGATTCAGGGCTCTGATAGTACAATAGAGGTCTGAGAATAATTTTTGTTGCATTATCAATTTTTCTGTACTCTTTTCATCTTATTTTTCAGGCAAAAACTGTCTACCTGAAAGCCATGAATATGCAGATGTGGGGGAAAGTGGATGATTGTTATTGATGGCCAATGAATTTCTGTGACCAGACCTGAGGGCTAATTTTCAAAGTGCTGATATAGTGATTAATAAAGAACCTGTCACATTGAAATGGACATGTGCAAGCTCAGCAGAGCAAGAAGCAAGCCATGATCTGACATGTAGACATCACAGTAAAAGTGTTACACTTATGAACTTCAATTTTTACTCCATAAATTTAGAAGTACATATATGTACAAACAGTCAGAGTCTAGAGGATAAATGGCAGCTCGGTGGCAACAACTTGACACAATAAGTGCTGCTACTGTACTTATGACAGTGATAATGATATTTATTAATGAAAATCTATTGTTTCTTCTATTATCAATTAACTGCTGAATTTTATTTCATAGCTTATGAAGTTATGTTTTATATTACAAGTAAGCCTGGAATTTAAATACTTTTGTTGTCTATTTCCCCATTTGTCTTCTGTGTTTCCAAAGAAATGAGAATGGTTAATCTCAAAATAATGCACCAGACCCTTTGGATGACACACTGTGCCTGACTGACTAAGCTTTTGGAACTGGTTATTTTGCCACCTTCATCTCTACACCTGTATGTCTTGACATACCTGAATGTCTTGACAATCCTCCTAAGACCTGTCTTGGCAATGCTATGTGGGTCAGTATCTGACAAAGGAAGATGATACAGACAAAAATGTGTCATTTTTAGTTCACCTGAGCCTTTTAGGGTCACAAAAGTAAGCTATTAGTATACCCATGATGTGATCCTGAATCCATCAACAGTTTTAACTCACCTGAGCCAAAGGCTTATAAGTGAGCTAATGATGGGCATGCTCTGGCGTCATTGTCGTCGTTGTCATTGTCGTTCACAATTTTTAAACATCTCTAACCCCCCTCCCCTGCCATTAATATGAAGCATCCTTAGGAGCGGGCGGGAGATAAATCATGGTCCAGGCCACATGGCCACAAGGGCTTATTAGCAAAAACCTTTAAACTTTTCTTCTCCAAAACCAAAAGGCCTAGGATCTTGAAACTTGGCATGTAGCATCTGGGTCTCAAGCTTTACAAAGATTGTATAAATCATGACCCTTGGGTGAACTTGATCTGTTTTACATCAAGGTCGTTAGATCGCCTAGGCATTCGAATGGGGAAAATTGATAAAGAGTAGTCCAGTTTCCATCAGCATAACATGGAAGATAGTGCCACGTGAAATTTTGTGGTTTCCAGTTCACTAGACCATGTTAGTTCAGAAAATGCATGATGCCACTTGGCTTCATTGAGCGATTTCGAAAAATCAAGATGGCGTCCAAGATGGTCGCCATAAAACGAAAACAACAACCCACAGTTGAATACACCCATTGCCCTGTGTTACGGCTCATTAAATGTTTTAAACATCATAATAAGATTGCCCTATGTTTTGGTCCACACATACAGTAATAATGATGAGGCAAGATGGTTGCCAAGATGGCTACCGTAATCATAATATTCATAAGAGGTGTCCACTGAGCCTTCATACTTTGGTGTGCTAGTTGGGGCTGAGGAGAAGATCGTCTTCGAGCGAATTGACTGATTTTACAGAATTATGCAACTTTGAAATTTTAATTCATTTTCTTAATTTAAAACTTAAGAAATATATATTTAGATGAGGCTTTCGAATCATCAGATGCATGGTTCTCTTATTAGCTCACCTGAGCCGAAGGCCCACAAGGTGAGCTTATAGGATGGCCATGCTCTGGCGTCCGTCCGTCGTCATCCGTCGTCCACAATATCGAAAAAGGGGAACGAAAGTTTATATAAATGGTCCAGGTCACATGACCAAGATGGTCACCATGGCTATAAATAATAAATAGCAAACTGCAGTAACTCCAGAACCAGAAAGCCTATGATTTTAAAACTTTGCATGAAACATCAGGAGGAGGAGCTGTACAAAGTTTATATAAATTATGACCCTTGGATGACCTTGACCTATTTTATGGCTAGGTCAACAAAGGTCGCCCATGCATTTGAATGGGGAAAATTGTCAAAATGTCATTTGAAGGGAAAAACTTAAATGAACTGGGCAAATTGACCGAAGATTTATTTTATTCTGGAAAAAAATGGACCCTAGCATCGTTATTATGATGT
The DNA here is from genome assembly GCA_964017185.1 of Rugalucina vietnamica. Classification (NCBI taxonomy): domain Eukaryota; kingdom Metazoa; phylum Mollusca; class Bivalvia; order Lucinida; family Lucinidae; genus Rugalucina; species Rugalucina vietnamica. Next base: position 53,162,973 of record OZ024873.1, read on the forward strand.
TCGGTCAAAACTAAGCAAAGACTCTAACTTATGCTGTAAACAAAATAGAGTGAGCATTTCAAACACAAAACATTGGTTAAATGCAGCATAGGAATGCTGTTTTAATCAGACACCAGGAAAACATGTCCATGAAAAGAGTACCCTCTTAAACCCCACTTTTATTTAGAAAAAAAACTGGGGTTTACAGGGATATACCTATTTTTCTTATTTTCGCTCCAAAACATAGATTGTGGGTACTCGTTAGAACCGCCTCGGCCTCGGCGAGGCGGTTCTAACGTGTACCCACAATCAATGTTTTGATCAAAAATAAGAAAAAAAAATCAAAATTTATTCACAGAAATTTTATAATTTTTACAGCTAAAAAATCTCTGTATATTGCATGGGCAAGTTTTAGTAAAGAAAAGGTTCTCTATATTATGATTTCGCCGGCCATCTTGTGACATGTCTACCATCTTGCCTTATTGTTATCATTCGAGGGACAAAACGATTATACTATTTATTGCGTTTAGAATATAAAATGGGCATTAATTTTAAACACAAAATTTTGGGTATATGCAACTCTGGGGTCATCGCGGTTGTTTTCTTGTAAGTCTTGGCAATCATCTAGGATGCCATCTTGATTTTTTTTGTCAAACCATTCAATGATGCCGCCAGAATGGCATCATGCAGTTTTGGGACTGCCTGAGGATAACAAGCGATAATTGAGTACACGTAATAAGTGAAGCGTACTTTTGGCTTCACGTACAAGATTATGTTGATATCTACGATATTTTCCTCCATTTCTCGGCCATTTTGAATATTTAAATAGTAAAACGGCTTGCTATACTTTTGGGTTTTATATGTTCTTTGGAAAGTAAACCTCTTCCTGGCATAAACAGAATTCTTCCCACGCAAGGTGGTCATGCGGATAGCACCAAACCAAACCAAGAAAAAATGACGAGCACAAAAGAGAGAATAGATGGAGAATGTTAAGATAAATCACAGCAGAGTGATCATTCATAGAAACTAAAGGGGGGGGGGGGGGAGGTCGTCGGTTTCGGTTTTACGGGGCCTCAACCTGTGATGACGTACAAGTAGATAAGTATTAAACCAGACTGGGTTCATGTCGTGAGTATCGGTGCATGGTAACGTCTGCAGGCTACTTCGATCCATCCAGCTTCGTTATAGTATGCATGTCCATGTGATTCCACGCCTGGTCCTGTGGGCTTGCGAAGCCCGGGAATGAACCAAGGACATGTCCCGTTTACTGGCAATATAGCAACTTCACTTCTATTTTATACATACCAGTGCTCCAATTGATGATAAGCGCACGCAAATGTCTATTTCGTGCAACCTCTGCATATAAAAGCGCACAGCTACATTGTCATGTTGTATTGCGTTTTTTTTTTTTTTTTTTTTTTTTTTTTTTTTTTAATTACATTCGTCAAGTTTTGACATCCAATCTAGCTTTATAGTTTATACCTTTAGCAACTGTTTAAATATTTGCTCTGAAATCGCATGTCCTGGTCGAGGTTTAACGTCGTGTGCAATCAACGAATTTTCAGTCAGGTCGAGACAGAGCTTCCATTGCCGGGTAGAACTAATTTTAGAAATGTGCTTTGCTCATGAAGCATTCCGGCGGAGGGAAGCTTTGAAACGAAGTTAAATTGACATAGAAATTCGGGTTTCCGCTATTAAATCCAATGTCTATGGGAAAATAAAGGAACTTTTTCAAAGAGGAAGCTTATAAAAGCTGTTAAATGCAAATTGTTAGAAAGATATAATTTCTTCTTCAAAAAGGCTGGTGAGATCACTGTTAAACGCAGAACACTTGATAAACTTAGAACATTTAAGACATTTAAAAACAATTTTCAGTTGGAAAACTATATATGTATAAAGTTAGATAAACATTTTAATTTTCAATCTATCAAAATTAAGGATTTCCAATTATCAACTTGAGATAGAGACTGGTCGTTACAGTAAAAAAGCTGTTGACCAAAGATTATGTAAACTTTGTAATGAAAGTGGTTGCGTTGAAGACGAATTTCACTTTTTGATGATCTGTAAAACCTATCAGCAACAAAGGGATGAGTTTTTTTACAAAAATAAATACATTTACAGTGCCTTTTGAGGCCCTAACAAGGAAAGAACAATTTATATTTTTGTTAAGAATAAATGACACAGAGAAATTAACCTTATCAATGTTGTTTATAGAAATTAAGGTGCCTGCAGATACGCCAGTCCTCAGGTAGATATAAAATTAATGCAGCTGTAACAAATCTTTTTCAAAGACATTTACAACATTTTATTTTAGTAATTATATGTGAAGTTTGTCCTGTACGTTGGTATACGTCTTATATGTCTTTGAAGTGTCTTTTATGTTTTTATGTCTTATATGTCTTTGAAGTGTCTTTTATGTTTTCATGATTCTCTGTTAAGGATCAATACTGAATAAATTTTGACTTGACTTGACTTGTCTAAAGAAATGAATATTGTTATGATCTGTCAGCGGCAATAAGAAAATACAATGAATGCCACTTACGAGCTCCCCCCCACGGGGGGGGGGGGGGTCTTTGCTCCCTGCTTCCTGAAAGAAAAATGACATTTCTCCCCCGCTCCCTAAAATGTTTTTCCTCAGCCCCCTGCTCCCTGCCCCCTAAAACCCCAAAAAAGTTATGCTTTCTCCCCAAATCCCCGAAAATAAATGACCCTTCTCCCCAAATCCCTGAAAATAAATGGCCCTTCTTCCTGAATCCTCAAAACCCCTGGGAGGACCTCAATTACAGACGTCTGTCAGTAGCAAATTTATAGAATGCTACAAATGCATAGACTCATTTGAACAGCATTCGACTAGTAAAACATTAATGATTATAAGCTTTATAAGAGAGAGAGAGAGAGAGAGAGAGAGAGAGAGAGAGAGAGAGAGAGAGAGAGAGAGAGAGGCGGGGGGATTACACGAAATATCTCCATTTATGTATCAAACATTAAATGATGAGATCAAATTTTGCATGTTTTGAAGTAAAAATACAAATGTAACACAACGGGCACTTTTAATGCCGTATGACACAAAGCAATTATCTATCTATTAGAGACACGCGCTTGCGACGTCACTGACTAAATTTGTGACGTAATTGTTATGATAGCTTCATAACAACTCTAACATTACGCACCACGAAATAGTTCCACCGTATTTTTCATATTTAACACGTAAGTAATCATATTTTATGATCAAAACAACTTTAAATATTAAGGATCGCTAATAAAGAGATCGTTTTTTAACATAGTCGGCACCTAGATGCCGTAACTGCGTAAATGTTGAAATTTTCAACATTTTTCAACTGGTGTCTGCAGTGGTGTTTTCTGAGAGGACTTTCGTCCGGAAGTGGAACACCGCGGCTTGGAGTTTGCAGTGGACGAGGACTCTCTCTCTTTCTCTTTCATTCTCTCTTTCTCTCTCTCTCTGTCTGTCTGTCTGTCTGTCTGTCTGTCTCTCTCTCTCTCTCTCTCTGTTGGGTACATCTGATTTGACGCTAATTTGAACGACGAAATTGATTCATTTGTCGCTCGGATCCAATAATCCGTTATTTTAGACCCGAGATTTGTCAGTTCATTGATAGGCGGTAAAATAAAACAACCATATGTAAGGTAATTTTGACATCATCAAGTTTCAGGTGTCGTGACATTTTAATGTTGTGTACATGCCCAAGCGGGTGAGGGGGGGGGGGGGGGGGTAGATGTCCCATAAAATGGAGGCAACGTCCCGATAGCTGTCGAGACCGAGCTGACCCGCACCGTGCTTTTGGGTTTACTATAACACCGGTAGTATGCGTCTGGAAGATCATGATTGTGTTGTGACATGTTGCGAAACCGAAAGTAACCATAGAGAATAATTTATTATTATTAGGAGAAACAGAGTTGTTTGTCTTTTAAACAATCTTAAAAATTCAGTGACATCGTGATTGAATATATCGTAAGTTCAATGTTGCTGATGTCTCACTAGAAGAAAATCGGACTATGTATTTCCTATATTTCTACTTTCATTTTCGATTTGACAGGTGCCCGCCTCTTCCATGTTACCTGTTGATAACCTTAGCCTGGCTTAGGTGGTTTGTTATTCCCATCGCAATCTTGTTGTTGATGTTGTCGGCTCCAGTTGATTGTGAAATGATGAAATTCTGGTAGATTTCAGTCATGTCTATCTATGCTTCCATACCTTGTCAAGTTTAGTTTTGAATTCCAAAACTGTCTTAGAATTTACTTACATGTACTTACTTTAACTTACTTACTGTCTTACTGTCGTTGAGGCCTTGTATAGTCTCATTTCATCTGTTAAACTATTCCAAACTGGGATGTTTCGTAAGGCAAAGGAATTCAATCTCACTAACTTCTTGGCTCTAGGTTTATTTAGTTTCAGATTGTGGCCTCTCAACTGATTATTTTCAGTAAATATGAAGACTAAGTTCATGTCAATATTGTCAAGGCTGTGTATAATCTTGAATATTTGTACATGTATTATGTCGAATCGTTTCCTCCTATATTCTAGTGTAGATATATTTGATTTCTCAAGACGTTCCTCATAGGACAGTCCTCTCAATTCTGGAACTAACCTGGTGTCTCTTTGCTGCGTGTTTTCCATCACTTGTTTATATTTCTTTGTTGTTGGGTAGAAGATCAATTTCCCGTAATCAAGATGTGTTCATATCAATGACTTATATTAATTTTAGAACTAATTCTATGTCCATGTATTTTAACTTTCTCTTATGTGAGCTCACCTTAACCACGCAGTAATTGTAATTTAACCTTTTACGTTCATTTATTCTACTCACCTTCTTGCTTAGATCAAATCATCATCATCATCATATCCGTTTTATAGTCCATTGTCCTCTACTGAGAACAAGTCTCCTTCTTAGACGACCTCTCCACTCTGAGCGATTCTGAGGATCAGCAGTATCCATTCCTAGCTTTTTTCTGTCGTCTAACAACACTTCATCCCATGATTTCCTTGGCTTGCCAGATCTTTTCTGTGCAACTATGTTTAGCTTGCGTACTTGAGCAATCCAGCCTTTGCTGCGCTCTACGTGTCCATACCATCTCATTCTGATGGAGCGAAGCACCACATCTATATCCTGGAGTCCAAGCTTTGAGAGAAGGGAGTCTGAGCTTACTTCATCATTCGCTTTGACATTACAGATCCAGCGGATCATCGCACGGTCATTGCGCCGTAGGTGGTTAAGTGTAGCCACAGTCATGGCCCATGTTTCTGCCGCATGCAGCATTACACTTCTCACACAAGTTGAATACACTCGACCTCTGGTCAAAAGTGGCAGATTGCGGTTGGTGAGGAGGGGGAGTAGCTGTCGGAATTTGCCCCAAGCGGATTTGCAACGCGTAACTGCAGCCAGTTCACAACCACCATCAGCAGAAAGCATGTCTCCTAGATAACAGAACTCTGGAACAGCCTCAACTGTTTCGTCATCAACCTGAACCTCCTTCACTAGTCTTCCATCTATTGGACGTGCCTTTCCCAGACATCGAGCACATCTGAAATCAGGATCAGGGCGTAAGGGGCCTTTGATTCCACTGCATTTCTTGTGGATTCAGGACAAGCAGCCACCACAGAAGATAGCATTTCTTCCTACACCTGTCTGACAGACGCCACAGGGATCCTTTCCAGATTTTTTCAGAAGGTCCAGATTGGGGCCAGAGACCATGATCTTTGTCTTCCCCATATTAACTCGAAGGCCTTTCCTCTCCATCTCTGCTTTCCATGTCTTCAGCTTAACCAGTAGTTCCTCCATGGACTCAGCACTAATCATCAAGTCATCTGCATACAACAGCTCCCAAGGGCAGCCTGTTCGGAACTCCCTGGATAAAGCCTCTAGCACAATGATGAAGAGTAGCGGACTTAGGACAGATCCTTGATGAACACCTACTTTGACACCAAACTCTTCACTGTATCCACTGACAACTCTTACCCTACTTCTCACGTCTTTATACATGGACTGGACAAGGCACACTAGCCACTCGTCGATTCCTAGTTTTCGCATTGCCCACCAAATGACATCCCGTGGGACCCGATCAAATGCTTTCTCCAGATCAATGAAGGCCATGTAGAGCAGCTTGTTAGCAGCTAAGTGCTTCTCTTGTAGTTGACGGACAATGAAAATCGCATCTGTAGTGCCACGACCTGACATAAAGCCACACTGCATCTCATCAATCTCAACTCTTTGCCGGATGAGTCCTTCTACTACACGCTCCAGCACTTTCATTGTCTGTTCAATCAGCTTCAAGCCCCTGTAGTTACCCCTGTTCAGAGCATCTCCTTTGCCCTTGTACAAATTGACAATGTAACTCTCCTGCCAGTCAATTGGAATGCAACCTTCTGAGATTATGTCCTCGATAAGATCACGCACCTCAGCTACGCCAGCTTCACCAAGGGGCTTCAGCATCTCGGCAACGATACCTGATGGTCCAGATGGCCTTTCTGATAATCTCCAAGGTGATCGGATCGCTTGGGCCTTCAACTGGGCTTTCCACTGACAGGTCATCTGGATTCCATGGGAATTCGACATTGAGGAGACGCTCATAATGCTCTTTCCAAGCCTCTTTCTTTGCATCTTCATCTAGATCAAACTGATGCTCTTACCTTCATACCAGGTAGTCAAAACAGCAATGAATACACAGACACATGTTTGAAGGCAAGGTCATGGCAAGCATTATTAAGTGGTTATTGTCATTGGTTGTCATTGGTTTTGTGGGCAGACTTTTGTTTGTGTTAGTTCCCTCCCATGACCATTGTTTAGATAATACTGTAACGAACAGCCGAGCCAAGTCACAGAAACCCCGTCGGTGGAAAAGCATGCTCATCCACCAAGGGTGGTTTACTGCGCTATATACCTAACACTTACTCTAATCACAAAGTTTCGAGTTTCTAATTTGCATATTACTACTCGCTAATATGCCGCTAATACGTTGCACCAACGTATTCTACAAGGGAGACTATCCCGTTACATTACTTCCCCCTCCGAGAAGACTCGCCCCGAGTCTTGGCCTGGGGACTACATGGGTAAGGCAACTCCGTTCTGGCAGTTGTCATCATCCCACCGCTGCCACCAAATGTAACGAACGGCCGAGCCAAGCCACAGAAACCCCGTCGGTGGAAAAGCATGCTCATCCACCAAGGGTGGTTTACTGCGCTATATACCTAACACTTACTCTAATCACAAAGTTTCGAGTTTCTAATTTGCATATTACTACTCGCTAATATGCCGCTAATACGTTGCACCAACGTATTCTACAAGGGAGACTATCCCGTTACAATACTTTCGTTTTGTTACAAGTGATTTTGAAAAATGTACTTATTTTACTGCCACTCTGCATCAAGTTGAAATGATTTTTTTCACAGGTCATGGAAGACACAGACAAAGAACCGCAAGAAATTGCACATACCACCATTAACACTGACACACAAGACTCATCAGAAAGTGCTACACAAATAAACACACAAGTTGGAATGAATCTTGCAGATGTTGCGCCATTAAATGAGGGTAATGTTCATTCTGATTCAGCTCATCTAGACAAAACTGAGACCAAAAATAGACTTTATCCAGATTTAAGTGGGTTTACCAGTGAGAATGTTAACCCTTGTGATTTAGAGCAAACAAAATCATATATAAACAAAGATAAAAGTAATAATGTAGACATGGGCTGTGTTTCTAATAAGGAAGGAATGTCTGAACCAGAGACTGAACAAAATCGAAATGACAAGACTAATACTTATACTACAGACATGGAAGGAGGTGTAAAAGAGACCGGAGAGAAAGTGGAGAAAGATGACCAATTTGTGAATCAAGATGAGGTTTGCAGACCCAAAACACATATGGGAAATCCTATAGTTTCTAGTTTTTCAGCAGGAAATCCTAGTGAATCTGACATATCTACAGCTATCAGTGAAAGAACTGGAGATGCTGATCACATGACAGGTTCAGGTGATATAACGCGACAAGATGCTATACCTGGTAGAGCCGTGAGACTCAAACATCAAAATGCTGAAGGTGACTTTGACAAAATAGCTGCATGTGGTAAAGATAACTTAAATGGAAAGCACACTAAAGATAAAGAAATGGAGTGTGAAAAGAAAGATGATAAATTCAGAGGTATTGACCAAAAGTGGAAAACTAATTATGATGATGCATACGATGAAGCCCATGAAAAATATGAATACTTTTGGAGGAAACCTGCTGTATGCAGCCAGTGGACTTATTCTGTTTTCTTTGTTGAGAATAACAAGTTTACAACTGCCGAACAGTACATGATGTACAGGAAAGCAAGTAAGTACACAATCCAATAAACTGAGATGTGCAGTCAGAAGAGACGTTCACTCAGGCACATGCAACGAGTCGTCATATTGTATGAAAAGTAGGTATAGAATTGCCAATAAAGTCATAATCTGAATTCAGACTTCAGACAGGAAGATAAATTTTATCAGCGAGTATATTGATCATGATGGCTGAATTGCTCTTTCCGTGTAAGGTAGAATTTAAACAAGGATGACAATTAAAGCAGAGAGGCAGACAGAATAAACAGATTATATAAGATAAATCAACACCAGAACCGACTTGGAGCGGTCAGTAAAGAAATAACTGTAGGGCCATATTCGATTTGCAGGGCCCCAATCATCGCCCTTAGTCCGCTGAGATGTGTGCAGTTATTGCACAGCTGATCTGCGTCTTTGTTTTCGCATATGCAGATTGTTGGTTTTCTAATGAGTCGGCACAATTATGTTATAAAATATACATTTGTAAGAGGCGCCGTTTTACTATAAAATCAGTATTTTTGATATCACAAAATCGAATTTTTGATATAAAAAATCGAATTTTTGATATCAAAATACGATTTTTTGATATCAAAAAATCAAGGTTATTTCTTGATATCAACAAATCGATTTTTTGATATCAAAAATTCGAATTTTTGATATCAAAAAATCGAATTTGTGATATCAAAAATCAAAGCGATTTCTTGATATCAAAAAATCGATTTTCTGATATCAAAATTCGATTTTCTGATATCAAATAATCGAATTAGTGATATCAAAAAATCAAGATGATTTTTTGTTATCAAAAATTCGATTTTCTGATATCAAAAAATCAAAGCGATTATTTGATATCAAAAATTCGATTTTTTGATATCAAAAAATCTGTAAAATTTTCCATCTAAGATATGATGGCTCCCTTTCAAGATTTGATTTCAAGATTCAAGATTTTATTATCGACTGAAACTCCAACTGGAGTATAAGTCAAGATTTATCAACACAAAGAACACATAACAACTGAGGAAAGTTGCAATCTTTGGTATTGAAAGGCAATATAGTCCATAGCGGAAAATTTATAGACTATATGATCGGGGTCGCAACAATAACCAGAAGCTGTCCCTGCTGCAGCAGACATTCTAAAAAGCATCCCCACTGCAGCAGCCACAACCTCCCCCATATCCAAAGTATAAGTTACCGCAGTAATCCCGATCCCTAGGCACTAAATAATACCAAGGTATACAACTGGTATATTCATGTATTAAAATTCAATTTAAATGTCTCTGGTACCGGATATTAATTGTCCGAGTGGAAATATTTATAGCCTAACTTGATTAGCACAAACAAGTAGTAACTTTTGTAAACCTTTACAACTACCTGAGCATCGGATAAGAAATGTCCTTGGATAGAGTATTTTAAGTACCTGGCTTATTCGGCATATACACAACAGATATAACGTCGTAAACATTGGCACCGGGACCATCAACGGCATCAATACATCACAAAATTACAAAAAGGCACAAAAGAAAGTGACTGAGCCCACAGCCATAACCAACAATTGCTCCCGTCCTGATAGGGATGCATCAATGCATACCCACCAACACAGGCTCAATAAAATACCAATATAAGTCACAGCCCCTAACAAGAAACAATTAGAGTAGTTTCCCATGTAAAGAAAACAGTTAACGGCCGGGTTAGTTCGGGTGGTAGCTATTGTCACGGTAGTCAAGTAGATAGCTTTTTCGCTTTGCAACCGAGAGGTTGGGTGTTCGATTCCCGATCGGCCATATATCATGCATTTTATGTCGGTGATATATGTTCTTCCTCACTAATGAAATTCAACTCGCTCAACTATCTGTCCCATAGTTTGACTTTTCGCGAAACGCTCTGTACCAGTCGTACCTCGTGGCATCCACGTGGTTCCTTTACCGGATGGACCTAATTATCGGAATGGCCTAACTGCTGTGTAATTGTATAGTATTTCATATGCATAATATCAGATGTGTTTCATTTAAACATAATAATTTGAAATTAACCTCCTGCAGTTGTGCATTGGATTACGGATGGCAGAAGGAGGTGGAGTGGGAATAATTGTTAGAATGTTAACGCTGATTCAACGGTTTCAACACATAATCTAATTATAGAAAAAACTTCTGGATTTGATAGAGTGGACCTTCAAAAGGGCATTAAAAACTATGGTTCACTTTATTTGGCATGTAATGACAGAAAGGCTTTTTTGACTTCCTCTGACCAAAGTCGGTATTCACTTTGGTCATGTCAGAATGTGTGCGACGCCTTATCCTATCTCCTGGATAATATTTATATTAGATTTGGGACCAAGTTATACAGACAAATTGTTGGAATTCCGATGGGTACAAATTGCGCACCTCTCGTAGCTGATTTATTTTTATACTGCTACGAAAGAGTTTCATGGATTCTCTTAACCATGATAATCAAGCTGATGTTTAATATCGAGGCTTTTAATTCCACTTCTAGGTACCTCGATGACCTTTTGAACATTGACAACCCTTATTTTGAAGGTATGGTCAATCAAATTTATCCATCTGAACTACAGTTGAACAAAGCCAATATCTCGGATACTGAAGCCCCCTTTTTAGATCTACATCTTTCTGTTGCAAATGGATTTGTTTCTTCTAAAATTTATGATAAGCGCGATGACTTTGATTTTGATGTAGTAAATTGTCCGTTTTTGGATGGTGACGTTCCTCGTCGTGCTTCTTATGGTGTATACATTTCGCAACAGACTTCAACGCTCGAAATAAATGTTTAACGGCCAAACTTCTCCAACAGGGCTATCGGTATCATAAACTTCGAAAAACCTTTTCTAAATTTTATCGTAGACACTATGAATTGATTTCCAAATATAATGTTTGGTTAAAGACGCTTTTAAATGAGGGCCTTTCGGAACCAGAATTTTGTGGTGATTTGGTTTACAAATTTAAGAAACTTATAGGAAGTAAATTTTTTTCTTTTCAGTTTAGAAAAATCATAACACGTTACAAACGTTTAGGTTATAACTTGAATGTTATGCGACAGTCTGCATGCTTAGTTTTTAACCCAATCACGGTTGATAAATATGCTGCCTTCTTTAATTGCACGCCGGTGGGTCGGGCGTCAGACTCTATGATGGCCCCGACTTAAAGCTATTCATTTTAGTTGGTTGGGACCGGAGCTTCTTGTCTGTTGCTTGGCCCACCGGGGTCCAACTGATATTTTCTTTTGCTCCCGGAGTTAGTAGGATATTCGGCGCCCAGGGATCTCCATCGTCGGGCAGCTTACTGAATCTGTGAGTCCTGGTTTTTTATTCATCAGGATGTTTATCATGATTTATTTGTTTGTTCTTGATGATTCATTGACTAGTTAGAGATTCACCACGAGGACCGAAGAACTAACTAAATGTTATGAACCACTGCAGAAGCTGAGGGTGAGGTTATGGCCATGTAAAATCGATTTAAGCCCCCCAGTTATTTATAACTGACCGTTCCAAGGCGGTACACCGTACTGCTGTTGTGGTTCACACTTATCAAAGTTATTCCGATTACGAGTTTCATGTTGCATGGCTTTGTGGCCACCCGATTATAATGTGGCTGTTCACTTAGCCCTCTGCATTTTACTTGTTCTGTCCAAGCTAGCACTGTGACCACCTAATACCTCCAATAGCTGCTCACCCTGCTTTCCGTTATTCATGTTAAACGTTGGTATCTATGTTTAGTATTTTCTTAATATGATTTTTCTTATTTCTTGTATATCACTGAACCACTGCGGAAGCTGAGGGTGAGGTTATGGCCATGTAAAATCGGTTTAAACCCGCCAGTAACTTTGTGTTACTGATCGTTCCAAGTCGATACTTCTGTGGTGGTTCTTTTCGTTTTATGTTTTGGTGTTTAAAATATTTTTGTGCTGTTGGCGCCTTATGTATGTTTTCATATTTTAGTTAAGTTAAGGTAACTGAGTGGCCACCTATTGGGAAAATAGCTGCTCATTCGGCTTACGAAATGTTTTCATGGTATAAGTACCTGATTGTTAGTTTAGTTTTTTCCCACCTCAGTTTTTGGAGTGGGAATCTTTTTCTGATTGCGCCTTTTCCTGATCTTTGCCTACTTGTACCTTTTTTCTTCGATCAAAACTATGACCAGACCTCATATCAGGGGTTGTCAACGTGACGGTAGTCTTCAGGGACCCAATCATAGGCAATTGATGCCAGCTAGACCCCCCCCCCCCCATCGTACGCCGCAGCACACACTTGTATGGTACTTATATCAGGCTAATAATAACATTAATTATCTATATCTATATAAAATTAAACATATGAGCCTGTGCGTGAGAAAACCAACAATTTGGGTTCCGACCAAGTCCGACATAAAACGGACTGTACAGTCATAGAAGCATGCTAGAAGCTTGGAATTTCAGATCTAGAAAGTAGAGAAACTGTTGATGTACTGTCCGTGTAGCGAAAACAAAGGCGCTGATCAGCTACGTGGTTACTGCGAAGCTGATCTGCGCCTTTGTTTTCGCCTATGCCTAGATTGTTGGTTTCCTCATGCGGCGGCTCTTATTCTATTCTGCCTTCACGAAAGAAAAGAAAAGTACCCCAAGGCACATACGAGTGTCCATTAATTATAGGCACATTCCGGTCCATTTCAGTAAACAAACGCTTCGGAAACCGTGTATATTCTGCTGCGCATGTTTCAAGTCTGACCATGCTGCGCAGTTTATCGGTAGTTTTACTGAACATACACAGCGGATTTCAAGTAGATTTTCGCGAAATCTATAGTGACCATAGTTAAACATCTGAACTCAGCCCATGCAAGCCTATAAATATTTGAGGGATCTATCATTTTTTCTCAGCAAAGGAAGGCCTAAAAGATTTTTTGATATCACAAAATCGAATTTTTGATATAAAAAAATACTCTCCATTTTTTATATCAGAAAATCGAATTATTGATATAAAAAATGGATTTTATGATATCAAATAGTCGTAGTTATTTTTTTTTGATATCAGAAATTCGATTTTGTGATATCAGAAATTCGATTTTTTGATATCAAATAATCGAATTTCTGATATCAAAAATTTAGGGATATTTTTTGATATAAAAAAAATCGAATTTCTGATATCAAAAATTCGAATTTCTTATATCAAAAACTTTCTGATATCAAAAAATTGTAGTTAATTTTTTATATCAGAAATTCGATTTTTTGATATCAGAAATACGATTTTCTGATATCAAAAAATCGATTTTCTCATATCAAAAAATCGATTTTCTGATATCAAAAAATATTTTCTGATATCAAATAATATTTTTTGATATAAAAAAATCGAATTTCTGATATCAAAAAATAATTTGTGATATCAAAAAATCGAATTTCTGATATCAAAAAATCGGGATTTTATAGTAAAACGGCACCCCATACATTTGGGCCAAGATCTGACAAAAGGGGACATAAGGCCAAAACTTCAAATTTACGATATTTATAACATGTGAAAGACCAAGTTTCCCTGAGCATGTCCTGAAAAAATTGAAGAAATTATGTTCACAAATAGCAAAGATATGAGCGTTGAAATATGTGTTCACATGACGTCATGAAAATAGTTGATGACGTTTCGTTGATGACGTTAAGGTCTTTACTCGAAAGAATTTAGGTCTTAAATTTTCAAATCTCTATGTGTTTCTCTAAGTTGAACATCTATTCCACTGTACAGACTATGCAAGCACACATTCACACACTGTTTGATAAAACATGCATAGCAAAGGGTGTACCTGGATTTTTAAATGCCTTTATGGCACAACGGTTGCCATAGCAACATACATGATACGAATACCTTTGTTTCATGAGAACTGTATGTGTCTTGTATTGTGTTACAATAATAAAGCAGTTTGACATACATGCAAATGTCAGAGCATGCAAAAATCTCAAATTATTTAGGTGGTTTTTAAATTTTGATAGCAAAAATGTACTTGAATGTCCGAAGACCCCTTTTATCAGATCCACACTCATTTCTTTCCAAGCTATAAACTTGTCTTGCAGTTTTGTTTGGTGATTGTGCAATTGCTAATAAGATATTGAAGGAGAAAGACCCAAGGAGAATAAAATCCCTGGGAAGAAAAGTACATGATTTCACTGACGAAGTCTGGAACGCACATTGTCTACACATAGTGAAAGAAGGCAACATTGCAAAGGTAAAGTAAGACAAGACCTATTTTTATCACAGGCGCTCGACGACTGGACTCCTTTTTTTTTTTTTTTTTTTTTTTTTTTTTTTTTTTTTTTTTTTTTGCATTTTCACCCGTTTGGAGACCCTTACGATATGTTCATGCAATTATTTTACCTTTAACAGCCAAAACGAGTTAAGTGATCGAATTCGGTGATTTTTGTGTCCCATCCATATATTTTCAAGTAAACAAGTAGTTTTTAAGTGTTTTGGGGCGTTTTCAACTCGGTTCAGGTTATAACTCTACAGTCATGTGAAAGAAAAGCAGAAGAAGTGGTCTACAGTCGCTGTGTAAGACGTTTTCCACAGGACACCCCACAGAAAAGCAGCAAAAATGCTGTCCCATCAGCATAGTAAGCTTATCACAGAACTTATTATTGAAAATAAATTGTTCGGATAGGCGATTTTCTATCATATACCAAAGTCGTATACATAGACCTTTCATTTGACGTCTTGGATTTGGTTCTTAAGTAAAAATTAAAATTTTGATGTCTCAATTACTGATGTCCCATATCCTTACGTGAATTACGTGACCACTTTTTATGTCTCACAAAATACTACTAACCGGCATGTTTAGTTAAGGTGATTCATGTTTTTGGCAAGGGTATTGATAGATGCTTGGAGAACAGATACAAATTTGGGCTAGCTTTTGTTCATTTTTCCCAAGATTAAGTGGCATCTAAAGCTGCTGAAATATACCACAGTTTTGTGAACTACGTTACCCTATCCGTATCATTTGCTCAAAAAGAGGTAGAAATATTCTATGTGACAGCAGTGAAAGACCTATGACCATACAATGTAGCAAACAGAAAACAAACTTTACAAGATGTTGTAAACATAGGGGAAAATAAGTAAAGATTCAAATTTGTGAATTACGTTACTGTGAATTACGTTACTACAATTTTCTCTAAAGAGAAATAACTCTTAACTCTCATGTCTCTTAGGAGTTTAGGCTAGTTGTTCGGTAAAAGCAAGCCTATTACTGATCGTAAGTATCAATTTCTACCATACTACTGTTGCTTTTTCGTAGCTACATGGAGTTAATCTATATTTTCTGTGTACACCACCATTCCCTTTTATGTAAATTATATAAATAGCTATCACGTCGATGCAATCTGTGCAAAGTGTCATTTATAAAAACCAAAAGTTAATTATTAAGACTGACACTCTGTTTACCATACCTTCTATAAATTGAATGCGATTGAATGTAGGTAACGTAATTCACATGCGCGTAACGTAATTCACATTTTATATAATTCTGCAAAAGATCCACTGTAGGATCACATAATTCATACATTCAGTGACTGAAGACATAAGTCGTCTAGGTATATCGTTTTTATCATTAATCTATGTCACCATGTATACAGATAATCCAAAAAGTGTGCGTTTATCGTCTTTTTATATACACGCAATTTAAAATAGGCACATTCTTTGACGCCCTGGTCCACTTAAAGTTAATGTTTTCTATCCCAAATGTTCTCTTGACTCACCAAATGTTATACTGACTCACTTTGCATGTCACTTGATAGTTTTATGTGAAAGAGAAACATGTAAACTATTTTTGTAACATACTACGTTTTACAAAATAGAACATTAATTTGTGTGTGAATTACGTTACCTTCATTATTTCATGGCATTATTTTCTGTTAAAATGTACTTTTTCGACAACATTAAGCTTGACTCTGTTGTATACAAGCTCTCTGAATAGTTCTGTGGTGATTCATTCTTTACTGGCTGAGTGTCTGGCGGACTACAACAAGTTAATGAATTAAAAATAATATAAAGATTTTTTACTTAATTTTATAGTGTACATTTTAAAGGGTTCTTTCTGCAAAATTAACTAAGACTTATACAATTAATTGTGTTTAAGGTAAGAACAGATGTACAAATAACATTCTGCGGCACATCTGATGTAGATATTTTGAAGAGAAACGTGCGATTTCACAAAAGAAAGAAGGCATGGATACTTGATTTGTGAATTACGTTACCAACCTACTGTTACATTCTCCTACATAAAAATAACAAATCGGGATTACAAGTGCCTCAAAAGTATGTAGTTCTGATATTAATCATATCTATTCTAAATCAAAACTATATCATTTCTTGATTAGTCTTCGAATGTGGATGGAAAATCAGCAAAACAACCTTTGCATTTATAATAAAACAACGGATTTTTTTTTCCCTTTGTGTCCAACATTCGAACTACGCTAAGAAAGCAATTATGTCACAAAATTTACATGTAACACTTGTTTTCAAGCAACGAAAAGACAATTTTGAAATATAAGCTTCAGAACCATTGAATACGTCATTCCTTGTTACATATATTGCATGTTCTATAATAACCTTCCACAGTAACGTAGCTCACATTAGATTTCAGTGTTGTTGTTCGAGAAGCTATAAAATTGAAAAATTCGGGTTGCTAACATTTTTTAAACATCACAATTTACTTGGCAGATGTCACATAGTCGAAAAAAATGCAAAAAACAATTTGACCCGAATTCGATCACTTAACTCGTTTTGGCTGTTAAAACCTTTTCTATCAATCCTCAATCAACCCTCGTCTATGGGCTACTATATAGACAAGGTCGGAAACGCGGTGTCCTAGTTTAATTGGGGTCATGGGATTCCCCGCATCTCAAACTAGTACTTCACCCTTTACCGTTATTTCAATGCTGAGTGTCTACTTATGAGCGACTTTGTAAAAGGTCTCACCTATTGCTCTCGTCAAAAATAGGCATAGTCGCCCGTAAACTTATATTTTATACCACCACCTGTCTACTTGGATGGGATCCCGAATGTTTTTGTGTGGTGACCTGTCGTTTCTAGAAATCAGTGGAAGGTCACTGTAAATATCGTATGAAAGAATCAATCCTACTGGATAATTGTATTACATTGTTGCCATGACACTAGATCACAAAGTGTTTTGACTGGATATTAAATCAAGCAACCTATGAAAACCAACGTAACACATACCACGCGCTGGCGTAACACGTCGTGTATTTATAGTAATGTCACGGCTAGATTGCCGATTTCATTCGGGATGTCCTCCAATTCTGTAGAATGCTTTGATTGTTAGTTTTTACGGGCGGTTGTGCTTATTTTTAATGAAGGCAATGGGCGAGACCTTTTACAAAGACACTCATGTGTTGACAGCCAGCATTGAAATAACGGTAAAGGGTGAAGTATGAGTTTGAGATGCGGGAAATCCCATGACCCCAATTAAACTAGGACACCACGTTTCCGACCTTGTCTATATAGTAGCCCATATACGAGGGTTGATTGAAGATTGATAGAAAAAGTTTTAAAGGTAAAATAATTGCATGAACATATCGTAAGGGTCTCCAAACGGGTGAAAATGTAAAAAAAAAAAAAAAAAAAAAAAAAAAAAAAAAAAAAAAAAAAAAAAAAAAAAATGAGTCCAGTCGTCGAGCGCCTGTGATTTTTATCTGCATTTTTAAACTAAATCAACGAAAGCAAACTGCTTTTGCATTTGCAAATACAACGATGAAGATGAGCAGTGCAGATCTGTACTCAGTAAAATAGCTGTTTACTTATTTCATGTGTGCACCTAACAGTAAAGCATACGATTGTCAAGAACTGGAACAATCGTCTGTCAGCGACGAAAACCAGAATGAGCTGCGTCAAGAGGAAAAACATGATTTTTTGCATTTGCGAAAACAAAGACGCAGATCAGCTGTTTAGTAACTGCACAAATGATCAGCGTGTTTGTTTTCGGTTCATGGATAGGTCATTCCCTCTTCTTCTTATATCCGAAATTCCAAGTTTTTAGCTTTTTTTCTGAGACTGTACAAGACGGTTTGTGTCGGACCTGGTCGGAAACCACAGAAACCCGACAGTTTTCTCGTGACGCGGATCAAATTAGAGCATGCAGTAAGGAGTAGGTTTTCAAAAGTCCTTTGATCTGGTTTAAGATGTGAAAACATTTTTTAACTTGTTTAGTAACTGCACAACTGATCAGCGTGTTTGTTTTCGGTTCATGGATAGGTCATTCCCTCTTCTTCTTATATCCGAAATTCCAAGTTTTTAGCTTTTTTTCTGAGACTGTACAAGACGGTTTGTGTCGGACCTGGTCGGAAACCACAGAAACCCGACAGTTTTCTCGTGACGCGGATCAAAGTAAGGAGTAGGTTTTCAAAAGTCCTTTGATCTGGTATAAGATGTGAAAACATTTTTTAACTTTGTATATTATGCTGGGCAATAGGTTTCAAAGTAGTTTTACAGTTAGTTTAATACCGTTCTAACAGTTTTCCCAAAATAAGCACATGAAGGAGACCTTGTTCTCCACCTACCCAAAGATTCTAGTCGAGGCGAGCCCAATGGACCCTATCTGGGGTATTGGTCTGGTGCATGACGATGAACGAGCCTGGGACGAGAACAATTGGGAGGGGAAGAACTATCTTGGGTATATTCTAACTGAGGTCAGAGATGAACTCATGGCAGAAGCTGGGATCATTGGAAAAGATGACAAAAAGGTTTGTAGGGTTTGACTAAATGTTAGGTTAAGGATTTGCATGTTCTATGAAAAAGATCTATGCAAAAAATTTACTGTCTGTAATTGTGCGGAGTAGCAAGCCAACAACAACAACAACAAAAACAACTACATAAATAATAATAATAATAATAATAATAATAATAATAATAATAATAATAATGTGAATGTGCCAACAAGAAGTGAAATCATTATTATACTAGAAGGCTATTTCAGTTAAAAATAGGTTCTTTAGCCTCAGAGTATTTTTTAGGTGTATCTCCCTACACTGTTGAAGAAGATGGAAACAGAGCAGAAATTGAAAGCGAAACACTACAAACATGAACAAGAAAATAACAAAGAGGAAACAGAATTTAAAGAAAAGGAAACGCATGATAACGCAGAGAGGCTAATGGGAAAAGATGAACAAAATGACAAAACCGGAACGCCAGTATAGCACCTATTGCACTTAAACGATAAGTGAATGCATTTGAAAATTAGAAAGACTAAAGACACATTTCAATACTTGATTTGGAGTTGTGACGGGAAAGCTTTTTTCTATCACACCGGAATACTTAGATATCTTCTTTATGTTCCAATGGTTAACAATTAAGGCATTGAACTGTGCATATTGTGACACTCCTTATATATATATATATGTGTGTATGGAAAGGTAGGGAGCTTCTTCCAATCTGTTGCAGAATTTAAGGCAGTTGATAGGTCTAATACATAGTAAACATTAAAGTCGCTGCATAGCGAAAATGTTGGAGGCATATTGTTTTGGGCTTGTCTGATGTGTCTGTATGCCTGTCTGTTAGTCACTTTTTAGCTTACCTGAGCCGAAGGCTCACAGGTGAGCTTATAGTATACCCATGCTCCGGCGTCCGTCCGTCCGTCCGTCGTCCGTCGTTCATAATTTCAAAGATCTTCTCCTCTAAAACCGCTTGGCCAATCAAAGCCAAACTTCATGTGGAGCATCCTTAGGAAGGGGGAACGAAAGTTTATATAAATGGTCCAGGTCACATGACCAAGTGGCCGCCATGGCTATAAATAGCAAAATCCTTTAAAAATCTTCTTCTGTAGAACCAGTGGGCCGATTTCCACGAAACTTGGTATGTAGCATCAGGGACTTGGGCCCATCATAATTTGTATAAATCATGACCCTAGGATGACCTTGACCTATTTTATGGCAAGGTCAACTTAGGTCGCCAATGCATTTGAATGGGAAAAAATGGTAAAATGCTATTTAATGGGTAAAACTTACTGGGAATGGGCAAATGGACAGAAGATTATTGTTAATGGAAAATTTTAGCCCCTGGGGGGTTGTCTGCCCCTGCCCCTGGGCTATATACATGTATATTTCCATAATAATGAAACATCTTCTCCCCTGAAACCGCTTGGCCAATCAAAGCCAAACTTCATATAGAGCATCCTTGGGAAGGGGGAAAGAAAGTTTATATAAATGGTTAAGGTCACATGACCAAGATGGCCGCCATAGCTATAAATAGAAAAAAAAAACTTTAAAAATCTTCTTCTCCAGAACCAGAAGGCCAATGATTTTGAAACTTGGTGTGAAGCATCAGTGACTGGAGTTCTACAAAGTATATATAAATCATGACCCTGGGATGACCTTGACCTATTTTACGGCAAGGTCAACATAGGCCGCTCATGCATTTGAATGGGAAAAAGTGTTAAAATGTCATTTGTAGGGAAAAACTTGCAGGAAATGGGCAAATGGACTTAAGATTGATGATTCTGAAAAAAATTGGACCCCAGGGGTCTGTCTGCCCCCACCCCGGGGCAATATACATGTATATTACAGTGATATTCAAAGATCTTCTTTTCAGAAACCGCTTGGCCAATCAAAGCCAAACTTTATGAGGAGCATTGTTAGGAAGTGGGAATGAAAGTGTATATAAATGGTCAAGGTCACATGACCAAGATGGCTGCCATGGCTATAAATAGCAAAAATCTTTAAAAATCTTCTTCTCTAGAACCAGAAGGCCTATGATTTTGAAACTTGGCATGAAGCATCAGGCAATGGAGCTCTACAAAATTTATATAAATCGTGACCCTTGGATGACCTTGACCTATTTTACGGCAAGGTCAACTTAGGTTGCCCATGCATTTGAATGGGGAAAATTGTTAAAATGTCATTTGAAGGACAAAATTTGCAGTAAATTGGTAAATGGACAGAGGTTTTATGTTTACAAAAAGAAATTGACTCCAGGGGTTGCTCTGACCCGGCCCTGGGGTTATATACATGTACATTACCATTCTAGTCAAACAAGTTTATTGTTTCAGGTGAGCGTTTACAGGACCATTGGTCCTCTGGTTGAAACTTTTGAATGATGCATACTAGGGTTTTGGAATTTCATGCTCATATTCCTCATAAAATATTAGTTGATGCATATTTTGTTCATGTCCGAGTTATGCCACTTTTATGAGTTGCATGTGAAAACAAAATTTGAAAATCTTGTGTGCAAGATATCTCAAAATGTGTTTTAGCTACAGTCTTCATATTTGGTATTCTGATTAGGGCTGAGGAGTAGATAAACTTTTGAAAAGTTGCTGTCAAATTTTGACAAAATTCCGGACTTTTTGATTTTTTACTCCATTTTTAACTTCCTCTGCAAAAAGCCTGCAGCCTGTTTCTGGATCGAGGTGAAAGCAGAGGCAACCTAGCAGCTACATCTGAAGACGAAATTTCACTTCATTCAAACGTAGTAAATGATTCATATCTACTGTGTCAGGTTAGGGGCAAGCATACAGTTGGGGGAATAGTGTTTTACAGACACGCATTTCTGGTTGTATTTTATCAATGCTGTCAGTTGAGTTTCAATCTTTATAGTTTTAATATATATTCTTCGTGATAGTGTATCAATCAAAGCCAATTTTTTAACAATGCTGTCAGTTGAGTTTCAATCATTATAGTTTTAATATATATTCTTCGTGAAAGTGTATCAATTAAAGCCAAATTTTTTAACAAACCCATACCAGGGAAAGGACAAACAAAATTTTAAAATTAACATGGTCAGACTGGTCACCTTGTAAGTTTCTTGTTTTGTGCTTTGATTTTTCTTGGAAGGTGTTCAATGCAGATGACATATTTGTGATCTGTCAGACTGACAACACAGCTTTAAATGGTATACTTCCTTTCTCATTGATGTCAAAATAGGTATTAAGGGAACGAATATACTATTTACTGTAAACATCACTAACCAGAATTATTGAAATATATATACTTTGCATTTTGAAATATATTATCTATTAATAAATTATTTATACAAGTATGTTTACTTTGATATTGAAACTGTGGCAACCACATACATTATTAAGAGATTATCATATGGCAATTTTCATATCATACCCCGTATCAACCTGAGACTTCCGTATCAGCCCGAGACTCCCATATCAGCCTGAGGGCCGAATGCCCGAGGGCTGATATGGGAGTCGAGGGCTGATACGGAAGTCGAGGGTTGATACGGGGTATGATATGAAAATTGCCATATCATGATCTCTTTATCATATATTTTTATTGAAAAAAAAAGTGTTTGATACAGTTCAATGCACAAAATGTTTCCCAACATAATGTCAAGTGGAAAAAAGAAAGAATGAAAAAAAAAATTCTGGTCACAAATTTTATTCAATAACATTTAACCATTAATACAGAAAATTCAAATACAAAAATTTGATTTATAAATTGAGAACAATTTACAACGTACTATTGAATAGAACAGAGCGCTCCGAATGTGGGGGTCACGTGAGATGTGATATGAGGTTTGGGGTGTGATATGGGGGTGTGATATGAGTCCATATCTCCCTAGGGAGATATGGATTTTGACAAATTTTGAACTGATACAGCTTTCGAGATATGGGGTGTGATATGGGGGTGTGATATGTGTCCATATCTCCCTAGGGAGATATGGATTTTGACAAATTTTGAACTGATACAGCTTTCGAGATTAGTGTCCCGATACGTGCATAGGACTTGCGCCTGTATCGCATATGTAAAAAGAACGTATTTTACAGTAAATATATGATAAGTATGTAAAATACTTTGACCGTGCCGCTTAATACCACGCTGTGCATATCCATGCGAATATTTCATGATGAGAAAATGGGTGACGTCAACATTCACGTGCTTATTTTTTGACTGCGTATCACCCCGCAACACTAACGGTTTATGCCTATCACATATCACATGTCTGCATTACGATAACTACTCTACCTAATAACAATATATGCGCTCGATCCAGTCACATGAGTTCAACCTGCACGGTCAAAGTATTTCACTCATACATTAATAGTTCAACTATCTGCCGCCACAACAAGGTCAAGGTTGAGCTCCACGCATTTTTATTTTATATACATTTTTTTCTGCTCAATTTTCACAAGCACTGATCAGAAAGCATTCAATATTATACCCTAAGGATGGTCGGGGTCGCTGGTAAATCTGAGAGTGGAAAGAATATCACTCAACACTGAAATGTTGTCTATACATGTTTATGTAGCCTGGCCCCAGGCTTCGAGTTTTAGCAAAGGTGAATTATTCTTAGACCCGTTTTCTGATGATTTTATCTCCCCTTCTAGGCAGAAACTCAAACTGTCGGGCCAGTTAGAAAAGTTTTGTCACTCAGTATTTGTTTTCATGTATGTGAAAAAAAAAAAAAAAAAAAAAAAAAAAAAAAAAAAAAAAAAAAAAAAAAACAGTAACGACTTAGTCTAATGTTTATGATATGACTCTGTATTTGGAAAATGTCTTGCCATAAAATTACATCTGTTCTCTAGCTACAAAATTGAAGGTGGCTTTAACAACATGTCATCAACTACAAGAATATGGGGTGATATCTAGAAGTTCGTTAGCAAACGATATAACATTTATAAATCATCATATTGTTCAGAAAACGTCGCGACGACTGACGTTTCCTACAATACTCGCTTGTTGCGGTATGCACAGAGATATGTTGCTCCAGGCATGAACCCCTTTAATGCTCGTGGCAATCTTCTCTGTCTTCCAACTTATATTCAAATTCAACCGTTTCACCTTTTCATCCATTTTCCCCCTGATCTCATGCTGTGGAATGTCACAAATGAAAGTCAAAGGTAAGCAATGATCAGGAATTGGCGCTGTCAGAAGGAAATTCGCACTACAAAAACCGTAGTGGGGAAAAACTGAATTGACAATCGGGCACCAACACAAAGAGAACTTATCATTTGCCGAGTGAGCGACTATTCCCTAGCTTAGAATATGAAAACGTACATAAGGTACAAACAATATAAAAAAAATATAACTCCAAAACACAACATAAAACCACAACAAAGAATCACCTTTGAACGGTCATTTATGTAAATACTCGAGGCTTTAATCGATTTGACGTCTACCTAACCCCAACCGCAGCTTCTTCAGTGGTTCACAACATTAAGTTAGCTGTTCGATTCTCGTGTCGAGTCTCTAACTACATGTATGAATCATCACAGGTTAACAAATCACAAATGAATCATCACAGGTTAACAAATACGCCTCGTACACCAAAATAAACACAATGAATCAAAACCGAGGACTTAGGGATACAATATGAAATGTAAATTGAAAAGCATGCATATTTTAGCTCACTTGAGCCGAAGGCTCACAAGGTGAGCTTATAGGAAGGCCAAGCTCCGTCGTCCGTCCGTCGTCGTCCGTCCACAATTTCAAAGATCTTCTCCTCTGAAACCGCTTGGCCAATCAAAGCCAAACTTCATGTGCAGTATCCTTATGAAGGTGGAACGAAAGTTTATATAAATGGTCCAGGTCACATGACCAAGATGGCCGCCATGGCTATAAATAGCAAAAACCTTTAAAAATCTTCTTCTCCGGAACCAGTGGGCCGATTTACACGAAACACGGTATGTAGCATCGAGGACGCGGGCCCATCATAGTTTATATAAATCATGACCCTAGGATGACCTTGACTTATTTTACGGCAAGGTCAACTTAGGTCGCCAATGCATTTGAATGGGGAAAAAAAAATGGTAAAATGCTATTTAATGGGTAAAACTTACTGGGAATATGCAAATGGACAGAAGATTTATGTTAATGGAAAATTTTAGCCCCTGGGGGGGTTGTCTGCCCCTGCCCCGGGGCTATATACATGTATATGACCATAATATTCAAACATCTTCTTCTCTGAAACCGCTAGGCCAAAATCAAAGCCAAACTTCATGTGGTGCATCCTTGGGAAGGGGGAATGAAAGTTTATATAAATGGTCAAGGTCACATGACCAAGATGGCCGCCATCGCTATAAATAGCACAAACCTTTAAAAATCTTCTTCAGAACCAGAAGGCCTATGATTTTTAAACTTGGTATGAAGCATCTGGGAATAAAGCTCTACAAAGTTTATATAAATCATGACCCTGGGATGACCTTGTCCTATTTTACGGCAAGGTCAACTTAGGTCTCCCATGCATTGGAATGGGAAAAAATAGGAAAATGTAAGTAAATGGCAGAGAACTTGCTAAAAGTGAGCAAATGGACAGAAGATTTATGTTTAAGAAAATATTTTGGGCCCAGGGGGTTGTCTGTCCCAGCCCCGGGGCTATATACATGTATATGACCATAATATTGAAACATCTTCTCTGAAACCGCTAGGCCAATCAAAGCCAAACTTTTTGTGGAGCATCCTTAGGACGAATGTTTGTATAAATGGTCAAGGTCACATGACCAAGATGGCCGCCATGGCTATAAATAGCAAAAACGTTTAAAAATCTTCTTCTTCAGAACCAGAAGGTCTATGATTTTTAAACTTGGTATGAAGCATCTGAAAATGGAGC
Organism: Rugalucina vietnamica; assembly: GCA_964017185.1. Classification (NCBI taxonomy): domain Eukaryota; kingdom Metazoa; phylum Mollusca; class Bivalvia; order Lucinida; family Lucinidae; genus Rugalucina; species Rugalucina vietnamica. The sequence continues at coordinate 53,188,796 of OZ024873.1, forward strand.
TCTACAAAGTTTATATAAATCATGACCCTGGGATGACCTTGACCTATTTTACGGCAAGGTCAACTTAGGTCGCCCATGCATTTGAATGGGAAAAAATAGGAAAATGTCATGTAATGGCAGAAAACTTGCTAGAAATGAGCAAATGGACAGAAGATTTATGCTTATGAAAATATTTTAGGCCCAAGGGTTATCTGCCCCTGCCCCGGAGCTATATACATGTAGATGATCATAATATTCAAACAGCTTTTTCTCAGAAACTGCTTAGCCAATCAAAGCCAAACTTTATGTGGAGCAACCTTAGGAAGAGGAAATGAAAGTTTATATAAATGGTCAAGGTCACATGACAAAGATCGCCGCCATGACTATAAATAGCAAAAATTTTTAAAAATCTTCTTCAGAACCAGAAGGCCTATGATTTTGAAACTTGGCATGAAGCATTAAGGGAGGTCTACAAAATGTGTATAAATCATGACACTGGGATGACCTTGACCTATTTCACGGCAAGGTCAACTTAGATCGCCCATGCATTTGAATGGAGAAAATTGTTAAAATGTCATTTGAAGGACAAAACTTGCAGTTAATTGGCAAATGGACTGAATTTTTATGATTTGAAAAAGACATTGGGACTCCAGGAGTTATTCTGACCCTGTCTTAGGGTTATATACATGCATTGTACCATTCTAGTCTAACAAGTGTATTGGTACATGTATATATCTCAGGTCTCAGGTGAGCGTTTACAGGACCATTGGTCCTCTGGTTACAATAACGCGCTTATATTAAAATCCAAATGCTTTAAATACGCACTTGAACAGGTGTCATGGCATGTGCAGAGCCGTACAATGTGTTACTTTTGAAATGTTCTTACATCTCGGCGTTATTTGAAATTTTGAAGTGCGAAACCTCGTCGAACAATGAATTGTTAATAAAGTACTCAACCTCATGTATTTTGAATGTAATTTTGCATACTGTTCCTAGTGATATCAGAATACATACTCATCAGTTTTCAGGCAATTACAATGAATGTTGTATTTTAGCTCACCTGAACTGAAGGCTTATTGGAGACCTTATTGGATAAGCAGGTACATGGACCGTTGTCCGTCCGTCAACATTTTCAAACGATTTCTCTGATGCCGTAAGGCCTACACATGTTGCATCTACAGGTGGTGGAACGAATTGTTGTGTTTTTGTTCCGATCAGATAACTCTGATTGCTAATTTAACAGCTATGACAACTTTTACTTTCCATAAACTTATAATGGGAAAAAGTGAAAATTGTCCATTTGTGCTATTCCTTGGAGATATTTGATTTTTTTTTTTTTTTTTTTTTTTTTTTTTTTTTTTTTGGGGGGGGGGGGGGGCAAAAATGTTAATTGAGAAGTCCTCTACGTTTCATATGAATTGTGTACTAATCGTTTATTTTGATTGGTTGCTTGGGCCCGTTAAATGGTAAATTTTCGAGAAAAAACTCAAAGATCTCCTCCTCAAAACCTGTTTGTGGGGATTAATTATACTAACAAGTTACCACGATAAAAACCATGAAGAGGTCAACACCACAATGAAAAAAAAAAAAAAAAAAAAAAAAAAAAAAACAGTAACTTTTTTGGTTTCAGACTTTTGGCTTTCCGTTAATCACAGTGTATATCCGAGCGTATGCAGAACAGACGGTTACGGAACGGACAGACGTTTACAGGAGCACGCGCTTTTTCGCGCCAAAAATGTTTTGTACAGTTTTTCATCCAAAACTGTACGCTTCGAATGTATTGTTATATCGGCCTTGCATGTCCATCTACTATCTTCCAAAACACCATAATTTCCGGCATGGAAGCCTTGTAGTTTAAGCAGAATTTTGTTGCTTAGCAACAAAAACATTACGGAGCGGAACAGTCTACAGATTCGTTTATGTTACGGGGCGGAACAGACGTAGCCTACGAAACAAACAGACGAATCAGCATACGGAGCGGTCACAGACGGCCATGAATACTACATGAACAACACTGTGATGTCAAATATAACACTTTGCGGCAACCTTCTGTATTGTAGCACTCGAACGTGACCAGATGGAATACACCTGGTGACCTGGATCAGCATCGTACATGTATCAGAATAGCATCGACTATGTTATGAAAACAAAACGTTGTTTGGGGGCAAACAGCAGATCAGAGAGAGAGGGGGGGGGGAGAGGTCCCGATAGCTCAGTGGTAAAAGCGCCCGCTTCGGGGGCGAGATGTCGTGGGTTCGCCCAGGCCGCGCCATATCAAATGCGTTAAAATGGTACCAATGGCTTCCTTGGTGCTCAGCATCACGGCTTTTCTTCTCCTTTAAATATAGTATCTCTAATAGTGCATATCTAACAATAAATTCTAAAATAAAAGACTGAAAAAAGTCTGAAAAGGTCCGATAATAAGACTCATGTCTGTTTTAACCGGAGGTCTATATGGAAGGCTGGCATTCGTGCTGAATACGTTAGTAATATAGAGACCCTAGAATTTCGGTCAAAGGAAAAGGTTCCCTGTTTGCATACTCAGTCCTTAAGCAAAGTCATCAAGCGAACACCCACCTCCGTACACACCGGCGGGAGTACTCTCCAAAGCATCGGTCATATATTCCAAAGTCTTTCCATATATGAATGATGCGTGAGAATCAGCCAAGACGCCGCAAAAGGGAGCTTGCGGCGGGAGATAAAATCTTTGGCGTGATTTGTAAGCATAAATGATTCTGTCGTGCATCTTACTTATTTGATTTACTCGCAGTTTATTACTATTTAGCCATGCTTGTGCATATTAACACGATGAAGCATCGGAATATGAACATGATGAAGCATCAAATGAATCCATGTTGTTATGACGTACGTTTCTATCCGTATTCTAAAGCTCGCCTACGTCTGTTCCGTTTCGTATGGAAATGCGTCATTTCGTCTGTTCCGCTCCGTAACAAACGACTGTACCGCCCCGTAACCATGAAATTACCATACGCTTCAGAAAAAAAAACAAATCTTGGCTATTTTTACTGGAAAACATATAAAATATTTAATGTCTGGTGGTTCAGGACATATTTAACTACATACGGACTAAATGCAAAAGGTTGACAATGGCTTATTTTGCAAGCAATCTCGACACACAGCCAAAAAAAAAAACAAACAAAATATGCCATTTTTCACACGTCTTGGGCAGTTATGGCGAACCCCCTGAAAAATCATTGTGCTCTTGAGCACAGACAACTAGACGGGTATGTATGCAACACATCTGCTCTAGTTTGGTCTCAATATTTGCATTAGTCACTTTAAAAGAACGGAAAAACATTTTTGGCTCGAAAAAGCGCGTGCTCCTGTAAACGTCTGTCCGTTCCGTAACCGTCTGTTCTGCATACGCTCGGATATACACTGTGTTAATGTATTTTTCATGATAGTGGCTTAAACCAAACCTCTTAATTGAAAACATACTTTTATAGACACTGTTCGTCATCAAACCTAGATGGATATCCACACGTATGCCCAGTGTTGGAGATACTCTTAAAAGGTAGTTTTAACATAAAAAACAAACAATTTTTATATGCTAACATTTATTATGTGGAGATAACAGATACTTTTTAAATTACTCTAATCCGAAGATTGCGACACCAGCAAACAGTTAAAACAATTGTAACACCAGCAAAATATTAAACCATTACGAAAACGTGCCCATGCAATATACAGAGATTGTTTCGGTTGTAAAAATTGAAAAAAATTCAATAGAAAAATTTTGATATTTTTCTTATTTTTGCTCAAAACCTAGATTGTGGGTACACGTTAGAACAGCCTCGCCGAGGCGGTTCTAACGAGTACCCACACTCTATGTTTTGGAGCAAAAATAAGAAAAATATGTATACCCCTGCAAACCCCAGTTTTACTATATAGAAGTGGGGTTTGGTGGGGGGGGGTATTTATTGCACGGACATGTTTTCCTGATATACATGTATCATGCTTAACAGTTCTACAACATGTGGCAAGGGTTGCCTTTATTGTAAACGTCAGCGCTTTCATTCTCATTTTTTGCGCAAAAGCTTCACCAAAAAGTAATTGAAAATTGCATTGTCTTTGTTGATAGTATTTATAACAACAAGGTATTTGCGTACACAATATTTATCAAGTTTCGCAAAACAAAAGCATTACGTGATTACATGAATGTCGGTATAGTAAATAAAAAATGTTTCTTTCCTTTCAATGAAAAGTCTGTTCCTGGAAGACTTTGGAAACTACTGTCATGTGTAAACCCAAATGAGTTTATTTTTCACCGTTGCAAACAAATGAAATAATAAATGCACATATTAATGTAAGAATGCAGTAAAAGCTTCAAAAATTGCAGGGAAATGCCATTAAATAATGTGGTACCTTGAGGACTTATGCATAATAATGTGCTCATATATCGTAATGAGGAAACATTTCTGCCGAGTTATTCAACACAAAAACCGGACAATTCAACCCGAAGTAAACTTTAACGCTAAAGTACCTCACAGGACACATACAAAAGCAAATCATTACGAAAACTTGCCCATGCAACATACAGAATTTTTTTTTCAGCAGTAAAAATTGAAAATTTCGATGGGGAATTTTTAATATTTTTAATATCTTTGCTAAAAACAAAGATCGTGGGTACACGTGAGAACCGCCTCGCCTGGCCGAGGCGGTTCTAACGAGTATCCACAATCTATGTTTTGGATCAAAAATAAGAAAAATAGGTATACCCCTGTATACATTCACTGGGGTATACTTTTCGTGGACATGTTTTTCTGGTGTGCTCTGATCTGCCTGATGAATTCCGCTACTTGGTGGAACCTTTAGTATTTTTCTCATTTAAAATGCCCTATCACCGTGCATTTGTAAGTAAAAGAATATTCCGACTTTTAGAAATGATATGAGCCGCCTCGTGGGAAAACCAACAATCTGCATATGCGAAAACAAAGGCGCAGATCAGCTTCGCGGTAACCGCGAAGCTGATCAGCGCCTTTGTTTTCGCTACTCGGATAGTACAATTCCTCTTCTACTTAAATCCGAAATTTCAAGCTTCTAGCTCTTTTCTGTGCTTGTACAGACCGGTTTGTGTCAGACCTGTTCGGAAACCACATTGTTGGTTTTCCCACGAGGTGGCTCATATAATTAAGATATCACCGTCATTTGCACCTGATCACCATTTCACTGATACACAGACCTTCTTTAGTCTTATAATAAATGAGCCACCTCGTGGGAAAACCAACAATGTGGTTTCCGAACAGGTCTGACACAAATCAGGCTGCACAGTCACAGAAGCAGGCTAGAAACTTGAAATTTTGGAGTTAAGTAGAGGAGGAATTGTACTATCCGAGTAGCGAAAACAAAGGCGCTGATCAGCTTCGCGGTTACCGCGAAGCTGATCTGATCCTTTGTTTTCGCTATGCAGATTGTTGGTTTCCCCATGGGGCGGCTCAAATAGATATACACTATCACAGAAATAAATAAAAGGTAAAAATATTTAAAACAAGTACTCATTTTCTGTTCGGCCTAGGACAACATTTGAAAAGTTTAAAAAGCACATTTGCGTAGACAGAGGTCCACCGGTTACTTCAGACATGTTTGGTACATGTAAAACTAAATACGTACGTATATTCAAATACAATAAAGCACTTAAAATATTAAGTAGTAAAAGTCAACATCACAAACGGCTCCTTGTTCCTGATTCAGTATGTCCATGAAAAACAGATTATCATTTATTTACTTTAAAAATTCCTTTTTGAGACATCATGATCCATCACATCGGTCGAATATAGTCTGATTGTTTTCAACTGGCCACTGCTACCTCGTTTTCGAGGCAGGCTTACTTACTTCTAACAGTTTCCATATCTACTGAAAAGTGCTAAGTTCACCGAACAACCTAGTTCTGTATAATTGAAGTCACATTCAGTCGATATCAAATTACTTTATTTGGTTTACAGAATCTGAAAAAAAAAGGAAACCTGCATAATAAACCTATTTTGAAATGAATCTGCTCAATAAAGTTTCACGTTGTATTTTGTTGTGGAATGATTCCCAGCAGTTATGCTAACTATGATAGAAGAGAAGAGAAGAAGAACTTTATTCCAATGCTATAGGTCTATCGGCCCTTGAGCACATACATGCAACAAGACATGCAATACGAACATAAACATTTAAAGACAACAGATAGTTTCGGTGGTATAAATGAGCAACTCATCACCAATAGTCATATATCTATTATATGCCTGCCCAAACATCACAATACATGTACCACTACCACAAGATAAAAACATCAACAGGTCAACACCACAATGTTTTTAAATCTCTTATAATGTCATACTTTTGGCTTTCCATCTATGCAGTTTTCCCTCTAGTGGCTTAAACCAAGTACATGTATCTTGTTTGACGTTATGACTTCTATGTAAACCGTTGAGGAATTTGTTTTTCGTTCCAGGTATTATGTATTCATGTAGTTATATTTGAGCGGCTTCATGGGAAATCCAACAATATACATAGGGGAAAACAGCTGCGCAGTAACTGCGAAGCTGATCAGCGCCTTTGTTTTCGCTACACTGATAGTACAATTCCTCTACTTTCTAAATCCAAAATTCCAAGCTTCTAACCATCTTCTGTGCTCGTACAGCTCGGTTTGTGTCGGACCTGTTCGGAAACCACATTGTTGGTTTTCCCACGAGGCGGCTCATTTGTTACCAAGAAAGCTTGTACTTGCCTAGTAGAGGTATGAAGGATAGCGTCTGTATGTGTCACTGTAGAGAGAACTCCTCGGTGTACTAATGTACAGGTCGTCAAACGATCGCTTAAGGGACTGAAACAGATATACAATGTCTTATTTCAATAAATGCCTTTAGCGCTGGTTTCAATAAACTGCCATTTTGAATTATATAGTTAGTTTTATATGTACGGCTTTCAGATGATCGTATCACAAATGAGATGACCCGGGTCTATTAACATTTGAACGTGTCTGAACTTAAAAATCTCAAAATAATAAGTATGTTTCGTAACTATATGTTCTGCAAGAATGTGTGCAGCATAAGCTCTACTTGACTGTAACATTAAAGTATTTTCAGGAGAAGAATTAAATAAGCTTTAAGCTTTCATTCTAATCCTAAGTATTGCATGTAAATGTATGATTTATATATATGTATGTGATTTATTTGAATAAATATGTTTAAACTAAAGTATTATACGACGTGATTAGGGCTTACCGATGGATAGTTGTAGCGATATGACGTCGTGCTGAGTGGTTCCAACACTGATCGCCCCAGGTAGGACCTGTAAGGGCTCACAGATCGGGGTCGCACGGGCACGTAGGTGGAGGTCAGTCGGTCGGCTTCTGCGTCTGTAAAGCAAATGGAACTTGTACACCTCAACCTCTTCATAATGCGGTTGGTTACGACCTGGGTTTTGATATAACGCGGGCCAGTCCTGAGCCCCAAATGGTTAGTGTAGACTAATTTGGGTACATCTTTAAATTTTACTCTTGTAATAACGTGAATTTGATAGCTAACGTGGAAGTTGTCGGACTTCAACAATAGTAACTGTTACAAAGAGCTGTCTTCAGGGTTTCTCAAAAGGAAAGATATACGAGCCGCCTCGTGGGAAAACCAACAATGTGGTTTCCGAACAGGTCCGACACAAACCGGTCTGTACAGTCACAGAAGCAGGCTAGAAGCTTGAAATTTCGGATTTAAGTAGAAGAGAAATTGTATTCTTGCACACCAGATAGAGAAATCCTGTGTTTTACCCCATGTGAGAAATTCTTATCTCACCCTCGTTATCTCACCCCGGTCCACCCTGCGTTCAAGTGTTCTTTTATAACATTGGTTGTATAGGACATCACGTAATTACGTCGCTAAGCGCATACGTCACAATGACGTCAAAACGTTTTAGTTCAAAATGGTGGACGCCGCGATTGTAGCATTTTTCTAGGTAAATAGTATAAAAATCAAGCTTCGCCGCATTAAGGTGTGCAAGAAAAAGAATCCATCATTCGTGTCAGGTATGGATAGACAAATCTGTCCCTCGGGTCACAATTTGGCATCACTCGGCGAGCCTCGTGATGCCAAAATGTGACCCTCGGGACAGATTTGTCTATCCATACCTGACACTCATGTAAGATTCTTATACTATCCGAGTAGCGAAAACAAAGGCGCTGATCAGCTTCGCGGTAACCGCGAAGCTGATCTGCGTCTTTGTTTTCGCCTATGCAGATTGTTGGTTTTCCCATGAGGCGGCTCATACATGTACCGGTTTTCCCTTTTGACGTATGAAATATGGGACCATGTCCATTGAGAATAAATTAAGCTTGCCGTGAAATTGATGCGGAAAATATATTTAACCAAAATACTAAAAAATCCTGATGATGATGATAAATGTATGGATATATATTAATTTGTTTATAAATTATCAGAATTAAATCGGCCTTCTTTATTAATTGGTGTGGCACAGAACTGTCTGTTAAGTAACTTACCAGAGTAATATGTGTCGTATCTACTTTTGCGTAGGCAGGATCGTAACTGAAAGTCGAAATACAAGAAACATCATTTGAGCCGCCTCATGAGAAAACCAACAATCTGCATATGCGAAAACAAAGACGCAGATCAGCTTCGCGGTAACCGCGAAGCTGATCAGCGCCTTTGATTTCGCTACACGGATAGTACACTTTCTCTTCTTCTTAAATCCGAAATTTCAAGCTTCTAGCCTGCTTCTGTGACTGTACAGGCCGGTTTGTGTCAGACCTGTTCGGAAACCACATTGTTGGTTTTCCCACGAGGCGGCTCATTTATTAGAAAGTCATGCCCGAAAACACCTATTGTTGGGACAGAAAGATGCTGTGGTAAATCTGTGCATGCCTTTTTAGCTATTGGATGCAATGTGTTGCTAGTTTATACGGGTATCATTGTAAACGTCAGTTATCTAGTAGCGTGCCTTTGAATCATCTTGTTATAGTGGTCTTTTCCTTGTTTTGGTAGGTATTCTTGCTGATGTGAGCAATATCTGAATCAAGGAGGTATGAATAAAATTATACTCACCGGGGATGGTGATCTCGATCTAAAACAAAGAATATAAAACAATATAAGAAATTAATTAAATAAAGCCGCTATGCTCGGCGCCAACGTGAATTACAAGCATTGTTTCAGAAAGTGTTGCCCATGACTTCCATGTAAAGTTATTTTACCATGCCTGGACGTGAAATGTTGACATTTTCAGTGTATCGCCGTTGTCTAAACTTCTTAACGCTTTGAATTAATTTAACATCATTTACAATAGAACGGAAGAAAATAAATCATTGACGTTTAAAATGTAAGATACCTTGTTCTGGTTAGTGATCTACTTCTAGACAGGGAGCGGGGTCGTCGTGTCAGACTCAGGGGTCGCGTCAGTGACCTTGACCTTGAGCGGGCTCTTCTAGTTCTAGTTATCTGAAATCAAGACACACACGAGATAACACCGAGCATACACACATTGTTCAGATCCATTTTTTGAAATTGTTTGTAACGTTCATTCCGGATTTTTCATTCATTACATGGGGCGTTCTTTAGCAAAATACAACCGCGCAAATACCAGCTTACACGCCTACCAAACGATCCGATTCTCAACCGATGGTTTAGACGGAAAATCAATCGGAGCAATGTCCGGTTGAGCATCGAAGAACCTAAAAAGGTAAACAATTGTTGCATGCTCTGTGTTGTTTGATTAATAACTTTTCTTCCAGGGCGAAAATCAAAAATCGGAGAATTGTGTACAGTGTCTTACATATTCATACATCTGTAATGTAAACATGAGGTCGGGGAATTATTGCATTTTGTCTGAATCCATTTCAGCGTGATGAAGGTGTACTAGAAACCGACAGAATTGTGTAGAAAACGGGTGTGTTTTAGGCTATATTTACACTTTTGTGTTGTGTTTCAGGGTAATTTATATACCGCTGATCAAGACTGAGTCGTGCAAATGTCACTTAGATTTGCATGTCCATTCAGCCGAAGCAATTGGCACAATATCTTAGAAAAAGACTCTGAAAATTTTGGTTGAGCATCGGATAATCAAAAATGATAGGGAAATTAAGTTGCGCCATTTGACCATTGTTTACATTCATCGCTCACAAATGTGTTTCAGGAATGTCACATTAGTGCACACAGAGTACTTATTCCTAAATTTGCCACTCTCAACTCTGATTTTTCCTAACTATCCAAATATATTAGCCGCAAAGTACCAAATACATGTAAAACGGTGTATTTTGTGAATGGCAGTCCACAGGCTGGTTCGCATGACTCAAACGGTACTAAAATTAGTGAAAATTCCCTTTTTTACCGAAAGAAAATATCAGGTTTTGATTTTTTCTGTGGTTACGCACCGGAGTATTCGGTTAAGCATCGGAAGTTCGAAGAAAATATTTTCCAGTCTTTATGTGATTCTGGGCTGTAAAAACATGGTATAATGACCCATGTGCGTTAAGTATACATTGTTGGTGTGATTTTAAATGACTTGAGAAGTTAACACATTGCTGTGTACCACTTACAGGTATATAGGTTGTAGTAACTTGAATATAAGCGAAGGATTGAAACCTAGTTTCACTTTCCATCACAAATTTAAAATACAAAACGACATAAAGGACATAAATGCACAATTTAGTATGTGTTACAAAGGCGTATCGCTCCGCGCATATAGCTGTGGTCACGCATAGGAGTATCTAGTTGAGCATTGGACCATATTTTTCTGTCATAATGAACTATAATCAACATAATTTATCAAGCCGTATAGTATCATTGAGCAAGAATACTAAATCACTGAACGCATTGGCTTTATCCTGGCATGACTAAACTTAGTGACTGGGGAAATTAGTTAAAATGATCTCTGTTATTGTAACTTTTCCTTGATTTCTCTTGAAAGCTATAAAGGCCAATCTGTATTCACTGTGGCTTCTCTCTAATATGATGTCCATTTTTTTTAAATAAGAAATTGAATTTATATTTTCAGATTCCAACATGTCTGAGCCAAAAGCGTCAACGTCCGCTCAACACCAATGCGACACTTGTCAGTAAATATTCTCCAAATCCAGCTATTTGCAGCGTCACATCGGATCTGTTCACAACGCTCAAAGTGCAACATGTCAGTTCTGTACGAAGTCAATATGTAAATCTAATCTTAAAAGGCACGAGGACCTTGTACATCGGAAAATAAAACCGCACAAGTGCAATGAATGCCAAAGTGAATATGATACCAAAGAACACCTTGACAGCTATAAGAGGAAAAGAACATTCTTTGCCTAAACTTCAATGTGCATATTGTGCCAAATCATTCACATACATAAGTAACTTACACCAGCACCTAAGGATGTGTGCGAGTAATCCAGAAAAAAAAAAAAAAAAAAAAAAAAACAACAGAAAGCAGGTCAGATGCATTAAATGCAAAAAGACATTTCTGTCAAATAAATATCTGCGGGCCCACGTTAAAAGCATGCATGTTCAGAGACAGAAAGCCATGTGCGAGGTATGTGGGCAAGAATTCGCCATGATGGGGTCATTGACGCGTCACATGGGCAGGAAACATAAAGACAATCAAAATTAGACGAAGATGTATATCATTGCGCTATACATTGTGTTATTTTATGTTGAGTTTGTACGACGAAGGAATCGTGTTAATTATAGATCATTTCTGACCACAGGCGCTCAACGACTATACTTTTTTTCTTTGTCACCCGTTTGGAAACCCTAACGACACGTTCATGCAATACCTTTACCCTTAAAACCTTTTCCATCATTTCTCAATCAACCTTCGTATATGGGCTACTATCAAAAAACTTCCGGTACTGTCATGGCGGGGTAGAAAATTTTTGGCGCTGTCTAAAAGGTTTACTTATATGATTGTTACGAGCATTTAAAGGACACTCGATTTCAATATATCATAAACTATGAACTAGTGTCATCAAAACTGTCTATCTGAGTGGTGTATTCCATTAAAATTGTTGCTATAACGAACTTTTTGTTGCCGTTTGAAACGTAAACAAAGGCTTGGACAATTCGTTCCATCACTGATTTCTATGGGAGGGAGTAAAACCCGGGACCAACGCCCAGGACCCGGGACCAATTTTTATTGGCACCAAAAAGGCATTATATATGCAGATAACTACATGAAAACTAGAAAGAGTTTTCAGAGGAAAACATATGTCCCCCCTCTCTGCCCCAACCCACTTTCAATTTTGTAAATTTTTACATATAACCCTGAAAAATATATACCAACAGACATTTTAAATTAAAACCAATATATACCAACAGGCATTTTAAAATATCACGTTTCAGCTTTCCATATTTATAAAGTTTGAAGTTTCACAAAATTTACCCATCTACAATCCCAAATCAATCCTTGCTGGTATCAACTAATATGCAAAGTTTGAAGAAAATCGGTAAAAAAACACTCAAGTTAGAGAGCGGAAACGAAACAAATGCAATTTTTAACCTCAATCAAGGGCCATAACTCTAAAGTCATTTGACAAAATTTGCCCATCTACAATCCCAAACCACTCCTTGCCAGTATCAACTCATATGCAAAGTTTGAAGAAAATCGGTCAAAAACTACTCAAGTTAGAGAGCGGAAACGAAAAAAATCCATTTTTTAACCTCAATCAAGGGCCATAACTCTAAGGTCGTTTGACGAAATTTACCCATCTACAATTTCAAACCACTCCTTGCCGGTATCAACTAATATGCAAAGTTTGAAGAAAATCGGTCAAAAACTACTCAAGTTAGAGAGCGGAAACGAACAAAATGCAATTTTTAACCTCAATCAAGGGCCATAACTCTAAGGTCATTTGACGAAATTTACCCATCTACAATCCCAAACCACTCCTTGCCGGTATCAACTCATATGCAAAGTTTGAAGAAAATCGGTCAAAAACTACTCAAGTTAGAGAGCGGAAACGAACAAAATACAATTTTTAACATCAATCAAGGGCCATAACTCTGAGGTCGTTTGACGAAATTTACCCATCTACAATCCCAAACCACTCCTTGTCGGTATCAACTCATATGCAAAGTTTGAAGAAAATCATTCAAAAACTACTCAAATTAGAGAGCGGAAACGAACAAAATGCAATTTTTAACCTCAATCAAGGGCCATAACTCTAAGGTCATTTGACGAAATTTACCCATCTACAATCCCAAACCACTCCTTGCTAGTATCAACTCATATGCAAAGTTTGAAGAAAATCGGTCAAAAACTACTCAAGTTAGAGAACGGAAACGAACAAAATGCAATTGTTAACATCAATCAAGGGCCATAACTCTAAGGTCGTTTGACGAAATTTACCCATCTACAATCCCAAACCACTCCTTGCCGGTATCAACTCATATGCAAAGTTTGAAGAAAATCGGTCAAAAACTACTCAAGTTAGAGAGCGGAAACGAATGGAGCCACCTGGATTTTCAAAGTTAATTGACCTTTGTGACCTTGAAAATTAGGTCAAGGTCACCGAAATCTAATCACTCCATTCGGCTGTCCCAATGAAGTTTCTGTGCCAGTTTGGTCTAAATCCATCAAGTGGTTCAGGAGATAATGTGCAGACAAAAAGCTACGCCGACGACGCCGACGACGCCGACGCCGACGCCGACGGGATCCACACCAAAAACAATATGTCCCCCACCCCTTCGGAGGGGGGACATAATTACACCATATATAGTTGAAAGGGTCTTCTCAAAGATCCAAATATTTGTTTTCCAAAATCATTCAAAATTTTTGGGATTTTGACCAAAATATAGGACACCGTCGAGGAATTTAGACCCGGGACAAGTTTTTGCGGTATTGACGATGTTAGGAAAATTGCAAATTTTGTCATTTTAATCATATGGTAAACAATTATTTTTATGTTTTGCTATCTGATAATATATCAAAGAAAGCTAGAATGAAAAAATCCGCAAAAAATCTCACAAATGTTTCAGAAAATTAGCCCGGGACCAACCCGGGACCAATCCGGGACCAAAATCAAAATTCCTATAATTCATTGTTTGCGTTAGTCGTTGTCATACATAGATGTAATTTGTTTATCATTTGAGATGTGTGGGAGTTAGTAAGGGTCAGAAATGCTCATGGGTATGCATGAGGGTATGAGAAGTGTACGAAATAACATTCGTTCAGTGTCCAGTGAATTTAGGCATCATGCAAATTGTTATGTCCCATTGCACCACTCATTCATTCGAGATTATCGATGATGCGTAGCTTCTATAAATAGCACAGCTATTCGATACAATGTTTCACATATGTACAATCTCTGACATACTGCGTCAGGGAGTCGACTCTTTGGCTCAGTGGTTAGAGCATTGGATTTCTACCCCGGCGGTCCGGGTTCGAATCCCATCTGGGACGTGGGATTTTTTTCAAACTATGCATCATTTCTTAGTTACGAATTTTCATATTCGTAAGAAAATATACATTATATAGTGTTACAAAGTTAGGAAATAAGTAATTTTAAAACCTGATTTTTGGTCCCGTGTAGATATTATCATACCATATTTGCAATAAATTTCAATTTTATTTTCCTTGGTATCTCTGAACATGACAAAACATGAAATGAAATGATTGGACTAGACATTGCTCACAATAATTTATATTTACAGTCGGGGAACTCAAAGTATGGCCAATATAACACCTAAGTTCTTTCAAATGTTGCAAACATTCTATATAAATTCATTGATGAATTGTTAACTTCTTTGTGAAGTAGTGAAGAGATTACCCTATCATCTTGCCAACATAAAAATAATCTTCCTGACAATTTTCATGTGGTGATTGATTTATAAAGCAAGCTAGATTGGTACACAATTGAAATCAGCAGATTTGGCCACCTATTGTTGGTTCTCTTCAGGGTTGACCAGAGCAATTAATTTGCAATTGATTTGGATTGTGGAAAAGTAGGAAATTTAAGTTTGGCCACCCTAACCAATTTAAACATTAAGAAATAATAGAAGAATCATTCAGTAACTTTGGCCATAATTTGTCTTCTTTTGGTGTAAATAAATTGTATGTTCAGTATCACAATAAATCTACACGTTGTGGTTATTTTGGTCCCGTGTTTGTCCCGGTCCCGGGCTGATTTCCTCCATAATTTTAATAAATGTCAACGCTGATTTTGCATTTTATCTTCTTTAATAGCATAACAGATGGAAACTCATGAAAATGAATGTATTTCAAGCAAGTGAAACGGTTTTAAAGGGTAAAATTGAGATTAAATTGACATCGCATTGGTCCCGGGCTGACTTTCTCCTACATTTATGAGATTTCTTCACGGATTTTTTCCATTATAGTGTTCTTTGACATGTTAACAGATGGCAAAACATAAAAATAGTTGTATATGAAGAGATTATAATGGCCAAAATCACGATTTATCGGACATCGTCAATATCGCAAAAACTGGTCCCGGGGTCTAAATTCTTGGATGGGGTCCTATATTTTGATCAAAATTTCAAAAACGTCGAATTTTTCGGGGGAAAGACGATATACATTATTGAAAAGACCCTCTAAACTACACATGGTCCAATTTTTATCTTAGTTGTTGCACACAAAATGACTTTTTTGATGACCTAAAAATTGGTCCCGGATTTTAGTCCCGGGTCCCGGGCGTTGGTCCCGGGTTTTACTCATTCCCGTTTCTATATATACTGCATCACCCACTGCAGACATTGATACGTCTGTACACATTTTTATATATATGCATGCTGCCCAATTATATGTTTCTCTAATGGACAAAATTAATTAGGAGAAAGTATTTGGTTTTCTCAGCAAAGCCCAGTAACTCGGCTCTATATTTTAGTACTAGACACAAAAGATTGTTAAATAGTTGAACTTAGAGGTGTAGACTAACGAATGTGTGTACTATGTATGCCCTTGACCTGGCAATAAAAGTGTTCTTTGTTCCAAGTGATTTAATAATGATCCATTTGTGACCCTGTAGTATATGATTATGCATTAATCTAATGCTGAAAGTTAGTGATCCGGTAATGATTGGTTACAATGTGATTCAAAGGTGATCCGTTAGTATGATCCAGTAATGATTTGTTACAATGTGATCTAAAGGTGATTCGTTAGTATGATCTGTTGGTGATTCGTTTGTGTTTCATTAATGATCCGTTTGTGATTGTTTAGTGTGTTGTTAGTGATTATGAGATGATCCGTTGCGCAAAACGACCACCCCAATATATTTAAATAAGTGATCCGTTAGCTCATTTGCATGGCAAATTTAATCACTAACAGATCATTAACGAATTATGATTCAAGTATGATTCATTGGGGTGATCTTAGGTCCATTTATTTTTGTTTGGGCGTGATACATTTGTAATCCAAGATTCATAGCTATTACATATATATTTCCATATTCATATGTTCTGATTTTTTTTCTCACTCCTTTTTAGACTCATGTAGGCCTATGAGTGATTATAGTTTGACAATTATGTTGTATTCATAAATTTTGAAGATCAAACTTTGAAAATGTTACTTCATAAACGTTGTGTAAAATGTATATACGTTTGCTGTCTGTAGTACCCCCGGGGCAGTACCCAAGTCAAGGAAAGGACCATTATAGGCCTAGCCTACTGATTCTTGTTTATATTCTATTTGTATGCATGAATGTATGTATATAATATGTAATCATGAAATTTCTAATAAATAAAAAATATGGGCTACTATATAGTATATACTATATAGTAACCTATTGACGAGGGTTGAATAAGGATGATAAAAAGGTTTTAATGGTAAAGTAACTGTATAACGGTATCGTTAGGGTCTCCAAACGGGCGCAAATGTAAAAAAAAAAAAGGTACAGTCATCGAGCGCATGTGTTCTAACAGGAAGGGAGGTCAATTTGTTGTGAATAAAAAGAAAATGTTATTCCAGTAATTTGACACAATAAAATTACTAAATATATATTGATATAGCAATGATATACATCTTCGTCTAATTTTGATTGTCTTTATGTTTCCTGCCCATGTGACGCGTCAATGACCCCATCACGGCGAATTCTTGCCCACATACCTCGCACATGGCTTTCTGTCTCTGAACATGCATGCTTTTAACGTGGGCCCGCAGATATTTATTTGACAGAAATGTCTTTTTGCATTTAATGCATCTGACCTGCTTTCTGTTTTTTTTTTTTTCTGGATTACTCGCACATATCCTTCGGTGCTGGTGTAAGTTACTTATGTATGTGAATAATTTGGCACAATATGCACATTGAAGTTTAGGCAAAGAATATTCTTTTCCTCTTATGGCTGTCAAGTTGTTCTTTGGTGCCATATTCAGTTTGGCATTCATTGCACGTGTGCGGTTTTATCTTCCGATGTACAAGGTCCTCGTGCCTTTTAAGATTAGATTACATATTTACTTCGTGCAGAACTGACATGTTGCACTTTGAGCGTTGTGAATAGATCCGATGTGACGCTGCAAATAGAATATTTTCTGACAAGTGTCACTATGGTGTTGAGCGGACGTCGATGCTTTTGGCTCAGACATGTTGGAATCGGAAAAGTCTTATATAAAAAAAAAGGACATCATATTAGAGAGAAGCCACAGTGAATATAGACTTGGCTATATAGCTTTCACGAGAAGTCAAGGAAAAGTTACAATAACAGAGATCATTTTAACTAATTTCTCCAGTCACTAAGTTTAGTCATGTCAGGATAAAGCCAAGGCGTTCAGGGATTTAGTATTCTTGCTCAATAATACTACACGGCTTGATCAATTATGTTGATTATAATTCATTGTGACAGAAAAATATGGTCCAATGCTCAACCAGATACTCCTATGCGTGACCACAGCTATATGCGCGGAGCGATACGCCTTTGTAACATATACGAAATTGTGAATTTATGTCCTTTATGTCGTTTTGTATTAATTTGTGATGCAAAGTGCAACCAGGTCTCAATCCTTCGCTTATATTCAAGTTGCTACAACCTATATACCTGTAAGTGATACACAGCAATGTGTCAACTTCTCAAGTCATTTAAAATCACACCAACAATGTATACTTAACGCATAAGGGTCATTATACCATGTTTTTACAGCCCAGAATCACATAAAGACTGGAAAATATTTTCTTCGAACTTCCGATGCTTAACCGAATACTCCGGTGCGTAACCACAGAAAAAATCAAAACCTGATATTTTCTATCGGTAATAAAGGGAATTTTTACTATTTTTAGTACCGTTTGAGTATGTGCGAACCAGCCTGTGGGCTGTCATTCACAAAATACACCGTTTTACATGTATTTGGTACTTTGCGGCTAATATATTTGGATAGTTAGGAAAAATCAGAGTTGAGAGTGGCAAATTTAGGAATAAGTACTCTGTGTGCACTAATGTGACATTCCTGAAACACATTTGTGAGCGATGAATGTAAACAATGCATGGTCAAATGGCACAACTTAATTTCCCTATCATTTTTGATTATCCGATGCTCAACCAAAATTTTCAGAGTCTTTTTCTAAGATATTGTGCCAATTGCTTCGGCTGAATGGACATGCATATCTAAGTGGCTTTTGCACGACTCAGTCTTGATCAGCGGTATGTAAATTACCCTGAAAAACAACACAAAAGTGTAAATACAGCTTAAACACACCCGTTTTCTACACAATTCTGTAGGTTTCTAGTACACCTTCATCACGCTGAAATGGATTCAGACAAAATGCAATAATTCCACAACCTCATCTTTACACCACAGACGTATGAATATGTAAGACACTGTACACAATTCCCCGATTTTTGATTTTCACCCAAGAAGAAAAATTATTAATCAAACAACACAGAGCATGCAACAGTTGTTTACCTTTTTAGGTGCTTCGATGCTCAACCGGAAATTGCTCTGATTGATTTTCCGTCTAAACCATCGGTTGAGAATCGGATCGTTTGGTAGGCGTGGCTTAGCAATTCACAAGTTTCAGACATCTCAAAATCAATTGTCAAAGACAAGACATTGACAGTTCACAACAGTCACCCAGGTGCAATTCAAATATAGAAAAAGTTGTTCAATTTTTCTAAAATAGCCAAAAGCTGTCAAACAATCACCTTGGTCTGTTTCATTATTTTCGAACAACCAATGAAAGTTTTGAAAAGAGAAATCAACATCTGTCAATTCTATCTTACTGTGACCAATCAGAGATATAATAAGGTGATGATGTATATTTCAAGGTAGATGCAAATATTGGACAAGACATTACGAAAACATGCCCATGGAATATACAGAGATTTTTAAAGTTGTAAAAATGAAAATTTTCATTAGAAAAATTTTGATATTTTCTTATTTTTGCTCAAAACATAGATTGTGGGTACACGTTAGAACCGCCTCGGCGAGGCGGTTCTGACGAGTACCCACAATCTATGTTTTGGAGCAAAAATAAGAAAAATAGGTATACCCCTGCAAACCCCAGTTTTACTATATAAAAGTGGGGTTTAAGGGGGTATATATTGCACGGACATGTTTTCCTGATGAAATGTCAATAGTTCATAGATGCTTGAAACACCTGAATTGCTGATCTTCTATTTACGTGTAAATATCCACTACGATTATTGTTAAGCGATTTGCATCTTTCGAAAGAAGGCATTAGCAACGAACAAGAACTGGCACCAGCAGATCCCCAAATCCTAGAACTTGATGGTAACAAACTTGGTGGCGCTTTATACATATTCAAGTGTATACTTTCGTAGACAAAATCCGCAATAAGCGAAAATGGGCCGCCGCACAAGAAATGCAACAATTGCATATGCGAAAATAAAGGCGCAGATCAGCTGATCAGCGCCTTTGTTTTTCGCTACACAGATAGTGCAGTCACTCTTCTTCTTAAATCTGAAATTTCAAACTTCAAGCCATCTCCTTTGGCTGTACAGACCGTTTTCTGTCGGACCTTGTCGGAAACCAAGTTTGTTGGTTTTCTCATGCATGTAGTCTCCATTTTACCTCTGCTACGTCCAGAGTGTCGAAATATGAGTCTCTTATGATTGTTGAGCTAGATGTGAACTCTACTCGAGGTGAAAGGCCCTGGAAACACAAATCACGTGCGTGTAACAATTTTAGCGAAATTCTGGGGCCAGGTGTTCAAAACTAACGACGTCGTTAGTTAACGTTTCGTTAAAATTTCAAACATTAATATTACAAATACACTGTTATTTTTTGTTGAAAAAATGTGAGAATCCTTTGCACTGCAAAGGATTCTCACATTTTTTCAACAAAAAATAACAGCGTATTTGTTACTTTAGCTGATATTTGCTAAACAAAATGTTTTAACGATATCGTTAAGCTAACGATGCTTTAAACAACTGGGTCCAGGATGTTGCAAATAATTATGTTTTGCATGTTGCTAGAACACACATGGTATTTGACAAGTTTGACATCACGGTCATCCTGGTGTTGTATTATCAATTTGACGTTTCACCACTAAACAATTCTGATTCTGATTCAGACTTTAAGCTGTAAAACATTAACTGATTTGACCACGGAGACTTTGGATTTTACTAGCCTTTATAATATTTTAAACGATTACGATTAAACATAAAACGAAACTACATGTTCTATAATAAGAATGATGAAAGTACATTCGTTCTCTATATAGCTATGTAACTGGCGTTTGGGGTTCTCTCAATGGAACCATTAGTTGGTAATATTTGAACCACTTGCATCAATGCCACTAATATTGTTACCATTTGCACCAATTTTGTTACCAATGTCGCCATTGGTAGTGAAATTGGTGTAAATGGTACAAACGCTACCAACAAATGGTACAATTGGAGAACCCCGAATACACCCATACATATACTCACAGACAGTGGATAAGCGACCGACTTATCAACGAGTAAGAGCTCCCTGAGTCCACTGCTGTAGTTGGGCCAGATAGTGCGGTAAGGGTAGAGGAAATCAAGGATCGGGACCCTGATGGAAGCCAGTCGGATGTCACTGGTGCCATATTCAGATATCTGTACCAGCTCGACCTCTACGTCCTCATCTGCAACGAGCGGCGCATTTACCCATATATGGCGAATAGTCTTGCTCATCATTATCATTTGGATGAGTCCACTCTCATTTTAGGGGCGTCAGAATTTATTTATTTATTTATTTATATTTATTATTATTATTATTATTAACATTATTATTATTGCCGATTATTATTATTATTATTATTATTATTATTATTATTATTATTATTGCCGATGGATTTCCTCTCGGCATTATTATTATTATTATTATTATCATTTTTGCCGATGAATTTCCTCTCGGCAATCAGAATAGTCCAAGGTGGAACGGCGCGTTCTATACTGTTTGTGTATGTCCCATAAACAAAAAAAGACGCCGGGCTTATGCGAGTTATCGTTCCGCAACGTTCTCAATGCCACGAAGTTTTCAGAAACAAAGAGCCTGTGGAATTAGAATGAATAAAAAAAAGTCTCGAATATAAAAGACGAAGCAGGCTGGTCGTTTTCAACCACTACTAGGCGAATTATGGTTACAGCAAAAATCTTGAGAGGTGAATGCATATGTGTAATCATGCAAATAAAGCTTTAAAATGGCTAATGCTGATTAGGGCTTACCCCAGTAGGCACATGACGTCAGAATGACGTCAGATCAACGTCGATGCGACGTCATGACGTCGCATCGATGTTGATATGACGTCATTTTGACGTCATGTGCCCGCTGGGACGTTGTCGCTTTACATATAATTCAATTAATAGCGTATATGACGCTCTAGAGATTGCTGTTTAATTTAGCTATTAAGGAAGTTCGCTGCTAACATTTGACATTTCGGAACTTCTGATTTTTATTTTGTTGAATCTCGTAAACAGTTGTAGATATTTTCCTAATATTTTATATTTGAATACATATTGATAATATGCATTGAATGAGTCATGAAAACTATCAATCTAAGGAACTTCATTTTTTCACCCCATTTTGTGCAACATTTTAGAAAATTTTAACGGTCAGCCAGATTTAGGGGGTAGGGTAGATTAAACTTGAATATTACACAACTTCAAATTTCTTGCACTGATTTGATGTTTGTTTTAGAAGAAGTAGGTATATACAAGGTCTGTTTTTATCAGTATCTCTTTCTTTGGTGTTCTAGTTTTACAATGTTGGGTGGTTTTATGATATGTGGTATAAGAAATAAAACAGCCGAAAAAAGGCTTAAAAGGGCGATTTTCAAGTTGTTGGTTTTCCCTTATATGCACACTAGCATATATACTGACGGACAAAAGAAACGCTACATATGTTACTTTAAGAATTTCGTGTAATCTATCTTATTTATTTCAAAACAAATTTGATTAACGATACATTTAGGGGTTTTAGACGGTTAATCGACGAATGTGGAATATGCAAATGCGCTACGAATATTGCGTTAAGGCAGTTCGCAGGTCGTTCAGCGTCTGTGGTCTCTGTTGACGTTTACGGACCCTTCTATCCCAAGATCCCATAAGAGCTCCATCTGCGAAGATTTGGTGACAGGTATTGTTATGGTTACACCGGAAGTAACATTAATGTTGTTTCGCCTGAGAAAGTCCGTATTGTATGCGTTGACGTAAGTGACGTTGCGTCATAAAAGGAGCACGATTTGGTCTACGTGGACGTGAACCAACTGCTGTTTGTCGACGTAAAACGTTTCTCGAACTAATCCAACGACAACAGGGACGATGTGCAGCAATCGTTACATCATTTGCAAAGCTAATGCGTAAATGACGTAATCAAATGTAGTGATCATGCACTTGTGACGTAACTCATGGCCTATGAGATCTTTAGTGTTCGTTTTTGGTCAGTGCTGTTGTAAACATGCTTGACAGTTGATTTGTTGTGGTTTCGTGTATACCGAGGTGTATGATTTCATAACCCAGGTGAAGACCACCACCAAGCAAACCGATAGCTCGCTAACTGCTGACGTTGTTGACACGTGGCGTATCAGCAAAATTCAAAAAGTCAAATGTAGGGCGTTTTTCTGGACACTGATTATGTGTAGATTGCATAGGTGTTGCAAAATTTGCAGTTTGTCGTTACCGTGCCAATTAAATCACGAAAAACATATTTTCGTAAAAGCGTCTTTAGCATTCCTTTGTTGGGGTATAAATTAACGACATATCTGTATTGACCATCTCTGTAAAGTGGGCTTTGACGGGAGCAAGAGAAAACACGGCATTTTTCTACGTTTTTCGAAAAATCACAATTTTTAGGGTGTAGCGTTTCTTTTGTCTGTCAGTTTTCATTCTATTCGAACAATATAAACAAGTTCTATGTTGTGTGAAAATACAAGAAAAAGTTTGAATCTACAAATATGGATTTGGCACATTTATATATAAAATTTTTCCGACTTTTCAAGAGGTACATGTATATGTTAAGTACTTAAATGAGTTAAATGAGTCATTCACTTCAAGTTTCAAGTTTTTGTATGTTTTACATGTATGTCCAAAATAGTCAGCGTTACTTAAAGAAAATGACTTTTGAAGTATTCGTGGTGTATTTTTTGTTCAGGAAGGTATACGAGATGTGAAAGAATTGAAAATTAAATTAATATTTCTAACTTTCAAACATGGTGTTTAGATGTCTCATTCAGAGGCCTATAGCTTGAAAAAATGCACATTACTCTATATTTATTTTGTTTTCATATACCTTATTTTAAATTTTGGAATTGAAAAAGAGCAGTTAGAAAAAAAAAGAATACTTTTTCATTGGCAGCAAACATCCTTAAGCGTGTCAATTGTTATCAGGAAAAACCTACCCTCCAAAAACATTTCCACATCCTTGTAGTCCAATGCTGTGTAATAGGTCTGCAGGTAGAACAAGCATAAATACTTTATGAAATGATTTGAAAATGCTCATCGGGTAAAACATAAAAATTGTAACAGTTTTAAAATGTGTGTTTATAATTAAGGGTTTTCGTGTGTGTTTATAATGAAGGGTTTTCTGTACACATTTCTAGGTCCAAGTAATGGCATCATTTCAATTCATTCATAATCGATAATTCTTGATCATATTGTCAGGTCGCTGACCTTACTTTTTATCATGGTCTACCATACCTAGTGTACATAACGCTACCAAGGGCACACAGAATTTTACCTTTTCGAAACGAAAGTTTTCGTATATAGAGAGTGGGAAAATTGATTCGACGAGCCTGGTGGTGCCCGTACGTCCAAACATTGTGACCGAGAGGTAAACGTCTCCCCGGCGTGTCAGCCATACTCCCGGAGCTGCTACCTGAAATTAAGTATTGTAGGAATGATTAATCTACGTGTAGAAAGGAAATAAGATACTGATTTATAATTATTATATTCCCGCTAACGAGGTACATGTATATGTTAAGTACTTATTCGATAAGTTTAGCTTAAGTTTTAGTGTAAGGAAGAATTTTAAATTTTAAGTTTTATTTCGATGGGAAGAAGAACAAAGTTCACCAATAACATGAATAAACAAATATATAAACAGCAAGGACAGGCAGATATCGGGCGTCTAAATTCTGTATAGAAACACACGCATAATTATCATTTTATTATTATTATTATTGTTATTATTATCTTTTTCCTCGTGATTAATAACATTTTAATTGAGCTGTAACCATGTAGTTAGGTGACATCTTTGAATCAATAGCCATTCTAAAGGCACTTTCTTATTGTGGTATGTATCTATATAATATCAATGGCAAATTCAATACAACCAAAGAGTTGAAATATTTTATTTCAATTAACAATATTCTCTTTATGCTATGGAATATCTCTATAGACTTTTCACGGTATCAACAAAGACCGAAGGTCAGATTATTGGAAATTTAACTTGTAAATTAAGATTTTGAAATGCAAAATGTCAATATGCAAATATTTAACTAGGCTACCTTAACGCATTGACTGGCTTAATTACCTATCAGTACTCGAATGCATAAAAAGATGAAAAAGATTGCTTTGTTTCAATTTTTACAATATGCACATGCTTTGGGTGTGTTTAATAAAGCATTCAAGTTACAAATACGATGCCATCTAGGCGACATTATTAGTTTTGTTTCTGTTTTAAATACAACAAAGTCTGGGTATACGCATCAATCAATTCTTTGGAGATCTTTGGCACACATTTCAGTGCCCTTGTATGCTGTTACGTGTATAACAATGACACTTATTAGGTGATAAACAAACGGAAAATGTATAGAGGATTTTTCTTCCTAAATTGCCTTAATTCCCCATGACGCACATACTGATTACAAGGAATACAAATGAGCCACCTCGTGGGAAAACCAACAACGTGGTTTCCGAACAGGTGCGACACAAATCAGGCTGTACAAGCACAGAAGCTGACTAGAGACTGGAAATTTTGGATTTAGAAAGTAGAGGAATTGTACTATCCGAGTAGCGAAAACAAAGGCGCTGATCAGCTTCGCGGTTACCGCGAAGCTGATCTGCGTCTTTGTTTTCGCATATGCAGATTGTTGGTTTTTCCATGAAGAGGCTCAAATATTTACAATGAGCTTGACGTTCGCTTCTACGAATACATAAAATAGTAATGTTTATAATTAAAGAGTTGCGGTGAGATAGTTCAACGATTTCTGTTCAGCTTTGAAGATGCAACACCAAACGTCAATGCCAGACTCGAAATCCCTAAAGCCCAAAAACAAGCTGGAAACATGTCGAAACACGGTTTTCATATGCTATGCGAAGAGTGAGTAGTTGAATCGCGGCACAAAAATGAGACTACGTGCTTTGGCAGTGAAACCAATGCACATAAAAACGCTTGTGCCTATGCCCGCAATAGCGTTTGTGTCTGTGCACCCGATAGCGTTTGCATCGGATTAACCCTAATCCCCGCGACATTCAATACAATGCCGTAATCTGATTAATAGAGATTATCGAGGAACCGTGCAGTTTTATAGGAACAGTTGTCTCTGTCCTAGTTTCTTTACATGGACTGAAAATGCAACTCTTCCTGTCGAAGTTCATACGTTCCAGTTGATTGTTTATACGACACCATGGCAACATAGAAATTATTGAGATTGATTGGTTAATGAGAAAAACAACAACATGCATGTACAGATTTATCATACAAGATCTGCGTAAATGAAAAAACGTACCCTCTGAATATCCAGTTCTACGACACACCGTAAAGGAGCCATATTTTAGGTTTTGAATGGCACCTTTAGATTTTAACTGATACCTAAAACCTATATAAACTGTGTTAAGCGAAACTAAGGACGCTTTGAAATATTTTTTCGATCAATATGGATATAATAACAATTATATAGAGCGTCACGGTGTCACATGATGTGTAAAGTATAACCTATTCAAACAGCAATAAGTGCTTAATAGATTGATTATTGCCCTTTGAACGCAAATATAGAACTGGCACATCAAGTCAAGTATCGTTTATTTGTGTCTCACCAGGTTAAAAAGCTATATACACATGAAATCTATTCTCGTAAGAAATTGTTTACGATAAGCTCAAGACAAATAGAATCCATCATGGGTGTCCAGTGGAGATAGGAAAATCCCAACCCGAGGGTCCACCCGTTCCAGTGGGAAACGAGGCTCGCCGAGTTTCCCACTGGAACGGTGGACCCGACGGCGAGGGTTGGGATTTTCCTTTCTCCACTGGGCACCCATGATCGATTCTTTTTCTTACATACGATTTTATCCTTTTACCGGTAACGTAACCTGGTACCGTGCTTTAACCCCTGTGACGTTGTGCATATTACGGATGTGACGTCAAATGTAAATAAATCGTTGTCAAAGTCAATAGTGATGTAGTTTTTATTTGTTTTTATTTTAAAACAAGCGTGATTCAAGAATACTCGCTGTGAAAAACATCACTTTTGTCTAGTTTTGGTGAACGTCATTGCTGCAAGCAGTAGAAACGATCGAATTATATCGCGTGCTTTTCTTATCTTGCATGAGCAAGTGCCAACCAAACCAGCAGTGTAAGATCGATTTATCTACCACCACTAAAATACCGGAATTTTTCTATCTTTGTGATAGAGGTATGTAAGAAAAATGATGATCGTGGTATGCATAAGACAGACAAATGAGCCGCCTCATGGGAAAACCAACAATCTGCATAGGCGAAAACAAAGACGCAGATCAGCTTCGCGGTAACCGCGAAGCTGATCAGCGCTTTTGTTGTCGCTACTCGGATAGTACAATTCCTCTTCTACTTAAATCCGAAATTTCAAGCTTCTAGCTCTTTTTTGTGCTTGTACAGGTCGATTTGTGTCAGACCTGGTCGGAAACCACATTGTTTGTTTTCCCACGAGGTGGCTTAAATTTTATTTAAAGTCGAAGAGTACATAACAGTATAACATTAGCTATGTACAGCTATTTACCGACTGTAAAGAATATTAAGAAAAGCATAGCATACAATACAAAAACATAAAGAGACAATAAGAACAATAACATTAGCACATACAAGAAGTTATCACAGTGATTATTTACAAAAAAAAAACTTAAACATGTATTAGCATCATTTATATAAAATAAGGCATTTATCACATTTCCTACTTAAAAATGCATTCTTTTAAGAGATGTTGTAGTTGTAACACATTTATTGGACTACTGTAAAATAGTATAAATTATATTATTATTAAATAAATTGACAGGATTTAAGATAAAACTTAAATTGATCATGAATCTCACCAGATCAGACTCATTTGTACTATTTTTATGTAAAAAAATCAAGAAAGCAAATAAACATCATAGCAAAATTAAAACATTTCAAACAGAACAGAAAGAACATGTGCAGTCCCCCCCCCGCTCCATGTATTTATGTGATTTTTAAAAACATTAAAACTGCTGATATCTCTGAGCTCTTGGTGCAGAAGTTGATGCGCGGACAGTATTGTCTGGAATAAAACAATATTAGATACACGCATGGCCATTCAATCCAATGAGACAGAAAAACGATAGTTTTACGTATCAGAAGAACAATATACATTTCGCAGATATTGTGGACATATATATTTTTTAAATTAGACATAGAACTCCTTTACTGCCGGCTGGTAAACCCGAAATATCAAAAGTAAAGAATATACAAGGAGAAGTTTTATATGTCCATTAAAATTGGGATTTATTGAATGACAATGAAGAAACGCATATTTCAATTTCTTAATTTTTTTCAGTTATTGGTATTCCAAGGAGCAGCCGAGGATCGGCTTG
Source organism: Rugalucina vietnamica (assembly GCA_964017185.1). NCBI lineage: Eukaryota > Metazoa > Mollusca > Bivalvia > Lucinida > Lucinidae > Rugalucina > Rugalucina vietnamica. Next base: position 53,216,932 of record OZ024873.1, read on the forward strand.
GAACTGATGCAGACATCCTGCGATTAAACATCAGCCATGTCCATTAAAATAGTGTCAATTTAACTGCTATCAAAGTACATTTTGGTAATGAACGTGAGTCAAGAATCCTTGTCACATCAGGAAAACATGTCCGTGTAATGTATACCCCCATTAAACCCCACTTTTAGTAAAACTGGGGTTTGCAGGGGTATACCTATTTTCTTATTTTTACTCCAAAACATAGATTGTGGGTACTCGTTAGAACCGCCTCGCTGAGGCGGTTCTAACGTGTACCCACAATCTATGTTTTGAGCAAAAATAAGAAAAATATCAAAACTTTTCAGCTGAAATTTTTCAATTTTTAAAGCTCAAAAAATCTCTGTTTATTGCATGGGCAAGTTTTCGTAATGTAAACGAGTTAAACGAGGGATCTCCATCGTCGGGCAACTTACTGAATCTGTGAATCCTCGTTTTTGATTTATTGATATTTTTTTATCATGATTTATTTGTTTGTCGATGATGATTTATTGACTAGTTAGAGGTTCACCACAAGGACCAAACAGCTTCTTGTCTGTTGCTTGGCCCCACGGGGTTCAAGTGGTGTTTTTCTTTTGCTCCGGATTTCAGTAAGATATTGGGCACCCAGAGATCTCCATCGTCGGGCACCTTACTGAATCTGTGAGTCCTCGTTTTTGATTCATCATGGTGGTTATCATGATTTATTTGTTTGTTCATAATGATTCAGTGACTAGTTAGAGATTCACCACGAGGACCGAACATTTAACTAAATGTTGTGAACCGCTGCAGAAGATGAGGATGAGGTTAGGACCCTGTAGAGCCGGTTTAAGCCCCGAGTAATTTTATATTACTGATCGTTCCAATGCGATACTTCTGTTGTGGTTCTAATTGTTTTATGTTTTGGAGTCGATTTTTTGTGCTGTTTGAACCTTATGTACGTTTTAACATTTTAGTAAAGTTCGGGTTACTTAGTGGCCTCCTTTTGGGAAATAGCTGCTCACTCGGCTTACGATATGTTTTCTTAGTATAAGTACCTAAGTGTCAGTTTAGTTTTTGCCTCCCCTCGGGTTTTGGAGTAGGACTTTCTTTCTGATTGCGCCATTTCCTGATGATCATTGCGTACTTGTACCTTTTTAAGTTCTGAGATGTGCCCATGACGATAAAGCTTGAAATAGATTAGAGAAAAGCTTAGAACAAATTAGGAGTTCACAAATAATTGCCAAAAACGAAGACAAAAAATTCGACTTAAATACATTACCCTCAGTACAAATGCTTATATATTTCAAAAGGCTAACGAGACCTACCGGAGATTAATTGAGCCGCGACGCGAGAAAACCGGTCCTCGGGGGTTCCGACCAGGTGCGACACAAATCGGTCTGTACAGTCACAGGAGCAGGCTAGATACTTGAAATTTTGGCTATAATGAGTAGAAAAGGAATTGTACTATCCAAGTAGCGAAAACAAAGGCGCTGATCAGCTTCGCAGTTACTGCGAAGCTGATCTGCGCCTTTGTTTTCGCATAGGCAAAAATCCGGTTTTCTCACGATGCGGCTCAATTTGTTTGTTAGTATTGAGATTTAACGTCCCAGTCATTTTTTTCTAATCCCCCGTCCCACACCGTTCATCCAGATACAACAAACGCAGAATGGTCTTCCAAACGCGGATATAAACAATAGTATTTTGAACGGCGGGGAAAAAAGAGTGAGATTTATTATCTTTAATTATAATGAATATCGGCTGAGTTGATTTTTGTTTGACATACAATGAAAAAGTACATAACTTTGCAAATGTTTACCTAAAATCCTATCTCATAAATTCTATTAGTTCGAGAAATATAGGCTTCTAAATCTGACTTTGATGCGCGAAAAGAGAAAAATCCTGGTAAGAATGTCTGTAAATCATTATAAAAGCACGAACATATGACCAAATTGATGTTTTTCGGAAGATCTGGTATCGCTTCAATTGTTGCCGTTACAAGAACCAACATAAGATTATAGAAAGGGAATAAGAACTATTCAAAATTGGGTACTCTCGTTTAATATGGTGCAACATACCACGGTTCAAATTCTCAAGCAGGTGAAACAAACTCGGACCATTCGGTGCAACGAACACGGATAATAAAAACAAATTATCACATTATTTTAAGGAAAACTGGATGCAGTCATTGTTAAAGCCAATTTGTATGGTTTAGAATCCATAGATGGTTGGTTGAAGACCAATTACGGCTTAATAAGGCGTGTTAAAACCACATGGAACGCTGGTCCATGAGCACTTTCACTACGCTTTGGCCACGACATTATGAAACCATGTTAACATGTTTTATAGAGCGAAAGGCCCATATCAGGTGCATGTTAACCGAGAAACTATCCGTGCCTTTGTTTCCTTTCTTTAAATTCGACAATTAAAAGCCTTAGCTAGCTTTATGAAGGTTGATAGTCCGACATAGGCAGAGCTCCAAATGCTTTCGCCTTTCATATTCAAACACCAACTAAATTACGCATGTTTGTAGATAATTACATGTAAAACATATGGTGTAATATATGGATGCATTTCTTTCATGAATATATGGCATAGAATATATTTATCATGATTGTCTCTCTCACTCTTAAGTGTGGTGAAGAGAAATCCCTTGTAAAAAGTCCTCTATGACAACAAATTATGAGTACAAACGTACATATATTTTGTAGATTTAAGAAGAGCATTTATTTGTGGTGAAAGAATGTGCACAACGAACTCGTTACCATGCCTCTGGGAGGCTTTTGGTGTGAAGATAATGACTGACAGTCTCTATATGACCTTGGCTGTTGATCCAGTAGTTTTAGTTTAACATACGTTATTCAGATTCACAAATAACATATCTACATACATTGGCTAAATGTACATGACGAAAAGGATTAGAACGAAAGCATAGCTTATAGAGTTCTTCTCCATGCAAACGTTGATCATGTACGTAATGAAGGAACAACTAGAAGACCAATGGTCCAGTGTAAACGCTCACCTGAGATCTGGGATATATACCAATTAACGTGTTTCACTATTATGGTCATGGACGAACTATATTGAACTTGCCGTAAAGTAGGTCAATGCCATCACAGTACATTGTAGTACTCTAGTCCACAATTCTATATGCCAAGTTTTGTTGAAATTGATCCACCGGTTTTTGAGAAGATGAATTTTAACGTTTTATACCTTATATGGATATGGCGGCCATCTTGGTCATGTGACCCGGATATTTTATGTATACCACTGGTTCCCCCTTCCTATAGATGTTTCATATAAAGTTTGGCTTTGATTGGCTAAGCGGTTTCAGAGAAGAAGATCTTTGAATATTATGGTGATATTCATACATATATTATCCCGGGAAGGGGTCAGACCAGCCCCTGTGGTCCAATTTTTTTCAGAATCATAACTCTTCAGTCCATTTGCCCATTTCCTTCAAGTTTTCTATTCATATGATATTTTGAGAGTTTTCCCCATTCAAATGCATGGGCCACGTCGTAAAATAGGTCAAGGTCATCACAGGGTCATTTATATAAATATTGTAGAGCTCCTCTCCCTAATCATTCATGTCAAGTTTCAAAATCATAGCCCTTCTGGTTCTGGAGAAGATTTTTAAAGGTTTTTGCTATTTATAGCCATGGCGGCCATCTTTGTCATGTGACTTGGACCGACCATTTATATAAACTTTCTTTCCCCCTTCCTAAGAATGTTTCTTGATTGGCCAAGCAGTTTCAGAGGAGATCTTTGAATGGTTGTGGACGACGACGGACGAACGACGGAGCATGGACATCCTATAAGCTCACCTTGTGAGCCTTCGGCTCAGGTGAGCTAAAAAAAGGTGAGCTTTCGGCTCAGGTGAGCTAAAAACTTATTTCAACGTGGCATAGTTTGACTCCTGATCCGGCGAGGTAGGGGTTGAGGGGGGCATGCTGGCACCAGGTTGAGCAAGACATCTTAATTTCCATAGAACTGGTAAGTATCCATGAAGCGGAGGCACCTTCCTGACACGGCTGAAGTGTCGTTTACTGGGGTGTTTATTCACAACACAAACATTCAAACAAATACCTTTACGGGTGCATATATCATTTCTCTGATTCTACGAAATAATTATCCATAGAAAAAAAGATGTCAGCAGATATGTTATAATACTGTGTTATATGTTATATGCCACCCCCGAATTCGATCATATATCAAGTGAATAACCGACTAAAAAGCCAACAGGTTGCATTTATAGCACATTTCCTTTATGAAAATCTAGATTCTTCGTTGTATTGTAATTAGAAAACGTTCTGCCAGTGTTTTGCACGCTAAAACCAGATTTTCGAATCCGTGTTTGTTTTACCCAAATTATGTGGGTCATCCGCGTTGTGTAGTATCAACGTCCGTGGTAAATTGTACCTTGAAGTAAACAGGGCTGATTTTTAAACATGGATATCGACACCAAAAAAACTTTTCCAGTTTGATGCATGGTTTTAATATATTCCAAAGATGTCGAAAATTAGTTTTGAAGAGATATTTGCACGAAACCAAACAAATGAATTCTACAAATATGAAAAGAATCGGGAAATAGGCGAGAAAATTATGATTTACGAATTAAAATCGCTTGCATCTATAGTTTACACAAATCTTTTGTTATGATACGATACCATTCTCAAGATAAACCATTTTGCATCAGCTCCGCATAAACACATTTTATATAGGATCACTTTAAATGCTGTTTGTTTATGTTTTCTTACCTTGTGTATTCCCGCGATACAGTTGTTTATATCCGCGTTTGGAAGACCATTCCGCGTTTGTTGTATCTGGATGAATGGTGTGCGTCCCCTCTCCCAGTAATTTTATATTACTGTTCGTGCCAAGGCGTTACTTCTGTTCTGGTGTTGGTGTTGATTTCTTTTGTGCTGTTTGCACATTATGCCCGTGTTTAGTTCAGGTAACAGAGTGGCCGCTTATTTTTGAAATAGCTGCTCACTTGGCTTACGATATGTTCTCTTAGTATAAGTTAGTACCTGATTGGGAATTTCTTTCTGATTGCGCCATTTCCTTATACCTCTAGGATCGTTGACGGGCTCAGTTGTAAGGTCAAAGTCCTTTTTAGCCCGCCATCTTTCAGATCATTGCCTACTCATACCTTTCTTTTTTAATTGCAATTTGTAATGGATGTTTTGGCAACAAGCGTTACATTTATATGTCCAAATAAGTTTAAAAGGACATTATATAGTATGCCAATATGACAGCTTGTAATGCATGTGCTTTTTCATTCTAAAACTATGATTAATGAGCCATTACTTTACGTCACAAGATAATATTTTCTTGCCATATATAACAAAGCTAACCATCAAAATGCTATACTTTATGAAATAGATATTGAAATAATTCAACATTAAGTGCTGCTTCTAAAATTTAGTCTTGTGTCGTATTCTAAGAAAAGTCATTATTTTTCCATGAATTATTAAAACATTCTAATATTCATTCTCCAGGATTTTGCCTCTTAACTCAAAAAACCTGACGTCCTTTTTATGGGACATAGGCAACCAGTATAGCCCCAGATGTGACGCCGCAAAACGCGGCGTCCCATCTGGGGCTATTCTGTTTGCATATAAAATTTTCATCGAAAAATGGAATAAAAATTAAAAATCACTCCTAACACCCCTAAAAACGAAAGTGGACCCATCCAAATGATAACGATGGGAGAATCCTTTCGTCAATTATGGGTTAAGTGAATGACATTCATGATTCTACAATAATATTGGCTGAATAGTAGAGAAAGTATGAGGCACTGCCTGACTAATCCAACAAAATTTTATGTATTAAAACAAAAATGTATTTTTTTTTTCGGGAAAATAATGGATAGGAAAATCTACTGTAAATCTTTTTTCAAGTTATTCGGCATTGTGATACATTATTGACGTCGTGCTACTTATAAGAGTAAAATTCTGAAATCATGGTTCACTCTGACCCCAACAAAACATTTGTTGCATTACTAAAAATTGAATATGTCAAAGTACGCAGAAATGGATGAAATGGTGCATCAAGAAAATGAATGGTTGGTGTTTGTTTATCGAAACTCGTTTGTTTTTCATTTCAAGGTATTGGGACTTTCGAATACATTTGATTTGTTGTTTTACGTCCTAGTCAACAGCTATTGTCATGTCGGAACGTTGCCTTTACATTGCTATACCATGGCATCCAAGATGAGTTACAATGTACAGCCACCTAAGTAAAGAGCTATCACTCCTCTGTATGGGTGGTTTGGCTAAACAACTTTCCCTGGATAGACTAAGACCTTCTTAGTGGTTAATGAAATTGTCAGTCAAGTCAATCGGCGTTAACCTTTGCCTGGAGACACAAACAGCCCACCCATTTCGCTCAACCCCAATATACAAGGGCTTAAAAACAGCGTATTATAGCGTCCGGAAAGCTGGAAAATCGGTGCATGACATTTAAAATACGTATTAAAAATAATATGGTACTTGCGATGCAGCACAGGTACATGTATTAAGAAACTACAGTCATATAGTTGACTACGTTAAAATAAGCTAGTTGCGCGAAGAAGACCATGGTCACGCTATAATATCGTTGATATAAGACAACAATTGTTGACAATAAGAATCGATTTCTGAAATCTTTGAAATTCATGGGGATATTTCGAACAGTCTTTGCCACCAAGGGTGAAAAAAGGTACAAATAGGCAATGATTAGGAAATAGCACAATCAGAAAGAAAATCCCACTCCAAACATGAAAGGCCAAGGTGGGAAAAAACAAATTGACAGTTAGGTACTTATACTAAGAAAACATATCGTAAGCCGAGTGAGCAGCAATTTCCCAAAGATTGCCACTCAGTTACCCAAATCTAACTAAAAATATGAAAACACACAAACCTTGCATAAGGCGAAACCAAATTAAAAAAACCAAGGTTTAAATTTAATTGATAATATGTTGCTGTAAAGATGAACCTGAACTAGAAACTGCAGCGTATAAAGATAAAAGAAAATTCCAAGCTTATGACAAACGTTTAACTCATTTAAGCCTAGCGTCCCTTTTATGTGACATAGGCAAAAAGAATAGCCCCAGATGTGACGCCGCAGAACGCGGCGTCCCATCTGGGGCTATTCTGTTTGCTTAGAGAATTTTCACAAAAAATTGAATAAAAATTAAAATCACTCCTAACACCCCTAAAATGAAAGTGGACTCACCCAAATGATAATAATGGGAAAATCCATTCGTCAAATATGGGTTAAGCATGGTGAATTCTGGAAATCATTAACCAGCAAACAATCTGAGTTCTTGATTTTTTTATAATTTAATTGAGCGTAAACTCTTTACCTTTGATCTAGCCAATTTAATTGGCGCCTTGTGTGTAGGAGTTTTCAACCAAAAATGGTTTATTAATTTTGAAATTCATTTTGTCATTACGAAAACTTGCCAATGCAATAAAAAATATTTTTAAAGCTTTAAAAATCAAATCAGCTGAAAAATTTTGATATTTTTCTTATTTTTTTCTCAAAACACAGATTGTGGGCACACGTTAGAACCACCTCGCCACACAGTCTATGCTTTGGAGCAAAAATAAGAAAATAAATATACCCCTGCATACCCCAGTTTTGCTACATAAAAGTTGGGTTTATGGGGGTATACATTACACGGACATGTTTTCGTGATGTAAAACTTTTCAAGTCCGTTTGCTCTCGTGCATTTTAAGTTCTGCTTATTTCGAGAAAACAGCTGCTATTAACTTTTGAAATGCGTGTACGGCTCACGTAATGGCTTCGTGATTCCATCATTATATTTTAGCTCACCTGAGTCGAAGGCTTATTTCGAGAAAACAGCTGCTACATTAACTTTTTAAATGTACAAACGGCTCACGTAATGCCTTCGTTATTCCATTACATTAAAACCTAACAATCGTTATATTCTAGCTCAAGTCTCACAGGTGTGCTTATAGGATGGGCAGGCATCAAAAGTCCGTCGTCGTCTTTCGTCCACAAAGACTGAACGATATTTCTATTAAGCTAGTGGGCAAATCTTGATCAAAGAATCAGTGACTATTTGGCCTGTATACGCCTATACTTTAGCAGCCCAGAACACTGTTATTAAGCTCCTGATGCTGATCCTTTATGCTGAGGACAATACTTCCATGTCTTATGAAGATACTCATGCATAGATATTTGCATATTTTCTCATTATTTGGTAGAAATATCATTTCAAGAGGGGACGGGGGTCTAAATTTCGTAAAAACTTAAGATCGAAATTTTGAGGTTTTTTCTGCATGCTCACATTTTCTATCACTAATGTTTGTAATTTAGAGTGTTTAACTGACAGAGACATGCAGGAATCAAGAAAAAATCATCAAAACTGTCTAATGCCTCTACAATTTGAAATGTTATATGGAAATTATTTGGAAGGTACCTGTACAGCATTTGTACTTTTGAAATATTAGATTACCATATTTGTTATAAAGTTATAAATGAAAGTGGTACAAACTGATGTTTCCTGTCTGCAATCAACTCAAACTCCTACTAGATTTTTTAAACCTGCATGTGGCTTGAAAAATGGGTAATTACGAAGGTTTTTTGGCATTATTTTACATGCAAAATATAATTACTGCGACCAAAACTTTATGGTAAATTCTTACAAGATTGTCATGGCCAATGTTGCATAACAGATATATACACATGTCCTGTTATATCTAACACGGCTAGCTATCTCCACAATTCAGTTTAATACAATCATTGCTTGTCATTTTGGTACTGTATCGTCCCAGTCAACATTATCGAACATGGCTAGAAAGATACACCACTTCCTGGTATTATGTGAAGCAAATCGTGTAGTTTGCTTAATGACAAAATCCAGTGATAATTGTGTTCGAACCCAGGACCTCTCAATTATGCCTTGCAAAATGTGGGTGTGAAATATGTTGATTGATTAACTGAATAAATGCTTAACATCCCAGTAAATAGCTATGGTCATGTGGGGACTTTGCCTCCATTTTATGGGACATTTATCCAAAATAAGGACATCATGGCATCTACAAAATGCTTCAAATATAACCCCCCAACTAAACCGACAGGGCTTACAATGTATACGTAAGGTTGGTTTGACATGAACCACTTTTCCTGGGCAGGCTCAGACCTGAGTGGTTAACCAGTAATCAGATGGTCAGACAGCAGCGTAAAAGCTTAGCCTGAAGGCACCAGCAGCCTATCTATTTTTAGGTCCTTATAAGCAGGTGCCCATATTCCCACACGACCACCCTTGGAAATCTATCTTGTGGCTGTTTGTTACAGTGCTGAACTGAAAACCATGTCCTCATGACTGATGAATAACAAACAAAATTAGCAACTATGTAGGTAACAGGGCGTGAATAAATCAAGGGTGTATTTGTACAGTATGTTGCCAAAATATTGTAACGCATATTTACCAAATCCGTTTTTGCCTGCGCCCAAATTATAAAAATTGGTTTTGCAGCATCCCAGTTCAACTTCACTGCAGTTAAACTATTGTATATGATAGCCCTTTTATACGGTTTCAATTTGGATAACTGTATATCTGCTAGTTTTTCCTGAATGAGAAACTAGGACTGATTATCATATTTGGGCTCTCGTTTTTGGGCTCTAGAGTATCGTTTCCCCCCCTAGAGCCAGCACGCCGCTTTCATATATTGTGCGGATAATGGCAACACATTTGCAGGCAAAAGCTTTTGTTGGCTCTCGGGGGGGAACAATACTTTATAAAACTTTTCCTGATTTCTATATATTTCATAACAAAAATGGTTGTTTCAGCTCAAAATATACATCCTGGGCCATCGAAAATGAAACAATAAATTTTTCTATTACAAAGCCCCTTATTCAGAGAAGCTAACACGCGAATCAAGGGAACAATAACCAACTTTTATTTTTCCTTCAAACCATAGGCATTTGTAAATGGAAATAGTCACTGATTCTTTCTTGTGTACCATCATTGGATTAGGGGATTGACTGCATTAGGTTTTGGAGCAGATTGTTTTAAAATTGTGGTTTCCATGGCAACATATAGTGCCCATACTCTTACAATGAATAAAACCTCTTCTGTGAAACCACAAGGCCGAGTGCTTCTATATCTTGCATGTAGCAACATTAGGTAGTCCCTTTATAAATCCTGCCAGCCATGCCTCTAGTTTCCAAACTGACCATGCCCCGGGAATGTCAAATCTGCCATAAGCTTATAATGGAAAAATCTTCTTCTCTAAAACTAGTGCTTGTGTAATTAGCATGCAACAATGTTTGGTATTACTCTGCATATATCCTGCCAATCATCTCCCTGGGGTCAAAAATGGCCCCACTCTGGGGGTCATTAGCTCCCATACACTTACAATAGGAAAAGCATAAAAATATTCTTTTCTGAAACCACAAAGCCCAGAGCATTTATATTTTGTGAATAGCCATGGCTAGTATTTCCATTTATACATCCTGCCAACCATGCCATTGGGGTCCAAACTGACCACTCACCGGGAGCGTCAAAATCTGCCATAAGCTTATAATAGGAAAAACATGAAACATCTTGTTTTCTGAAATTACAAAGCTTGATTTAGTATACAGCAATGTTGTGTGGAGCTCTACATAAATCCTGCCAATCATGCCCCTGGGGTCGAAAATGGCCCCACCCCGGGGTCTTTAGCTCCCATATACTAAAAATGGGAAAGCTTAAAAAATCTTCTTCTCTGAAACCACAATGCCCAGAGCTTTTATATTTTGAGTGTAGCAATGTACGTCTAGTTATCCTCTCTATAAATCCTGCCAAGTCCATACAGGTCATTCACGGGGGCCTCTTCATCTGTCATAGGCTTATACAAAGAAATACAAGAATATCTTCTTCACTGAAGCCACAAGACCCAAAGCGTGTATATTTAGTATGCAACGAGGTAATGGTGCTTTACATTCTGTCGATGATACCTCTTGGTTTCAAAATGACCCAACACCGGGGAACTTTAGCTCCCATTAAATACTTGCGATGAGGAAGCATCAAAATATTCTCTAAAATCATGGGCCGTAGATATTTTTAGTTTGTTTGTAGCTTGGTCAAGTAATCGTCTTTATAAATGATGTTACCCGTGCCCCAGGGGTCCATACAGGCCACGCCCAAGGGCTGGGATAATTATCTCCTCTACAACTAAAATCGTCCAGATCAGGTGAGCATTTACAGGACCTTTGGTCCTCTGTTCAGGTTTAGAATACATGTATCATATGGAAACATCAACACATGCAGACAGTGTGTCAGAAAATGCACTCCGATACACTTCGTGACCTCGCTCCACTTCCGTGGTGTGGAGAGGACTAACGGAACACCGATGGAAATATTCCATCCAGTATCATAGGATATGGTCTTATTGTCTTGGCGTTTAAGCTAGCTATTCCTCATATATATTATCACCGCACAACGTTCGTCTTCGAAAGTGTTTGTAATTAAATGAATCTTCTAGACTCACCTGCCCGTGTAAAATGACTGATCAAAATCTCGGTAAACGAAGGGTCAGTGCACATTCATCAGTTATCAATTGCCTTTTTTCCCTGACAGAAAAATGCATGCTGTGCTATATTCTAAACTTAGAATCACAGAAATAAGAATAGCCTGCAAGCGTAATTTGGTATTTCTATCGAATGGTGAAATGGCAATTCAGCCTACTCATAAAAAGCTTTATAAGCTGAATGATATTTTAACAAGAACATCAACGCGGCTATTTGAGGAAAAAAAAAAAAACAAACTATCTGACCACTGAAAAAGATCTTGCTACTCCCAAAGCGCCTACCACCGCCTTTGATTGTCAACAGAGTACACTAGTGGTTTTCTTAATTCTATTTTTGTGTCAAGGCAGTTTTGCTGTAATAAAGTACCAAACATGACCTTTTTGAACTTTTTTCCTCACCCTTGTCTCAAAAGTGATTTCAAGATGTGTTATCGTACAAACTGTGCAACAGGTTATTCAAATCGCTGTCAAATCTGTAGATCATGAACAATTAAATTGATTTTCTCAAAATACGTGCAGCGTCATATCCAAACATGGAAATCCAAAACAGGATTAAAGCTAATCAAGGACCAGTTTCGTTAGACGTCGCGTCAACATATGTTGAGGTAGCAGCGGAAAAAAAACATCAAAATACACATGTAAAGATCTTTAAACAAGTTTTATTGTTGTTTTTCTTTTACTCCGGTTTTCAGTAAGTTATTCGGCGCACAGGACTCTCCATCGTCGGACAGCTTACTGAATCTTTTGAGTCCTCGTTTTTTATTCATCAGGGTGGTTATCATGATTTATTTATTTGTCCTTGACTATTCGTTGACTAGTTAGAGATTCACCAGGAGGACCGAACAACTAACTAAATGTTGTGAACCACTGCAGAAGATGAGGGTGAGGTTAGGCGCCCGTGAAGTCGATTTAAGCCCCCAGTAATTTATATTACTGATCGTTCCAAGGCCTGTTGTGGTTCCATTTGTTTTATGTTTTGGAGTCTAATTTTTGTGCTGTTTGAACCTTATGTACGTTTTCATATTTTTATTTAAGTATGAGTAACTGAGTAGACGCCTATTGGGAAATAGCTGCTCACTCGGCTTACGATACGTTTTCTAAGTGTCAATTTAGTTTTTCCCACCTCGGCTTTTGGAGTGAGAATTTCTTTCTGATTGCGCCTTTTCCTGATCATTGCCTACTTGTACCTTTTTAGACCATGTGCAAGTGTAATATGTTTTATGACCCTTTACTCACAATCTCGTCAACGCATACGAAACTTTATAATAGCATGCATTAACATTCCACGTCACATCAATAATCACGATTAACAGTTGGGTCCCCGTGTTACTGAATACATGACCAAGAAATGATTAAAAACACGCGAGCAACGTCATGCCAGACGTTACAAAATTAACCATTATTTTCGACGAAAACAATTATAAATCGCGATCTTTAGTAGTTGTGCACCGAAACGACACCCGTTTGCAGTCACTTCGTTGAAAGAACGCCCACCAAAAGCTAAAGTCAGACGACGAAATATTCGAGATACAACTATGGCTTGTTTGGGTCGAGCGGGGGATCAAACGTGATTTTCTATGCATTAATATCTACTGGGTCCCGAGAGTTGAAATCCAAGCCAGAAAGGGAAGGGTTTCAACACTCACGAGGGGCCCATCAGATTTTAATGCATCAGAAAGAATATGTAAATTGTTATTGTTGCATTATTGCACTTCAGAATTTGGAGAAAATTTTGCAAAAATTCAAGAAACTCAAATTGCACAGAAAAAAAAAAATAATTAAGCTAACGACGTTTTAAAAATGCTTCTTTCGGGACAAACTTCAACGTCGTCATGACGTCACAACATATCGTTAAATTAAATGTACGTTACGCGATGACGTCAGTTTTTGCGAGAGGCCCTGTAACAAAAATAAGTAATAGCCATGTATTAACTTGAATTGCCATATATCAATACATGGCTCTATTTCATTAATGGCGGTTAACATCGTGTGACAGGGGTATTCATGCAATAATATGTATTAACGTGTATAAAAACATCCATTTCTAGCGCTATTGTTAATCAGATTGCAAATAAGAAACACAAGAATGCTTTTCAGGGTCATTGTATGTGAATTTGCCTGAATTATTTGACAGGATTTGCATTAAGTAATTGTCTCTCACGTTGGCGTATAGCAGATGGAGAATGGTGTTTGACAATATAATGCTAGTCTGTCTACAATGGTTGAGCAATCTACACTTGCAAGAAAGTAGAGCTCGGTTATATAACATAATGGTGAAACAGCCAAAACTAAATACATGTATTGCCATTCAGCTAGTGTACATTCACCGAGCAGAATCTAAGAAACATACATTTACAAGAGCTTTTCGTATAACAGCCACTACCGTTATATCAGATTTAGTGTAAACTGACATTATACAGTATTATACGTCACAAGATACTTTCCTCTTTCCATATTTATCATAGCTAATCATCAAAATGCTTTAATTTATGAAACAGAAAATGAGTCAGTATTAAGAGCTCCTTTTGAAATTCAGTTATTCAGTTATGTGTCTGATTACGAAAAAAGTCATCATTTTTCAATGAATTATTTAAACATTATTTAAACATTCTAATATTCATTCTTTTGATTCATAAAAAGGAACCTTCGTGGTTTACGTCCATGTCCAATACAAACCAGTTTGTGCGATGCCAGAAGAAACCTAGAAGCTTGAAATGTTGAATATAAGAACTTCGATTGTACTATCAGCGCTGTGCAATTCCGCGCCTTTGTTTTTGCATATGCAGGATGACACGGCTAAAGATTCTAGAATAATAATGATTAGGAACGAGACACTGCCTGTCATAGCCAACAAAGTTTTATATATTCATAACAAAAAGAAGTGCAAAAATTACATATGAATTTTATTGGCAAATTCATTTTTTTTCCAGCTGAATATTAATCTTTTTTAGATTCTCCATTAGTTTTTTACTGCAAAACTGACATGGCACTACTGATTGGAGTACAATTCTGAAAGCACCTGTCCTTCTCACCGAATTTGCCAGTTTATGTATCCTTAAAAATCTTAAATTGAATTTCTTGAAATCACGCAAAGTGGGAAGATTTAATCCTGCGTCCTTTGAAATACACATTCTTTGTTGGTTGATTTTTATCATTTTTTTTCAACAAAGGATGCTTGTATAAGTCACCATGCCTCTCCTTATGTAAATCTGCATTTCAAATTTCAGACCGTTGTTTCTACTGGTTTGTAGAAATAATGATTATCTTGCAAAATAATGAGAAACTGACAAGATCTTTTCCGCTCAGAATGCAAATAAAACCCGGCAAACCATGATAAAGCAATCTGAAAAGTAGAGTAAAATAGTGAAGTCTTAAAACCCATTAGTGACGAATGTACTTATCAATTGGGAGAGTCTACTGTCATTTGAGTGACTTTGGATTTTTATTTCAATTTCTCGATGGAATTTCTCCAAGCAAACCCACATGGGACGTCACATCTGGGGCTATTCTGTTTGTCTATGTCCCACAAATTGGACACCAGGCTTAAATGATTTAAATAAAGTATACATGCATATGTTACAGCCATCTGATGTACCACCTCTGTGTTGTGTAGACAAATGGGAACTAGTGATGCTTAATAGATATCAGTCTATCAGACTTCGTGTTCAATTATAATGCTTATTTAGATTCTAATCAAACAGTCTAAAAGGTACATAGAAATGAATAAAAGGTGCAAGTAGGCAATGATCAGGAAAGGTGCAATCAGAAAGAAATTCCCACTCCAAAAACCGAGGTGGGAAAAACTAAATTGACAATTAGGTAGTGAGGCTGACTGTACTTATACGTAAGAAACATATCTGAAGCCGAGTCAGCAACTATTTCCCAATAGGCGGCCACTCAGTTACCAGAACTTAAATAAAAATATGAAAAAGTATGAAATACTGCATCAAGACACTGAGTTAGAGAGATTTATTAAACGAGCTTTTTCAATTAAATGAGACTTCTTTTACAAGTTTAATGTGTTGCGTTACGTTCCATTTAACAGCTATAGTTATGTAATGAACGTTACCTTAACTGTATGGAATTTCTAACAAACATGGTGATGTCATCCAAAATGTGCTAAAACGAGCAGGTATATGTGTAAACAACTAAGGTTACTATGTATGGTTTGACCAAACCACTTTTCCACAGGCTTGGCGGGCTCAAACTTTCTACACGGTAAATAAGATGGTAACGTAGTCGACAATCGATAATAAGCTTTGCCAGGACTCAAAAGCAGCTCAACTATAACACGCAACCTCAACATACAGGGGCTTGAAAACAGGGTGTTATATGTAGCGTCCGAAATTCTGAAAAAATCAGTTGAGGCAAACAGCTAGTAGTACATGCGACGCATCACATGTATCAAGGTACTTCCATTTAGGTGACCAAAATATAGTTTTGCTACGCCGGCCCCAGAGTGGTACAAAGTGGACTAATGTTTATAGTGGATACAATGGCTCAGCCGTAATATGTTTGATCTATGAGAGGTTTCCAACCGTGATTTGTTGTAGATAAGAATCATATTTTTCTTTTTTCTTTCTTTTTTTTTTTTTTTTTTTTTTTTTTTTTTGGGGGGGGGGGGATTTTTGACCTTCATATGGATCTTTTTACATTCTTTACTCCCAAGAGCAAGACTCGATTCTATAGATCAATGTCTAAGTTTATTTATAAGTAATGGTTAAATATAGCAGAAAAAATAACTCCGTATAAAACCTGTATCTTGATAACGATGTTGATAACATCAAAGAATATCTAAGCTTGTGACACACTTTCAAGCATGATACATTCAATTTTATATTTATAATAATCATTGGCAAGCTAATCCGATCTTTGTTTTAAAGATTTTATTAAGCGTTAACTGATTGCCTTTGATCGTCGTGCCAACTTAATTGCTGCCTACTGTTTAAGATTTTTCAACCTAAGATGATTTATTTGTGACTCCTTTGGCAATTACACGGATTTTTTTCCCGAGTCCTTTTGCACTAGCGCATGCAAACCTCACACTTTCTGGTTATTTCGAAAAAGTAACAATAACTGTTTAGGCGTCTTAATATCAATAAAAATACAACAGTCTACTGTAATGGGCTAAAAAACAAGAGTTATCGTTATTTGGCAATTGCAGCGTTTGCATGTTATTATATAGACTACATATATTGTGATGAAAATCATATGGTAGAAGAAATTAGCATATTTCGTCAATAGAAAAAGCAAAAAGGATGGAAATATGTAAATGAACCTAAACCGCTTGCTTTTTTATTTTTTTATTTGAAAATATTATTAATTGAAAAGATGTGTCAGAATCTACATCTAGAAGGTCTATCCCACTTTATTTTTAAATGTTTTATTAGGTTTGATTATACGCCGGGAAATGCATCTTTGTAAGGAGTGGGTATGGGAAAATGCTTACAGTAGCTTAAAAAGCGCAGACATACCTATCGAGTTATACAGTATCTTATTTAATAATCATTCCCCTTCAGAAAAATCTTTTTTTTTTGCCATTTTAAGTATATATTTCTGCAAAGCATTGTTTTTTTTGCCTAGACTGCATATATTCATTTTTACCTTTCAATTTTGTTATTTGGCAAATATTTTGTGAATAGATTTACAGTTTCAAACACATTCCGACATATTTTAGACCTATAAAAAAGACCAATTTTTCTTATTTTTGAAAATCGATAACTTTTAAAAAAGCATGAATACCCCCACATATTTTTTGCCTTTTTAGTAGCTTTCCACCTTTATTTCAAGATGTCTTAAAATTATACGTTTATTTATCGACAAAAAATAGTATCGAGACCCCTTAAAATACCGAATGTAAAATGACTGGCAAAATCTCTACAACATACGAGTAAGCGAAGGATTAGAACACATTTATCAATTCTCCCGGCATTAATTCAGAATGGTCAGACAGATTCCTGCTGTGCTATATTCTAAACTAGGAATCACAGAAATGACAATCGCCTGCAAACGGCAATTCAGCCTACGCATAAAAAAGCTTTATTAGCTTAATGATATTTTAACATGAAAATCAATGCGGCCTTTTTTGAAGAAAACAAAAAACAACAAAATATGTATATGACCACAAAAAATGAAAAGGTACAAGTAGGCAAAGATCAGGAAAAGGCGCAATCAGAAAGAGATTCCCACTCCAAAAACCGAGGTGGGAAAAAACCAAACTAACAATCAGGCACTTATACCATGAAACATATCGTAAGCCGAATGAGCAGCTATTTTCCCAATAGGTGGCCACTCTGTTACCTTAACTTAATTAGAAATATGAAAACATACGTAAGGCGCCAACAGCATAAAAAAAAAAAAAAAAAAAAAAAAAAAAAAAAAGTATCGCCTTGGAACGATCAGTAACACAAAGTTACTGGCGGGCTTAAACCGGTTTTACAGGATCCTACCCTCACCCTCAGCTTCTGCAGTGGTTCATAACATTTAGTAAGTTCTTCGGTCCTCGTGGTGAATCTCTAACTAGTCAATGAATCATCAAGAACAAACAAATAAATCATGATAAACATCCTGATGAATCAAAAACAAGGACTCACAGTTTAAACGTAATTAGTAATCACAGTAAGACGCTTTTTACCCCCAAGCAAACAACACTGAAACCACCGCAGACCAAACTTGGACGGCATAATACGCGTGAGCCTTCCAGTGTTTTAATATCAGCAGAGAACACTTTGAGCTAGATGTCTTCATTAATATAGGGTTGTTGTAATTAGTACATCATGGTACACATTATATTGTCATATTTTCATGTTTGTTATTAAAATAATATGACTATGAATCTAGGTGTCACCATTGTCTGCCAAAAATAAGCAAATATGAGAACCAAACCGGCATTAAGGTAAAAAGAGACTCTAAAATATGTGTAAAATTTTATTTAGCATATTTAGCATACACATATCTAAGAACACTAACTTTAATTTTTAAAATGAATAAAATGAGAGTCAGTCAGAATGAAGGCAAATAGAATATCCTTCAATGTCATGAGGTATGAAGGCCTGAAAAAGAAACCTTTGTTATGGTTACGGACCACCCTGGATGGCTCCCATTGAAAACAATGCAAAATAGGCTTCATTCACAGCACTGTGCAAAGTTCCACAACCTTCACTGACTAATAAATTACCCTAGAGTGATAAATTCAGCACAAGAGTTCTTCAAAAAGAGATAAATTCGCACACCATGGCCGATTCAGTTTTTCACAAATTTAACTTGAACACACACACTGACCTCTGACAGCAAGTAGAACGGAAGACCGCAGTGTTCCCCCATGCCTTTTTGTCGCTATAGTCCTCCATAATATCATGTTTATATACTCATCAAAAGAAGTTTTGCACCAGTTACTATTTTTCTCATTTTAAAATAATGTTAAGTATATAGATCTTTTCCAAATAAACTTTTAACACTTAATACTATGTTAAACGCCTGGACTTCGTGAATAACAAATCCTTTTTTTTTCTTAAAAAGATTAAGTAAAAATGTGCCAAAAGGCATGTTTTTGAAAACACCAAAATTTGGGATGCAGCAAAAAGCCCGCATCTTTTTGTCTGGGCTTCCAAACCTGATTTTGTTTCACATCCTCGCTCAAGATACTGAAAGCAATAATTAAAACAAAAAATAAAAACTGAATGTTTTGGACCAAAAACACTATTTTTGACCAAAAATAACGATTTTTTGAGATTTTGTTTAAATTCTAAGATAAAGCTTAATTTAACTCATCTCTCCTATAAAATGGGTTGCTTTTCCTTCAAACACAGCATGCAACACCCCTTAATGTTTAACTGGAGGTACTGCTTTTCAACTCATTTAAAGCCTAGGTTACATTTGCCCCGATCATCGTACGATTTTTCGGTCTGCGATTTTCTCTACGATTTTTAGACATCGTAGGAGATCGTGGGCTACGACGTATGTGTTAACAATTCATACGGGCATCGTGCGATTTTTTGATCTGCCATTTGTCGACGTTCTCATACAAAAACGCAAGGCGATCGTACGGCAGTCGTATGTCTCCGCAGATAGTACGTAGATATTGTACGGATCCCGTGCGTTGTCCGTACGGAGTCCCTATACGTTTTGATACAAAACGCAAGGAGGCCGCACGATAGTCGTAGGGTCTCCGCAGACTGTTAGTGGATATCGTACGGAGTCCCTTGGTCTTCTGACTGATGCCTTGGTTACATTTGGCCTACGATTAGCTTGCGATGATCGTACGATGCCATTTTTTGCATTTTCGTGCGGCCTCCGCAGGGTGACCTTACGATGTCCCTACGATTCTACGACTTCCTACGATCTCCGTAGCCTCTACGATCTTGTAATAGTCTGCACTATTACAAATTTTAAAATCGTAAGACCGTAGACCGTAGACACGTCGTAGGGCATCATACGGGCACCGTACGGATACCCTGCGATAATCGAGCGGTCACCGCACGATTATTTTATGATCATTTGGGAACAAAAATCGTACAGTGATCGTAGGGAGGCCGCAAGGGGTCATGCCTAGTAGGTTGCATTTGCCCCGATCATTGTACGATTTTTCGGTCCGCGATTTCCCTACGATTCATGTGATCATGGGCTACGACGTAGGGGTTTACAATTCATACGGGCATCGTTCGATTTCTTGTTCTAGCTTTCTTCGATGTCCTGAGTCGGAACTGTTTGGAGATCGTAGGGAAATCAAAGGGTCTCCGCACACTTTAAGTTGAAATTGTACGGAGCCCGTGCAATGGCCGTGAGGAGTCCCTACGATTTCTTGCGGTCCCCCTACGATAGCCGTACGATGTTAGGTGTCCGTACGATTTTAATAAACTTGTGATATAACCGCACGGATGCCGCACGATCACCCTAAAGGTCTACGATTATCTTATTATTTAGTCCCCAAATTATCATAAAACCGTGCGGTGACCGCACGATCATCGCAGGGTTTCCGTAAGGCGCCCGTACGATGATGCTACCTACGACGTGTCTACGGGCTACGGTCTTACGATTTTTAAAATTTGTAAAAATGCAGACTACTACAAAATCGTAGAGGCTACGGAGATCGTAGGAAGCCGTAGGAAGTCGTAGGAAGCCGTAGGAAGCCGTAGAATCGTAGGGGCATCGTAGGGCCACCCTGCGTAGACCGCACGAAAATGCAAAAAATGGCATCGTACGATCATCGCAAGTTAATCGTAGGGCAAATGTAACCTAGGCTTAAAGTCAGACTTTTTAAAAATATAAAATAATTGTTAGGTCCTTTGGAAGCAGTAAAACATTGAAAGCGAGAAGATGGGCCATATTGTACAATTTCGGGTAATGAACCTTCGTCAGTGACCCTTTACAAAACTGGCAGCGAAAGCCAGACATTTTTGCTGCAATTTCAAAAATTTACATCGATGTAGTCTAAATCAAAGACTTGTATTCCTGCATATCAAAAACATACTCATGCAGCATCTTTAACATGAGATCGCCTTTAAGAGAAAGAAAACAAGCGGTAGGTTTTGGTGTCAAAACATCTCATAGTGATCAAAAATTGAAATGAATTTTAAATTTTGATTTTACTCATTTTCTCAAATATTTATGATCTTTTCTCAAAAATTGCAATTTTGTCAAAAAATGCATTTTTACCAAACTTTTGAGATTTTTAAAATTGTTTTTTAGGCTTATTATTAGCTTTGGGGCCCTTGTATATAAATTTGGAAAAAAAAATGTTCTTAACTCTGTGTCATTTTTGGTGGATTTTTTTCGGTTTTCCAATTTTCTGTATTTACAGAAACTAAATCGTTTCCGCAACTTGTTTTGGTCTTATCACACATATTATTAAACATTTTCAGACTGTGCAAATTCAAAAAGCTAGGTTGAAAATTGGTTAGTCAAAATGTCACTTAAAATAAGATAAACTGTAAATGGTGCAAAACTTCTTTTGATGGGTATATTATACCTTAAATTGGTAGATGCTGCATCAAATTAAAAATTAAAATCACTTGTATTCACAAATTAACACCCAGGAGTGAGACACTCACCTTTGAAGAAGCCAGCAGAATTTTTATTATTAATAGGAACTATTTAGGCACCCTACGACCGCGGAAGTAATTTAGTAGAGGACTGACACCTAATGCACTTGAAGTAGACGTGATAAATAAATCTGTCCCATTCCTAATTACGATTAAAATGAGTCAGACATTGAAATATTTCTGTGAAATAACCCGATAATTATGGAAACAGTTGGCTCCTACATAGACAGTTTGACGTTATTTATAATTTTGAGTATGAGCCATCACATGGGAAAACCAACAATATGCATAGGCGAAAACAAAGGTGCAGATCAGCTTCGCAGTAACTGCGAAGCTGATCAGCGCCTTTGTTTTCGCTACTCGGATAGTACAAATCCTCTTCTACTTAAATCCGAAATTTCAAGCTTTTAGCTCTTTTCTGTGCCTGTACAGGTCGGTTTGTGTCAGACCTGTTCGGAAACCACATTGTTGGTTTTCCCACGAGGCGGCTCATATATTTTTCTCTTTAAAGGTCGTCATACCGGTGCATTAATGGCATTGATATATGAGCCGCCTCGTGGGAAAACCAACAATGTGGTTTCCGAACAGGTCCGACACAAACTGGCCTGTACAAGCATAGAAAAAAGCTAGAAGATTGAAATTTCGGGTTTAAGTAGAAGAGGAATTGTATTATCCGAGTAGCGAAAACAAAGGCACTGATCTGCACCTTTGTTTTCGCCTATGCAGATTGTTGGTTTTCCCATGAGGCGGCTCATAACACCCTTGGTAACCGTAATGTAGTATTGAATCTCCATTAAATAATGCTTGCAATTTTCGAGCGCCCATAGTCAGACATGATAGAGGTTTACTTTTGCACATCCGTTGAAATTGTCCAAGAACCCCAGTATTTTACGAAATTTGCTGACCGGTTCAAGGCGGTATTTTATCGAAGTTGTCTAGGAAATTACCTTAATGTTAGATTTGCTATGTAAACGAGGATTAAAACAAAATAACAAAAAAAAAAAAAAAAAAAAAAAAAAAAAAAAAAAAAAAAAAACAAATACCAAAATTCTGTTAGTAATTAATACCACTTTTAGGCAAAGCTCACACCTGTTGATGGTTATATTCATTCAACAACGTCTAGTCTTATTGAAATGTATGTTACTTGGATAGTACTACCTGTTTTTGTTTTTTTTTTTTCGAATTTTTCATTGTCAAAGTGTAGTAGCAACTAGCAGGAAACGCATGTTTCGGCACACGCAAAGAGCGTTCTTTCAACAAACCTGGTGACTCCCATTTTCATGTGCTCAGTACAAAGAAAACATTCTAAAGTAGCTTCAAAATAAAAATAAGAAAATTTTATCGAGTCGTTAAAATCGACTTTGCGGTCGGCATCCTCCTTAAGTGGTAGTTGCCAAAACCCATTTCTCGTTTTTATATTACGAAAACTTGCCCACGCAATATACATGTACCTAGATTTTTTCAGAACCAAATATTGAAATTTTCATGGCGAAACATGACTTTTTAAATATTTTCACTCAAACATACATTTTCGGCTGACGTTAGAACCGCCTCGTCCGAGTATCCACAATCTATGTTTTGATCAAAAATAAGAAAATTAGTTATACCCCTGCAAACCCAAGTTTTTCTACATACAAGTGGGGTTTAAGGCGACATGCATGTCACGGACATGTTTTCCTGATGTCGTTGTACAACTTCTACGTCGAAAATGTTTGAAATTAAATGAATCCTAAATTTTAGATACCATGCTCATGTAAAATTACTAGCCGAGAAAGTGAAGGATTAGAACACATTAATGAGCCGCATCGTGAGAAAACCGGATTTTTGCCTATGCGAAAACAAAGGCGCAGATCAGCTTCGCGGTAACCGCGAAGCTGATCAGCGCCTTTGTTTTCGCTACACGGATAGTATATTTCCTCTTCTACTTAAATCCAAAATTTCAAGCTTCTAGCTCTTTTCTGAGACTGTACAAGCCGGTTTGTGTCGGACCTGGTCGGAAACCCCGAAGACCAGTTTTCTCGCGTCGCGGCTCAATTTATCATGAATTCAGAATCATGTCTTTTTCTCGGTCAGACAAACTCATACTGTGATATACTCTAGATTTGAAATCACAGAAATAAGAAAAAACCCAAGCGTCATTTGGTAATTTTATAAAGTGGTAAGAATGGCATTTAAACCTACTCATATTTATTTTAATATTTTTATTTCATACAAAGCTTAATTAGCTTAATGATTTTTGTCGACATGGTACATAATAAGTTGTTAAAACAAGATAAAAAAGAAAAATGAAATGTCCCTTCCCGGGTTCAGTAACATGCACATTATTGCGGCCATTAAAAGAAGAATGAAAAAAAAAAAAAAAAAAAAACAAAACAAAAAAAAAAAACAAAAACAAAAAAAAAAAAAAAAACTGACCACTAAAGTAAATGACCATGATGATGTTTACCCACAACACTGCAATGGACAAACTGCAATCACCGCAGACCAAACTTGGACGGTATAATACGCATGAGCCTTCTAGTCTTTCCATATCAGCAGACAGCACTTTGAGCTAGATATCGTCATTATTTAAGCCGCGATGCGAGAAAACCGGTCTTGGGGATTTCCGACCAGGTGCGACACAAATCAGCCTATTAAGTCACAGAAGCAGGCTAGAGGCTTGAAATATTGGCTATAAGTAGAAGAGGTATTGTACTATACCAGTAGTGAAAACAAAGGCACTGATTTGCGCCTTTATTTTCGCATGTACAAAAATCCGGTGGTCTCATGATGCGGCTCATTTTGTCTTTGCTGTTTTAAATAAACATATCTTGCCTATGGTTTTGGTGATGTATCGGTAAAGCGAAATTTAAATCATACACAGATAAGACAATTTTGCTGTAATTGGGTATCAAATAAGGGTTTTCTTTTGTTGATCGCACGTGTCCGAATGGGGTTTCAGTAGTGCGGCTAAAAAGTTATGCTGTCAAACAAACTGTGAAACAAATGACAAGTGACAAAATCTGATTCAGTACTATGGGCCTCGGGCCTATCATACAAATCACAAAGCATATAAACAATATACAATCGAGTGCTAATGAGATTACACTGTTAAAAAACACAAACTTGAAAAAACTTATTCCGAAATAACAATGTTGACAAACATGCCAATGTGAAAATGATTCTTATCATATATACGTACATTTACTACATGTAAATTCAGCTGTGACGCGTTCAATAAAAGCAGACAAAACAGTTCGTACCCCGAAAATATAGAAAACTTTTAATTAATTCCTTAATTGTCCAATTTTCCTTTCCCTAATTTTAAAGCCATTGTAAATAAATCTTGCTAAATTAAGAATCTGTCTCTTTTACCATTAAATAGAGAATAAAATAACTGTTCTGTGGATCTGTCAGTATCGACATATGGTAAGTAAAACTCTCGAAGAAATGTTAAGTAAAACTCTCGAAGATTTTTATAAACAGGACTGTCACATTGTATAACGAAATGGTATTCATCTTCGATCGCTTGCTTATCACATAAACTACAAATTCGTGCCTGGTAATCTCTTTTGTTATGTCGACCAACCACGATGTTTAAGAATGTTCGCTGCCAATGAAAAAAGTATTCAAGCTTTTTTTCTAACAACTCTTTTTGGCTTCCAATATATAAAAGCAGACATTTAGAGACAAAATTACATGTACTAAAGGGTAATGTGCATTTTTTCAAGCTACAGGCTACAAGTTTAAAATTAAGAAATATTCAGCTATTCTTATATCTTTTATAACTGAATGTCCTGAACACAAATATATCAACTATGTTTTTAAACATCATTTTATCTATTAAGGACAACAAACTCGCATTAATGTGTATCGTGAAGCGGATTATAAAAATTTACTTATCATTTACTGACAACCCCACCCCCAAAATTCAGAATTTTAAATTGTGAAAAAGCAATATTTGTAGATTACAAAACTTTTTCTCGTATTTTCGCATACTGCAGAACTTGGCTAGATTGTTGGAATAAAAAATAAAACATATAGGTTAGCGTGCATATATTAAGACAGACATAACGACTTGAAAATAACCGTATTTAAGCAAATTTTCGGCTATTTTATTTCTTTGAAAGCATTTCTTAAAAACATCCAAAATTTCTAATAATCGCATACATGTATCTAATGGAAAAGTAGAGACATAGAAGGCATTGTATACATGTACATCTACTGATGCTATAGTAAGCCTCGAATTATAGCATTTAATTTGGAGATTTGTTATATTCAAGTTTAATTTACACAACACCCTTTTTTTCGGAAAATTTGCAGACAGAAAGTGGGGTGAAAAAATGCAGTTCGGTAGATCGATCATTGTCATGGCTTGTCCGATGTATATCATCAATATGTATTCAAATATAAAATGTTAGGAATATATCTGCAGCCGTTAAAGAGTTATCCAACAAATTAAAAACCGGATGTTCAAAAATGTCAAATGTTTGCAGCGAACATTTTAAACAATAAACTGAACACTTTAATTTCGACGAGGCTATCCTAAACTTGATAGGTATATTATATAAAAAAAAATCCTAATAATAGGTATATTATAGAATATGTAATTAGCTACCTGAAGAGATGACATTATAAACTTATGATGTCTGTGCTTGTAGACCTCGTACTGTGTTGCTTTCACTTGCAATGTCATCTGCAGCAGAATCGCCCGCCTTGTTTAGATATTTTTGACTCATTGCCATTAAACTGAATATAAAAAATTATCAACGGTACTGTATTCTTTCCTATAACCAGATAGTTCTTCACTCAATTTTACCATACTCTTCTGCCCATGAATATAGCCGTTTATACATCATACCAGTTAGAATTTTATTTAAAATATCAATCAGCGAAATGCCTCTGTAATTGTTCTGGTCAGAAATAGAACCTTTTTTGAAAATAGGACATACTATGCTATTTGACCAGTTTTCTGGGAAACAGCCAGTTTCTAATATTTTGTTAAACAATGTTAAAAAGATATCAGCCATTTCGTTAACATTTTCAATAAACAAAAGTTGCTTGAAATGATTAACCCACGTGTTAGTACTTCTGGTTTTTTGGTATAATATCTTTGTATTTACATTTCTTGACCGTTTCCAGAACAAATTACTACATGTAGTTCTACGAGACTCAACAAGCTCCTCTCTATTTCCTTGCTGATAATAAAGTTTCTTTTGACTGCAACAATCTTTAAATTTACCTCTAATCTGCCTGTACTTGTTTAAAACATTTGTCATTAGTTATTCTAAAATATCTGAAAGCCCTATATTTGTCTTTTTTTTCCAAAGATTCACACTGTTTATCCCAACAAGGTTCCTTAACTTTTGCATTACTATATGTTTTACCAATCTTAACCGCCATACATTCAGCTGCATTTTGGTACTTTGTGAACACATTAATTTATATCAATATTTATCACTTGGAACGTACTATCTTTTATATCATTATAAACTAACTAATATCTTTCTAAGAATGCATCTTTTTAATGTATCTTTCCACTTATACTTCACATAGTCATGTTTTAACTGGTTTGCGTCCCCGGTCAACATCTTCACTATCAAACTCCAAAGATCAACAAATTGGAAAATGAACAGATTCACTTCTATCAGGTACCTCAGATAAATTGGAATAAGGTACTCGATGCAATAATTTTGTCAACAACACTTGATCCCTCGTTTACAACACGTGTAATTTCTCCTTTGATCAATGTCACCAGGGAATCTCCCATTCAAAATATGTACATTGTAAACGTTACATAATTCAATTAGAGATAACCCAAAATTGCTATCAACCAGATTTTTTGTTTGCCTATGTAAGCTAAAGTCACCAGCTTCATATAAAATATCATCATCGAAAACCAACTTTACAGAATCATCAATCAATAAATTTTGCAGGTACCCACATCTGGCAAATTCGCATATGGGTATTTCTCAATGATACGCAAAATTTTATTTTAAAAAAAAATATCAATACCATTATTTCCTACTTCTTCGTTTTATAGGGGAGATCCTTCTGGTGATATGTAAAGGAAGCACAGAATAATATCTACTTCTCTTTCACCCTGGTTACCCTTTAAAAGTAATACAACACAGTCTTCTAAGTCACAAAATATTCTTTGAATTATACCAGATTCTACTTGAAGCCAGTAAAAACGCAACTTTCAGCATATAACCTATCCAACGATTCTTGGATATTTTCACAATGTTATTATATAAAATCATGAAATTGTCATCCCGATATGAAGGCCATATTCGTCTTGTGCTAAATTAGCAAGTGAAGTAAAGCGTTCTGCGTTTGTCGATTAAGGGACACAACTCAAACATGGACAAAACAAAAGCAAATGCACCTTATCAATCCAGCTATACGTTAACCTTTATGACTAGCTCTTTTGTGTTCAAACTTTTGGTCAATGCCAATATTGCTCTAAAGTCTATGTAAACCATTCCGTAGATTGTTTTTTCAAGTTTTGATCTTATAAAAGGCCATCAAAGTCAGTACTTGAAAAACGGAAGTGAATTCAAGAATGCCATTTTTGAAAATTAAAACTGTCATTAAATGGACCCATATGCTAGAACGTAACATGTCCTGTGTCCAAACTATGGAATGATTCTGTTTCATTGAAGTTTCGGTAGATTCTCAAAATCTGTGGTATTTTTTTCGAAAATTTGAACATTTGGAAATTAATCTTGGTCGTTCCATCAGGTGGAATTGTCAGTATAACACCGTTTTTTTTTGTTGCTGGTATTCGGCCGCATACTTCCGCATTGAAATTGGGTTGCTATGCAAGGTTGAATGGGTTTAACAACGCAACTGATATACTGGTTATTTCTACCTTTCAGGGACACCTTGTGCGCTTTGTTTATAGCGAAGTCAGCTTTTTATGATTTTGTCATTTTTCACCCAACAATCAACCAGAAGTGCTAAATTGAGTTCAGTTTTCGCTGAACGATTCTCGGGCGAGGGGCAAGCTGACTTCGCTATAAACAAAGCGCACAAGGTGTCCCTGAAAGGTAGAAATAACCTGTATATCAGTTGCGTTTTTAATGGTTTTAAGTATATATATATCTATATTTGACAAATACTGTTACGCCG
Source organism: Rugalucina vietnamica (assembly GCA_964017185.1). NCBI lineage: Eukaryota > Metazoa > Mollusca > Bivalvia > Lucinida > Lucinidae > Rugalucina > Rugalucina vietnamica. The sequence continues at coordinate 53,245,586 of OZ024873.1, forward strand.
CCTAAAGCACTTATACCCAGATAAGAAACTATCAAATTCGTTTGCTGCTTTACTCAATGTCTCATACAGACCAAAATTCAAATTACTTTATATATTCTTTTATATCAACATAACTTTCATATTTGGCTAAACCCTCTATCTTCCATGGTACAATTTAAGCTAAATTTTGCTTTGTTGAGGACTGTTTGTGTTTCTATCAAACGTTTTGGAAAGGCGTCGGCCAAAAAATCCTATTTTCTGGTCAGTAAAATGTTCTCTGTTTCTGGATCGTACACATATGCATCAGCCTCAATTTATCCTGTCTTAAGAAGGCCCTTTTGTTGTCTTTCAACGCGTCCTTCAGAAACTTTCTTAAGCTATTTCTGGCCTTCATCACCCTGGTAGGATAATCTTTGCATACAGTTATCTCTTTACTGAAATCACTTTCATGTTATTTATTTTCAACACTTCTAACCTTTCATGCTCTTCACATTGCTATCTTTTCTCACGGTACGTTTTCAGAATCTTCTTATTTTCTTTATAAAAACGGAAATATGCAATAATTGGCCTAGGTCTATCTGTGCTCTGAATTCTATGCGCACTCTCGACGCTTAGGTTCGACGGGTTTGTTTCCAGGTTGGAGTTACATGTAATATACTGCTTGGCCTTACTCTCAGTTTCCTCACACGTTTCGTCTTTATCTTCAGGCATTCCGTAGAACCTCAAATTTTCCCGCCGCGATTGGGCCTCTAAACGCTCCCTTTTCTCCTCACTAGCCTGCAGCTCAGTCTCTAATGTTTCTACTCTGTTCGCCAGGTCCTTGACATTTTCTTTGATTTCACTGTTGCTTTGAAGCCTTCTTAAGCGTGCAGTTGCGGAACACATTTGTAATGGGCTTGAAGTAGAAATATAATGAATCAGTCTATACCATTTCCTAATTACGTTTAAAATGTATCAGACATAAAAGAGTTTTTGTGAACTAACCGATAATTATGGAAACAATTGACTCCATTTTAGACAGTTTGACGCTAACTTATAACTTTGATTTATATGTCTATCATTTTATGTTGTAAAACTTGTGCAGCAAGCAGTTTAATAACACCCTCGGTAAGCATAATGGTGAGTTAAAGTTCCGTGATTAATGCTTGCTTTTTCGAAGGCCCATTGGGATTGAACAATACACCAGACCACCCCGCCCACATTGCATGTAAGGTAGTTGTGAAACATGCACTTATCGCCGCCAATTTGTAACTGAGACACGCTGTGTAGTCTGCTCGGCATACTATGTGAACCGAGCATGCTATGTGACGTGGCTCATATCTCAAACACTTTAAATGATTTCTCTTTGGCGTCATTGTAGTTGGTATATGTAATTGAACGTCCCATATGCTATCTGCGCACAGCCTGTGACTGTTTCGTCACATTTATTCCAAATAGGGTATTGTTCTGTTCTGTTCTGCATTGTTTGAATTGTTTGTTTGAATAGATGCTTTATGTCCTAGTCAACAACAATGGTCATGTCGGGACGTTGCCTTCATTTTATGGGACTTTTACCAAACATTAGGATGTCATGACACTCAAAATGTGCTTCATAAATATAACCACCCAACTAAGCCATTAAGGCTTAAATGTATGGATGGTTTGACTAATCCACCTTTCCTGGGCAGGCTCAGACATGAGCGGTGAACCAGTAATCAGATGGTCGGTCAGTAGATTAGAAGCTTTGCCTGGAGGCACAAGCAGCCCATCTATTTTTCCTGGGCCCCAATGGGCGGGGGCCTCATTGAGTAGAACATGAAAACACAAAAACTAAATTATATAATAAATGTTTTATTTTATAAATGCCGCTTTTAAAGGATCTCAGTTTTATGTTTATTTGAATCTATGTGGAAGCTGAAAACGAGGTTGAGTACCCGTTTAAGCAAGTACGTTTATATAATTTACTGGCCGTTTCAATGCGGCATCTATACCATAGTATTTCGGTTGTGAAGTATAAAATAATAAAGACTGTAAAATTTGGTGTTTAATTTGTTTTCAAAACCAAGTACTGTTTTTGGTCATCTAAATATAAAATCCAACTAATACATACATCTGATCTCTTATAACATGAGCTTACATGGCCAATGTAACATTCTTGTCTTCCCACCTCATGACTGCATATTTCTAGTTACCAATTTAGTCTTAAAATATAAATCATCTGTCATAATTTGACGGCTGCACTGTAATTTCGAACCTTCTAGAATATTCAATCTTCGTGCGAAAATGCATTTGTTATTTGAGAATGCTGACTGAAACACGTTGTCTGTTTCACCCCAAACAAGTATCCGCCTTTGATAGACAACTTATGGAAACTCTCGTCCAATATGACAGATTACCCCTAACAATTATTACGAAATATGCAATTAATAAAACCAAAAGTAGATGAATAGGAGCGCCTTCATAGGCTTTTGATAAAACATAAACAGTGATATTAAACATTACCAGAGTTACATGACACATTTCAAAATAAATGATTTTGCTTTCTTTCCAATAAAAATATACACTAATATAAAAAGCTTGAATCCACTTTTAACTAAAATGCTGCAACTTATAGAACTGTATTTTATACTTTTTAACTGGCTACACCTTACCGTAGATATTTGTTACTTGAAACTTTAAATCTTTACACATCCTAAGCAATATTTGACTAATATCCTTTCCTTTATATACATTCAACACTACATTTATTATATTGAGCAGTCGTGAGAAGGGCGTATGTTTCAAATCATATCATGTTTCTTTTTGTTTCATCGTTTCTAAATATGTTACATGTATTTACAGCATCCCGTTTTCAGTTCTATTGTTAATCAGATTGCAAATAAGATACACAAGAATGCTCTTCAGGGTCACTGACTATGAATTCACATGAATTATTTGACAGGATTTGCATTAAATAATTGTCTCTTGCGTTAGCGTATAGCACATGGGGAAAAATACTAGTCGGCCCACAATGGTCAGAAAATATCTCCACTTGCATTCAACAGAAATAGAATGTAGAGGTCAGTTAGATATATAATAGGCGCCCCCAGGCCGAGTGGTTAAGAGCGCTAATATTTCCTTACCGCGCTTAACGATTCTATCATCTCACCGCTGTGTCTGGTGTGGGGTCGAGTCGGTCAAGCCCCACACGGGGGGGGGGGGGGCAATTTCTGCTTGCAGTTGTGCCAGTTGTTTTTTCTCGAGGTCATCTGGAATGACATCTGGAATTTTACATTATTTAATTACCGCGACCGGTTTCGTTATACTCATCAGGCGGATTTAGCATAGTAACATAGCAACGTTAGTAACGTTTACACATAGAAACGCGGCATAAGACGTCGTAACATTCATGACATCATCAAATTTTGTTGAGTGTAGGGCTGAATATATAATATATTCAAAAAATATTTTTCTTTCGACAACCTAGCTGAAACATCATTGACATGAAATTTAAAAAATGGAAAAATAGAATATTTTGGATTAGTAGAACAGCAACGGTCTAAATGAGCAGAGACGGGTAGTTGTCTTGTCGACGGGTCTCTTATTTGTTGGTCGTGTTCAATTCGTCTATTTCGCAGTTTGTCGCCCGTCTGTCCTTTGTAAAATTCTTGGCAACCGTTGCAGATTAAAGCATAAAGGACGTTTTGCACTGTACACTCCATGTTTTCTTTTACGTGGATTGTTTTATTCCTTAAAGTTATGCTTGATCCTTCAACTATATGTTCACAGAGCCCACACCTGGGCTCATTGCATCGGGTAACCTTTGCAGGTGTTTTTGATATATTGAGCGTGCAGTTGCGGAAAATGCATAAGTAAAAGGATATGTTGTCACCTTAACTTAAAGTTTTCATGAAAAGTCAAACCCACTGTGAGCTAATTAGAACGAATACGGTAATAATGTTCATCAGGATGAAGATGGAAAGGTGGGCTGACTATAGAAACATAGTTTATGTCTTTAAAAATGATTTGCTTCACGTATGGCTCAATATGAAATGCACACATTTACAAGAGCCTTTCAATCGCAATTTTTACGATTTTCACGTATTTTACAACAGCCGGTACCTTTATATCGTATTTAGTTTAACCCATATTTGACGAATGGTTTTTCCCATCATTATCATTTGGGCGAATCCACTTTCATTTTTAGTGGCATCAGGAGAGATTTTTAAATTTTATTCAATTTTTCGATGAAAATTCTCTAAGCAAACAGAATAGCCCCAGATGGGACGCCGCGTTCTGCGGCGTCACATCTGGGGCTATTCTGTTTGCCTATGTCCCATAAAAGGGACGCCAGGCTTAAATGAGTTAAGATGACATTATTCAGTATGCCAACCTGAAGGATGTTATGCATGTGATTTGCCATGCTTAAAACTATGATTACCGAGCCTTTACTTTACGTCACAAGATACTCTCCTCTTGCCATATTTATCATAGCTAACCATCAGATCGCTAGATTTATAAAACAGATATTGAAAATAATTGAGCATTAAGCGCTCCCTCTAAAATCTAATTATGTGTCTGATATTGAGAAAAGTTATTATTTTTTCATGAATTATTAAAGCATTCTAATATTCATTTGTCTGATTTTTTCTGTTAGTTAGGTGACAGTTAAGATTTTACAATCATGTTGGTTTGATAGATGGGTGGGTAAGAAATTATTATTTTCCATGAGTTATTAAAGCATTCTAATATTCATTTGTCTGATTTTTTTGTTAGTTGGGTGACAGTTAAGATTTTACAATTATGTTGGCTTGATAGATGGTTGAGTAAGAAGTTATTATTTTCCATGAATTATTAAAAACTTTCTAATTTTATTCTTCTGTTTTTGTTTTGTTACATGGGTGACATTTAAAATTTTACAATATTCATTCTCCTGTTGGTTTTTTCTATTAATTGTACGGGTGACATATTATTTTTTTACAATAATATTGGCTTGATAGATGAGTGGGTAAGAGACACTGCCTAACTTAACCAAAAATTTTATATGTTCAAAACAAAAATGCTTGAGTACAACTAACTAAATGTTGTGCATACGATATGTTTTCTAAGTATAAGTACTGTTACGACCCGGTCCGTGCCAAACGATTGGAGGTGGTTCTGGTCTTGCTTGGGGTTCAGGGTTATCAAAATAAAGCGTGAAATAAAGCGGGCTTCAACCAAAAATGACTTTGGATGAAATAATGAGTATGATCTTAATGACGTATCAACATTCAATTAAATTTGGTATTCTGTATATTGCATGGGCAAGTTTTCGTAATGATCTGACCTTCTAAGTGGTACACCAGATCGTCATTCAGTCGGTAATTGAGCTTTGCCTAGAGTCACAAGCAGTCCGTCTTTATCTCGCAGTCCCATTGGACAGGGGCTTGAAAACAGGCTGTTCTAGCGTTTGAAAACTCAGTTCAGGTTCTTACGAAAAGCTAGTAATACTTGCGACGAAGCATAATTATATAGTAATTACCCGCTGAGCGACAGGTGGGTATGATATTTTCCTGACCTGTCCAGCCAAAAGCATGCACCGAGAGCCCGAAGGGCCATGAGTAACGCGAAGTGGTCCTTTTTTATACTCTGAAGAGGTTTTAAAACGCAAAAAAAAAAAAATGTTTTAATGTGTGAATGGGACCGGTAACTGTACCCTGCTTCTATTTTACATGGAATCCTCGGCCACCTTCAGCAATCGACAGCAATCTATTTAACATTTTGGCCACGTGCGAATTTTTGTACAAAATTTCCATACTGCATGATATTTGTAGTTATACATAATATTTAAAGACACGAACGTTTGTCTCTTTTTTGTCATTCCACGGGGGCCCGTGAACGAATTTATATCTGGCACAAGTAGAATTTCGCTTGTGCCTCCAGACAAAGCTTCTAAACTTCAAACCGACCATGTTGCTACTGGTTAACCGCCCCCAGGGAATGAGGTTTAGTCAAACCATCTATACATAGAAGGCTTATTGGTTTGCTTGGATGGTTATATTTATGAAGCACATTTTAGTGTCATAAGATCCTAATGTTGGGTAAAAGTCCCATAAAATGGAGGCAACATCCCGACATGACCATTGCTGTTGACTGGGACGTAAAAACAAGCACAAAACAAACTTGAGGTCATGAGTGCTACCTACCAACTATACTTCAAGACTGACGCCGGCCTTATCAACAAAACTTCCACGTCAAGGCGCTAACTTGATACTCGACGTCCAGACGATAAGATACGTCGATTTCGTCGACCATGCCTAGCCAGACAAACAAGCATCCGTGCCAGTGTAACTGGCAAACCTTGTGCTTTACATGAAATGGTGGTATTTTGTATATAAAGGGGCAAAGTGTAGTTATATTCAATATTGTGAGAGTGTCCCGGGAGCCTTCAATCATACTTTTAGTGGTTTATATTGAATTACCCACCCACCTAGACTATACAATGTCTACAAAAAGGATGAGGATGAAGATGATACAGTTTAGGACTTGATGAATCCTGGATGTCTATGGTTAATGTGGCCCTTTATGAATGATCATCAACTGTTTCGAAAAAATAACTATACAGAAAGTGATTTGAATTTAGCTGTGTCGCGGACCCGTTACAAACTGACAAATTATGAAGCAAACAATCATTTGTATACGACTGACAATGTGTTTTTGTACACAAACGTGTAATACTGAACCAGGAATAATTGTAGCTGCTCACTCGGCCATTGTATAAGTTTAAATTTTACCCTCCTCGGTTTTTGGAGTAGGGATTTCTCTCTGAATGTACCATTTCCTGATCACTGCTTACTTTTACCTTCCAATTTTATAATTCTTATATATAAGTCATTAACCAGCCAATAATTCAATATTTTGATTTTTAGATTTCAATTGAGCGTAAATTTTATTCTTTTGATCTTTCCAACTTAATTGCTGTCTTGTGTTTAAGATTTTTTTTTTCAACCAACAATGATTTATTTGTAATTCATTTGTTAATAGGGCGAAGCGTTTTCGAGTCAGTTTGCTGAAGCGTAATAACGCTTAAATGGAGAAAATATCAAGAACTTTAAAATGAATAACAGGTTCGAAAGATGGAATCGTTAGATTTTTGCCAGTAATTTTACATGTGCATAGAGTTCAGGGTTTGTTTAATTTCAAACATCTTCGAAGTAGAACCTTTTTTCCATCACGGAAACATGTCCGTGTAATGTATACCCCTTGGAATCCCACTTTTATATAGCAAAACTGGGGTATGCAGGGGTATACCTATGTTTCATATTTTTGCTCCGAAACATAGATTGTGGGTATCCACAATCTATGTTTTAAGCAAAAATAAGAAAAAAATAGGTACATCCCTGCATACCACAGTTTTGCTTTGTAAGAGTAGGGTATATGGGGATATGTATTACACGGACATGTTATCCTGATGATGTGCTCCTAGAAACAGCATTTTTACCTCTCCATTAGTTTTCATTTCTCATTATTGCTCTTAAACGGTCTCAGTTTTAACTTTTATTCTTTGTGATGGGTATTCTTTCACACAATGATATTTTTTTTGGCTGCTATTTAATGTTACTGTTAAAGGTGAAAGCCATTCACAGTATTTAATAAAATGAATAACATTAATTTTCAAAACACCTTTTCTGACTCAGTCTGCAGTAAGATATCATATAAAAGTAAAAAAATACTTTTATTGCAACCACATTTGTTTAAAGGTTTTGAAAATTGATGTTTACATGTATCATGAAACTGGTCAGCCATACGAAATAAAGAAATTGTGCATTCTAAAGAACTCTTCATTTACCATTTGTAACATGTATTGAGAGGTACAAGTAGGCAGTGCTCAGGAAAAGGCACAATCAGAAAGAAATTCCCACTCCAAAATCCGAGGTGAGAAAAAGCCAAACCGACAATTAGGTACTTATACTTAAAGAACATATCATAAGCCGAGTGAGCAGCTATTTCACAGTAGGCGACCACTCAGTTACCCAAACTTAACTTAAACTAAGAAAACGTACATAAGGTTCAAACAGCATAAAAACTCGACTCCAACACATAAAACAAATAGAACCACAACAGAAGTATCGCCTTGAAACGAGGACTTTTTAAACAATAAAAAGAAATAACCGATGAGACTCCTTAATAATCAGTGTGACATTAATTTTCATTTTTGATTTATAAGTCTATCCATCTCAAACGTGTGCAGTAAGCAGTCTGATAACATCCTCAGAGAACCATAATAGTGAATTAACGTTCCATGATTAATGCTTACATTTGTCAAAGGCTCATGTCTAGCAACACTTTATTTGAGAACACAACAACTAACCAAATGTTTGAACCACTGTACCCGTTAAACCCATCAGGAAATCATGTCCATGAAAAGTACACCCCCTTGAACCAAATGTTTTGATTTATATAATTGACAATGACAATGACAATGACAATACGTTTATTCAGTAACTCTGGCCTCCGGCCCATAATACAAATGACATACAACATTAAATAACAATATCGAGCGCACAAATTGTTCAAAAATGATATGAGAAATCATATAAGACACTAGCTATACTCTCCGTTCCAGAAATATAACCCCAAATAAAACAATACAAACTTTACGAACGATACGATAAATTAGATTATAACCAGTTTATGTACGTCAGGCATTCATTTCTTTAAGTATATTTTCTCTCATGATGAAAGCATTGTAAACATATTTTGCAAGACTTAGCACCTGCTGCTCTGAGCTATTGAAAAGAGAATAAAACGTATCAGCAGTAGCAATATCAAAGTCAATGTTTGGCAAACAGTCACGTCTAATTTGATCATATACATACAGGGCACTTCATGACAAAATGAAGCTCATCTTCGATTTCTCGCATGTTACACAAAATACATAAACGCTGTTTATATGCTATATCACTATGCCGACCTGTTTCCACATTCAATTTATGTACTGAACATCTCAGTTTACTTAAAGCAATCCTACATTTCAATGGGATATTAAAATTTATATAATTAGCAACTTTCAATACAGGCATAATATATCTATAATGTCGAGTTTTACCAGATTCCATATAGTGAAGGTGCCAGATGGGAAAAAGCCACCAAAAAAGCACTTTAGGTGGCCACCTATTTAGCAAAAATTTCCTCGGTATAGTTGTTTAGTACTGTCTTTGGGAAGTATGAAAACCAATGTTTTAATTTTTTTCGGTCTTGCAAAAGTACTTTTCTTGTGGGTGAATATGACATACCCTCGCTTATTTGATCAGTGACTTCTAGGACAGCCAGCAGATTCCCTAACCATAAGTATGTTGCCTATTTTCATGTTCATGCAATATGTTTTCATTGCAGCTGCTTGTTATTACATATAGTTGCTAGTGAGACTTAATTTAGCTTTTTAAAACAAAAATGATGTTACGTACGTTACGCTTTAAGGACGTAACTACGCCATTTTTCAGAGATATCTAAAATTTTTATTTTGAACTGTAAAATTATAGTCTTTTTGTTAATATGGTTCACTTTGCCTAATTGTTTGGTTCTGCATTAAACTTTAGAAAGTAATAGAATATTTTAAGATAATGGAAAGCTATAGATCCTTACAGTGTAAATAATTGTCAATAGTGTAACATTATAAACAGAATAAATCCCTGTATTTGCGTCATTCTATAGTGACACGTCAATTTGAAAATTCATTTTAAAAACATTAAAGCCAATATCTACAACAGTAAAGCTAGCAAAACATTGTTTTACAAAATTTATATGTTTTACTATTATTTAGCTTTTTGTGACATGTAACGTATGTAACAGAAGATAATTTGTCAACAGGTAAGGCTTCCAACAAAGAAATAGCTTCACAATATCATTTTGGTTAGTCATTTTTGCTGGGAAAGCTGTTGAGTACAGTCTTTGGACAATATAAAAGCCTATATCTTAAAGAAAACTCAAGCTCGGTCGAATAAGAGATGTTTGCACTCTGAGCATTGGTGCATTATCATGTAACAGGCTGTTACATATATTACCGGTAAAAATTAAAATATGATATGACTGTTTGATCCACAGAAAAACGACAGCACTTTATCATTTTACTGAAGTTACTCTTAAAGTCTGCATGCATATGCTACATATTAAAGTTGTTTGAACAAACTTCTGACCTCCACTGACTGTAATGTGTATATGCTATGTACATTGAAATATCCTTTGAAAAAACACAATTTTAGGTGACATCATTCACTTTTGTTGGTGTTCTATGCATTTTGCCAAAAAAAACAATATATTTATTTATATTACCATGTTCAAATGACACACAATGTTCTTTTTTTCTCCTTTCTTATATGTATTGTCTTAAATGAAGTATTCAGCAGTCTAACCCCCAGTCTAATATGCCAAATGATGCATTACTATTTATCTATAACATGTTAATTCTTTGGAATGGTGGTTATATCATATGATTTTGATGCTTCCTTGATAGTTGTGTACCAAAGCTCTGAACAACTGTTAGCCTGTTACCAAGAACCTAGGCTCAGTGATCTTACTGAGTAATGTAACGCATGTGACAAGGTCATTGTCTAGGTGTAATATTTCAAAACAAGGTGAAGACTTTATGTTTCCTATGAGTAATTTAAGTCTTTAATATAAAATAAAACAATAGATATTACTTATTCATTTATAAAAATCATGCCCATGAATCTATTAATATAATAAAGGCTATTCAAATATCGCCTTTCTAATGCTGAAATATGTAGAGCAGAGACGAGAACTTCACATTGGATAAAACAAATCAGTAATCCTATCAATTGTAGTAATCTCAAACTAATCTTCATCAAAGGCATCCATGGACACAGCACTTTTACCTTAATGTATGATAAGCAAATCCTTTAATTTGCATACTCATGAATATGAATAAAAACTTAAAAAATCGCAGAAAAGTTTGGAAAATAAAGGATATACCTACAAAATAACGTTTTGTACCTGTACTGTTTATAGACTCAGATTGCTTATAGTGGTATAAACAAATGTACTGTTGCCCTCTAGCTTTATAGAAATATAATCTCCATGACTATTTTTGAAAATTAAAAATGAAGAAAACACCACAGAACTATTCATGAATTTTAAAGAGAACTTCAGAAATGAGAGAAAAAATGCGAAAATCCGAAGGGGTAAACCAACAAAATCGCTGATTTCTCTACTGGCAATGACCTTTGAGAGCTCAAAATAGCATCAGCTAACTGCTATTAGAATGTTCTATAGTCAAGTTGCCAGATATACCTAAGCAACCAAAATACAAGTGTTTTTGTTGATGGACACTCTATGATAGTCTGTCATTTTCTATTTGTATCGATGTTTTACTTAATTTCAATGAGACCAAATCTCAAAGGATTTGTATAAGAGACCATATGGCAATAATGCATTGTCCTAGCTACCCTTTGATGTCAATTTCAACATTCAAAGGCAATGGACATCTGCGATATCAGTGATTTAGTTGGTATACCCCTTCAGTTTTCAAACTTTTTCTCTTACTTTGAAGTTTTCATTAATATTCAAGAGAAATTAGATCAGACAATCAGATTGCACAGTTACGGTACATTGTCAAAGCAACCATTTATTACCAATTTCTGCACTCTTATGCTATCAGTCGCGAAGATACAAATTATATTAAAGGTGTACCTTTTTTTGTTCAATATTCTTACCCTAACATTAATATTCTTGAAAGTGCAAAGCAAATGATTCATATACATATGACTTTAAGGCAATAGTTCATAGTCTTACGTTTTTATATGATTCTAATATCAGGCCTTTGATATCTGTAAAGTTGCCAAATGGCACCACTGGTGCAATAACAGTGTGTCAGGATGATAGCTTGGGCCTGAAATGAGTTTAATTATGGGTTTTAATGATTTTTGTGATTTTATTGATATGTAACATTAAATATATTCATCATAAATATACGAGGTTCTAGTCAATATTTGCATTATTGACAACCAGAAAGACAGCTCTATAACCATGCATTACTGTGGTTTCAATTTAAGTCATCTTTAGATCAACTGAATGCTCAGTCTCATCATATAAGCATTTTTTTTGCAGGTAGGCATCTTGTTGGTTACCAAGGACACATTTTTCATTAATATTCATGAAAATACAATTGTGCTGATTTTCACACATGTGTAGCCCTATTGCATTAAAGCAATGGTGAAATTGTATCGATGAGCTATAACTTCAGTCAAATTATGGTCAAGAATTATGGAATGGGTCTGAAAATAGTTTATAATGGAGTTGAAATTATTGATATCCCTTATATTTAATATTTCATGAATATGTACGAATAATGCATGTGAGCTTATTGCCATTTCTTACTACTGAATGAAAGGACAGTATCTAAGCTGTAAAAGGATAGTATATTCATTGGTATATGCTAAGTTTTACTTGCGATATGATCTGTTTCGTATGTACACCCCCATCCTGGTATACTGTATTTAAGAATGTTATGAATTGTGTTATACATCCGTTAATTTCAACACTTTTGCAAGACTTAAAATTGACCAAACATTGGTTTTCAAGCTTCCAGTGGGGTCCTCTGCCAGAGGGTATGAATGGAATTTTTGCTACTCTCCGACCACCTATCACCATTTTTCTGATGGCTGGCACCCTTACTAATAATTACTGCACACCAGTTTTGTTTACAACAATCAATTAGCCTCTGTTTAAAAGCTTTCATAAATAAATTCAGATCGCCCACATCTTCGACAACCCATACATAACCAAATCCATTACGAAAGAGTAGTTCCCTAACTTTTGACGCCCATGTTATCCTTCCGGTTTCATCCAAATTGCGCAACATTTTATAACATTTCTTTGGATATCTTGTAGAACTCATCCTAATTAATTTGATCCAATATCTAATGCACCTACAGTAATAGTCAACATACAACGGATATCTGCCACATTCTCCTCGTGCTACTTCGAGAAAAGTATTTCTTGGCAATTTTAAGAACCGTTTACAAAAAGTATTTTGAACATTTTCAATTGTATCCGTAACCTCAAACCCCCATATTTCCGACCCGTAAAGTAGTATAGGCTTGATCATAGTATCAAAAAGCTTAAATAATTCTGAAAACTCAAAATATCCAACAGAATGCTGCATTTTTAACATTGGCATTATCGAACTTCCTGCCTGTATAGCCAAAGTTTCCTTAGCATAAGACCAAATAAGTCTCGGTGTTATGAACACACCCATATATTTATAAGCAGAGACAGTCTCTATTTCGATCCCATCATAGTACCATTTCTCATAATACCTCAGAATTCCTCCATTACGGAACACCATCACTTTGGTTTTTTGTAGATTTATTTTCATATTCGTTACTTCACAAAATCGTAATATTATATCAATTTGCATTTGCAAAAACCTAACAGTATCTCCTACATTTGCCATATCATCTGCATATAAAATAGTAAGAACATCCGGTTCATTGGCAGAAATCTGTATACCGTTAATACCGGAATTATTCAGCTCATCTATTAAATCGTTAATAAAAAGTATAAACAATATTGTTGACAATTTACATCCTTGTCTGGTTCCAATATTACATGAAAAATGAGAAGTACATTTCTGGTTATCTACCTTCACACATGAACAAAGATTTTTATACATAGCTATCAATAATTTTAACATTTTCCCATGTATACCCTTTCTTATAAGACTGTTGATGAGCGTTTCGTGATCTATCCTATCAAAAGCCTTAGAAAAATCAACAAAAAGGCAATAAAAACTCCCCCCTTCTTTACTTAAATATTTCTGACCTAAGGACATTAAAGTAAATAAATTATCTATAGTTGAATAGCCTTTTCTAAAGCCTGACTGGGATTCATTCAATTTAGAATTATCTTCTGCCCATTTATATATTCTATCATACATCATGCCTGTCAATATCTTGTTTAAAATATCAATTAATGATACACCCCTGAAATTATTCGGATCACTCACTGACCCAGATTTATGTATCGGACAAAGTATGCTTAGCGACCAGTTTTCTGGATATTCACCTTTCATTAATATTGCGTTAAATAATGGCAGCAGTACAGCTGAAATATCGTTAATTGTATTTATTATCATCTCTGCGAGTAAACCGTCTGGGCCACCTGATTTACCCAATTTCAAGTTCTTGATACTGTTTCTTAATTCCGACATCGTAAATGGTACATTGAAAACATAGTTGTACCGCCCCACTTCTTCAAAGTTATTAACATTATCAGTTAAATTCCCTAAATTCGGAACATATAATAATTCAGTAAAATGGTTTATCCATCTTTCTTGCTTAATGATATTAGAAATGTTCGGTTTCTTAAACCTAAACTTTTTGACGGTCCTCCAGAACAAGTTCATGTTAGATCGAGAAGCAATTAATTCATCTCTATTGCGTTTTTGAAAATCTAACTTTTTCTGCCTAAAAGTATCTTTAAATCGATTTCTCAATGTCTTATAATTAATTAAGTTTTGATAATTGCTATCATTTCTGAAAATTCTTAAGGCTTTATACTTCTCTTTCTTTAATTTTTCGCATTCATTATCCCACCAGGGTTCTTGTTTAACAGCTTTATGTTTTTGTGATTTAGCTTTCATACATTTGGCAGCTTTATGGTATATCTCAACAATTGACGGAACACAGTCACCAATACTAGCCTCTAAATTGATAATTATGGTTTCTTTCATCCTTTCAAATAATGTATTAAAGTTGTTAACAAAAGTAGTTTTTAGATTTTCATTCCATTTGAACTTCTTAAAATATTTCGATGTTTCCTCGTTGCCCACCTCATATCTGTCTGATTGTTCAGATATATTAAAGCTCAAGCAACAACTCAGTGGAAAATGAACTGATCCACTGCGGTTTACAATCTCAAACTTAGAAACTAATGGAAACAGGCTTGGGTTTACAAGGTTATAGCCATTTTCTTATTTTTGTTCAAAAACATAGATTGTGGGTACTCGTTAGATCCGTCTGAGTGAGGCAGTTCTAACATGTACCCACAATCCATGTTTTGAGCAACAATATTAAAAATATCATATTTTTACTGATTAAATTTTCAATTATTACAGCAGCTGAAATATTGTCTGTATTTTGCATTGGCAAGTTTTCGCAATGCAATAAGTTTATATTTACTAGCCTTTCCAATGTAGTACTTTAATCGTGCATATTTTTATTTCTTGTTTCATTGTGCAACAGCTATTAACAGCATGCCGATTTTCAGCGCCCATTACGAAAACATGTCCATGCAAAATTTCAAAGTTGTAAAAAAGAGAAAATTTTCAGTAGAAAAAAATGATATTTTTCTTATTTATGCTCAAAACATAGATTGTGGGTACACGTTAGAACCGCCTCGGTGTGTCGGATTTAGCGAGTTCCCACAATCTATGTGTTGAAGCAAAATAAGAAAAATATGTATACCCCTGCATACCCCAGTTTTACTATGTAAAAGTGGTGTATATGGGGGTATTTATTTCACGGACTTGTTTTTCTGATAATTGTAAACCAGTTTGCAAATAAAAACGCAAGAATGCTCTTCAGGGTCACTATATGTGAATTTGCCTGAATTATTTGACAGCATTTGCATAAAGTAATTGTCTCTTGCGTTGGTGTATAACAGATAGAGAAATGTGATTGACAGTACTAGTATCATGCTATTCGGTCTACAATATACTTAAAAATCTACACTTGTATGCGCCAGAAATAAAACAGAAAATGAGTTTTAAAGCAATAATCGTAAAACATCCAAAATACGAAATAACGCCATTGAAACGGAACAAAAAATAACAAAGAACAAACACTCGATATACATAAGAAAATAAGCATATGGTAAACTGGAGAGGGAGAGGTGCGTTTACGATAGGTGGCCGCTCATCTACCTTTAAAGAGTCGAATCTATGATTTGCTGACATCAAACGTGCTCTAGAACCAACCAAAGCAGTCCTACCACATCATAGCGTCCACTGGTGAATTAATGGAGGCTCAGATAGAGTTTACAGAGAAAGGTCCTCTTTCGGTTCGAAACTATTTTTATTCATCTAATTTCAATAAACTTTTTTTAATAATCACGGCAGCAGATTCTGATCATTTTTATAAGTCAAATTTACTAGAAACTAGTTATCGGTATCATAAACTTCGAAAAACCTTTTCTAAATTTTATCGTAGACAGTATGAATTGATTTCCAAATATAATGTTGGGTTAAAGACGCTTTTAAGTGAGGGCCTTTCGGAACCAGAATTTTATGGTGACTTGGTTTACAAAAAGAAACTTATAGGAAGTAATGATTTTTCTTTTCAGTTTAGAAAAATCATAACACGTTACAGACGTATAGGTTATAACTTGAATGTTATGCGACAGTCTGCATGCTTAGTTTTTTACCCAATCACGGTTGATAACTATGCTGCCTTCTTTAATTGCACGCCGGTGGGTCGGGCGTCAGACTCTATGATGGCACCGACTTAAAGCTATTCATTTTAGTTGGTTGGGGCCGGAGCTTCTTGTCTGTTGCTTGGCCCACCGGGGTCCAACTGATGTTTTTCTTTTGCTCCGGAGTTAGTAAGTTATTCGGCGCCCAGGGATCTCCATCGTCGGGCACCTTACTCAATTTGTGAGTCCTGGTTTTTGATTCATCAGGATGTTTATCATGATTTATTTGTTTGTTCTTGATGATTCATTGACTAGTTAGAGATTCACCACGAGGACCGAAGAACTAACTAAATGTTATGAACCACTGCAGAAGCTGAGGGTGAGGTTATGGCCATGTAAAATCGATTTAAACCCGCCAGTAACTTTGTGTTACTGATCGTTCCAAGTCGATACTTCTGTGGTGGTTCTTTTTGTTTTATGTCTTGGTGTTTAAAATATTTTTGTGCTGTTGGCGCCTTATGTATGTTTTCATATTTTTAGTTAAGCTAAGGTATTTGAGTGGCCACCTATTGGGAAAATAGCTGCTCATTCGGCTTACGAAATGTTTTCATGGTATAAGTACCTGATTGTTAGTTTGGTTTTTTCGGTTTTTGGAGTGGGAATCTTTTTCTGATTGCGCCTTTTCCTGATCTTTGTCTACTTGTAACTCTTTAAACAAATTCAATCACAAAACAGGGTTTTTCCGAAAGACACAATAGGCATTTTTGATGCATATATGTTTTTTATGTTTTTTTGTTTTTTTTTTTTTATTTTATTTTATTTCATTTTTTAAATTCAGCTTTACGTACCTTTCAAGATTATTTCAGCGCATATGAGACGGGCCAATCAGTAGGTGGGCGAAAACGGGAGAACCCCGAGAAAAATCACCTGGCACACCCGCAAGCAGAACTTCGCTTGTCTCACATGTGGCCAGTGCGGGGCTCGAACTCACACTAGACACAGCGGGATGCATATATTTATTTAAAACGATTGCTGCGTTATCGTTGAAAATGGTATAAAATCTGTGTCCAGTAAATTTTAAAAGGTAAAGACAAACCAAAGTAAACAGACTTAGCCTTAAGTCATGTGAAAATCAAAGCTCGGTCTCAGATTATTTAAGCATTCAATTTTCCATCAGGAAAACATAGCCGTGAAACGCATACCCCCTTATACACCAATTTTATATATACACATGGAAAAAAAGTAGGGAACACCTGTAATAATGTGACTACCAACTCTTGACTGTATATATCCTTCTTTGTAAGAATTATGAAGAAAGATTTGACAACTTGACAGAATCTGTAGTGTCAAAAGTTGTTCCTATGTGAAAATGGAAAGCATCAAACATAAACTGCGGTGGACAGCAACCATCTTAGCTTTAGAAATTTTTCGCGCGCTGATATTTTTTGCGATAACATCCTTCTGTGAACTCGAATTGTCATATTCTTTCTTAAGTATCAAGCGGAGAAATTGCTTGTGGATTAGTTATCATTAATTATTTATTTTCTGACCGACTGTCGGCGGTCGATCCATACTTTTCCGGGGGTAGGTTTCATGATCACGTTGTGTTCTTTGGCTATACATTTTGCAGGTTGTAAACGTTGATATGACCCTTCAGGAATTTAAACATACACGTTCTGGCCATAGTACCATAGCGGAATTATTCTTTAACGGCTTTATTTGCAAAAATTCGAACAATTTTGCCTTCCATAGAAATCAATACAAACTGCAGAATTTGTATGATAAGCTGGTTTGGAGATGAAACATGAATTTTTAGATCCGAAGTCGTTTATTCATTGAAAACGATCAGATCCAACATTCTATTTCTGTATCGCATTCAAAAGTTGAGTTTTGCGGAGTACAGAAGCAAAAAGGCAAACTCGTTTTCAGTAAAAGTGGAGTTTTTCATATATGGCATAGTGTGTCCTCCGGTGCACAAGGACAAAATATTGTGAATGTCCATAAATTGGCCTGTCGCTAGGCCATGGTATGAAATGCATGTGATAAAAAATTCAGTATCGCTAGAAAATAGGAAAATGGATTTTTTGCAAACTTTTCCCAAGAGCTGAAAGTGTTATTTCCATGGTAGTAAAACATTGGTATGCAGAGGTATACCTGTTTTATTTTTCTTATTTTTGCTCCAAAACCTAGATTGTGGGTACTCGTTAGAACCGCCTCGGCGAGGCCGTTCTAACGTGTACCCACGATATAGGCGAAGCCGTTCTAACGTGTACCCACAATCTATGTTTTGAGAAAAAATAAAAAAAAATATCAAAACTTTCTTTTCAGTTTATTGCATCGGCAAGTTTTCGTAATGTTTTACCTTATATCAGGCACCGCAGACTCTAAAGAGCTTTTACTTCTAAGGCAGTCGCCCATCTTAATCAAAGCAATTGTAGTTTATTGTATACGTGCATATTGTGATACAGTTTGATTTACCGTGATAAGCTGCGTTTTAGCAAGTAAGGCTTAGAAAATCGACAGAGTCTGAATAATAATTGAACATTTGCATGACTCAATTGTCTCCATTAAGTGATGCGTATCAGAGCTTTCCACAAAACATGCATTTGCCCTACAAAAGTCTTAGCTTTGTCAGCCAGTTTATTGGATTACCATTAGAACTCGAGTAGGCCTAGGTTACACCACCATATACGGATGGTATTGGATACTAAAATGTAGCGATCAGTGGAATTTGTGGGCTGGGCGAAAATAACTTATGGATTTATGTTTCATAATTCCACCTGTGACTTTGTATTCTGTCTGAACGTCTGCTAACAGTCATCAGGAAAACATGTGGGTGAAATGTACACCCCCTTCAACCCTACTTTTACATAGAAAAAAACTGGGACTTGCATGGGTATACTAATTTTTCTTATTTTTGATCTAAAAAGATAGATTCTGTGTACTCGATGCTTAACTTACTCTACGTGTACCCACAATCAATGTTTTGAACAAAATTAAGAAAAACATCAAATTTTTTCCACTCAAATTTTCAAATTTTTCTTCAGCAAAAATGTATATTGCATGCCAATTTTCGCAATGTCATCACACAGTTTCATTATGTGTTTCCTCGGCACAGAATAAACAAATGATCCGACACTCAGAGCAACGTTATATTGTTAGGCAACGTCGTACGTCTCCTCTTTGTGAAACTTCAAACCTCCTCTATAGGGTTTACGTCAAGGGACTTAAACCAAATAAAAGAGGGTTGACATATCACGAATAAGATCTGTGAATGATTGTCTAACAAAAAACAAGGCTTCTCTGTGAAAGTTTTAACCCACTATTGCATTCTTTGCCGATAAAACAAATCATGTAACTGCTACATGAAAAGCCAACCTACGTTATGGAAGTATACAAAGCCAAAAGTGGCTCCACAGTGATTAAAAAAGTACAAGTAGGCAAAGATCAGGACAAGGCGCAAACAGAAATAGATTCCCCCTCCAAAAACCGAGGTGGGGAAAAAACTAAATTAACAATCAGGTACTTATACCATGAAAAAATATCGTAAGCCGAATGAGCAGCTATTTTCCCAATATAGGGTGGCAACTCAGTTACCTAAACTTAACTAAAATATGAAAACAAACATAAGGCGCCAACAGCACAAAAATTTTAAACACCAAGACATAAACACAGACGTATCGCCCATAAAAGCATGCTCATACAGAAACCCGCTAGCAATGTTTCGTTGTACAAACGTCTTAGTGGAATATTTGGTGGAATATAATTTGTCTTGTAATTATAAAATTATACTTACGTCATAATTATAAAATTATACTTACGTGTTTAGTTTTAAATTGTAACAACCACATTACCATAAAATGCTCAAATGCAAACTGAATAAAAATCAAGATGTAACTTTGTAGATAGTGGATAGAATTTTCAGATTTAGTACAAAAGTGTTTCACAAATTACACATACAATTACAAACAGTTGCCCATACCGCCTTGTGGAATCTTTGAAACTCCAATGTAAGAAAGTAAAAGTAGGCGGTGATCAGCAGCCATCTTTGATTCAGACTTTTTTTTGCTTGATTTACGGAGCGCCCTGATGTTCTTTGCGATAACTTCATTATGTAAACTCGCATTGTCGTAATTTTTCGTAAGCATCAAGCTGAGACATTGCTTCTGGAAGTTTGATATTTAATTCTTTATTTTTTGACCGACTGTCGGCGGTAGATCCACACTTTTCCAGGGGTAGGTTTCATTATCAACGGTTTTCTTCTTTGGCTATACATGTTGGAGGTTGTAAACGTTGGGCCAGATGTGCGATATGACCCTTTAGGAATTTAAACATGCACGTTCTGGTCATAGCATCATAGCAGAATTATTCTTTTACAGCTTTATTTGCAAAAATTCCAAGCATTTTGCTTTCCATAGTAATCAATGCAAACTGCAGATTTTGTATCATTAGTAGGTTTGGAGATGAAACATGATTTTGGTTTTAGATCCGAAGTCATTTATTCATTGAGAACGATCACATTTCAAATTTTATTCCTGTTTCACATTCAAAAAATGAGTTTTGAGGAGTGCAGAAGCAAAAAGGCAATTAAGTGGACTTTTTCATATATGGCATATTGTGTCCTCCGTAGCACACGGATAAAATGTTGTGAATTTCCATTAATTGGCCTGTAGCTAGATCAAGGTATGAAATACATGTGACAAAAATTTCAGTATCGCCAGAAAATAGGAAAATGGATTTTTTAAAACTTTTCCCAAGAGCTAAAGGTGTTCCCTAACTTATTTTCATGTGTAAATACACATTTCTCCAGTTTCTCCAAATATATAAACGCATTTTGTCCAGTTGTCCATTTCTTGCCAGTCTCGATTTTCACAAACAAGAAATGTTGTTAATTAAATTCTAACTTTTGCAGAGTAGATCACGTGATCACCTTGCCTAATAACCCATCAAAATCTTCTTCTCGGGAACTGTTGATCCGATTCAACGAAACTTGGGTCTGGGCATGTTGTATCGGGTAGTTAAATATTATAATATGTTTGTAAATAATGACCCTGTGAATACCTTAACGTGTTTTATGACAGGATCAACATAGGTTGCGTCTGTATTTTGAATTAGGAGCACTGTAAAAATGCCAATGAAAGGGAAAACTTGCAGAAAATTGGCAAATAAAACAAACATTTATGATTCTGAAAATGGCAACAAGGATCCATTACCTTAAAATTCAAATAGAACATCTTCTCTGACACCACCAGGCCAATTATGACGCTTTTATAGGATTAGGATGTTGGAACAAACATGTTTATAAATAATTCGGTCACATGACCAAATGGCCTCCATGCCCATACTTGGTAAGATCTTGTAAAAATGTTCTTCGCCGAAACCGGTGGACCGATTTCGAAGAAACTTGACTTGTGGCAGTGGGAACTGGAGTACTATAAAATGTAAATAAACCGTGGCCCCGTGATGGCCTTTACCTACTGCTAAGATCTCACTGGAAGGATAAAACATGCAGTAAATGGGCATGTAGACAGAATATTCAGGAAAAAAAGATCTCTCCTTTCCCTTGGGATGTATGTAAGTATACTTATTTGCAAAAGAAACGCGATAAAAAATAATCCACTAGTTTTCTTTCTATAACATCAAAATTTCTTTTTGTGATATGATTTTCGATAGCCCCGTTAGTTCTCTATCACACAATATGAAAATTATGGCGTCAAGAGTTACACTTGTCGCGTTACCTCGAAAAGTTTGAGTTACCCCCCTTTTCCATAGGCAAATGTTTATGATATCTTTAGTTATCTTGCTAAAAGTTTCCAAGCGGCCCCCGTGGCCGAACGGTTAAGAGCACTATTTCTTTATCACTCGATCATCTCACCGCTGTGTCTGGTGTGGGTTCGAGCCCCGCACTGGCCACATGTGAGACAAGCCACGTTCTGCTTGCGCGTGTGCCTGGTGGTTTTTCTCGGGGTTCTCCCGTTTTCGCCCACCTACTGATTGGTCCGTCTCATATGAGCTGAAATAATCTTGAAACAGACGTAAAACTGAATTAAAAAAAAGGTTTCCAAACTGACACTGGTATTCGAAAGTGATTTGGGAGACAAAATTACTTTAGAAAAATGTATGCCTCTTTCGATGCTTATTTCTTGTGCATGACGTCGTTTTTTTGACGTAAATTGCCGATTTCTATCAAGTGAACAGACGTATCCAAAATCTTTTAGCGCCATAAGATAGCTGTTGACACACTAAACTGACATCTAAATAATCGCGATATGAAAGACCATAATGTGTCTGTAGTGAACAAAAATGGTGACTTAATACAATAGGCTGGCTTCAACGCGACCACTGGGAGCATTGACAAGCGGTATTTTTCGACTTTTTTTTGACGATTTCTTTAGTTTAGACATCCGGCCACTTTTCCTGCCATCTGTTTTCGAATCGCATTAATCATGAATGATTTAGATGCAAAGTTGTAATACACAAGCTCGAATACAAACGTCATTGCAACGTCATAGCGAAACATGCTACAAAATTCAAATAATGGTTGATTGTTACTTACTGTAATTAATTATAAGCCATAACACTAAAATCTCCATCAAATCGATCGTTTTCAAGAAAATGGTTTCATTTTTTTCGCGTTTCTTCTGTTGATAAGTATATATTATACATGCATAACACATTATACAATTATTGACTATTGAGTCATTGAATATGATGTGATATCCAACAGAGACTACCAATATTGACCGAGACGAAGCCGAGGTCAATATTGGTAGTCTCTGTTGGATATCACATCATATTCAATGACCCAATAGTCAACAATTGTTTTATTGTATAACACTTTCTTTTAATACAAAACTTTTAAAGAGAATGAGCAGAAAAAAATATTTTTCATCTGAAAATGGATTGTTGTCAACAGCTTACATGTATATTGTCCCAGCATGACTGAAAAAAAATGTTCATTAGGACATAAAGTCTTAATTCAAATAAATTAAACAGTTGTAAATATCATCTGCAGTTCATCAACAGGACTGCAAGACAAGACATCAATTAATGTACATTTCCATGATAGATACAGTGTTCTAAATTTAGCAACATATATTTAATGGGAAAAACCCCAGGTCAAAGAATATGACAAAATATGCAATGAGCTGATTGTCTGAAATACTGTCTATTTATAGTTATATAATAATTTAAAATATTTTTAAACCATGTTAATATTTTATGTGCATATGTATGAAAATCTTAGTCTCTCATAACTCATTGATTGAGTGTTTTTGTACACGTTTTATCTTTATATTGAACACTGTACGTATCTTTGCATGTACAAAAGCGAGACTCTAATAAAATATATCGTATCGTATCGTATCGTATCGTTGTACGTGTATGGCCATTAAATTCAAACATGTTTATCTGTATGTATACCAGATCTCAGTTGAGCGTTTACATGACCATTGGTCCTGTGATCGGAATATTTTGTCATGTTTTCCCTGAACACACATTTTCTATTTCATTTGAGTCTGAGCGTGAGAAAACCAACAATTTGGGTTCTGACCTGGTCTGACACAAATCAGCCTGTACAGTCACAGAAACAGGCTAGAAGCTTGTAATTTCGGATTTAAGAAGAAGAAGGGTTGTACTATCCGTGCAGCGAAAACAAAGGCGCTGATCTGTGCCTTTGTTTTCGCCCAAGCATTTTGTTGGATTTCTCATGCGAAGCCTCATATATTGTTTATGCAATTCGGAATATTTTAATGCAAGATTTATAAAATTGATTTGCCTTATGATTTTCTGAAGATTGTTTCTTTGAATATCTCAAGAACTCAAAGTCGATCTTTACAAAGTGCAAGAAGATCACACGAAGTTGACAGCACAGGTCAAGGATGATAGTAGTTTTACAAAATTAATTGGAAGTATATCTGTCAGCTGTCGCTTTTGATCGCAGACTTTAAGTTTGTTAGAGTGTTTTACATTTTTGTAATGGGAAGTGTGTCGCTTGCACTATTACTGCGGTTATCTCGAAGCTGATAAATGTATGTGTCTTCTTTGTTGTTATAAATTTAAAGCAGAAACAGACAGTCATTTCATGACACGTACCAATATCAAATGAACAGATTCTCCTCCCAACAAACTCAATCAAAATTGTTCTTGCTTCCCCATATGACCGATTAATCTCAGAATCAATTAAATAAATGCAAACTGCACGATCTTTACATAGTCCAAAAAGATCACACGTTCACATCACAGGTAGTAGTTTTACAAAATTAATGGGAAGTATATCTCAGTGTCAGCTGTCGCCTTTGTTCGAACACTTTAAGTTTGTTGGAGTGTTTTACATGTACAATTTTGTTATGGGAAGTGTGTCGCTTGCACTTTTATCGGTTATCTCGAAGCTGATCTGTGTCTTCTTTGTTGTTATAAATTTAAAGCAAAAACAGAAAGCGATTTTCATGACACGTACCAATATCAAATGAATAGATTCTCCTCCCAACAAACTTAATCAAAATTGTTCTTCCTACCCCATATGACCGATTAATGTCAAAATTAATTAAATAAACGCAAACTGCACGACATAAATTGCCTCTAGTTAGTCTTTTAAATTTCTCTAGCAGAGCTTAGCTAGATGATTAACAACATGTCGACAAAATGAAGGAGAAGTTAAGATGTCCTGTCAAAATTATTGTTATATTGTTAAAAGATACACGAAAGCACTCAATTCTTGCAGTTATGTGACGTTAGGGCGAGCTAAGTTAGAGAAGATATTTATGATTTATAATCTATGTCGATCTATGTAGAAAACACATCGTAAGCCCAGTGAGCAGCCATTTCCAAATAGGCGGCCACTCAGTTACCCGAACTAAAATGAAAATATGAAATATGAAAACGTACATAAGGTTCAAACAATACAAAAATTCGACTCAAAAGCATAAAACAAAAGGAACCACAACAGAAGTATCGCATTGGAACGATCAGTAATATAAAAACAATGGTTCACAACATTTAATTAGTTGTTCGGTCCTCGTGGTGAATCTATAACTAGTCAATGATTCATCAAGGACAAACAAATAAATCACGATAACCACCCTGATGAATCAAAAACGAAGACTCAACAGGTTTAGTAAGCTGCCCGACGATGGAGATCCCTGGGCACCGAATAACTAACTGAAACCCGGATCATAAGAAAAACACCAGTGAACCCCGGTGGGCCAAGCAACAGACAAGAAGCTCTGGTCCCAACCAACTAAAATGAATAGCTTTATGTCGGTGCCATCATAGAGTCTGCCGCCCGACCCAACGGCGTGCAATTAAAGAAGGTAGCATAGTTAACAACCATGATTCGGTTAAAAATTAAGCATGCGGACGGTCGCAAAACATTCAAGCTATAACCTATGCGTCTGTAACGTGTTATGGTTTTTCTGAACTGAAAAGAAAAATCATTCCTTCCTATAAGATTCTTAAATTTGTAAACCAAGTCACTATAAAAATTCTGGTTCCGAAAGGCCCTCACGTAAAAGCGTCTTTATCCCAACATTAAATTTGGAAATCATCTCATAGTGTCTGCGATAAATTTTAGAAAATGTTTTTCGAAGTTTATGATACCGATAGCCCTGCTGGACAAGATTGGCTGTTAAACTTTTATTTCGCGTGTTGAAGTCCGCTGTATGATTGCAGACTCTAGCAAGCCTAATAAGTTGCGAAATGTACACCCTACAAGAAGCACGGCAGGGGACGTCACCATCCAAAAACGGAAAATTTGCTATATCAAAATCAAAATCATCGCGTATTTCATAAATTTTAGAAGAAACAAATCCATTTGCAATAGAAAGATGTAAATTCAAAAAAGGGGGCTTCGGTATCTGTGTTGTTGGCTTTATTCAAGCCGGCACGAGTGCAAGACGAACAAGTGCAAGACGATCTCTTGCGGTTCACATTTCAGGTTTGTAGTTAAAATTTAATTGTACATATATGTAAATATCTGAATATAATACAGATATCAGATATCGCTCTTGCTCTTTCTGCATAATGTCACTGATGGTAACAGTAACAACAGAAAGCACACATACGTAAAATGATACAGTTACATGTAAAATCGAAATCCCCATAAGAAAAAAACACGTCCGTGCAATATAAACCACCTTATACCCCACTTTTGTACAGCAAATCTGGGATATGCAGGTGTACATGTATACCTATTTTTCTTATTTTTGCTCCAAAACATAGAGAGCAAAAATAAGAAAAAACAGAAACACCCCTGCATACCCCAGAGTGGGGTATTCATTGCACGGACATGTTTTCCTGGTGGTTTTCTAGCAGCACCTGACTGCTTTTGCGTATTGACAAAACCGACAAGTGAAGAGGCACTGTCCAAGTTGTCCAAAATTCAGCGATCATGAATATTGGTCTGATTTCTACAGATTTAAAGCAAGCATACCATGATATCTTTGTCCAATAACTGCAGTTCCAGAGAACAGCTTGACAGTCGATGGACAATGCCATATCATTTCTTGGCGACAGTCAAGAAGGGAAGAATGTATTGGATTTATTACTGCAGAAAGAATTAAGTCTTTGAAATAATACTTGTGTTACAGTGACAGTTTAATTCCAGGTAGTGAAAATTTTGTCGGACAGTTTAATTCCAGGTGGAGGAAATTTTGTGCTGAACATAACGACGGTAAGTCGCAGATAATCCATCGGAAAAACGTGTCCGTGAAATGTATACCCCCTTCAACCCCACTTTTATATGGCAAAACTGGGGTATGCAGGGGTATACCTAATTTGCTTATTTTTGATACAAAATATAGATCGTGGGTTCTCGTTAAAACCGCCTCGGCGAGGTGGTTCTAACGTGTACCCACAATAAATGTTTTGAGCAAAATGAATAAATATATCAAATTTTTTCCAACGACATTTTCACTTTTTGCTTTTGAAACAAATCTCTATATATTGCATAGGCAACGTAATGAAATTTAGATTCTCAACCCAGACACCATTCATTGCAGATTCTTGAACTAAATGCAATGGTAATTCAAATTTGACATGTCATACTGCCAAGATTATGAACAATAATTGTTTAGTATTTTAATAACATGTTTTAATACGCTTTTTACGTCTTGTGAAAAGTTGCTATTTCGTTTTCAGTATTTCAACTTGAACGTATTTCAGTATCGATACGTTTCAAAATTGTGATGCTCTTGAGTTTGTAAAATGGCTTTGCAGGACTTTCACGAATTGTCACGTTAAAACCGTCTGCACCCTGACGTCAAGGTGCATTTTTAAAAATCGTGCACCAACACAATTTAAAAAACAAATATGCATGTTAACAGATTTCTTTTTTCTTTTTTCTTTTTTTTTTTTTTTTTTTTTGATTCAGTTTTACGTCCCTTTCAAGCTTTTTCACTCATATCGAGACGAATCAATCGGAAGGTGGGGCGAAAACCGGAGTACCCGGGGAAAAACTACCTGACACACCCGCAAGCAGAACATGGCTTGTCTCACATATGAATTCGTGCCCCGTGCGAGGCGCGAACCCACATCGGTGAGATGATCGAATGATCAAGCGCACTGAAGTCAGCGACCTTAACCACTCGGCCACGGGGGCCGCTTAACAGATTTCGGTTCATGCTATACCGTAAGAGAGAACGTGAAAAAGGGAGAATGCAAATTTCGCTCATATTTTGTATCTTTTGGCCAAGTTTTGCAAGATTTTCGATGAGGCGTTTTTATTGACGTCAGTTTAAATAACACAGAAATGATGTTCAGAATTAAATTAATTAAAGTGTAGAATCTTAAGACAAAAAGTTTTATCATGGAATGAGATGAAAATTGTTTTCAATCCGAACTGATGCAGAGATTACGCAAAGCATGTGTTGATGCAGAGATTACGCAAAGCATGTGTGGTCTTATATTTATAAATGGAGCCTAAGAATTCTATTGATCCTGTTATTCGCTTGTAATATCAATTTAAAATGTTTTTTCTTTCTAATAACGTCTTGATCAGGAACAGCTGAAAGCAAAACTACATTAATTAGCGAGACTCAGCTGCGTTCCGTCAGCTTGATTAAACGTGTTCCATTAATATGTACCTAACAGTATGGAAACATCTCTGTACACATTACAAAAACTTTCCCATGCAACATACAGAAAATTCTTTGGTTGTAAAAATGAAAATTTTCAAAGGAAAATTTGTGATATTTTTCTTATTTTTGCTAAAAACATAGATTGTGGGTACACTTTAGAACCTGGTAAGGCGGTTCTAACGAGTTTTTGGATCAAAAATAAGAAAAAAAAATACGCATACGTACCCCTGCAAACCACAGTTTTACTATATAAAAGTTTGGTATAAGGGGGTATACATTTCACGGACATGTATTCCTGATGAAGTCAATGCCTTATGTTCACGATGAACGGGGACAAAACGCATTAAAAGGTACAAGTCGGCAAAGATCAGGAAAAGGCGCAATCAGAAAAAGATTCCCACTCCAAAAACCGAGATGGGAAAAAAACTAAATTAACAATCAAGTAAACCATGAAAACATATCGTAAGCCGAAGGGGCAGCTATTTTCCCAATAGGTGGCCACTCAGTTAACTAAACTTAACTTAAAATATGAAAACATACATAAGGTGCCAACAGCACAAAAAAAATCAAAACACAAAGACATAAAACGAAAGAACCACCACAGGAGTATCGCCTTGGAACCATCAGTAATATAAAATTACTGGCGGGCTTAAATCGATTTTACATGGCCATAACCTCACCCGCAGCTTCTGCAGTGGTTCACAGCATTTAGTTCTTCGGTCCTCGTGATGAATCTCTAACTAGTCAATAATTCATAAAGAACAAACAGATAAATCACGATAAACATCCTGATGAATCAAAAACGAGGACTCAACATATTCAGTAAGCTGAAGCTTGACTAACGTCGCCATTTTGTTTTCTCGAGTCGGTGATTCCATAGCTTATCCTCGACGGAAATTTCGTGCTTTTAATTGGCAAATTTGTGTGTTTATTGGACTGACGTGTGGTGAGTAAATTTTTCTTTGCATGTTTAGTGAGTTTTTCGCAAGCGTGCCCGACGATAGAGATCCCTGGGCGCCGAATAACTTCGGAGCAAAAAAAAACAAAAACACACCGTGATTGGGTTAAAAACTAAGCATGCAGACTGTCGCATAACATTTAAGTTATAACCTATACGTCTGTAACGTGTAATGATTTTTCTAAACTGAAAAGAAAAATCATTCCTTCCTATAAATTTGTAAACCAAGTCACCATAAAATTCTGGTTCCGAAATGCCGTCACCTAAAAGCTTCTTTAACCCAACATTATATTTGGAAATCAATTCATAGTGTCTACGATAAAATTTAGAAAATGTTTTTCGAAGTTTATGATACCGATAATCCTGTTGGAGAAGTTTGGCCGTTAAGCATTTATTTCGAGCGTTGAAGTCCGTAACATTATTTCAGACTCTAGCAAACATAATAAGTTGAGAAATGTATACACCGTAAGAAGCACGACGAGGAACGTCACGATCCAAAAACTGAAAATTTATTATATCAAAATCAAAGTCATCGCACTTATTATAAATTTTAGAAGAAACAAATCCATTTGCAACAGAAAGATGTAAATCTAAAAAGGGGGCTTCGGTATCTGTGATATTGGCTTTGTTCAACTGTAGTTCAGGTGGATAAATTTGATCGACCATACCTTCGAAATAAAGGTTGTCAATGTTCAAAAGGTCACCGAGGTACCTAGAAGTCGAATTAAAAGCCTCGATAACATCATCTTGATTATCATTGTTAAGAGAATCCATGATAAAAATAAATCAGGTACGAGAGGTGCGCAATTTGTACCCATCGGAATTCCAACAATTTGTCTGTATAACTTGGTCCCAAATTTAATATAGATATTATCCAGGAGATAGGATAAGGCGTCGCAAACATTATGACATGACCAAAGTGTATACCGACTTTGGTCAGAGGAAGTGAAAAAGGCCTTTCTGTCATTACAGGCCAAATAAAGTGAACCATAGTTTTAATGCCCTTTTGAAGGTCCACTCTATCAAATCCAGAAGTTTTTTCTTTAATTAGATTATGTGGTAATGTATACAGAGTAGAAAAATCATATGTGGACAAGCTCGTCGCACGAAACCCTCTACACTTCATTTTACTGAGCACCTCGCCAGAAGTTTTGAAGCAGGGTATCCAAGAATTTCACAGAAAGTATGTCTTGGTTCCGGCAGACAAAGCCGCAAACAATGTTGTTGTTGTTTGTAGGCTTCACTACGTTAACACCTTAAAACAGGAGCTTGATGGTACCAGGGCTTATCAAGGAGACAGATACTGATGAAATGTCTGTAGTTAATGCCCACTTAAACGATTTACCTGTTAAGTTTTCTGTTTGTGTCAATGAAGGCCAAGACTTACTGTCTACGATGTATTGGTTACCTCAGCTTCACAAAAGACCATACAAAGCTAGATTTATTGCAAATTCTAGCTCTTGTACTACTACTGAACTTTCTAAATTATTAACTTCCTGTCTTACTGCTATCAAATCTCATGTTATAAGATACTGTGAGACAGTGTATGAAACTTTTGAACATTGACAACCCTTATTTTGAAGGTATGGTCAATCAAATTTATCCATCTGAACTACAGTTGAACAAAGCCAATATCTCGGATACCGAAGCCCCCTTTTTAGATCTACATCTTTCTGTTGCAAATGGATTTGTTTCTTCTAAAATTTATGATAAGCGCGATGACTTTGATTTTGATATAGTAAATTTTCCGTTTTTGGATGGTGACGTCCCTCGTCGTGCTTCTTATGGTGTATACATTTCGCAACTTATTAGGTTTGCTAGAGTCTGCAATCATGTTACAGGGTTCAACGCTCGAAATAAATGTTTATCGGCCAAACTTCTCCAACAGGGCTATCGGTATCATAAACTTCGAAAAACCTTTTCTAAATTTTATCGTAGACACTATGAATTGATTTCCAAATATAATGTTGGGTTAAAGACGCT
This sequence comes from Rugalucina vietnamica, assembly GCA_964017185.1. NCBI lineage: Eukaryota > Metazoa > Mollusca > Bivalvia > Lucinida > Lucinidae > Rugalucina > Rugalucina vietnamica. Next base: position 53,276,948 of record OZ024873.1, read on the forward strand.
TTTAAGTGAATGCCTTTCGGAACCAGAATTTTATGGTGACTTGGTTTACAAATTTAAGAAACTTATAGGAAGTAATGATTTTTCTTTTCAGTTTAGAAAATCATAACACGTTACAGACGTATAGGTTATAACTTGAATGTTATGCGACAGTCTGCATGCTTAGTTTTTAACCCAATCACGGTTGATAAATATGCTGCCTTCTTTAATTGCACGCCGGTGGGTCGGGCGTCAGACTCTATGATGGCCCCGACTTAAAGCTATTCATTTTAGTTGGTTGGGGCCGGAGCTTCTTGTCTGTTGCTGGGCCCACCGGGGTCCAACTGATGTTTTTCTTTTGCTCCGTTGTTAGTAAGTTATTCGGCGCCCAGGATCTCCATCGTCGGGCAGCTTACTCAATCTGTGAGTCCTGGTTTTTGATTCATCAGGATGTTTATCATGATTTATTTGTTTGTTCTTGATGATTCATTGACTAGTTAGAGATTCACCACGAGGACCGAAGAACTAACTAAATGTTATGAACCACTGCAGAAGTTGAGGGTGAGGTTATGGCCATGTAAAATCGATTTAAACCCGCCAGTAACTTTGTGTTACTGATCATTCCAAGTCGATACTTCTGTGGTGGTTCTTTTTGTTTTATGTCTTGGTGTTTAAAATATTTTGTGCTGTTGGCGCCTTATATATGTTTTCACATTTTTAGTTAAGTTAAGGTAACTGAGTGGCCACCTATTGGGAAAATAGCTCCTCATTCGGCTTACGAAATGTTTTCATGGTATAAGTACCTGATTGTTAGTTTGGTTTTTTCCCCACCTCGGTTTTTGGAGTGGGAATCTTTTTCTGATCTTTGCCTACTTGTAGCTTTTTATTGGCCAAAACCAATTTTTATTTGAAGTTTCATACACTGTCTCACAGTATCTTATGACATGAGTTTTGATAGCAGTAAGACAGGAAGTTAATAATTTAGAAGTTCAGTAGTAGTACAAGAGCTCGAATTTGCAATAAATCTATACTGATCAAAATAAGTTTATTCCTACCATACTATTGTCGGTTATTTTTATATGTGGGAGGTATTTCTTAATTTGTGTTATGTAGCAAATGAGAAACGCATTAAAGAAAAGGTTTTCGGCAAAAGTTTACTTAAAAGTTGGCTTGACGTCGTTTAACGTCATTTTATCCGTATTTATACCATTCAAGTGCCCACTTTTTAAGTGCAATCACATTTAACCAAACTTGATTTTAAACATTTGTTTTGTGTAAGTGAAGCAGGAATCCGCTCAAACTTTTGCAATTTGTTTCATTAGACACTCGTGAGAGACTACGTTATTCTGGCGTTTATTTGCCTTATTTTTCAATGTGCCCCTACACGTTCAAAACCTCTCAATTTAGAAACTTTTTTTTTCTGAATGACTCTTCTCTGTATCAAAACCTTCTGATTATGACAAAAATTTCGTCTGTACAGTTTTGGATAGGGTACTGAATAAGAAAACCGTGCATAATTTTGCGTGACTGACGTTCGTTTACGCTGAAATGAATCAAATCTCAATCACTGCATTTTAAAAGAGACATAATCGAAATTGTTAAAGATGTGTTAAAATCACAAACTGACATTCTCTGTAAAGAACACAGAAGACTTTACGTTTAACGTCAGCTTTGACGTTTCAGTCACGTTATACGGAAATCAGTGTTTTTTCGCTAGCTTAATCCAATATTTAGACACTTTCTAATGATTAAAATGGCCAAAGAGAATACAAAATGATTTTATCGCTGACCTAAACCAAAATGATTTCCAGCCTCGGTTCTAAACAGAAATAATGACATTTTCAGTCACTACCATTTCACGTCATTTGTAACGCGTACACACATTTATTTGCACCAAATTTCAAGCGGAAATAAACCTTTGACATGTACTCATTTGTGTTTAATATAGAGACGAAATTTTTAAGCGTAAATGCCGATCTAATGCTTGCCGAAAAGTCTTGCTTTTTCAGCAGCTTCACGTGTGAATTTTCACAGTGACCCCTACTTGGAACCAGGGTCGATAGGTCTAATCTCGGCCTTTCGTTTGCCGTTATCTTTGTGTAACAATGATCCGGAGGGATGAAATTAACTTTCTGAGAGGGAGATTCTGCTCCAGGTGTGTAATGCCTCACAATATTTTAAAAACATTATAGTAGGAATAAACTTATTTTGATCAGTATAGCTTTGTATGGTCTTTTGTGAAACTTAGGTAACCAGGTACATCGTAGGAAGTTTGTCTTGGCCTTCATTGACACAAACAGAAAACTTAACAGGTAAACCGTTTATTATATAATAAGTGAGCATGAACTACATACATTTCAACAGTATCTGTCTCCAGATAAGCCCTGGTACCATCAAGCTCCTGTTTTAAGGTGTTAACGTAGTGAAGCCTACAAACGACAACAACATTGTTCGCGGCTTTGTCTGCTGGAACCAAGTCATACTTTCTATGAAATTCTTGGATACCCTGCTTCAAATGCCTAAATGACAATTTGGGTTTATGGGGTAAAAGATTAGTATTTTGTGAATAAAACTTTATACGTTTATCCACGATAGTGAAGATACTACTTTTCCATTCTTTAAGAGCAGTATCCTCAACACCATCTCGTTTACACCATCGATTATTACCGAAATCATTCAATGCAGATGCAATCTCCCCCCTACATTTGTCGAAATTAATGTAGGAAGGGAATCTATATTTCGGACCTTTAGAAACAATTTTGCGAATTCTAGAATCCGAAATTATTTTTTAAATTTCCAGTAACTATATGTCCGGCTGGTTGATAAACATATTTTGAATCTTTACAATCTCAAGACTTAGGAGTATTAGCATGGATCTCAAGATCAGAAACAATTTTATTGAAATTAAAAATAGTATTTCTGAATGGTTTATTATATTTGTAACAAATAATAGGAGGTTCTGAATTTTGAAACATTTCTTCGCAAATATCAAAAAGTGCAAAAAAAAAAAAAAAAAAATGTGAAGCAGTAGTATTTCATTTTGTCCCAATTACATGTTTGCAAAAAGGTATTTTTTCGTATGACGGTGGCAATTCCTCGTACTTCTTCGTAACCTTTTAAGTCATGAGGTCATAAGTTAAAAGTCTTATGTAGGAGTGAGTGATAGCATTTGTAACAGTTGAAAACCCCCAGCTTGAGGGTTAATTGAATCATCTGCTGTACATTCATACGGCAAGGGCAAACTTTTTAGCTGAATGTCTGGAAAACAAACACGGGGACCATATTCATACTCAGAGTGTTATTTCTGGAGTAAGGCGTGTATTATAAATGGTTCTGAATTCTGTAGGGTAGTAGACAGTGGTTGTGGACTCTCCAGTGTGAACGAATCATAAGTTCATCATCAGGATAACATGTCCGTGTAATGTATATCCCCTTATACCCCACTTTTATATAGGAAAACCGGGGTTCACAGGGGTATACCTATTTTTTTTTTATTTTTGCCCCAGAACATAGATTGTGGGTACTCGTTAGAACCGCCTCGCCATACCCACAATCTATGTTTTGAGCAAAAATAAGAAAAAATATCAAAATTTTTCAGCTGAAAATTTTCAATTTTTAAAGCTCAAAAATCTTTGTATATTACATTGGCAAGTTTTCGTAATGTAATAGGAAGTCTAAATTTTTTTCTCTCAAAAGATGTTCACAGTTGTTGATTTTTAAAATGAGAAACGTCCATTGTTTCGAATGTCGAGTTTCATGACAAAGATCTGAAATACATGTATATATCAAAGTAATGGGTATAAATAAATAGGTCATTCTATACTCTTTTCGCTGATATGAACATTTTTTTCCAGACCCGATCCCTTTAAAGATCCATTTACCTACAGATAATCTCGGAAATTTCAGACCCCGATTACAGTTAAAAAAAAGAAGAAAAAAAAAAAAAAAAAAAAAAAAAAAAAAAAAAAATCAGAATATGTTTACACGTTTAGATTAGGGTATGCCTATGCGTTGATGCCAAACGTAAGTTAATTCCTGACAACATGAAAACATAACCTTCTCATATCACACTTTTATGTACTGAAAGTGGGGTATGTTGGGGTATACATATTTTTGTTCATACTTTTTTGCTCCAAATAATACGTCATGTAGATAGTGGATACTTGTTAGGCGGTCGTAACGTGTACCCACAATCTATGTTTTGAGCAAAAATACGAAATATATCATTTTTTACATGAAAAAAAAATTCAACTTTTACAGCTTAAGAACAACCTGTATTTTACATGGACATGTTTTCGTAATGTTCATATTTGTTGAGATACACAGCTCGGCTTGTATTATTTTTATCGTTCCAGGCTAATATCTTTAGTCTAATTGTACATTAGTCTATACGACTGAAGTCTTAGTGTCTGTTCTAAAGTGTATTTTTCTCAAAAAGTGTCAAATATACGCGATTATGTGTGACTTTTACTGTATCAGTTAGAACTTATCACAGCAATTTCGGAGTTACAATCTCCGACTAATGGTTTATTCTGGCTCATAATTTCTAAATAAACTGGTTACATGAAAGGAAAAAATCTTATACTCATGATATGCTGGTAACATTGGCCCAGATGAATTGAGTTAATGTTTCAATAAATTTGACTTAACTTTTTTTAAGTGCTTTACTACTTAATGACAACAAATACTTCCTTCTGAGGATTGTACATAAAATAAACCTATTTCTAGCGCACGTAATATCGAGGACAATGGCACATACAAGTCCTATAAGGATAGGCTGTATAGCATTTGCATGATTTGATTGTCTGCGACAATTGGTGCGTACTAGAGAAAAGTGCACGATTCTCAATTTTAAACATTTCGAAAACTTGCCCATGCAATATACAGAGAGATTTTTCAGCTAAAAAAAAAAAAAAAAAAAAAAAAAAAAAAAAAAAAATGAAATTGTCATTGAAACAAAAATAATAAAGAGATATTTTTAATATCGTTTCTCAAAATTGATTGAGGGTACACGTTAGAACCGCCTCCACATGCGGTTCTAACGAGTACTCACAATCTATGTTTTGAATCAAAAATAAGAAAAATAGGTATACCCCTGCAAACCCCAGTTTTGCAATATAAAAGTGGGGTTTAAGGGGGTATACATGTCGCGGACATGTTTTTCTGATGTCTCTGTGGCCTTTTGTTATTTACTTCTTTTTTCCAAAACAAGGGCAATCATATCGAGCATCTGTCTGTTGTGAACATAAATATTCATAGTCAAATCATCATCGTTAATACAGTACATGTAACTGAATATGTATACTATACTAATTGAAATCATATTTGGGGATTGGCTTTGTCCGTTAATGATGAGTACGTGACAGATAATTTCGGTCATGCATGTAACATTACGAAAATTTATGATTTGTGTTTCTTATTTTTGCACAAAACATAAATAATTGTGGGTACAATCCACAATCTGTTTTGAATCAAAAATAAGAAAAATATGTACACCCCAGTTTTACTACATAAAAGAGGGTTTATGTACAGACAAATTGTTGGAATTCCGATGGGTACAAATTGTGCACCTCTCGTAGCTGATTTATTTTTATACTGCTACGAAAGAGATTTCATGGATTCTCTTAACCATGATAATCAAGCTGATGTTATCGAGGCTTTTAATTCCACTTCTAGGTACCTCGATGACCTTTTGAACATTGACAACCCTTATTTTGAAGGTATGGTCAATCAAATTTATCCATCTGAACTACAGTTGAACAAAGCCAATATCTCGGATACCGAAGCCCCCTTTTTAGATCTACATCTTTCTGTTGCAAATGGATTTGTTTCTTCTAAAATTTATGATAAGCGCGATGACTTTGATTTTGATATAGTAAATTTTCCGTTTTTGGATGGTGACGTTCCTCGTCGTGCTTCTTATGGTGTATACATTTCGCAACTTATTAGGTTTGCTAGAGTCTGCAATCATGTTACAGACTTCAACGCTCGAAATAAATCTTTAACGGCCAAACTTCTCCAACAGGGCTATCGGTATCATAAACTTCGAAAAACCTTTTCTAAATTTTATCGTAGACACTATGAATTGATTTCCAAATATAATGTTGGGTTAAAGACGCTTTTAAGTGAGGGCCTTTCGGAACCAGAATTTTATGGTGACTTGGTTTACAAATTTAAGAATCTTATAGGAAGTAATGATTTTTCTTTTCAGTTTAGAAAAATCATAACACGTTACAGACGTATAGGTGATAACTTGAATGTTATGCGACAGTCTGCATGCTTAGTTTTTAACCCAATCACGGTTGATAACTATGCTGCCTTCTTTAATTGCACGCCGGTGGGTCGGGCGTCAGACTCTATGATGGCCCCGACTTAAAGCTATTCATTTTAGTTGGTTGGGGCCGGAGCTTCTTGTCTGTTGCTTGGCCCACCGGAACCAACTGATGTTTTTCTTTAGCTCCGGAGTTAGTAAGTTATTTGGCGCCCAGGGATCTCCATCGTCGGGCAGCTTACTGAATCTGTGAGTCCTGGTTTTTGATTCATCAGGATGTTTATCATGATTTATTTGTTTGTTCTTGATGATTCATTTACTAGTTAGAGATTCACCACGAGGACCGAAGAACTAACTAAATGTTATGAACCACTGCAGAAGCTGAGGGTGAGGTTACGGCCGTGTAAAATCGATTTAAACCCGCCAGTAACTTTGTGTTACTGATCGTTCCAAGTCGAAACTTCTGTGGTGGTTCTTTTTGTTTTATGTCTTGGTGTTTAAAATATTTTGTGCTGTTGGCGCCTTATGTATGTTTGCATATTTTTAGTTAAGTTAAGGTAACTGAGTGGCCACCTATTGGGAAAATAGCTGCTCATTCGGCTTACTAAATGTTTTCATGGTATAAGTACCTGATTGTTGTTTTTTTTTCCCATCTTGGTTTTTGGAGTGGGAGTCTTTTTCTGATTGCGCCTTTTCCTGATCTTTGCCTACTTGTACATTTTTAAGGATGTATTCATTGCATGGATATATTTTCCTGATGAGATAATTTCGGTCAGAAATTCACAATATTTCAATGGCTTTTGTGTACTGACATTATATTTCTGGTGTATATAAACATTTTCATCAGACTCGTTGTTGATTTGTGCAATGTCGAATATGGCCCATCATCCCAATATTTATAAGACCAAAATACTTTGATTGTCTGGTTCGTGTAATTGTATTTTCTCCCTCTACATAAGCATCCGCACCTAAAAAAATCAACAATGTGCACATGCAAAAACAAAGGCGCAGATCAGCGCATTTGTTTTCTTTCCATGGATAGTATGATGCCACTTCCAGCTATTTTCAGTGGCTGTACAGCCTTGTTTGTATCCAACATAGTCGGAAACCGAGATTGTTGGTTTTCTCACGCGAAGTCTTGTTAAAACGATTTTTTTTTATCAAATGATGTCATTCCGCTTCTCTTATAACCATGTCCAGGAAATACCTTTACGGCATTTCCTGCGTTATCCCGATTGTCAGGCCTTGCAAAGTGCAGCTGCTATTGTATCAGTTATCCCGCACCAAGAGACATTACTAGACAGTTTTAGATGCATGTGCACCTAAATGACAGTAAATGCAACGTCTATCGAACGATACTACGTATGCTGGTCTACGAACACAACCATAACGCACACTTACCCATGCAATTTAAAGAGATTTTTATTTCAGATGTAAAAAAAAAAAAAAAAAAAAAAAAAAAAAAAAAAAAAAAAAAACGAAAATTTCATTGAACAAAAACTTTCGATATTTTCAAAATTTTTACTCAAAACATCGATTGTGGGTTCACGTTAGAACCGCCTCGGCAATCTATGTTTTGGTTCAAAAATAAGAAAACTAGGCACTACCTTGTAAACCCCACTTTTACTTTAAACAATAGGGTATACGTGGGTATAAATTACACGGACAACGAAATTCAACCTTTTAAGGTTAGACAGCCCTCAGGGAAGGATCATTTAGCGATGACAGCTTCACAGTTACATGATGTATTAGCTCAATTTCAACTCCTACTGATAACATTTTGCAGATTTTATCATCACTACTTTAACATTTAAGGCGCTATTGTGTTGTGTTTTTACAGCCTTAGGTCGTTTTTCATTCTATGAATTTCTCGGAAACAAATGTAAAACTTGTGACAAAACTAACAAAATCAGCTTGAATTATTCTCTTCAGAACAACCACTCACTATTTGTATGCTACATCTTATCAATTGATTAATGCAGAGAAACCTTTTTTTCTCAGATTTTAAGCGTGCAGCTCTAACGCGATCTGTTGCGATCATTACAATTCGCCACTCGTATCAAATCGTGGAACTTTTCAACAATTTTAAGTTTTCTTGAACCTTTTAAAATAGTGTGCTGATGATAATTAATTAAGTTTTACCATGTTATATGTAGCATTTACTAATAAAACGGGCAAAACATGACTTAATCTTCCAAGCAGCTCTGTCTCATGTTTAATGGAATACTTCTACATGAGGTTAAACACGCTATGCAACTGAGGACAAGTTTAGTAAGTGAACATACAAATAAACTCTAATGTGTAAGATTCAAGACAATGTAGCTTCAAGACTTTGTTTTCAGATTTCGTCACTGTCCACGTATTTTAGCAGCCGCCATTAATCAAAGCTGATAAGGTGCCATTGTTCAAATTGTTCTAAAAGTATGCTTTGCTTAGTAGCCAGTAGTGGAGCTGCTTAGTGATACAATACTTCAGTTGATGGTACAAGCATGAAATTTTCACCATATGCTCCTTGCCTGGCACACATTAAATTCTGATCCCTAGCCACTTGAAATTCCGCCATTTTTAAGATGCCCGCCAAAAACAAAATGACCGACAGTTGTGACAGGAGTCTTTGTAGTAAATTGCTCATATCTTAGGTCCTGTTCATCATAGAACAGCAACAATATTGATACCACAATGAAAATTTTTTTTTTCTTTCAAATAAAGTTCCAATATGCAAAATATCTCATTTGCATATTTATGAATATTAAGGAGATCTTACTTTTTTGCCAAAAATTTGAAGAAAAAAAAATAACATCTTATTTTCTGAACAATGTAAAGTGTTAAATGAGGTGGATAACTGTGGCTTTGATATTTATATTGCATGATTATTCGATAGCGACCAACCACTTTCCAATAAGCGGCGTTTTGTTCGGCGCGCGTTTATGCAGTCGTATGTTTACAAGTATCAATTTTGTACTTCACTAAAACAAAGCATAATCATGCACAGCGGCCGTATAAAATGTACTTTCTTTCAAAGTATATAACATTTTCCCCTAACAGAAGTAGATAAGACCTGAAAGCCTATAGACAAATAAACCATGTTAATTATAGACACTAGTTGATCATTTGCCACAAAACAGACACGATAATGTCAGGAAAACCTTTATTAGCTGCCACTGCTAGACACCCAGTAAGACAATTCCTCCAAATGACGGTCAAATTTGAGCCTCCACATAAGAAACCAACAATCTGCCTAGGCGAAAACAAAGGCGCAGATCAGCTTCGCAGTAACTGCGAAGCTGATCAGCGCCTTTGTTTTCGCTACTCGGATAGTACAGTTCCTCTTCTACTTAAATCCAAAATTTCAAGCTTCTAGCTCTTTTCTGTGACTGTACAGACCGATTTGTGTGGGACCTGGTCGGAAACAACAGTGTTGGTTTTCCCACGAGGCGGCTCATTTGTTTATTACTAAGCGCCTTTCACCAAGTTAAAATGTAACGTTCGGAATCTAGGTTGATCTAAAACAGTCTTCAATACCAAATATGCAACTGATGTTGCTTAGAAATGCTTTAATCATGGTACACTGCTCTAGCTCGTATTTGAATATATTTTTCCTTTTTGCCCTTTATTTTAGTGTTGCTTTTCTTTGTTGTTGTTGTTAATGCTGTCTCTGCTTTGAACAAGGCTGGGTAGTCATATTACCTTTAATATATATATATATATATATATATATATATATATATATATATATATATATATATATATATATATATATATATATATATATATATATATATATATATATATATATATATATTGTGTGTGTGTGTGTGTGTGTGTGTGTGTGTGTGTGTGTGTGTGTGTGTGTGATATATTGTGCTTTCTTTCTTACCTATTGATTTTAGATTACGTACATCAAGAAAAAATGTCCGTGTAATGTATACCCCCTTGAACCCCAGTTTTATATAGAAAAACTTGGGTTTGCAGGGGTATACCTATTTTTCTTATTTTTGCTCCAAGACATAGATTAGCGGTTCTAACGTGTACACACAGTCTATGTTTTGAGCAAAAATATCAAATTTTTTCAGCTGAAATGTTTCAATTTTAAAGCTTAAAAATCTCCGTATATTCCATGGGCACGTTTTCGTAATAATTGTATACATTCCTGGACTTTTTGTGTTTACAATTGGCTGACAGTTTAAAACAGAATGTTCCCATCAGTATTCCTTCCCATTAAATCAAAGATTTTTCAATTTTTAAAGCTTAAAATCTCCGTATATTCCATGGAATATTCCTGAACCTTCTATTTGTGTTTACAATCGGTTAAGAGTTTAAAACAGAATGTTCCCATCAGTATTCCTTCACATAAATCAAAGATCACTATACACAGGCTTATGGTGGTAGAGGCCTGAGATACAGTCTGACACTTATGCACCAGTCATTTGTAACGACCGCCCCAACTATGGAGAAGATATTACCAGTATTACCAGTATTTCATACGGTGGTACGTTTCCTGTGCTACTACATGGTATATCTAACGTTTATTCTGTCTGATGTCGAACTGAGAGAGAGAGAGAGAGAGAGAGAGAGAGAGAGAGAGAGAGAGAGAGAGAGAGAGAGTGAACTGTGTGAGAATGGTATACTTCCTTAATAAACAAAATGCATGTATTGATTGTATGATATGTAGAGGCAGGGAGGATCATCATCGAACCTCTGCTTATCATGCTATAGCCACAGGTAATATGTAAGCTTTCGTGGTCAACTTGGGTGGTTATATTTAAAGCACTTTTTGGATGTCAAGACATCCTTATTTTGGGTAAAAGTCCCATAAAATGGAGACAACGTCCCGACATGAACATAGCTATTGACTGGGACGTTAAGGATCAATTCAACAAACAAGAACGACCAACAGAAACTATTAAGAGTCATTATGGATACACATCGAATAACTTATAATCAATGTGCTCTTCTCGAAATATAACTGCGCATTTATCTTCTCTTTATAAAGACATCACGATAGCATATCCGTGTAATGTATACCACTTATATACTGGCTCCTTTGTTTCGAGCAGGTCTCTAACAAACATATACACCTACTCAACAAAGGAAGTTTTGGCGGTAGGTGTATAAGTTTCCCGCCGTTTATTATACACCGGTGTATAATATCCGGCGGGAAACTTATAAACCGGTCTCTAATATCACGCGGGGAACTTATCAGTCCTCCTGTAGATATACTTTGTTATTTTTATATTAGACTCAATAAAAGGTAAGTACATTATGTAATGGGTCAGATGCGCCGCAAAAATAATGTTTTCGCCGTGTTCAAAGACATCAAATATTTCTAAGGCTGATTGGAAGCTTTTTTAGCAAATCGTGGTTAAGAATCTTTCTATCGTTAAATGCATTTTCTTCCTACAGAGTATTTAAAATCCTTTGCTGTGAAAGATAAGAAAAGAAATTTCCGATTTCATTTATTTACAATTCCCCCAAAAGTTATATTAAACGAATCGTCGCATACATTTGTGTGAAAATAGCTCTTGCTTCCTGGTTCCATTGTTAGTAGAAGGTTAGGGTTAGTGTGAGTTGAATGAGAAACCTGGCAGTAGGAACGAACTTCACACAGTTATTTTTGACCAGCTGTTTTCCCCCAAAACAGCCGGGCATCAAATGGTCCTCTGTCTTTCAAGCAAGGAGATTAGCCCTTGACAGATCCATATACACTGGCTCATCAATTTAAGCACATTATGTAGTTATGTAAAATCATACTTAGATGGTATTGAATTATTTGCGTTTATTATAGAAGCAATACGTTTAACGACGTTTAAAAGGGAAATTACTGTGAAGGTTCTATTTGTTCATGATTGCACGAGGAAATGTAAATATCGTGCACAGTTAGTTACCTCGTTAAGTCCGTGGGATAGATTGGCTAATATGCCATGTCGCGAGAAAAGAAAGTTAAGCGGAATATAATTGGTCTAAATATGCTGCGCAAGGTTTGGCCAACAGACTTGCAGTCTTAAGATTAATAGCAGTTGTTATAACGAAACAAAGCAGCCAGTATATAAGTCAGTTAGAGTATGTCGGAATCGGTCAATACGAAAATTATAGACCAGGCACGTGAACTTAAAGCCTCCCTCGCTGCGCTCGGTCGGCTTTAAGTTCACGTGCCGGGTCTATAATTTTCGTATTGACCTCTCCTCCATACTCTAACTATTACTTATACCCAACTTTCATATAGTAAAACTGGGGTATGCAGGGATATACCTATTTTTCATCATGATAACCACCTTGATGAATCAAAAACAAGGACTCACAGATCGAGTAAGCTGCTCGACGATGGAGATCCCTGAGCGCAAAAAAAACTTACTAACTCTAGAGCAAACGAAAACACCAGTTGAACCCCAGTGGACCAAGCAACAAACAAGAAGCTCCGGCCCTAACCAACTAAAATAAATAGCTTTAAACTTGTTAAAACACCATCCCCTGATATTCTTATTGTTTTCTTTAGGTGCAGATGGTCCGTTGCTGGTTTCGTTACGAAAACACTTTATCATGTAGTTTGTCATTTGAGCCGCCTCGTGGGAAAACCAACAATGTGGTTTTCGACCAGGTCGGACACAAATCGACCTGTACAGTCACAGAAAAGAGCTAGAAGCTTGAAATTTCGGATTTAAGTAGAAGAGGAATTGTACTATCCGAGTAGCGAAAACAAAGGCGCTGATCAGCTTCGCAGTTACTGCGAAGCTGATCTGCGCCTTTGTTTTCGCCTACGCAGATTGTTGGTTTTCCCATGTGGCGGCTCATTCATTAGTACTTTTTTGCGAATTGTTTAATGCAGTAAATGAGGTTGTCACACATATAAATCGAGAAAATGTTAATTCCTAATTTTGGTTACAGACTGGTCTATTAGTCTTAATTTCAGCAGATTTCTTCGCTTACAAGGCACATTTACTCGCTTGCAGTGTCAATAACTTCGCACAGTTAATTGATATAACTGGGTACAAACTCATTGAGTGGGCCAGTAGTTTCTGTTACTTGAAATCGAACGTACATTCCTTTTGTTTGAAAGTTTGAAATCTTATTACAACAAACCATACAAAATACTTACCACTATATCGCAACTTTTGCCCCAATATGCGTTCAATAAAATTGGCACTGTTTCTATCACTTATTCTGCGGTGTACAGTGAATCTATAGGGTGAAACTGCACGACATAATTTTATTCTAGTTAAGACTCGTTTCAAATTTTCTCCAAAAGCCCACTGATAGCGTGTCGACAAACGAAGAGAGGAGATGTGAGTCATCGCTGTCAAAACCGTCCCATTCAGGGATGATTATTGGCCTGATTTTCCCAGATTTAAAGTTATTATACCGTTATATCGTTATTCAATAGCTGAAGTTCCAGAGAACAGCTTGACAGTGGATGAACAATACCATATCATTTCTAGGCGACAGTCAAGTATTGGATTTATAAAACTAAGGATTTATTTATTGTCGTAAGGAATTGTTTCTAGTGCGACATTGACACTTCATATCAGCAAAAATAATCTGCCCTTAAACTGTATCCATAATAAGATAGGTAAGTCGTGAGTGAAAATATATACGTGTATATATTTATTTTGTGATACGATTGTCAAACATAAAACAATTGTTTTCAATATTAGGTAAACTGGAGGTGAAATATTTCATTCATTTTATTTAATGAACCCGTCTGCAACCTGATAATTGTAATTTAACTCATTTAAGCCTGGCGTGTCCCTTTTATGGGACATAGGCAAACAGAATAGCCCCAGATGTGACGCCACAGAACGCGGCGTCCCATCTGGGGCTATTCTATTTGCTTAGAGAATTTTCATCGAAAAATTGAATAAAATTTAAATATCACTCCTGACGCCCCTAAAAATGAAAGTGGACTCCTCTAATGATAATGATGGGAGAACCCATTCGTCATATATGGGTTAATATCATTGATTTACAAGTTCGGTTAGTATTGTGATTTCTGGAGCTACTACCATTTTAGGACAATATAACGAGCACAGAATGGTTAGTGAGCATTGACAACAGTTTGAATGAGCACCGCGTATTACAATTCAGACTGTATATTCTGTTGCTTTGATTATGAAACCATGCAGCATGTGACTTTACCATGGCTATATAGGAATCCACATTCATCAATTATCACAAAAAGAAAGTAATAATTTCTCCAAGAGAAAATTCCGTTGATTTGTTTTAAGTGTTCCTCAACTTATTTCCATGTGTATATATATGTTCACTGCTTTTAATCGATCCCCGTTTTATTTTTTTATTGGTTCCTTCTTCAAATGCATACACATGTGTTATGTTTTACGTACTAATCATTTTATAAAAACTGTAATAAATTTTGTATCGAGATTAGTAAAATGATCTGTTTTTAATAAGCGACATATCCTCTAGAAATTTTCTTATCACCAGATAGTCATATTCCATTTTATAACATACATTATTTCCCATGAGTGCAATTTAGAAATAAACTATGATTTATGACGCAAACTACTTGTCAACACTTTATGCCACAGATCGCAATAATTGTAGTACATCATTAGTCAGAAAGAAGGCGTCAGCGCCGAACGAACCGTTAATGTTCTCATCTGTTCAATTATCTTCCTTACGAAAACTTGCCCATGATATATATAGATTTTACTTAAAAAAAGTTGTAAAAATAGAAAATTGTCAGTCGCATTTTTTTTTAATATTTCTTATTTTTGCTCAAAATACAGATTGTGGGTACACGTTAGAACCGCCTCGGCGGTTTGGATCAAAAATAAAAAAATAGGTATACCCCTGCATACCCAAGTTTTGTTATATAAAAGTGGGGTTCAAGGGGGTATACATTACATGAACATGTTATCCTGACGTTTGGAAATTTATCCTGTCTTGGTCAACGTTTACGGATGTAAAAACGGTGAAACAGTATAAGAGTACATGTATAACCTTAGGCCATCTCTTTGTAAGTACTCTGGTGTACAAGGTTTTCAAGACATTACTTAACGTTTAACTTCGTCAATGTGTTAACTTTGCCACAAGTTCGTCCGATGTTTTATTTCATTTGTTGTATGTAACAAAACAATTTTGATGTCTTTCTTTCCAATCAGTCGTTTCACGAAGCTATCATAATATATATCTTATGACCGAGACTAATCGTAGAACAGTAGTAAGACTATCATATGTAAGACATGTCATATGTACATGTTAGTCATATTATAAGATTGGTATTATATGCAAACTAAATACAGCGCAATATGGCCACTACTACCTCCCTTTAAACGTTTTTACGGCTTCCAAAGGATCAAACTTCTATTTATTTTATACTTTACAGTGAAACCCAATGTATATCAAAACTTGATAAAAATGGTATTTTCATTGATATGAAGTTTCACTGATATCAAATCTCACTGATATCAAAAGTCACATGTGACTGATATCATCCTATATCTTCACTGTAATGACGTCAGATGTTTTGGATTACTTCTGACATTTCCATTTACTTGACGTCATTAAATGTGTTTCACTTCCCAAATTCAAAGGCCTATAACTCCGTTATTTATGAACAAAAACATAAAGTGTGGGTATTCATTTTCTTAGTTAGAACGTAAGGAACAATGTGGTACCAAAATTATTCGTGTTTTCAAAAAGTTTTGGTTTTCGCATTTTCACCGCCTGCTTTGTGAATAGGAAAATGCCCGTGTATTGTATAAAATAAAAAGAAAATTTACTTTTTATCGGTAAATACCAAATATATTTCATCTCGTGACTTGAAAACATCTACATTTTCACTCGTGCTACGCACTCGTGAAAATTTTGATGTTTTCAACTCACTCGATGAAATATATTTGGTATTCACCTCAAAAAAGTAAATATCCTCAATTATATATTATTTATTTACCGTTAGCATAAAGTGAACAAAATAGGGAAAAAAATACATAGTATTTGATGATGAAAAGAGGTATCCTTTATATTTTCAGATATTATCTAGTAGAACGATTCGTTGAAAAAAGTAAGAAGCAGTAACACATCAATAAAAGATAAATAAAAATATTTAAAAAAAAATCGTAAGATGTTGCCGGGATTCGATCTCGTATCGCCAATTTACACGTTATAAAGTACTGACTATAATTACACTGAAAGAAAGTTATAAGTGACCACCATATACTTAACCAAATTCCCAACGCACCTAGTAAGATTTTTGCCAATATTTCAAAAACGAAGCGACCAAAAATGTTCAAATTCAAAACATGGTAAGATACGTCATTTTGAAATAATGTGAAATTTTATTGCAATCGGCGATTTCTATCGTCGACATTTATTGAGCTTTTTGTTAGCACACACATGATTCGAAAAATCAAGAAATACGTATTGAAAACAACGGTAGTGTAAGGTAAGGATAAATCGTACATAACGTTATAAAAATAATTTGCAGAACAATTTTATTGTGTGGTTGTGAGAATTACATCCGTAATTCACTTACAAAGATTGAAATTTACTGATTAAGTAAGTTCCCAAAAGGGCAAATAAACAGAATTTCGAATCTATCAGTTCAATTTATCTAAACAAATTAATATCTAGTGTGTCCCCTATTAGTCTGTACCACCGCTAAACAGCGCTGTCGCATGGATAGAATGTTATTTTCTATTACATGTGGAATGTTAGACCACTCAGCAACCAACACTTGCTCACTGTCGACGGGTTTGAGGATTTGCAGGAATTACAAAACACTTTTAAGGGCTACAACTGAGTCTTTGTATGAGTAAACGGACGGACGGGCGGAAGGACTGGAAGTGGAAACGAATTTCACTTAATGACAAAATGGTTGCCTTTCAAACTTGAACTCGAATGATACCAAATGGTTGTGTTTAAGCAAGAAAAATGGCGAAATTAAGATTTCCTTTTTGCATTGACTTTAAACGTACCTGCGTAAAAGACGGAACCCCCTCAACTAAACCGATCGCTCCAGCCATGTTTCCAACAGATAGACGAACCACTTTTATTGACTTCGATATGATACATAACCAGGCTTCCAATAAAAGTTTCAGAATGAGAAATAGCTACATACCACAAGGAGCACGTGCAGAAAACATGTTTTTCATGATTTACTTATTGCGCGATTCCGAGAGAAAATTTGTGTGAAATAACCTAGTAGGTGTGTGTAAATGCTTACGAGACAAGCGTGTGCTAAATTTCAAAGTCAAATCTTTGACGAAAGTGAACTTATTCAAATTTTAAAAGTAGTGCGTTGGCATTTTTGCCAAGTGTATATTTTTGTCTAGTTCACAAAGTAAAGTACGATTAATCAAACAATAAACCAATGTCTAGCAGAGGTTCTTTGCGTTTGTTGCATTCTAAAGGTGTGATACATCTCGCGCAGACGAAGCATGAGTTAAGGTACCCTCATTTCAAAACGTCACAATCTATCAACATCAAATTAAATATAAAATTTTCAGTGATTATTTATGTCCAGCACACGACTCTGATAAAGTTTCAAAATTTGAAAAAATCTTCCACAAATTTCGTTAATTTGTTTGTTAAAAATTTGGCATTGAAACCGGAACTGTGCGGTAGTCATGACATGTTTGTCCTCTTTGGTCGTCTAATAAATTAAAAAAAAGTTCTTTCGGGGCATATCTCTCATGTTCAGATATCATCAAGTGGTGTAGTTGTACTTCATTTAACTATACTTTCAAATTGACTCAACTGTACGGCTCTGATTATTTGAGTTATCTTTGAACTATACCTTTATGTCTGGACAAATTAATCGTCAATGAAAAAAAAAATCATAATGGTAGGTATTTGACTCGTTGTTAGACATGAATGTGAGCTCTACAACCTATGTGGCTCCAGTTCTTTGTCAGAATTTTAATAAATTTGTACTCTGTCAGAAATTGATTTATTGCACTACACAAGGCTTGCACTTTTTGCCTTGATCCGGCGTGCCTCTAGGCTATGAATAGTCAGATAAACACAGTCTGATGTGATTTGTTTGTGATGTTCTTATTAATATTCTGCATTGATTCATACTCGTGGCTCTAGCGATTTTTCGTTTAACTACTGGTTTTAAGTGTAACATAACTGTTTGTGTTGACATGTGCCTTGCGGTTCTAACGTGTACCCACAATCTATGTTTTTGAGCAAAAAAAAAAAAAAAAAAAAAAAAAAAAAAAAAAAATTTCTTCTGAAAATGTTCAATTTTTATAACTTAAAAATCCCTGTACATGTATATTGCATGGACATGTTTTCGTAATGTGATAACATCAGTTCCTGGTCATTGTTTACCTCTCTGTTACCCTTCTTTCTTTCAAACAACCATTATGAAAACTTGCTCATGCGATATACAGAGGTTTCTGCACCTGCATAAATTGAAAATTTCATCAGGTAAAATTGATGTTTTTAAAATTTAGGCTCAGAACTTAGATTGTGGGTACACGTTAGAACCGCCTTGCCGATGCGGTTCTAACGAGTACCCACAATCTATGTTTTGGACAAAAAATAAGAAAAAAATGCATACCCCTTCATACCCAAATTTATCGTCGCCGGTTTATAAAGGGCCACCGATGAGGGTTCAGTACCCGAAAATGCGCAATATGGTCCATACTACCTCCCTTTGAACGTTTTCACTGCTTCCAAAGGATCAAACTTTAATTCATATTTTATTTACTATATAAAAGTGGGGTTTAATGGGGTATTCATTGAACGGACATGTTTTCCTGATGATTATGCATATCAATGACTACTGGCATACCCCAATCCTAATATACAGGAGGGAAAAGAAATGCAAAACGGGCTCTATTTGAACCATCCTACCGACTACTGCGTACATTGATGCTTCTACATCATGTCTTAGAAATGTGCAGTTTTAATGGTGGATTATAGTTTAAGCATGAATGGCAATGCCAACATTGATTAACTTTATGAGATGACGTACTTAACAATAATTAACACGAAAACTGTAATGCAGACATCAAAGTTTACTTTAAGGAATGTACCCAAGTTTAAAGAAAAAAAAAAAAAACGCATTCTTTGAGATAGGTACTCTACCTTGCAGATTTTTCTTAGTAAGCGAATCTTTAAAAGTGGCGATTCTTAGTAATTCTTAGTAATTAGGACACGAACACATTGAATTTGGCGTCGTATCTTTGTATAATGTCCTTTGTTAATGTCTATGTTATTTACTTATAGCGGAATAGCCTTGTTCACTGTCTTTCACTCTACAATCTTCATTCTTAACCAGAGTAGTTCAAACGAATCAATATGGTCGCTATCCTATTTTTGGTAAATTTGGCTAGTTGTGTTCAGTAAAATGTCATGTTAATTTTCCACAAGATGCGTTTTTTACTTCATCACAATCATTTATGTAACATTGAAGAAAACAAGAAATTCATTCGCATCCATCAAAATTTTGTAGCGAAACTACTGTTCATCACGAAAACATGTCCGTGAAATGTAAACCCCCTATACCCCACTTTTATATAGGAAAACTGGGGTATGCAGTGGTATACCTATTTTTCTTATTTTTGCTCCAAAACATAGATTGTGGGTACTCGTTAGAACCGCCTCGGCGAGACGGTTCTAACGTGTACCCACTATCTAAGTATGTTTTGAGCAAAAATAAGAAAAATAACAAAATTTCTACTGAAAATTTTTAATTTTTACAACTTTAAATTTGGCACCGTTTCACCACCGTCAGTGTTGGACAGGGTGCCAAAGCAATGAAATATTTTATCCCTTTTTATGAGAACGGGGCCATCTGCAGCCTCCCTTAATGTCCCAAAGGTTATATTGGCATGTACATGTATGTAGATGGACACGGTCGGAAATTTTAATATTTTCACTGCTCCTACAGGATCTCAGTTTTACTTTTTATTTGCTTTTACTGCAGCTGGTGTTATGTCGTGTGGCGGCCCTAAAAAGGTACAAGTAGGCAAAGATCAGGAAAAGGCGCAATCAGAAAAAGATTCCCACTCCAAAAACCGAGGTGGGAAAAAACCAAACTAACAATCAGGTACTTACACCATGAAACATATCGTAAGCCGAATGAGCAGCTATTTTCCCAATAGGTGGCCACTCAGTTACCTTAACTTAACTAAAAATATGAAAACATACATAAGGCGCCAACAGCACAAAAAATTTTAAACACCAAGACATAAAACAAAAAGAACCACTACAGAAGTATCGACTTGGAACGATCAGTAACACAAAGTTACTGGCGGGCTTAAACCGGTTTTACAGGTACCTAACCTCACCCTCAGCTTCTGCAGTGGTTCACAACATTTAGTTAGTTCTTCGGTCCTCGTGGTGAATCTCTAACTAGTCAATGAATCATCAAGAACAAACAAATAAATCATGATAAACATCCTGATGAATCAAAAACCAGGACTCACAGATTGAGTAAGCTGCCCGACGATGGAGATCCCTGGGCGCCGAATAACCTACTAACTCCGGAGCAAAAGAAAAACACCAGTTGGACCCCGGTGGGCCAAGCAACAGACAAGAAGCTCCGGCCCCAACCAACTAAAATGAATAGCTTTAAGTCGGGGCCATCATAGAGTCTGACGCCCGACCCACCGGCGTGCAATTAAAGAAGGCAGCATATTTATCAACCATGATTGGGTTAAAAACTAAGCATGCAGACTGTCGCATAACATTCAAGTTATAACCTATACGTCTGTAACGTGATATGATTTTTCCGAACTGAAGAGAAAAATCATTTATTCCTTTAAGTTTCTATTTTTTTATATTTATAAGTTTATATTTTTATTCCTAAAAGTCTACCCGTACATCATCCATGGTGCAGATTATATTTTTCATTTGGCCCTTTGAGACCATCGAGGGTATTATGAGAAATCAGAAAATCATTAGGTTCTCATAATATCCCCTGCTGTTAAAGGATCTCAGTTTTATTTTTATGTGCCATTACTGCAGCTTGTGTTGTGTCGTGTGGCGGCCCTAAAATGTCTCCGTACATCATCCATAATACAGATTATATATTTCTTTTTGTTATTTGAGATCAGTGAGGGTATTTTGAGAAATCAGAATATAATGGTCGCTTTAGATTCATTTTCTTACCAACGTTTAATATATTTGGCCTCATTTGGATTATACGACTACCCCGTTGAAAGTTGCAAAATTACAGTTATTCTCTCGTGTTCACTGCTCTCATAGAACCACAGTTTTATTTTTATTGATATTCCGAATCAAACTTTTTTGTCAGACAATTACCCCACGCCAAAAAACCTAAAGCCATGGCAAGTATATGTAAAATGTTCAAACAGAGGTTATCTTATTGAATGCACAAGGCATCCATCTATCATAAATGCACACAGTTACAGCCATACCCCCAGTAGTGTTCAAGATACAGGCTTTAAAATATGGGCATACGGAATACCATTTCCAACGAACGCCTTAATAATTTCGTCCTTGAAAGAAACAAAAAAATCTCTATAAGCCCAACTGATGCGCAGTTTCCATGTAACATAACGCATAGCGCGTAGTCTCGATTTATAGAATTACCCCAGTATTTATAGAATTTGCCAAATATTGCTATTGATTCTGATATTCTTTTAAAATAATTCCAATAGTTTTTTTTCTTATAAGGCTTTGGATCAGCTTAGAGCAAAACTGCATTAATAAGCGAGACTCAGCTTTGTTCTGCCTGCTTAATAAAAATGCTTCTATTGACGACGCTTTATATTTAGCATGTCCATTAAGCGGATATATAGATTTTATATATAACCTGAATCTTATTTATAGCGCCTCCTCTCTTAACCCATTTCTTAGATATTAGAATGTCGGTAATAATTATATCCATTCATCTTTCTGTAAACTGGCCAAAGGATCGCCGCTCTGAATTTTATAGAAATTTATGAGGTTAAGGTAAAATGTTATCTTTCAGTGTAGTTTTGTCGAATTATTGAAGAAATCCCAAGAATTTTCCCTGAAGTACGAATACCAGTTCAGTTTTAAGAACGTCACACAGGTGTCCGCACAGCCCGAATAAAACATTTGGTTTTACAGTCACAGGCGGAAGGGATTTAACCTCAGATCCAAAATAACCTGTTCATTGGATCCGAGGTTTACATGTAACTAAACGCATCTAGCCAAAATGTCCAAAAGGATAGCGACCATATTGATTCGCTTGAACTCTGGAAAAGAATGAAGACTGTAGACTGAAAGACAGTGAACAAGGGGTATTCCGCTATAAGTGGATAACCTAGACATTAACAAAGGACAGTATACAAAGATACGAAGCCAATGTGTTCGTGTCCTAATTACTAAGAAAAATCTGCAAGGTTGAGTACCTATCTCAAATAATGCATATTTGTTTTCTTTAAACTTCGGTACCTTCCTAATGATGGAACGTAATTTCTTGCATAGATATCTAGATATGCGCATAGCTGTTTGAGACCGTTTTCGATTGGTCGAAAGCCGTGTTCAATCAGCAAAACCCATGTTCAAATCATGCAATTCACGTGGCGTTTGAACATGGGTTTTAGGCGACGTCATTGGTCAATGCGACGTGACGTCATGTGTTTCGTAGAAACAAAATGGCCAACGTTGAAGAAGCTCCGCTGTTTTCGGCGAGTTTTAACGTTGCTAATGTTATTTTTAAGACCTTTTAAGTGTACATGTATAAATGCAAGAATAGGGATCAACCATGGTTAGTTTCAGTGTTCAAATATTCGCTTGATCACTCGGAAGATGTTTGAACACGCGGCCTGCGGCATTGTGTTCAAATACTTTCCTCGTGATACATCGAATGTTTGAACACTAAAAACCATGGTTGATCCCTATATTATAGTTAACTTTGATGTCTTTATTACAGTTTTCGTATTAATTATAGTTAAGTACGTCATCCTATAAAGTTAATCAATGTTGGCATTGACATTTACGTATTTAGAGTCATAAATGTACGCAGTAGTTGGTACGATGGTTAAAATAGAGCCCGTTTTGCATTTCGTTTCCCTTCTGTATATTTGGATTGGGGTATGGCAGTAACAAAAACGACCGCTAACAACCAAATTCACATAATTTCAAATCGGTACAATATAATCTATATAATTATTCTATTCTATATAATATTCTATAAATCGAGGGAACAACTACTTCCCTGAAGGTGACTACTCAGTTACATGAACTTTTTATAATAAATGAAGTGTACATGTATGAAGATTCACCAAAAAGGCACACACCAACACAAACATCGACGCTATACATAAAATTGGTCGTTAATGCCTAGGTTACATTTGACCCGATCATCGTACGATTTTTCTGTCTGCGATTTTCCCTTCGATGTTTAGACTGGGCTACGATTTATTTGTTTACAATTCATACACGCATCGTTCGATTTCTTGCTCTGGCTTTCGTCGACGTGAGTCGGAACCGTACGAAGATCGAAGGGAAATCGTACGGAAATCGAAGAGTATCCGCACACTTAAAGTTGAAATCGTACGGAGCCCATGCGGTGTCAGTGAGGAGTCCCTACGACTTCTGAGCCTTGCGGTCTCCCTACGACCGCCGTGCGAGCTTTGTCCCCAAATTATGACAAAAAATCGTGCGATGACCGCACGATCATCGCATGGTCTCGTACAGCGCCCGCACGACGTGTCTACGGGCTACAGTCCAACCATTTTTTAAAATTTGTAAAAGTGCAGACTATTAAAAAACCGTAGATGCTACGGAGATCGTAGGAAACCGTTGAATCTTAGGTACATGCGGAGACCGTACAAAAATGCAAAAATTAGCATCGTACGATCATCGCAAGCTAATCATAGACCAAATGTAAATTAGACATAACATAAAACCGGTAGACCCAGGAGTATGAATCAATGCTTGTCATAGCAAAATAAAAATATAAAAGTATGTAAATAAAAACAAATTATATCAGACTGTGTTTATCTGCCTGTTCATTGCCTAGAATCGTAAAATCGACAAGCTGGATCAAGGCAAAAGTGCAAGCATTATGTAGTGTGATGAATCCAGTTCTGACAGAGTACAATTTTATTTGATTTCTGACAAAGAACTCGAGTCGCCTAGGCTGTAGAGTTAACATTCATGTCTATCAAATACCGACATTATTATTTTTCATTGAAGGATAATTTGTCCAGACATAAAGACATACAGTGTAGTTAAAAGATTACTGGGACAATGAGAGCCTTTCATTTGATTTAAAGGTACAAATGTAGGACATCTAGATCATTTTTTGTACATTTTTCTTCTAATATCATTAGACATTCCCTGATACGAGTATTTGTTCCTCGTAGCTATGATATTTAAGCCATATCTTGAATGTTTCGAAATCCAAACTGGTCTACAATGGTACCTGCAATATTTAAAGTAGTTACGCCCTGACTTTGGTAAGAATAGTCTCTGAACAAGCTATTTCTTACTTACTTTGGTGAGCTCAAAATATCCGAAGGAGACGCAAAATGACTTGTAATTTCAAAACATTCCTAAATATAAAATTAGGTTTTGAATCATGCAGTGATCACGAAAAAAGTCGTTTTGAACATAGCTTTGCACGAAGTGAAGACAGTGACGACGAAGTAACTTTGGAGCTGCCACAACTTAATGAACGTCCCTTTGCCATATAACCTTGAATTGTTTTTGTTTATTATAATTTCAAGAAATGCTCTTTACATTCAAGCAACTTGCATAATATGTTAATATTGTACAAGGACAACTTGTGTCGGCGAGGCGGTTCTAACGTGTACCCTTAATCTAGGTTTTAAGCAAAAATAAGAAAAATATCAACACTTTTCTACAGACAATTTTCCTTTTTACACCCTTTAAAAATCTCTGTATATTGCATGGCCATGTTGCTGCTATGGTATATTCAAAACTAAGTTACCTTGAGACAAACTGCAATGGTTATGTATACATTATACAAAGAAGGATAATTTAGAAATATTTTTACGGTGAACTATCATGATTACCGCGGGATGTTGGAGGGCAGATTGCGATGTATTAATTCACGACGTCGCAGCCGAAGTGAATTTAATATACCGACAACATCATGCGTTAATCAAAGATGATTCACCGTAAAGTAAAATTATTCGATTGTAACACGACTGATAAATATACTTAAGGAATTAAAATTCGCACTCATTCAATTTTAACGTTTTCATAAGTATTTGATGTTATAATAAAATCCCATTGTAAAAATGACATACTGACTGCTTTATGCAAGTGCTGAAATGAGAAAACGTCATTTTATTGATAAAATTAATGAAAAAACGTCAAAATGCATGAAAAACGTAAATTGTGACGTAAACGTAGGTGAAAATATCAAATTCTTTGCATGCTGGGACACCTGACGTCGACTTAATAATGTGCAATAAAGACCAGTTTCATTGCATACTTGTCATCCCATGCTGGCGTAAAAACTGGTTAACGGAATGCTGAAATTTACATTAACGAAGAATGAGCAATTAACGCCATTTAAAGTATTCGATGAGGACCATTTGTGCTTTAACGGTGCATATCGAACCAAGATACGACACAACATGCTTTTTAAACAACAGTGACGTCACAGGTACTGTAGAAATTGGTCACCGGAGTGTTTGTTTTGACGGTCGTTAAACAGAATTTGGCGTTATGCAAACTGGGGGAAACTGATACTTTACATTGAGTAAACACTCGATTTGCGTACTGTAAAGTAAAGTTTGGCGGTTGATCCTTTTCAAATCAGAAGAAATGAAGAACACGATGGCGTTCTCCTGAATGTAGGATGTTAGATTTTGACGTTATAATGGACGTTTTATTGACGTCTGAAGTTCAAATGTCATAATTGTACAAAGGTCATCATTTTATTGAATAAAACGCAAGCCGAATAAAATTTTACTGGGTTTAACCGCATTTTACCATTGACATTGGTGACGCTAAACGTCCCGTAACATAACTTTAATGATTAACAACAGATCAATGGTTATATCCGCAATCATGTTTTAGGGGTTTTGGAAACAAAAAAATATTGGTTTTGGTTCGATGTTGACTTTTACTGATAGTGCTTATAGGGTGTGCTACTGTAGGTCAGTGCGGTTACGTCCACGTCATTCAGCATACGTAACCGACATAGTGGCTAAACCTGTTGCAAGTTGACGTTTTGATACTGCTTTCATAATAAGTTCAGTAACACCGCATACTTGCATTACAAATCCTGCTTACAGTGACACAACGTGTTTGTTGCGTTTCTTTATTCCTTAAGTATAAATGCTTTTTTCGAGTGGACTCATTGTCGGTGGACATGAATGTTTATGTGCGACGTTACAAAAACGCCACTTTACGCGCGTAATTTTATTTAAAATGAACTATTGTTAATTTGCAAACGGCGACGTTTCCGTAAGGTTCAATGGGAAAGACGATAGCCTCGTGTTCGAATGATACATTATGAAAACAACAAAGATTCTTAAAGCTGTAAAAATTGAAAATTTTCAATAGAAAATGTTGGATATGCTAAAACATAGATTGCGGGTACACAAGGCGAGGCGGTTCTAACGAGTACCCACAATCTATTTTTTGGAGCAAAAATAAGAAAAATATGTATACCCCTGCAAACCCCATTTTTGTCTATATAAAAGTGGGGTTTAAGGGGGTATACATTTCACGGACGTGTTTTCCTGATGAATACATTCCTATATTATAGAAAATGATATGCAAATGCCGGTCAAACCATCTTTGTATTGGATTTTGATGCAAATGCCCTTTATACGTGATAGCTTAAGAAATCGTTTGAGGTCCCGCGAGCCACAGTCTGCAATATGGCAAATAAAAAGACGTCTGGGTTCTTTTTAAAATAGAAATTCATTAAGCAATAGGATAGGCTTCCGCATATTATATAAGATTCATTCACAATGAACGAAGCTAGTTTCAAAGCTATACACTCTTGTCGCGTACATGGCGTGTTTTATAAACCTTTCGATTTAAGCTAATTAACAATACCACAGTTTATTTCTAACGAGTCAAGGAAACTGACGTTTTGGATAAGCATAACGCAGCAAATTTCATTTTTTTCGTAGGTTACTAACCAGTGATTTAATATTATTAAATAATATAGAATCTATAATCATAAGTTACTTAATGGGATGTAGGTCAGGATACATGTATTATACTTCCTTTAAGACCAAAACAGCATTGATTATCTGTTTCATGTAATTGTGTTTCCTTCTACAAGGTAAGATAACATTCTTCTGCTCTTCTAACAGGCAAATCCATGATTCGGCTTATTTGTCTCTCGGCATTGCGATCCTTCTCTACTGCTAATAGGGGAAATGTGTTTTATACTTAAAGAGAAAGTGCTTTGAACTTGTTTTGTATTTCATTAAAGTGCAACAACAATGAAGCTGTCGATAATTGCATAAACATACGTCAAACAACCACTACCTGTTAATGTCGATTGTGGTTGGTACATTTCTTGCTGTTTGATCACTTAGACGAAGCTACTGACCTTAATGGTAAAAATCTGTTTGAAAGTATTTGAATACTGGTATCTTTTGTAATCAGTGTTTCGATAAATGGCGGTTGCCAAAAGAAGTTGCTTCCAGTAAGAAATATTACGTCTGCAAATTAATTAATTCGGCAAAGTTCCGCTGCAGTCTATAGGAATAGTTAGAATTTTATAAGAAATCATTATTATACTTTAAAATATAATGATGCACATAAAAGGCGTAAATACAAATTTACACCAAAATAAAGCCAGTAGAACTACGACATAAATACGGCATTTGAACCGTCAGTAATATAGAATGACATGGGACCGGTTTCACAGCTGCCTGACCTTGCCCTTAACATCTGTTATGGTTCACAACATTTAAATCGGTCCCCAATTCGAATATAGGCCTATATATATAACTAGTCAATGTATATTTATGATCAAAGAAATAATACAATTATGACTCAATGCTTGTCTTATCAAAATTATATTACACCAGACTGTGTCAAGCTGACAACCCTTTGTCCGGAGTCGTTAAAAAAGAAAAGCCGAGCAGAAATGTGTATGCAAGTTTGTCTTTGTAATAAGTTAATTCCTGACCTGGTACAATATTTATTTGATTTCGGACAAAGAACTGGAATCGCAACGTTTGTAATGTTCACATTGGTGTGTATGAATACATCAAATGCTGCCATTATAATCCTATATTTTTCGTCGACGGATATTGTGTGCAGGAAAAGGACATATTTCATAAGATCACTCAAACAATTTGAGCAGTAAAGCGGAGCCAATTCTAATGTATTAAAATGAAGAGCATACTTTTTCTAGTATGATTAGACACCCCCTGATATGAGTAGTTGTTCCAGGTAGTTACGTCATTTAAAGACATATGAGCCGCTGCATCAGAAAACCAACAAAATGCTTAGGCGAAAACAAAGGCGCAGATCAGATGTGCAGTTACTGCACAGCTGATCAGCGCCTTTGATTTCGCTACACAGATATAGTACAATCCCTCTTCTACTTAAATACACCGGACTGTGAACTGTCTGGTGTAATATATGTATAGTTATGTTAACATTACGAAAACATGCCTATTTAATAAACAGAGATATTTTAGCGAAAATTGAAAATTTTCAGCTAAAAATGTTTGGGCGAGGCGGTTCTAACGAGTACCCACAATCTATGTTTTGGAGCAAAAATAAGAAAAATAGGTATACCCCTGCATACCCCAATTTTGCTATATTAAAGTGAGATTCAAGGGGGTATTTATTACACGAACATGTTTTCCTTGTGTTTAGTTAAGTTCGGGTAACTGAGTAGCTGCCTATTGGGAAATAGCTGCTCACTCGACTTACGATATGTTTTTTTAGTATAAGTACCTAATTGTCAATTTAGTTTTTTCCCACCTCGGTTTTTGGAGTGGGAATTTCTTTTTGATTGAAATGAACCTTTCCCTGACCATTGTCTACTTGTACCTTTGTATATCCTGTCAGTATTGTGCAAGGACAC
Source organism: Rugalucina vietnamica (assembly GCA_964017185.1). Lineage (NCBI taxonomy): Eukaryota > Metazoa > Mollusca > Bivalvia > Lucinida > Lucinidae > Rugalucina > Rugalucina vietnamica. The sequence continues at coordinate 53,306,146 of OZ024873.1, forward strand.
TTAGTCGTCTCTGGTAATGTTTCTAGGTGCAGTAAATCTGATACAATAGCTGCTGCACTTTGCGAGGTCTGACAATCGGGATAATGCAGGAAATACTGTAAATGTCTTTCCTGGATATGTCTTATCTTGTAGAAGCATTACGAAAACTTGTCCATGCAATATGTAGAGATTTGTTTAAAAAAGCAAAACTTGAAAATTTCATGGGAAAAATTTTGATATTTTCAATAGTTTTGCTCAATACATTGATTGTGGCGGCGAGGCGGTTCTAACAAATACCCACAATCTATTTTTGGATTAAAAATACGAAAGATAGGTGTACCACTGCATACCCCAGTTTTACTATATAAAACTGGGGTATAAGGGGTTGGGTATTCATTGCATGGACATGTTTTTAAATGATTTTTGCATGAAGTGCAGTGTTTTGTAAATTATACCACACTTTCAGTGACCTTTTATCATAACCACACGAGCCGCAACGCTTATATGGTTTACCTGTCGGCACTAGCAGTTAATTTATTTCCCAAAGCCACAATGGATGGGTCCTTTGCTATTTTGAGCTTGTAGCCATGTCGGGTATCAACATTCTTTAACGTATGAGAAATCGAATTCATACTCATAATGTCTATTTGAAACAAGCTTTGTCTGTGGTGAAGAAATCTGTGCATACATATTGTCGGAAGCCTATTGCATTATGCTATGAATTCCATTATTAACCAAGAACCTAGACGTCTTTTATTTGCCATATTGCAGATTATGTCTTAAGGGACCTCAAACGATTTCTTAAGCTATCAAGTATGAAGGACATATTCATCAAACTCCACTACAAAGACGGTATTACTTGTATTTGCATTTCATTTTCTATTATATAACTCATTAGCCTTCTTGGTATAATGTCAACATAACCATTAAATGTAATCTGTCTCAAGGTTTCTAAGTTTGGAACAATCTGACTAACTACACACACGAACCCACGAATCGAATTGCGCATTTTAAGGTGCAATGAGATGGTTAATACTATTTGTTTTATTTTTATGCCAAACAACTTTAACATTGATGATCAGTTGCCTTTAAACATTGTTCAATAACTACTGATTGTACGGCTTAGAGGCATGTTTTCCATGACCTGGATCATACATATAATAATGCACTCTTTAATCATGCAATAAAGTAGAAGCTGAAAGTGCATATTGCTGATTACCGATCAATGCTGCAGTGAAGAGAAATGTTTAGGACCGTTTGGTAGCGTCATTTTGCGTTTGTCAGCTGATCATATTACCAGCTGGAACAAATACAATGGTCTTAAGTTTGCTATAATGACTGACATGAGAAACGGGATAGCGCAATCGTAAAGCGTAGGACTTTGTGCCGGATGATCCATAAGGATTCCAGATTATTTCGTTTTTGCAAACACTTCCACCCCATGTACATTTTGTACTTCCATCACAATAACATGGAAGTGTTTGCGAAAATGAAATAACCGGGATTTCTTATTTTACTTTCTTTCAATAAATGTTCAATTTCTGCATTAACTGCACCTATTTATCAGTCAGTAGAGTAAATGCTATAGGAGAAAACTCGAATTTCTCGTTTCAATTTCGGACAGAATTGCACTGATCGGTTTGTATGTATACAATACCACGTGATTCTCAGTAGTAAAGTGTAATATCAATGAAACCATAGATAATTACATAAACAACAACGCCACCTGTTTATGATAAGTCTGGCTGGTAAAATGCTTCAACGCCCTTTTGGACAACTTTGCGACGGACATGTTTTGCAAAAAAATGTCGAGAAATACAATTGATTGCCCACTTAGACGAAGCTAATGACCCTTTAGGCAAACAGTATTTTTGAAATTATTCCAACAGTGCTACCTTCAGTACTTCGATAAATGGCGCTTTCTAAAAGACGTTGCTGCCAGTAGTAAGTACTATGTCTGACAAATAATTAACTCGGCAAAGTTCTGCTGCAGTCTAGAGAAATATTTAGATTTTTATCATTTAAATAGCTAAAATATGGAGATGCACTTAGAAGGCTCAAACAATCACAACAAGGGAGTACAAACATAACAACAGAAGTACGGTTCCGCATTTGAACGGTCAGAAATATAAAATTACCTGGGCACCGGTTTCACAGCTGCCTGACCTTGCTCTCAAACGGGAACCTGGACTATAAAAGTCTGAATTAGTTGTCTAATCTCCGTTCAGCCCGGCATGACGTAAAAAGGCAACCTCCTCCTCCTACTACTACTTCTAATTGGAAAAGGTCCCTCAGGACCTTTTCCACAGTGTTTACTTTGAATATGACGAAAATTCTACCCATGATCGACTGCTCTCTCTCAATTACGCGTTTTGTCACATAAAGCGCTTAATAAAAACTAGTGAACCCGTCTATACTGAATAGACAGTTAACCGAAATCAATTAAATTTATCCATTTTTTACACTCCCCGTCAAATAGCGGTAAAATCTAGCAAGCAGCCTCGGTCGTGGTGACTGCTTATCATAGCGCATCTAGGTTTAGATCGTAGATACCCTGACGACAAAAACTATAGGAACTCTATATGGCTGACTTTTAGTCCATCACATCGGTCCCATGGGTCTGTTTCTGGTAGTGTGGCTGCAGGTCAAAATTCAGAACTCTGTCACAATTTGACTGCACTGCAAAATGGTTTTCTACACATCGACATATTGATTGTAATCGTGTTCCCTTTAGTATTGGCTTTGGTTCCATAACATCAGAAATTTTGGTCAAAACCTTGAGTGACAGATACACACACTGGTCAAGCGTTCATAACAAGAAACGACATTCATGTATAGGAAAAGAAACTGAAACGTATGAGAATCGAAATTAATTGCAAACCAGAGAATCAACAACACTGAAATCTAGAGCAAAATGAATCTCTTATAACAAACGGCTGCTGACATTTTCATTGGTTTCTTTTTAAAGAAGCCAACTTGTTTCAGTCTTTGCTTAAACACCAACCTGTCAACATCTCTCTGAGTTCTCAAATACACAACACTAGCAATAATCAATTCTGATTGGATATTGCTTAAAAGTTACCTGTAGAATTTTGACAGCTCTTATCAGCAGATTAAATATTACAGGTTTTCCGATAGGTTTAAAATTGCATGGACCAGTAGTCAAGCCACACCCACTAAAATCTCAACAGGAAATCCTAGGTAATAAAATTCTTGCCGGCCGGCAGCATACATGTAAGTGCCTCTTTAACATCATTTGTGGATTTAATTCAGTCCTCACCGTGAATATATAATTAGTCATTGTTTATGCAAGGCCAAAGAAATAATACAATTATGAAATTATGATTTACACTGTAATGCTTGTCAAGTCAAACTTACAAGATTACACAAGACTAATCGTGGCCTGGAAATTTAAAGACAAACCAGACTAAAGCATGTATGCAAGTTTGTCTAGTGTAATGAATTCATTCCTGATATAGAACAAATTTTATTGGATTTCTGACAAAGAACTGGAGTCGCCTCGTCTGTAGAGCTCACAGTGAACAAATTGAATACCGGTTTTATGATATAAAGCTTTATTTATCACAGAGCATTCTAATAAACGTCCTTTTGAAAATTCTTAAAGACACATTATTTTGCTTCTATAGCCAGGGTGGCCCGGCCAAATTACATCCAATAAACAGTCCAGGAGGCATAGTGCACATCAAAGGCGTATCTTATCTAAGTGATTATGGGGTCATTAGTCTTTACCTAGAAGGGGCCACTTAAAGGTAAATGATAATATTGAGAAGTGTTCAATGTGTGACACTTTAGAACATATTTTATTTTCTACTTTTCGAATATTTTCTTCCAAATAATCTCAATTTTCAATTTTTGCGTATCAAATTATTTTATTGATTTGAAAAAAAAAATGAAAAATAAGAAATAAATAACAATAATGATTTTGTAAAACCTGGTGTGCCAACTTCTAGATATAGTTTCTAAAAAGATTCAACTTAATTAAGAAATGTTTAAGAATAATATTTGAATATTAACTAATATTGTAATACCCTGATTCTGAATAGAAATTAATGTGCCATGTCACACTTCACATATATGTTCCATTTTTGTATCACTAGAATGATATCCAATCAATTTTGTCATAAATCTAACAGAGACGTGTCACTCTAATAGTAACTAAATGAAGTGTCATCAAAGTGTACTACATTGATGATTGACAATCTGTTTTTCACACCTTCTGCAAACTATCATAATTTTATGTACTGACTGTCTTCCACTAAGTATGTGTTTGTTTTGTATCTGTCAAAAAGTGTGTAAATCCTGATTTCAGTGTAAATTGGTTTTATGGCAGTTTTCACTCATGTGACATTCATTCTTTTAATATGCAAACTGGACTGTAAATAGTGCTGTTTAACACAATACTTTCAGTCTTTGCTTAGACACCAACCTGTCAACATCTCTCTGAGTTCTCCAATACACAACACTAGCAATAATCAATTCTGATTGGATATTGCTTTAAAGTTACCTGTAGAATTTTGACAGCTCTCATCAGCAGATTAAATATTGCAGGTTTTCCGATAGGTTTAAAATTGCATGGACCAGTAGTCAAGCCACACCCACTAAAATCTCAACATGAAATCCTTGGTAATCAAATTCTTGCCGGCCGGCAGCATAAGTGCCTCTTTAACATCATTTGTGGATCAAACATTTAATTCAGTCCTCACCGTGAATATATAATTAGTCATTGTTTATGCAAGGCCAAAGAAATAATACAATTATGAAATTATGATTTACACTGTAATGCTTGTCAAGTCAAACTTACAAGATTACACAAGACTAATCGTGGCCTGGAAATTTAAAGACAAACCAGACTAAAGCATGCATGCAAGTTTGTCTAGTGTAATGAATTCATTCCTGATATAGAACAAATTTTATTAGATTTCTGACAAAGAACTGGAGTCGCCTCGTCTGTAGAGTTCACAGTGAACAAATTGAATACCGGTATTATGATATAAAACCGGTAATATGATCTAAAGCTTTATTTATCACAGAGCATTCTAATAAACGTCCTTTTGAAAATTCTTAAAGACACATTATTTTGCTTCTATAGCCAGGGTGGCCCGGTCTAATCACATCCAATAAACAGTCCAGAAGGCATAGTGCACATCAAAGGCGTATCTTATCTAAGTGATTATGGGGTCATTAGTCTTTACCTAGAAGGGGCCACTTAAAGGTACAGTACAGTCCAGGGGGATTTTCACCAGCCCGCCCACCCCCGCGGACGATTTCTCTGAGCCCCCCGCAATCCCGCTCACCTGTCCGCTTATAATCCCACCGCGGAATATTTTAATCCCGCCGCGGATTGCGGCGGATCCGCGGAGGATCCTCCCGTTACCTGTATAATTCCACCGCGGGTTTGTGGAGGATTTCCAATGAAAAGTAATGACGCCATAATGATTGACAGGTACAGTTATGTTAAGACGAAAGGTAACACCAAGTGCACTTGTAGTGCACTACATTTAGACTTCATCTAGACTTCAAAGTTCACTACCAGTGAACGACAAAGTGCACTATAGTGCACAAGGTAGTTAACATGTAGTGAACTAGACAATACCTAGTCTTCTCAATGTTATTACCTGGACATTGAATGTTTATTAGCGGTAGACCGACGAAAAATATAATCAAAAGGGGAATATTGAGGTCATTTTGTCTGTATATTCATTTATTCATTCATCATAAATTTATTCTCTCTTTTTTCTTTCTTGCTTTCAGTCATGCTGTCATTCAAATGAAGATACAAATTTGACAGTCAATAGCAAAATTGAAATATTCATTCATTCATTCATTCTTGCTTTCTTATTCATCCATTTGTTTGTTCTTTCTATGTGCATTCAATGTTCAAATCGAAATATTTAGCATCTTTGCCATTCTTTTTCTTTAGTTATTGTTTCCGCAAAATATATGAAGTTGGGCTTTGATGTGAAAACTTTTGTTTTCAATTCTAATATACATGATTGCAAGTGAAGAAACTTTAATTGCTTGTCGTGTCCAGCTGACCACACATTTGCTACCTGTTAATTTAACAGGTAATACTTATAAGGACATGCCAATTTATGGCTTCTGTGTCAATAAGCTATATAATGCACTTAATATTTTAGCATCATTTAAATATTGATTTCTAGAATCAAAACCAGTTCGTTTAAAGTTAATTAGTCAAGATCACATTTCTCACCATGGAGCATACTGTCAAAAGACTTAACGCACAAATTGTGGGTACACGTGAGAACCGTCTCGCCGAGGCGGTTCTAAAGAGTACCAACAATCTGTTTTGAAGAAAAAAATATGTAAACCCCTGTATACCCAAGTTTTGCTATAAAAGTGGGGTATACGGGGTAAACATTTAATGTTTATTTTTTTCCTTTTCGACACAAACATGGTAATACAGACACAAGCCTTAAAAGATATAAAATTGCGTAAATTGGTTAAACAAAATGTTTGCAATGTCGGAATTCGTCCCAACATTTATGAAAATTTATTGACTGTGACAAAACATTTCAAAATTAAAATTTGAGCCGCCACATCAGAAAACTAACAATCTGCATAAGCGAAAACAAAGGCGCAGATCAGCGCAGGTGTTCAGTGCCTTTTTGTTTTCGCTACATGGATAGTACAAAAATTCGACTATTTTATGCTTCTAGCCTGTTTCTGTGACTGTACAGGTTGGTTTTTGTCGGACCGGTATGGATACTTATATTGTTTGTTGGTTTTCTCATGTGCAGGCTCATTTCTTTTCTATTCTATTCGTTTTATGCTTCAACTATTTCACCAACAATGTGATTTACAGGGGATTAGCAACTTACTGTACCTGAGCAATAAAACTTATTAATGAATGGTGTCATTATAACAGGTAATACCCCTAAGGTGTCAAACGTGTGCCTCTATGACAATAGTACTGGACATGACTTGGCAAAAGATCTACACCACAAGGGTTTCTACACAAATGCAAACCGAGCTGTGCAGACACAGACGATGACTGGAGGCTGGAAATTTTGGATTTAGAAAATAGAGAAATTGTACTATCCGTGTAACGAAAACAAGGACGATGATCGGCTTCGCAGTTACTGTGAACTGATCTGTGCCTTTGGTTTCGCATATGCAGATTGTTGGTTTTCTCATGAAGCGGCTCATATTACTTTCTAAAATCTGAATACGGATTGTGTGCTGTGATTGTCCCAACATAAGATGGCTGAAGAATTTGAAGTGGCGATATGCTGGGCCGCCAAATTGGATCAGACTGCGCCTAACACATAGTTAGTAAATTAGTGTAAGGTAGAGGAGCAGAGAGAAAGAGAGACAGTGTAACCATATACTCTGTTGTCTAGCCGTCATGTTTCAGATTCAACGATGATACATATTTTTCACATATGCAAATAAAATGTGTCTTTGTATGCTTCCTTTTGATTGCAAATGGTGATTTAAGAAGTGTTGTAAAATCTTTTTTTTTTTTTTTTTTTTTTATTTTTATTTGACAGTAAACTCAAGCCTTCGAGCCACATCATCAGAAAACCAACAATGTGGTTTCAGAACAGATTCAACACAAACCGAGCTGTACAGTCACAGAACCAGGCTAGAGACTGGAAATTTCGGATTTAGAAAGTAGAGGAATTGTACTATCTGTTAAGCGAAAACAAAGGGATTGATCAGCTTTGCAGTAACTGCGAAGCTGACCTGCGCCTTTGTTTTTGCATATGCACAGTTTTGGTTTTCTCATGACACGGCTCATATCAGTAGCTTCAGATAACAATTAAAATCATCGAGTTATAAAAATAATATTTTTTATTGTGTACCAGTATGTAGTATACTTTGTGTAAGAAAATGTTTCCAAGAAAAAAAAAATCAACGTAAGCTTTTACCTATGTTAACCTTGTGTCTATTTTTGTCACATGAAAATAAGATTTTTGTCTCTCTCTCTCTCTCTCTCTCTCTCTCTCTCTCTCTCTGTTTGCCTTTAGGTGTGTGTGCGTCGTACCATATCTTATATCTTTCACTGAAGTGATTCTACAACCATGCAGAATCTGGGATTTTCGTTACAGAAATGCATTTACACCTATGATCGTAAAACATGTATTTTTAATTAAGATACATGAAACAAAAATAATAATCGAATTATATTTCAACTCGGGTCTAAGTACAAGTATGCATTACAATGAATTGGAAACAAGCCCCGCCTACTTTCCTTATTTATCCTCATTCCACCGCGGGTCCGCGGTGGAAAGTTAGAAACAAAAAATACAGGTAAGCGCGGACGATAAAATTTCTACTTCTTTACCCCGCCGCGGAAACTCCACAATCCCGCCGACTAGGGCGTTTCCGCGGTGGATATTAAAATTTTAATCCTTTTTCTTGCAGCCCCCTCTCCGCGGGGGTGGGCGGGCTGGTGAAAATCCCCCTGGACTGTACTGTAAATGATAATATTGAGAAGTGTTCAATGTGTGACACTTTAGAAGAACATATTTTATTTTCTACTTTTCGAATATTTTCTTCCAAATAATCTCAATTTTCAATTTTTGCGTATCAAATTATTTTATTGAATTGAAAAAAAAAAATGAAAAATAAGAAATAAATAACAATAATGATTTTGTAAAACCTGGTGTGCCAACTTCTAGATATAGTTTCTAAAAAGATTCAACTTAATTAAGAAATGTTTAAGAATAATATTTGAATATTAACTAATATTGTAATATCCTGATTCTGAATAGAAATTAATGTGCCATGTCACACTTCACATATATGTTCCATTTTTGTATCACTAGAATGATATCCAATCAATTTTGTCATAAATCTAACAGAGACGTGTCACTCTAATAGTAACTAAATGAAGTGTCATCAAAGTGTACTACATTGATGATTGACAATCTGTTTTTCACACCTTCTGCAAACTATCATAATTTTATGTACTCACTGTCTTCCACTAAGTATGTGTTTGTTTTGTATCTGTCAAAAAGTGTGAAAATCCTGATTTCAGTGTAAATTGGTTTATGGCAGTTTTCACCCATGTGACATTCATTCTTTTAATATGCAAACTGTTTAACACAATACTTTCAAGTTTGTGTATCCTTATTTAAAGAAAATGCTTTGTTTAAAATATTTAGATAATAATAAATTATTAATAAATAAATATGTACTTTTTAATATTAGTTCTTTATTTCTGTATTTGCCCCAAACAGGCAAAAACTATCAAACAAAGACAATGATCATCATCTGTAGAGCTCTGATATTGATTTTAATACCACTTTCAGTGGCCCATGTCTTACCTGTGATTTCTTATCAGTTGTCTGCTGAAGGTCATTAGAGTGTTATGCAATGCAAAATGTTTCTTTAAAGACGTACGCCAGCTGAAGGTTGGCAAGAGATTATAACCTTTATTGAGACGGGTAATACAGGTAGAGCTAAGCTAGAGCGACTTCGTTGAGAAACTATAGACTCTGGGGTTCGACGAAACACAGATGGATTTTAGTCTAGTCTGACCACAGTGACGTCATTCCCAGGCCATAGTTCAATATGGTTTCGCCGGAACAGGAAGGCCGACAGCGTTGAAACTATTTTTTGGTCCACTGATTAGTCGATGTACGATTATTTTGCGTTATCTTTGGTACTTTTCCTTGTTTCTTTGATGCTTGAATTTATTTCCCCATGTATCATTCTACTGAAATACTCTCTCTTCTTAGTCTTGAAACTTAGAAAATAGAAGGCGGCTGTCCATGGGCGCCGTCATATCCATTAATCAACAAAACACCATTTGATCAGCTTTTAGCTGAGGCGTGCGTAATTAAACCTTCCGGGACTAGTCTATGGTCTGAGATCAAAGTCCCCCTTCTGAGCAGCAACTGTCATATTTATTGTATTGTTGATAGTCCCCAAGACACTACTTGTTTGAATAAAATGCAATAGAGTTAATCACAGGTATGTGCATATATCAGTCATTCCATAGGTAGCAGCCACAGCCAATCAAATTGATTACTGGATTTCTATGAGATTGCTGGAGATGTTACCCCTTTTGTTTTAAAGCCGGAACAAAACAAGCGGATTTTAACAACACTGCCACAGCTAAATGAGCCTTGTACTTTCAAAGATAATTCGTAAAATTATATTAATAGCAACATTTCTCAAGAAATGCACTTTACATTCATAAGCCGTGCATATCCTGCCAGACTAAGCCAGTATTGTGCAAGGGTATCTAAAATCTTGTTAAGCTTCTCGGTGCAGTATATCTGATACAATATCAACTGCACTTGGCAAGGTCTGACAATCGGTATAGCGAAGGAAATGACAATAAGATATTTCCGGCAGATACATTTCCGAGAGGCGGGATGACATCTTAATACAATTACATGAATCAGACAATGAACGCATTTTGATCTTAAAGACAGAATGACAATATAGCCTGACCGATATTCCATAAACATGATAAAGAAACATGGTTGATTATAAAACACTGGGTACATGGGGCAAGCAATGTATAGGATAAACGAAATTTACAATCGATATTCTAGTAGTATATTCATCATCAGCTTTCGTTATTGCAATACACAGAGGCTTTTTCGAACAAACGTTCTGATAAAATATTAATTTCTTGATTGATGAAACCCTTTTTATCATATGACGTCTCTGTTTTCCAGTGCATAACGTCATGTAATAAAAAGTGTTATGACCACACGTGTACAAAAAACACTTCTGCGGGAATACGTAATGTCACTGCCGACGTCCGTAACAGCAGTGTAAATTTTCATTGAAAATATGTCCACTTTAAAAGTGACAAAGTCCTTTTTTGTTGAGAATCATATGATAAAATTCGTGGTCATTTCATTTGAAATTTATTAAACTTGCCGAAGGCTCGTTTAAGAAATTTGAAATGAAATGACCACTCCTGTATGATCCTCTATATAAACAAACATAAATTCGAGTTTTAGGATCTATAGATATGACATATTTACCACAAAATTATTAATATTACTGTATTTGTTTCAATGGGCAGTTGTACTTCTTCAAGGTGTTCATCGTTCCAGGTACATCGGTAATGATTACAGTTCTTCGCCGTCATTTACCTTATCATGATTATTATGCACCTATGAATCGACTAACAGTTTTTTTTGTGTGAGTTTTTTTACTTTAATTTTTTCATTTTTTTGTCCATACGGCACTTTTCCAGTGTGTACAGAATACATAGGCTGCTAATACCAATAAATACGTTATTTTTGTCAGTCCAACAGTTAAGTTGATTCTATTTGCAATTTATGTGATAACCGTTACTGACCATGAATTTTATAATTTTCTATTGTATTTTCTCTTAACGACACTTGTTTAGTTTGTACTGAAAATATAGACTGTTGATACTCATAAATACGTTATTTTTGTCACTCCAGTATCTTTGAACTTTCGGAAAATGGTGATTTTGTTAATTAAGTAACATTCACCCTGCTAAATGTAGGATTTTATTAATAAAACAGGATAACCGTACTTTGATCTTTGATCTACCGTCACTCCCAGATTTTATAGAATGACTTAGTAATAGGCTTAACACACGTCAAGTTGCTCAACACGCAACTAGTGTGATGAATAACTCATTACAAGCGTCAAATGGTAAGATAAAGCAATTGTCAATAAATGGCGCAATCAGAAAGAAATTCCAACTCCAAAAACCAAGATGGGAACAACTAAATTGACAACCAGGTACTTACACAAATAGAACATATGTCAAGCCGAGTAAGTAGCTATAGACTTTACCTAAATATAAAACAATACTAACAGCTACAGAACTATCGCCTGGGAACGGTCAATAATATAAAATTACTGGGAGCTAAAATCTAACGCAGGTACAAAAACTCATCCACAACTTCACAAAATTTATACCCGACACAAAAGATATGTAATTATGATATTTTGTGGTTTTGGTTCTTCATTTCTTGCTCGAATTTAAAATGACCTAAATAAACAACTCATCTTGCTAAAATTCACTTTTGCATTACTTTAATATCTCTTCTATACCATTGTATGCCATTGTATAACAAAAATACATCATCGCAACTGTTGAACATGTTTTTGATTCAAAGGTACATGCACTTTAAAAGCGAGATTCAAGTAAAATGTTTTACAAATTAAACTAGAATCGCGATATTCTTGGCATTATTTTCGAAGCTTTTTATGTTGAATCGATGTTGTTTGTTCGTCCCGTTAGAGGATACATTGAAACTTCAGAGAGATATTGATCATTTAGGCATTTGAGCTAAGAAATGGGGAATGAGATTTCAACCCGTCAAATGCAACATGATGATGCTGACAAATAAACGGTCTATTCATTTTAGTTGGTTGGAGCCGGAGCTTCTTGTCTTTTGCTTGGTACAACGGGGTTCAACTGGTGTTATTGTTTTGCTCCGGAGTTAGTTTTTTGGCGCCAAGAGATCTACATCGTCGGACAGCTTACTTAATCTGTGAGTCCTCGTTTTTTATACATCATGGTATTTGTCATGATTTATTTGTTTGTCCATGATGATTCATTGATTAGCTAGAGATTCACCACGAGGACCGAACAAATAACTTAATGTTGTGAACCATTGCTCAAGCTAAGGGTGGGGTTAGGTACCTGTAAAATCGATTTATATTACTGATCGTTCCAATGCGATGCTTCTGTGGTGGTTCTTATTGTTTTATGTCTTGGTGTTTAAATTTTTGTGCTGTTGGCGCCTTATGTATGTTATCATATTTTTAGTTAAGTTTAAGTTACTGAGTGCCGCCTATTGGGAAAATAGCTGCTCATTCGGCGTACATGTACGATATGTTTTCATGGTATAAGTACATGATTGTTAATTTAGTTTTTTCCCACCTCGGTTTTTGGAGTGGGAATCTTTTTTATGATTGCGCCTTTTCCTGATCTTTACTTGTACCTTTCTAGTAAGATACAGGCTAAGATACATTGCACGCCGGTGGGTCGGTCGTCAGACTCTATGATGGCATCGACTTAAAGCTATTCATTTTAGTTGGTTGGGGCCGGTGCTTGGCCCACCGGGGTTCAACTGGTGTTTTTCTTTTGCTCCGGGTTTCAGTAAGTTATTCGGCGCCAAGGGATCTCCATCGTTGGGCAGCTTACTGAGTCTGTTGAGTCCTCGTTTTTGTTTCATCATGGTGGTTATCATGATTTATTCGTTTGTCCTTGATGATTCATTGACTAGTGAGAGATTCACCACGAGGACCGAACAACTAACTAAATGTTGTGAACCACAGCAGAAAATGAGGGTGAGGTTAGGCGCCTGTAAAACCGGTTGGAGCCCACCAGTAATTTTATATTACTGGTCGTTCCAAGGCGATACTTCTGTCGTGGTTCTTTTGTGTTTTGTGTTTTGGAGTCGATTTTTGTGCTGATTGAGCCTTATGTACGTTTTTATATTTTAAAATCAGTTCGGGTAACTGAGTGGCCGCCTTTTGGAGAATAGCTGCTCACCCGGCTTACGACATGTTTTCATGGTATAAGTACTTAAGTGTCATTTTAGTTTTTCCCACCCTTCGGTTTATGGAGTGGGAATTTCTTTCTGATTGCGCCATTTCCTGATCATTTCCTATTCGTACTTTTTTTAACTACACCCTTGAGGGCACTGTACCGGAAAACGTTGAAAGCATAAAATACTTGGGTGTATTTATCACAAATGATTTGAAATGGAATACTCATATTTCCAATTTTTGTACAAAGGCTTACGGAATTCTCGGATTCTTGAGGAGAAATTTGTATTCTTTACCCCAGGTGTGAAAGAAGCAGCTTATAAAGGACTGGTGCAGCCGGTCTTGGAATATGGAAGCTCAGTTTAGTACCTTCACACTCATGGCCTCCGGGAAGAACTGGAAGAGGTCCAAAATCGTACAGCAAGGTTTGTGACTGGAAATTATGTTTTTGAAACTGGGAGCATGACTGGCCCTTTAGGTCAACTGAAATGGGAATCTCTTATGAAAAGGAGTAAGGGTAGCAGATTTATATTGCTATACAAAGGTCTGAAGGGTAAAGCCAGAATACCCACAGATGACCTTATCCCGAAGAATAGGCGTTGTAGAAATCAACACTCTTTCGCTTTTCAGATACCTTCAGATAGAAAGTAGCGTACACAAGTAGTTTCTTTCCACAGACTATCAGCGACTGGAATGACCTCCCTGATTCTCTGATCTCCTCTGCTGAAATGTCTGATAACTATGTGTCCAAGTTCGCATCTCTTGTGAGAGCCAGGGACTAATTTCCTTCCTGGCACACCCCCTGGTGAAGTATTGTCAATTTGGCGTATCACCAGTAAACCATTCAGATCCAGATTCAGAAACTCAATATCGTTAAAGTTGACGTTTTACGTAGTTTAAGCATAATATAACTTCAGAATATATTCACATGAAGTGTCTAAAACATAAAACAATGTGTTTGACCAAACTGGGCCGAAATTTATTTTTGTTGATCCAAAAATTCACGTTCACTTCAGTATTTTCTGGATTTCCGGTAGTTACCTGTGGGCGGGGCTTATGACGTCATACTTTTCGGAATCTGGCACTCATGTAATATTACATAGATCGCGAAGCATAGTACCTTTTATGGATTAACTAGTGATTATTCTGCGTGATTTTACCTTTACTGTGTCAAACATCGAATTTTCTGCAAAGGATTATACACGAAGAAGAGAGAAAAAATATGCTTATGAAAAATTAAGATTGAAATAAACATACACTGAAAATGTCTGAACGCGCACTGAGCGTCCAATACGTAAGTGCGATATTGCATGTCTCTGGTTTAGTGACTTGAATAAAAAAGAATAAGAAAGAAAGAAAACAACAATGTTAAAAGAAAAAAACAATGCTTTCAATACTATATCCCACTTATAAATTATCATTTTCTGTCTATCTCTTGTATAGGTTTCTGCAGTAAAACGATTCAATTCAGTGTGCATTACCGTTTTCCAAGTCGAAATTACGGAAAATGCGTAATATAAAAATTTATAGTACCGCATCGTATAATGTCCGGTAGTGGGGTGTAAAAAGGACAACAACAACAACAACAACAAAAAAAAAAAAAAAAAAAAAAAAAAAAAAAAAAAAAAAAAACGGAAGCAATTAGTTTTTACACCCTTCCTAATAAAAATAAAGTTGATGTCACAACTAAATATTTGGTAGAAACGTGCCGGAGAAAATACGTTGAGTCCGGATTCGAGAAGAAACAATGGGAACAGGCGGAAGGTGCCCTGATATGCTGACTGCATCTTGAACTTGACGCTTTTGAAAAGCATACAATTGTTGCGTTTTCTACCCACAATCTATATTTTCAGCAAAAATAAGAAAAATAAAAATAATAATAATAATAATAATAATAATAAAAATCAAAATTTTTCAGCTGAAAAATTTCAATTTTTAAAGCTTATTGCATGAGCAAGTTTTCGTAATGACTGAAAATTTGGAGCAAAAGAGTAAGAGTTAGGTCAATTGAACCCCGGTGGGTGTAAAGCTTTGATGAAATCCTTGGACCATGTTCATGATGTTTGCATTTTAAGATTGACTCTAAAATTGTGAACTATTTTGTTTTTAAGCCTGGGGAACATAAAGTGTGTTTCCTACTGTGTGATAACGTTTTTTCGCAGATATTTTACGACTGTTCAAATGTAGATGAAATATTACTCATAGGTCGCTGTGACCTAATTTCACGATTCAGTGATTTTGCCTTGTATCTCGGCACTCAATTAGTATGTGAACATTCGTCTTTCACGATATGTTTGCGTATGACAAGGCCTTTGACTGGTTTATTGATTCTGCCTTATATCTCGACACTCAGTTGGTATTTTTCCATACTTCTCTCAAAGACCAGACCTTTAACCCAAACATGCATATAGGTTACTATAACCTAATTTCACGGTTCAGTGATTTTGCTTTATATCTCAACACTCAATGGGTATATGATCATGTTTATTTCACATTATGAGTACGTCTGACAAGACATTTGACCTTAAAGTACTAATAGGTCAGTGTGACCTAATTTCACGATTCATCGATTTTGCCTTTTATCTCGGCACTCACTTGGTATATGAACATACCTCATGAGTGAGACCTTTTAACCTTACTGTCATGGTTCAGTGATTTCGATTTATAGCATCAAGGCAAAAAGATGTATGAGCATAATGCTTTGGGTTACAGGTCTAGTTTGGCCTTAAGTTTGACAAAAGGTCAGAAGCAGTCGAGCACGCTGTTCTGCGACAGCTCTTATTTTTCTATTACAGATGAATTTTATAACGTATTAGCTTTCTAAGTATAATGTCAACATAACCATAAACTGGATTCTGTCTCAATGGCACTTAGTGTTGAACAAGCTGATTAAACAGATAAACACACAAATCCACGGTTTGTTTCAGTGCATTTCGAGCTGTTTTTACTCTAGACTAATTTTTTTCTGCCGAACAAATCAATTTGCTTGGCAGGTGGATTTATACATTGGTCAGTAACGATTTACTGTGCGAAGTATGTTTTCAAGGACTTGGATCAAATAATGCACTCGTTTATCATGCAGTGAAGTAGAAGCTGAAAGAACAACTTGCCAATTACCGATCAATGCTGCAATAAAGAGAAAAGTGCAAGGACGTTTTATAGCGTCGTTGTGCGTTTGTCAGCCGAAGGGGTCTGTATAGTTTAACAGACAAGAACATATAAAGTCGTTGTGAGATTATTTTATATGCTTGTCTCTTAGATGCACACAAACATACACGCTCGCACCGTGAAACAGTGCGATAATCCTATAACATTATAAGGTTTGTAACTGCAAATAAACCGCCTACAAAGAGCTGTCAGGAATAGCAAAGCTTGAATATTTTCTGCAGAAGCGGAGGAAATCTCAAAATGCAAAGCATGACACTGTAAACGTATCTTCTCCAGCATATGGACTCTTGAATTCATATGAAAGAAAGTGAAAATACATGTACATTTGGCTGCTTAAAGTAAGGCTGAGTAACTTTTTGAAAAACAATATCTAGCTGTCGTCGCCAGTTTTATAAAGGGTCACTGATGAGGGTTCAGTACCCGAAATTGCGCAATATCGCCCATACTACCTCCCTTTGAACGTTTTCACTGCTTCCAAAGGATCAAACTTTTATATTTTATTAGTTATCTCACAATGTCAATCTGACAAAGAATTTATGCCTCCCATGTTCCTTTCAACTTAATTAGCGTTACACAATGACAA
Organism: Rugalucina vietnamica; assembly: GCA_964017185.1. Classification (NCBI taxonomy): domain Eukaryota; kingdom Metazoa; phylum Mollusca; class Bivalvia; order Lucinida; family Lucinidae; genus Rugalucina; species Rugalucina vietnamica. The sequence goes on from OZ024873.1 coordinate 53,323,367, forward strand.
GATTTACCAGTGTATCTAATTCTTAGCTAATAGATTTTCAAGAAACTGATTGAAGTTTGGATTAAGTGTCAGAAATTATCTTGTCTATTGCCAACGAGAGTGTCATCATCATAATCCTGAGACTAGTGACATTTAATTCGATTTTACAGGAAACCACTGATTAGAACGTCTTTTTATAGTTGCGAAAATAATTGTTAACCTTAGTTCATTCAAGACATGCATGGGAGAACCTATATGGCCTAGTAAAATTGTATACAGATTCGAAAAATGTAGTTTTGTTATTTCAGCTAGTAAACTGAAAGCAAAACCTAAACTATTAGGTCGAATGAGGTCAAGTTCAATCAACTGTCATTAAGCAAACATAGTAATTGACACGTTTGGCTTCCGTAGCCTATTTTTAAGTCAACCTAGAAAGCCATTGCTGCATTAAGCTTGCTTGAAGGCACGCATTTATCGAGAAAAAATTGACTGTTAGCTGGCACAATTGTCTTATTGAATGTCTAACAATGGCAGTTAATAAGGATCTTCCTGACATTATCGTGTCTGTTTTGTGGCAAATGATCAACTAGTGTCTATAATAAACATGACTTATTTGTCTGTCGGCTTTTGCAAGCCTTATCTACTGCTGGTAGGGGAGATATGTTTAACACCATAAGCGGAGGCACTTTTGTTTTGTACTTCAGTAATGTACATAAAGAATAAAATCATAAAGAATTGCATAAAATACGCCAAACAAAGACGCCACCTATTCAGTATTGTTGTTTAATGCTTCACCGCCCATTTGCTCTTTGGCATCAGACATTTTCTGCAAACAAAGAAGAGAAATTAAATTGACTACCCACTAAGGCGAAGTTGCTGACCTTTAAGGCAAATAATTTTTTGAAAAAATTAGAACAATGGTAACTTCAGTGCTTCTATTCATTACGAAATCATACCCATGCAATGTACAGAATTTTTTATTGTAAAAATTCTAAAATTTCATTAGAAATTGTTTGATATTTTTCTTATTTTTGCTCGAAACATAGATTGTGAGTACTCACAATCTATGTTTTGGAGCAAAAATAAGAAAAATATACACAGTACAAAAAGAAACGCAAAGAATTGATTTTTATTTTTTCGCGTAAGTATAATATATTTTCAAAGTCTCATTGATTCTATGGATTTACCATTCCTACGAGAGTTTCACAACTGAGTTTCGTTGCGATTTGAAAGCGGGTGTAATTTTAAGGTGAAAACTTGTGAAATCAACATTTTCTCTCCCTCTCTCTAAAAAAAAAAAAAAAAAAAAAAAAAAAAAAAAAAAAAAAAAAAAAAAAAAAAAAATTAGAGAATAATTAAATAAAATTTTGCTTCGTGTATGATCATTGTGGTCCAACAAAACATAAAAACACAAAATTATTTGAATTTCATTAAAAGAAAAAATTGCTGGGATTTTTAAAAATGCGTTTTATGAAAAATAAAAAGCTCTTTCGAAATTCGGCATTTTGGTCACTTTTTATTTACATGATGTCCCTTTTTCGATTAAATAATGTTAGTTAACATAAATGTGACTCTCTGAAAGCTTACCCTCAGTTAAAATTTATGGTCGTTTTTCATAACTTCCGGTTCATTGAAAACAGTTTCTCTTGGTCGTTAAATCAAGGTAAAGACAAGGATTTAGAATTTGATAGCATGAAACTTTACAACAGTATTCGACGCCAATTTAACTTATTTGCAATTTGCTAGTCCCCAGAATTAATTTTTTAGATTTTCTTAAAATTTTGCCAATTTTGGTCAAAATGTAAGGTGCGTTACATTTAATGAACAGTATACAGCTGTGTTTTCGACAGTATTATTCTTCTGGAAGAAGTGTTTACTCATATCATTTGCAGCCAAGCCCAACTTTTACTTATGACACAAAATCTTAAAGTGTGCCAGATTGACCATCTTTTTGAGCATTTTGGCCACTTGTTCATGTTGTTGACTATAGCAGCCAAACATAGCCATGGTGACTCACAAACTCAATTCTGATTTATGAAAGGCAATCAGAAACTGGTGAATTATCGTTTTAAGGCAAAAAAAAGTAAACAGAAGAGTTTTTTATAGTGGTAAAAAGAGTATTCATCACCACAAATTCTTGCGACTTTTTGTTTATGGGTACCCTTATTTGACGCCAAAGAACATAATGTTTCCGTTTTTGAAAAAATATGGAATTCAGTCTAGGGGTAGAATACATGTCAATCTTTGTTTTCTGTAAACTTGAAATAGTTATCTTTAAAATTGTACAAGTTATGACAGAAAATATACCTTTTGCGTTTCTTTATGTACTGAGTATAGGTATACCCCTGTATACCCCAGTTTTTCTTTATAGAAATTGGGTATACAGGGGGTATACATTACACGGACATGGTTTCCTGATGTAGTGGCGGTTTACAACAGAGAGTGTCATTTTCAAAATAATATTCTTAGCAATGTTCCGTTGCATTTTGAGATTTTCGTCACCTTAGAAACAGTTCTGCTCTAGCTCTATTTTACTAATTAAACGGGCAGATGCGATTTTTAATTCACTCCGGTAGCGCCGTCGTGAATTAATACATCGCAATCTGCCCTCCAACATCTCGCCTTATTCACGATAAGTAAAATTATTCCTTAAATATATATTTAAAGTAAACAATGTTATTGACATATTTGGTTATCGTAACCTATTTCAGATCAACCCAGAAAGCTAATGCTGCATTAAGCTTGCTTGAAGGCGCGTAGTTATTTAGCCAAATTTGACAGTAAGTATGCACAATTGTCTTATTGAATGTCTAACAATGGCAGTTAATAGAGACTTTCCTGACATTACCGTGTCTGTTCTGTGGCAAATGATCAACTAGTGTCTATCATAAGCATGGCGTATTTGTCTGTCTGCTTTGCAAGCCTGATCTACTCCTGGTTTGGGATGTTTGTTTTACTCTATAAGACAAAGGAAATTGATAGTATTGCGTATTTCAGTAAAGAGTGCATTAACAACGAAACAATAGTTAAATAGGCAAAATACTTTTTTGAAACTATCTAAACAAAGGTGTCTTTACGTACAGTGCTTCCATTAATTGTGGTTGCCAATAGAGGTTGTTGCCAGTAAAACTCTGAATAATAGTAATCGGAGCAAAGTTCCACCATCAGGATAACATGTCCATGTAATGTATACCCCCCTGAACCCCACTTTTATATAGCCTAACTGGGGGCATGCAGGGGTATACCTAATTTTCTTGTTTTTGCTCGAAAACATAAATTGTGGGTGCTCATTAGAACCACCGTGGAGAAGCGGTTCTAACGTGTACCCATATTCTAAATTTTGAGCAAAAATAAGGAAACTATCAAAATTGTTTGGCTAAAAAAAAAAATCATTTTTTTAAAGCTAAAAAATCTCTGCTTAGTTTTCGTAATGTTACAGTCTGCTTGCTACACATGAGACATAAATCATAGAGTTCTAGCAGTTATTGGAGGTCAGTTTTATAGAATATCACATCACGAGCGTGTAGCATTCTGGAATTCTATGTGTGATGTATATTAAAAAAGGCCCATATAGCGTTTGCACGCAATGTATATAGGGATCAACCATGGTTTTAAGTGTTCAAACATTCGATGGATCACGAGGAAGGTGTTTGAACACAAGGTTCAGACCCCTTCCGAGTGATTTAGCGAATGTTTGAACAGTGAAACAAACCATGGTTGATCGCTATTATTGCATTTACTCTAATCCACTTAAAATCTCTAGAAAATAACATTGCAACGTAAAAACTCACCGACAACAGCGGAGGTTCTTTAACGTCGGCCATTTTGTTTCTACGAAACACATGACGTCACGTCGCATTGACCAATGATGTCGGCCAAAACCAATGTTCAAACGGCACGTCAATTTCATGATTTGAACATGGGTTTGGCTGTTTGAACACGGCTTTCGACCAATAGAAAACGGCCTCAAACAGCTATGCGCATAGATTTTATGCAAGAATTTGGAATCAAGCATGTTTACGTCTCTGTCTGAAGACTAATTGATTTCATCTCACATTTTATACTTGTCATTATTCTTAATATGAACAGTTTTTATAACTTTTCAAGCAATAAACTTCGATTGAAATGAAAAAAAATATATATATAAATGAGAGGCGTCATGAGAGACCCGTTTTTGTCTATGTTAGAACAAAGACGTACATTGTACATGTGTATATGAGCTGTGCAGCAACTGCAAAGCTGATCAGCGCCTTTGATTTCACCATACGGATAGAACAATCACTCTTTTACTTTAGTCCAAGATGTCAAGCTATTATGCATATTCTGTGGCTGCAAAGGCCCGTTCGTGTCGAACCTTGTCGGAAACCCCGACAATCAATTTTCTCGTGACGCGGCTCAAATACAACCAAAATTGTTGCCGCCTTTGTGGTTAATGGCACCAGTTTATAAAACCATGAGCCGCCTCATAGGGAAACCAACAATCTGCATAGGCGAAAACAAAGACGCAGATCAGCTTCCGGCGGTAACCGCGAAGCTGATCAGCGCCTTTGTTTTCGCTACTCGGATAGTACAATTCCTCTTCTACTTAAATCCGAAACAAGCTTCTAGCTCTTTTCTGTGCTTGTACAGGCCGGTTTATGTCAGACCTGTTCGGAAACCACATTGTTGGTTTTCCCACGAGGTGGCTCACCATAAAGATGAATCTGCTTTCGCAGCAGCTGTTTTTCATTTGGCGTCCCCTGGCCCTTAGCCGAACATCGCTATGAACTAAAACTGCACAATTTTCTCTGCAAAACTGCTTTGTCAAATTCTACTTTTGAAGCTATCTTCATTTCAAAATCGATTTGCTCCTTTGGATGTCTATACTATTGATGATACATCCAGTACTCTAAGTTAAAAGTTGATTTTCATAATAATAATAAAATGCAATTATGCAGTTACTCTATATTTGTATTCCCTTTAATTTCAGATTATTTTCCAAATGACGTCACTATAACGTAACGCACAATAATGGAATCTACAAGTGCTAGTCCTCTGGATGTTACCGTAAACTATTCATTGGAAAGTATTTTTTACGACAACACAACTGTACCGGATTATGATTATCCCATGGCTACCGACCCTCCCCTGGCGGAGCTACTGTCAGTGTCAATTGTGTACGGATTCACGCTGATTGTGGGTATCCTAGGAAACGGATTAGTGATATTTTCCGTGAGTCGGTATGAGAACATGATGACAATCACCAACACCTTTCTCCTCAGCCTCGCCTCCGCAGACCTACTCCTCATCATTGTGTGTGTTCCTGTTAAGGTAAGCACTGTAGTCGTCTTCCACCTATCGCATTTTGACGTTATGTCCATAGTAAGTACACAATGACCTTGCCGGTTAACTTCGCGTGGTAAATTTTTGTTCTTATAAGTGGAGGGTTATGTATGGGTAAAATACTTAGACCGCGCCGCTTGAACTCACGTGATGAAGATTTATAAATACGGTAAAAGGGACACCCATTTGTTTTACACCATTGACCAGTGCCATGTGAAGCACAAGATTATAAATTGTTTACCATCATAGAGTCGCATTATTGAGAACATAGTTATTTATTATAATAAGCAGTCCGAGAAACAAATGCATATCTATGTCATAGGTTAAGCGGTACGGTCAAAGTACTTTACATGTAATTGCTTTAGATATTTTCCAGTATCAAGTGAAACACGTATGCAGAACTTGTTTAAAATACCAGAATATCATCATTGAATCTATACTCATTTAAAGCAGTGCATATCTAGATGACATACATGTAGTTTAACTGATGCAAAATATACGAACAATATGCTGTGAGTGATTTCCTCCAAGTAAAGGTAGCCGTTTTAAGTGATAATCAGTTGTTGTTTTTTGTCACACCTGGTAAAATAGTACAGTTGGTTAAGACAATTTCTTCAGTAAGTGTACTAATATGTACCAAGTTACCACCATACAGTACAGTTAGAACGAAATCTTTGCTTTACTCTTTCCTCTGGGAACAGGTTAACGCGTGATGCGATCATGTGATTTAAGAAACTGATCCAGAAACTTTTTACAGGCGTTCACGTACACACATTTTCTATTTGAATTTACTTGAAAATGAAATGAAAGCCACACTTACATGTACGGATATAATTATCATGGGAGTGATCTACATTGTACTCTTTTGATAATAATACATGCATTTGACTGTTGCACTTATATACTCCTAGGACACACTCTAGCTCATTGCTTAGTTTCAGCAAGTGACCTTTTAATATCTATTAATATCTATTGATTCATGAAAAATAGGCGTCTGCTTGAAATATAGTCTGTATTTTGGGTTTGCGAGAGACTGAAACGCAGGCCCTCTTATCAGTTGATATGACACACATGCCATAGCAAAATGTGAGAGAAAACACCAACAAATGTTAAGTGTACTGTGTGATTAAATTCTTTAGGGCTGGTGCAAACAATGAGTTCTCATCATTTTGCTACCATGATACAGTGTTTCTCAATGAAATGAATCTAGTGCCATGGTAGCCGTAAAGTTGTACAGGATGCTTTGTAACCATCTGTTCTGAACCTTTTAGAAAGGTTTTCTCACACCAATGCTTTTTTTTTAAAAATAAATCAAGCCTCAATCTAGCAACAATTATAATAATACAGGGATTGTAATGTAATCTTTCAAAGAGGTCAATATTGTTAATTTAATGATTAAAGAGAGATAGACATACATATTTAAAAGCAAAGGAATAGACACAGTCTGCTTGCAAACAAGAAAGGATAACCAATGTCAAAATCTTAATAAGTATTGATTCAAATAGAACAATGTGTGTCGGTGATCCAGGTGAGCAGCTATTTCCAGTAAATATAAGCCTGATTAATTTGTTTTTGTATAGAGATTTAGCATCCCAGTCAACAATTTTCCGTCATGTCTAGATGGAGTCATTGCTTCCCGTGTATTGTCCAGAACTCAGGTGTGTCAAAGTGCCTTGTACTAATGAGGACACAACATGTCGGCGTCCCATGTACTTTGGGGTCAAAAGCGGGATGCATTATGCTCCCTTTTACCATGATTTTTGAAGTTCAGAAGGGACTGTGTGTACTTAATTATGCAAATATTTGAGACTTTGTTACCTTCAATTTGCAAATTTAAAGTTTTCACTCATAAAGAATCCCAATATAAGCCATTAGACATCACAAATATTCAACTCGAACAAAATAAGTCATGCAAATTATATCCAATTTTACAATGTAGTCATACATAGGGTAGGGCTTTTGTGTGTGTGTGGGGTGGGGGGGAAAGGTGATTCATCTCTTAAGCGGATAATTAAAAGCCATAGCTGTTCATGAATGTGAAATGCGGTCTTCATATTATGCATTGTATTAAATTATATCCATGGAAAAATAAATTCAGTCTGATGAAAAAGAAGGACCACAAAAATGTATTATATTATACCCCATGTAACAGAGTCAGCATGAAAAGGACAACTTTATTTTAATACAAAGCCAAATGAACTTGATATTTAAAAACTCTGGTATTAGTCCTTTCATCAAATTTAAAGCAGTGGCATAACATTAATTACAGTTTGTAGTTTCATAAAAGCAAAATTTGCACGAAAGGTAAATATCTGAGAGTAAACCTATCTCAACATTCAGGAATGCTTCATATATCTAGTGCTCTGCACTGCTCAGAACTATTATGAATCTTACAAACTCATGCCATTTTATAAGAATATGCAAATTGTAAACATATTCACGCTCATGACAGCAGTCCTTTTTGACAGATCACACAGGTGATATTTGGAAATAGTCCAGTCTTGAACATGTCATTTATATATAATATAGGTTTCTCATGTTCTGGTTTAAATTCACATTTTTCAAAAACTCACTATGTGATCACCATCAGACAAATTGGCAACTCCTTTTTACGCCTTAGACTTTGGAAAAGTTGGAAAGGCACACAGCTTTTTTTTTACTTGTCTGTCTGCGAGTCTGCAGTGTGTGCATCTGTTACACTTTTTTTTTAACTTTTGAATGGAGCATGCTAGGGGTTTGAAATTTCATACCCATATTCCTCATAAAAAATAGCTGACCCGTATTTTTTGTCCAGGGTTATGCCCCTTCTCTGAGGACACTGTGTATTTTATGGAGTGGAGTAAGAGTCATGGATTGGAGTCATGGAGTGGAGTATTGGAGTAGATTCTTGGAGTGGAACATTGGAGTGAAATTTTGTGTGAAACAGAAAACTCAATTCTGGTGGTGAAATTTGTCTTGGGGCAAATGAACACTTTTACAAAATGTGTAAGAAATGCATAAACTGTATGAATAACAAATGAGTAACAGAAATTAACCATTAATTTCGATTATTTATATGGGTAATGCCTTTGATACATGTTTATTTATTGCGTCCGTTCAAACAAGACAGATTTTACCACCAGAATTAATGTTTCTCTTTTCTCTCCAACATTTCACTCCAAGGTTCCACTCCAAAAATCCACTCCATGGCTCCAATCCATGACTCCACTCCATGACTCCACTCCATAAGTCTCTGAGTAATGTTCCTTTGAAAACAAAATTTGAAAATATTGTGTGCAAGATATCTGAAAAAGCATATGAGCTAGATTTTTCATATTTGGCATACGAGTAGAGTACCTAATTAACAGTTTAGAACTTTAACTTAAATTTTGAAAGAATTAGAGAATTTTGAAATTGTGATTGGTTATTATAGTTTTTGGTGAAATTTGAAGCTTTTTAATGGTGCTGGCTAGGGTTTTGAAATTTCATACACATATGCCTTGTGAAAAAATAGTTGACCCTAAGTTTTGTTCATGTCCGAGTTTTGCCCCTTTTTCTGAGTTAAATGTCCCTTTGAAAATAAAATTTGACAATCTTTTATACAAGATAACCCGAAGGGTTAAGTTTAAGATCGCTTAAGATAGCTATATGATTCTCTAAATAATTTGGGGTCATTTCTGTGGTCCGAAAGGCAAATAAAGAAAGCATAAACACGCTGGGAAACATTTTACATAATTTACATGCGCAGTCTTATCACATAACTAATGATTGCACAATCGTACGATTGCTTACGATTCAATGGGACTGCCACTTTAGAGCCTTCATATTTGGCATACTGATTGGGACTGAAGAGTAGAAGTTAAGAACACCTGATCAACATTTTAGAACTTTATCTTAAACTTTGACAACTGCAGATTTTTTTTTAATTTTGATTAATTGTTCCACTTTTCGGTGAAATTTGGAACTTTTTAATGGTGTTTTGTAATTTCATATACATATTCCTCATGAAAACATAATTGACCCAATAGTTTTTTGTTTGTTTTTTTCATGTCCGAGTTATGCCCAATTACTGAGTTATGGCCTTTTTAAAACAAAATTTGAAAATCGTGTTTGCGAGATACCTCAAAATGTATTTTAGCAACCGTCTTTATATTTGACATACTGATTGGGGCTGAGGATAAGATCACCTGGTTAACTTTTGAGAAGTTTCTGTCAATTTTTGACAGAATTACAGAATTTTGATTTTTTACTCCCTTTTGAACTTTTTTGCAAAATGCCTGCATTCTGTTTCTGGATCCAGGACAAGACAGAGGCAACCTTACTGCTACACCAGGAAATGAAACTACAATGAAATAAATGCCATGTTAGGGACAGGAAACACACATTTCTAGTTTTATCATATTCACACCCATGACAATTTTCTTAATTTTTGACAGACGCAATAATTTCATCACTGAAATAAATTATGGAATTGTCTCTTGTCTTGAACTTAATTAGGTCTATAATCCCTTTTTCAGACGGACAAAATTTAATGAGGTGCAATACCAGAAAAAAAATATTTTGCTTTTCAAAAACAAAACCAGTGATAAGCTTCAAAGTAATTACCTGAGAGGAATTATGGACAATTCGGACCTTGGCTAATTCGGCCCTAGTCAATTCGGACCCTACAAAATTCGGCCCTAGTCAATTCGGACCTCAACCACTAGTCAATTCGGACCCCGACCACTGGTCAATTCGGACCCTTTTTTATTGGTCAATTCGGACCTCAAAAATAAAAATTCTTTGGTCATTTCGGACCTTTTCTGTTGGTCAATTCGGACCTTTTCCATCGGTCAATTTGGACCTTTTCCGTTGGTCAATTCGGACCTTTTCCATTGGTCCCTTTGCATTATGTAAGTTCTCCAAAGAAAACTGCGTTCATATTAAAAACAAGCCATCTTTTACTGATTTCTTGCCGTGCTGTATGACGGTCTCGCATTCCATAAGGTAAAATTGCGGTTTGCGCTGACTAATCTCATACACCGGACGATCGTGAACTACAAAACACAAACTACCCGTAGGAAACAGATGGGCTGCTTGAGCCTACAGACAAAGCTTATTCACTTCTGACTCACCGTCTGATCACTGGTTAACCGCTCAGAAGGTATTTGCCCAGGAAAAGTGGTTGAAGTCAAACCATCCATGCATATAAGGCCTTGTGTTTACTTGCGTGATTATATTGGATGTCATAACATCGTAATGTTGGGTAAATGTACTACACAATGGAGGCAATGTCTCGACATGACCATAGCTGTTGACTGGGATGCTAAGCCACAAATCAATCAATCAATCAATCAATCAATCAATCAATCAATCAACAAAACAAAGTATTTCACTCGCGAATACTACATGAAATAATGGCATGAGTACTACAATGAATTTTTATTTTAATGATTTGAAGACACAGGAAATTCTTCCATCTTGAATCGATTCAAACATTGGCTGATTCGGACCTTATTTCTGTTTCACATGTGGTTAATTCGGACACCAAACAGATTCTGACATTGGCTAATTCGGACCTTAATCCGATTCGGACAATGGCTAATTCGGACCTTAATTCTATTCGGACCTTGGCTAAATCGGACCCTATTTAAAAAAAATCACTGGCTAATTCGGACCTCAATTTTGCGGGGTCCGAATTGACCAGTGGTCGAGGTCCGAATTAGCCAAGGTCCGAATTAGCCAAGGTCCGAATTGTCCACAGCTGAGGTCTGAATCAGGTCCGAATTAGCCAAGGTCCGAATTAGCCAAGGTCCGAATTGTCCACGTACCCCTGAGAGGTACTTTTGTTTTCACCTAATAAGGTCGTACAATACACAATAAAAACTAATAAGAAAACAGATTTTCTCATGAAGCAGCTCATAAAATAAACATGAAATAAAAACAAATGCATCTTTCAGTTTCTTCCATTATATTCATCTCTTAGTTTTTTAACAAAGTTGTGTAAAACATTCTTTGACCTAAAACTTGAATCTAAAACAAAGGGATTGTTCATGGTTTGTTTAGTTCTATAATTGATCTTTCAACACCTACGCTGACAGGAGGATGTGTTAAAGCTAAGATAAAGAGCATAGTCTAAGTGGATATTTCCTCCCCTATTAATAGATTAGCCATGGTTTCATATTTCAAAACATCCCAGTTTTCTTCTGTGGCACAGGAGTATATAGTCGTCATTGGCTGATAGATAAGTAAACTTTATTTATTTGATAGCTTGGAATGGTACAGTTAATATATTGTAGTTTTGCCCCGGCAATAATTTGTTTGGATAAGGCAAGACGTTCTTTGCAAAGACTACTGTCACGTATTTGCCTTAATAACTGAATGCGGTTGAGACGGCTCCCGATATTAGAAAACATGCTTTTAAGATTATCGCAAGCCATATATAGACAATCATTGCAGTTGTACTACCAGAAACATATACACAAAACGTTGCTTATTCAGTCCGAAATGCTACGATCCATGCCATTTTCTTCGGCAGTTCTGAAGAAAACATTTTCCTTATTACACAACGTTTTTTCCCTCTCGCCATTATAACGATAGTCTGTCCAGAAGTCTGTGATTGATTGCGGAGATGTTTTTTTCTTTATAAATTCTTCCATGACAATGCCCTGTCTGTTTCCGAAACCGCATTGTCAGGTCACGTAAAGTGATAAAAGGGAAATTGCAAATTGGTCGTCTCGAAAATGTGTTGTGGGTGCCTCTGGTCAAGAAGAACATATTTTTGCGAAAATAGCTATGAAAAGATAAAATATACCGTTGAAAATATATACTCCTCAAAATATTCCTAAGACCACCGTTTCATCTTGCATTTATTGTCACTAGTGTATTCACGTAACTACCGAATCCAAATTATTGCATAAATACCCGTGTCGCACGATAATAACAGCCAAATATTTATGAAAAGAAAGTCATTTATTAATATAGCAATTCTCGTGCGAACGTGTTGTTAATACATGTCTTTTATTTGTGCTCGTAACCAGGCACCACGCAAAACACGTGCTGAAGTCCGCCCGGAACAAGCACGAGAATGAAAACTTTTACGCGTATGAACATGTGATGAGGCTGTAAAATATAGTGTACCATTATTTTTTCGTGTGTGCAGAATTTATGCAATAATATCGATCAAAAATGATTTTGTCATTCATTAACATTTGCTAGGTCCGTCGGGAAGCCGTCGGTTTTCAACCGACTCCCCTCGGGACCTAGCGTATGTTGATGAGTGGAAAATCATATTTGATTCCTATATTAAATTTCTGCACAACAGGACACAGAATGTTCCTTTCATTTGCATTATTTGAAATGATGCCTCGATGTCACTGACTTGAAATATTTTGAAACACCAAATGACCTGCCAAAGCATATGGGTAAATTAACGAAATCTTTGAAATTCATGGAATTCTGGCATTTTTCTGAGAAACTTGGACATGAATTTACTGTGAACGTCAGTCAGCCTCTAAACTGACAGTGTAAAAATATCACTTGCCTGCGATGGCATGTGGCATGTGGGAGCTAATTTTGACAATTACCAACTTTTGATAAAATATTTAAAAAAAATCCCTATGGGTTTTGACAGGACATATTTTGATTCGTAAAGTTTTGCATTTAGTTACTTCAAAGCACTATGTAAAATAATGCAAACTAACGCCATTTTTGGGTTCAAGTGGTTAGACTTTGAATTTCGGCTAAATTTATGTTGCTTTACACTTTGATAATTCTATATATGGGAAAAAAGCACAGAGGTATTCAGAATATTTTATTGGGTACACGATATGCACTCGTGTAATGACAGTGACTTCACATTGACTTGAAACTTTAAGTTAAACATGTCATACACAGCTTAATCATATTGACGACCTAGAAGGCATCTCGTGAAACATAGACACAATCGGGCTGTCATCATTTAGAACGGCTGAAATAAAATGGATTATTGGGAATTTGCCCAAGAAACTGGCCGCAAATTGAATTGATTTTAATGATTATAAGAGCCAGTGCCTAAATCATGCGTAAATAATACAGCGGTCCAATACCAGTCACTATTTTGGAACAGTTTGCGACTGTTATCTTGCAAATCTGGTGTGTCGACCCACTGACTTGTCTATAATGCAGGGTAAGTATGAGTATGACTTCATAGTAACTGTTATCATGATACTATGAAAACAAATCTACTGCGAAAGTATTCTTTCATGTGACACGGCTATTAAGTGTATCTAATTTCTCAGATTAACCCACGAGACCGATAAATAGGCTGACGGATATGAGAACAATTCTGTTATCACCATTATAATAAATGAGCCGCGACGCGAGAAAACCGGTCTTCGGGATTTCCGACCAGGTCCGACACAAACCGGGCTGTACAGTCTCAGAAGCAGGCTAGAAGCTTGAAATTTCGGATATAAGAAGCAGACGAAATATACTATCCGTGTAGCGAAAACAAAGGCGCTGATCAGCTTCGCGGTTACCGCGAAGCTGATCTGCGCCTTTGTTTTCGCCTAGGCAAAAATCCGGTTTTCTCACGATGCGGCTTATATGTCATGTCTTTAAGACACAAGAGACACAGATTCCTTTGCAATAGTTGAATTGACTGGCTGGCAAATGACAAAGTATTGTAGTATATAATTATTTGCTTCTATGTCGTGACATGTATAATACGTGGGTTGGGATTTAAGTTCGTAGACTTTCTTTGTAAAAGATCAGATGTCTGTCACACAGAAAGTAAAATGCTATCATCTGAAAAGACATTCTTTTACCTATCATATATGGTATAAAGCATTGTTCTTCTCAAAATGGTATTCGCACAACAGTGAATTAAACACAATGACCTTTCATCACCCGGGGCACATCGTGGAAATTCTGACGTCAAAACTACGTCAAATTTCAATAAGTGTCAGCATTAAAACACCTTGTTTGTATCCAAACAACAAGCCATGCCTTTACTTATTTGCAAGATTTCCTTCTGAGATTTCGGAATTATTATTGTGGAAATACTTGGATCATCAGATATAGTTCTTATACATAACTTTCTCTGCGTATCATGCATATCAGTGTTTTAAATCAAGAATGTTGGCCGTAGCATTTGAAGACTAATTGTAGACGAGTGCATTTCTCATCGTTAAAATTCAAGTACCTCCATCTAAATCTCACATACCATTTTAAAATACCACTGCACGATCTGTTCTACAACTGTACAACACATTCCTATCATTTTGAATATTTTGCAGGTATTTTGGCTAATCAAGCATAAGATTTGATCAATGCTGTTGTTTCGACGTTGCCTGTTAACGCCATTTTTCTTTTCCAAGCAGCGCGACTGACAATACATTTTCTCCAATAACAAATCAAGTCGTCGACATAATGCTTAAAAATTTAAACTGAGATAAAAACATGATACTGCAATTCCTTTAACTGATTTAGCTCAAGTTTGGGTTTACAATATGATAATTATTGGTGTGTTCTTCAACGCCACATAACTTCAGAATTGTTAGAAATTCGACGTGCCCCGGGTAGCGAAACCTAGGTTGCTGTGCAGACCATTTTATGAGCACTGCGCAAAGTGTCTTGAAAAATATTGTAAACACGAAACAAGGAGACATTGTTTCTTTATAATAATGCATCAAATATCGGATAAATGCTGTAATATTCAATCAGTAGCCAAAGTCTACGAACTTAAATCCCAACCCTCGTACTGTCAAATTGTTCACCAGAAGTGATTGCTAAACGGGTTTATATCACGCACTTAGTCTATTACCCGGACGAATGGGTTAAATAGAAAATTTGTTTGCTGTGTTATTTTGTAAATTTACTCGAACATTTGACTAGTAATTTCCGCGCGAGCCCGCTGATAATACATCGATGACAAACATGCCCGAAGCCATTCATTACGAAAACTTGTCCATGCAATAAACAGAGATTTTTTAGCTTTAAAAATTGAAAATTATATTTTTCTTATTTTTGCTCAAAACATAGATTGTGGGTACTAGTTAGAACCGCCTCGGCGAGGCGGTTCTAACGAGTACCCACAATCTGTGTTTTGGAGCAAAAATAAGAAAATTAGGTATACCCCCGCATACCCCAGTTTTGCTATATAAAAGTGGGGTTTGAGGGGGAACCCATTTCACGGACATGTTTTCCTGATGCTGATAATACATCGATGACAAACATGCCCGAAGCCATTTGCTTCACCAATAAAATACGTTTTACTAAAGACAACTTTAGAAATAGCTAGCCACCAGACGAATTGTTGACAAAGTGTTATGCTGTAACATCGAAGAATGGGTTGTCCAATTTCAAAGGGCAAAGGGGTCTGTAAAACAAATATAGACGCAGCAACATTTTAGGGATTGGCAATTTCAGACGTAAATAAAAAAAATCCACTAACCCGACCGACTCTGAATTTTTGCGCCGACCCTGCAGTTTTTATTGCATTTAAAAATAAAATAAAAATATTTTCATGCCGACCGACCCTCAACATTTTAAGAGCAAATAAGACAATGATTTAAAAACCACTAGAACTGCAACAATCATAATTAAACTCACTTGCTTTAGCTTCCTCATTGTTGTTAACTTCATTGAATGTCTGTTTCTGGCACTTGTAATTGAATTAAGCGTTTTTTTTTTTTACCCTTTATACACATTTTCAACAAAGAAAAAATACATGAAAAATAAAAAGATTTTCCGACCTACCTACCCTATCCTGTCTTCGGCATGTTAGTGGAAACACGGCTATTCTTATTTTACGCCTCATGCTGACACCTGTATAACTTATTAAAAGTTGACACAAATTTTGTTTTGCTATAAACTTTGATTAAAACAACGTGAGTATTTTCCTCTCAGCAGAGTTGCGGGTAACACATTTTATCCATGAAGAAATGTCTTATTTTTGTGGTATGTGTTTAGTACAGCTGCGTTCCTTTATTAATATACCCCTGCAATATTCAGAAATAAAATGGCAACTCGTCCTGTTTTTTGAACATTTGTCAAAGGCAAGAAATGGAAAACTGGATGAATTTGTTTATATAATGTGTTAAGTATGAGTATAAATATTTACTCTGTATATTAAGCTTCCAGCTCTTGTGACGCTGTATGCCTAAATTGACTACAGAACATATGGAGCCAAATTTTTAACAAATATGTCGCTGATATTCGAGTTTTAAAGATTCCACAAGGAACCATGGTTAATGATTTGTAATTTTATTTGTCAGTTATGAAAAAATGACCATTGTTGTTCTAAGGCTGACAATTTGGTGCCTTTGTTAGCACTATTTACAAAGTTACACCCTGATTTTCATTCATTGTGCATTTTAGCGATTGTTACAATATAAAACTAAGCATTACAGTGTTATTTAGCAAGAAAACTAATAGTCTACCAGGACGGTTTTACGAATTAAGCTTGGAAGTGGACAGACATTTCTCTAATATCAATAATGAGTTTTTCAAATTTAGGATAAATACAAAGAACATTGCTTTGCATAAATACTATGTTTTCGCAACCTTTATTGGCATGTTAATTTCCATGACTTTAACACTATAGAAGAGGTTTGCAATATCACGAAGAAGAGATGTGAGCCATTGCCTAACAATAAATTTATCCCACTATGGTATTCGGTGCGGAGAACCAAATCATAAATCTGTATTATGAAATCCTACTCACGGTTTGGCAGAATACTAAGTCATGTGTGACTCCACAGTGCTTTAAGACAAACTTACCTCATGAAGGAACCCAATAGCAAGTTTTGGTCTTAAAACCGTACTGGAAGAATATTAGTTATTTTGCAAAATAACACAACCGCTTTACAATGAAATTCTAAAATGTACAATTGATTAAAATCATGGTGTAACTTTGTCAATAGTGCTCATAAAGACACCACATTTCCAGTCTTAGTACAAAAATGCTCATTCTTTCATACGTTACAAGTAAAATTACAAACCTTTAACCATTGTTCCTTGTGGAATCACTGAAACCAGAAAATCAGCGATTTCTCGTTAAGAATTTGGCTCCATATGTTATGAAATCAATTTAAGCATACAACATCACACGATCTGGAAGTTTTATATTCATAGTAAATACCTATACTCACAACTAACATATTATATAAACAAATTCACCCTGTTGTGCATTTCGTACCAATGACGATTGTTCAAAATCAAGAAGAGTTGTCAATTTATTTCTGAATATTGCAGGGGTATATAAATAACTAAACGCAGCTGTACACATGATATGGGATTAAATGTTCAGCCTGGAAATCCGAATCGCGAACCTTCACATATATGTTGTATACGTACTTGGTTTGACCATACTCCCTGCATCTACCTGCGATAGCTTAATAACGTCTTAAATTATACTAACATTTGTGATTCATTTTACTGCATCTTGGTCGATACAGATGTCTATTAAACTAGTTTTTTTTTCATGATTCTCTCTGTTGCCGTTTGCAATTGTTATCTTGTCTAATAATTATGGTATAAAGTGAGTAGTTGGCAATTATCTCTTACCAAGAGGAATCAATTACTTTTCCAAAGTGCAATTCAGGAACTTTTTTCCAGCGAACAAATATTACATGTTGCTCTCGGAAAAAAAAGAAATAACATATTGTATTCGTTAAATGTTTTTAGATATAGATTTCAAGAAAAGCGTGTATTTTCAAGTCGCATTTGTGCAGTTTTGTCTGTTATGTCTTGTAATAAAATGTCTAATTGAACGTCAGATTATCTTTATATGGATGGAATTGCAGTTACTCTTGTAATTGCGCGCATAATTATTGCTATAGCTGGTAACATGATATAGATATACAAGCTTGAATTGCATAGAAGTATAGCGCTCGATGTACATAAATCGGAAGAACATACTTATTACATACATGAGGCCAGCGACATAAACATCCTAGCCCCGTAGCTATACATATGTGATAGAGGATTGCTACATTATTGGGACCGAAATGTCCCGCTCTCCGGCATCTCGTAGCACCACGGAAAATACCAGAAACTGACGAATTTGGACCTATTGCCGATTGTAACAAGAAGTGAAAGATGGCTTGATATAGAAACTATACCCATCCTTGGCAAAAAAAGCAGACTAGACAGTCTAGAGCTAACTCGGGTAAATAAAAGAATCTGTTCACTCGTCCTTTTACTTTACAGACATGGACCATAAAAAAGGAAAGTGTGAGTAGTAAACATCACTTGCCAATGATGATACACCCGTCATCATCATGGCAATATAGTCACTGTAAATTAAATTGAATTTGTAAAGGAAACGTAAAAGTAAGCAATTACTGGTGCAGGAAGTGATATTATCTAAACCAAACTCCATCCTACATCTCCAGATGGGGAAAACGCAACAGGATCACATGTCCGTGTAATATCTACCCCCTTATACACCACTTTTATATCGTAAAACTGTGGTATACAGGGGTACACACATTCTTCTTATTTTTGATCCAAAACATAGATTGTGGGTACTCGTTAACGTGTACTCACAATCAACGTTTTGAGCAAAAATATCAAATATATATTTTTTCCACTGAAAAATTATCTGTATATTGCATGGGCAATTGACAAGTGCATGGGCAATTGACAGCAAGGTACTGACACAAATAAAAAAATATCACAGAAAGAAAACGTTTTATTGGATATATGGTCTAATACAAGTTTAGACGCAGCCACATTTTAGAGATTGACAGGTTAATAATATGGACCTGTAAAACATTTTAGAGTTGGTACAAATTTTGTTTTTTTTGATAACCTTTGACTTAAAATTATTAATGCGTTAGTATTTTCCCGGTATTCGCAAAGTTGCCAGTAGCACACTTTTTGTCTTAATAAAGATAAAGAAATGTCTTATGTGTGCGGTATGTGCCTAGTAGACAAGCATTTTAATATTTCATATGCAAATTTCCCAGATTAACGTTGATATAAACCATGATTTTGAATTCGAGTATTAAAACGGAATCACTTATAACACGAAATCAGCCTCTCTCACTTGTGCACTTTAGGCTATAATCTTAACTTTCCTCAAATAGGAATCACTTATCAATTCGGTCTGTTTCTGAATCTACTGTAAGCTTTCTACCAATCAATTATCACTTTATATCTAAATTTGGCATTATTTATATTCATATTATGCATTAAAATATATATGAAGAATGTGCAGCAGTGTCAACTGTAAGCATTCCAAATCCCAAATGATGTTGGTTGGCTTTCATTTGCAATTCAAAAGTGGTGATGGCGTATTTTAACGTGTATTAAGGGCACTTAAAACGACTACGATTAATAAGGCCCATTTTTCGTCTCACATATTGAGAAAAAATCCCAAATTCTTATCAAATAAATAATTCTCTTACAACTGAAAGATATCGTGTTACAGTCCATGGAAACATGTTTAAAATTCCCATCTTGCACCCGGTGTTGCCATTGTAACCCGAATAAATCTGGTGAAATGGCGATTTTCAACATTTTTCTGCCTTTGAATGGATATTTAAATATCGCACCACTCGAGAACCAACACAAAACTTTGCATTAATCAAGATTTCACATAGATTTACTTAACACTTAAGTATGGTGTTGGTTCTCGAGTGGTGTGATATTATATTTTTTATACAAAGCTCCAAAACTAGCAGAAAAATCTTGAAAAAAGTAACTTTCCCACTTTTGCTAGTGTCTCCATGGCAACGGATGACATGTAAACAGATGTTTGAACATGCATTTGGTTACAATGTCCTAACGCCTTTGCAATTTTTTGTGTGTGGAATCTACATAAAATATAGAACCACACATTTTAGAAAATTTGGGGCCAAAAAAGCCTCTTATAGGCTTCAGCCCTTTGCTATGTAAATTAAAACGAATTAAAATGTGCCGTGAACAAAACAATAATCTCAACTGATGGCGCTGTAATCGAAAGCCTCTGTATTAAGTTCACTTAACGCTTTACGACAGCAGAGAACGCTGCCGGACATTTAAAGAAACATCCAAACTTCTTTTTTCCCTGATAGTTCCGGGAACAAACTTGTTATGGATAATTATTGTTTATGGTGCTAGATACACGGTATTACGTATGTTTATTTTATGCATCAGCTACACTTTTAAAGGGGATGGGTTCTTTAAAGCAACTAATAGCTCCTTTAAAGTGAGGCGTTTATAAAGCCTCTGAGTATATTAACGAGATTGGTGGTAAGACTCAGGCTGTGACATTTTAGTACGGCTGAGAGAATAGATTATCGTGAATTCCTCTAAGAAACTGACCGAAAATTGAATATTATTAAGTGATTATCAGATCCATGTTTCATTTCATAACAAGATTTACATACCAGCCAGGCAATTGCATTATGGTAACACGCCCAAAACAATATACACTGTACAGGGATTTTTTTTAAGCTACAAAAATAAAATTTCATATAGGAAAATGTTTGATCTTTTCACTTTTACGCTCAATACATTGATTGTAGGTCCACGTTAGAACCGCCTAGCTTGCTGAGGCGGTTCTAGCGACTACCCACAATCTATGCTTTGGATCAAATTATGAAAAATTGTATACCATAGTTTTACTATATAAAAGTGGGGTGTATGGAACGCCAAAGCTGTCTGATTGTAAGGAATAAAACATTTGATTCATCATCGTCATTATATCCTCCTCACATTTGATTATATGTTGTATAGTGTGCATTATATAATGAGAAAAGTCCATTACATGTTGGACCAGGTTCTTTATATTATGAAAATTTTCATTATATGAGGAGTAAACATCTTAATATTATGGTAGACTAACATTATATGATGAGTAAACATCTTTATATTATGATAGACTTACATTATATGCTGATACAACCTCATTATATTATGTATGTTTCTCATTATATTATGGGACATTGTCTTTATATGCATCTAGTTGATTATATGGTTCGATAACGTCATTATATGCGCAAACTTCATTATATGCGCAAACGTCATTATATGATGTGACAACTACATTATATGATGTGAGAAGGATATAATGACGATGCTGAATCAAATGTTTTATTCCTTACCATCAGACAGCTTTGGCGTTCCATAGGGGTGGAAAGGGGGTATACATTCTACGGACATATTATCGTGATGGTACAGTTTGAGACCACGACCAAGCGGATATATTCTAACCTATTTCATGCAAAATCTAAGTATTTGGATGACGTGTCTTGTCTTTAGCGTGGGGAGTTTACAGGTTTTCTTGTGTCAAGCTTTTTGAGTGTATCTAATTTCTCAGATTGACCCTCGAGACCAACAAATAGACTGACGAATATGGAAACAATTATGTTATCACCATTAACTCATTTAAGCCTGGCGTCCCTTTTATAGGACATAGGCAAACAGAATAGCCCCAGATGTGACACCGCAGAACGCGGCGTCCCATCTGGGGCTATTCTGTTTGCTTAGAGAGTTTTCATCGAAAAATTGAATAAAATTTAAAAATCACTCCTGCGGCCCCTAAAATGGAAGTGGACTAACCCAAATGATAATGATGGGAGAATCCATTCGTCAAATATGGGTTAAGATTGACTGCCTGGCAAATGGCAAAAATCTTGTTGTATTGACATATATATTCACGCATCTTTTACACCAGAACAATACTTATCAAACGGGTTAATATCACGCACTTAGCGTATTAAGATCTATTACCCCGACGAGTGGGTGGAACAGAAAATTTGTTTACAGTATTATTCTGATACATACTTAACTCCCTACAGAATGGGTGATTATCGTGCAATTTGATAATACATCTATAACAAGCATGTTTAAAGCCATTGTGCTGGAGCACCAAAATGTGTTTTGGTGGACAAAACATGTACATCAGATAAAGCTAGTCAGACATAGTTCTGACAGTATTATAATTTATCATATGACCTCGCTGTTTTCCAGTGGATAACGCCATGTAATAAAATTGTTATGACCACACGTGTATTAATTTTGCGGGAATACGTAACGCCATTGACGATGTCCGTAACGACAATGTATATTGCATGGACATGTTTTGTAATGTATAGTTATGTAACTATAAACAACACTCTTTATTCTGTTTATATGATATTGCCTCTGGCTATCGTCTGTGATAATTCCGTTGACACACAGGTTTTTTCCGAAAGTCTGTCAGTTAAACTGTGATTGATTCTCTACATCAGGAAAACATGTCCGTGAAATTTGTACCCCCTCAAACCCCACTTTTATATAACAAAACTGGGTATGCAGGGGTGTACCTATTTTTCTTATTTTTGCTGCAAAACATAAATTGTGGGTACTCGTTAGAACCGCCTCGCCGAGGCGGTTCTAACGTGTACTCACAATCTATGTTTCGAGCAAAAATAAGAAAAAAAAAAAATAAAATAAAATAAAATAAAAATTCTACTGAAAATTTTCATTCAGTTTTTTTAAACTTTAAAAATCTCTGTATATTGCATGGGCATGTTTTCGTAATGAATTGATGTCTCTTCATAAAGACTTCCATGGCAACGTCCTTTCGGTTTCTGCCTAAGTTGTCTGACATAAATTTCCTAGTTGCTCGTCGAAACAAATGAGCCGCCTCGTGGGAAAACCAACGATGTGGTTTCCGAACAGGTCCGACACAAACCGGCTTGTACAAGCATAGAAAAGAGCTAGAAGCTTGAAATTTCGGATTCAAGTAGAAGAGGAATTGTACTATCCGAGTAGCGAAAACAAAGGCGCTGATCAGCTGATCTGCGTCTTTGTTTTCGCCTATGCGGATTGTTGGTTTTCCCATGAGGCGGCTCAAATGTAACTATGACTGTGCCTACTGTCAGAAACTGCATTATTCAAATCTCTTTTCTGAAACACCACAAGAAGCATATGACCATGTCATATTTCTGCAAACCAAAAGTCGTAAAAAGTATCGCAAAATCGGTTCACTGATAATATAATTATGCTCAAAAATATTTTGAGTATGCCTTTAGCATGTGCAAGGGAGGTAATCCAAACACCTTATAATTGAAAATTAAGCGAATCTGTGGTATAATTTTTAAAATTTGGTGCTCAGCTATGGATACAATACACTCAGTCTGTTTTGGCTTGATGCATTTTAAATTAAAATAATCAATTAAGATTTTTTCCGGGAAAATAATTACTGCTTTTGCTGACACTTTTACAAAGGAAGAAAACCCTATTCAAATTTATTGTCTGGCATAAAATTGTTATTTGTTAACCGATTTTCAAAATTTTGGGGCACTTTATAAGTTTTTGGAATGTAAAATGTTAACATAGTCTAATTCTCATTGAGGTGTTTCAGAAAAAGTAATTTTTGAAAAATACAGTTTCTGGCAGATGGTGTATAGACAGTAGTCTAGAATAGAAATAGTTCTGTAAGGATGGAAGAAAAAAGATGATTGATCTGCTTGCGTAAATTCACCCACATAAACACCAAGTTCATTACGAAAACATGCCCATATGATATACAGTGATTTTTTCAGGTCAAAAATCGATAATTTTCATAGGAAATTTTTTTATATTTTTCTTATTTTTGCTCAAAACGTAGATTGAGGGTACACGTTAGAACCGCCTCGGCGAGGCGGTTCTAACGAGTACCCACAATTTATGTTTTGGAGCAAAAATAAGAAAAAAAGGTATACCCTGCATACCCCAGTTTTGCTATATAAAGGTGGGGTTTGAGAGTGTATACATTTCACGGACATGTTTTCCTGATGTATATGAAATTTGAACATGTATTACACAGATGCAAGATATTAAAACAGAAGCTCTTGACGGCGTCTAGGACAAAGACACGTTCAGTTTATCATCTTGTATAATACGGCTTAAAGAAAAGAAGTTTATTTTGAATTCACCAGAATAAATGGTAGTAAATTGAATTCCATCAAGTGATAACAAGAGCAAAGTCTTCATCTGTATGCACAAAACATTTACTTGTACCTGTCCTATACGTGTATATCTCTTTTTGTGATAACGGGACACCAGTTAACCAAAACATAGGTACATCCGATATTGATAATGTACATGTAATGCCAGTAGCCGCGGTCTTTCGAATACTCGATACATATTCCATGCAAAATATGGGCAGTTCGAGCCACTGCATTGTCAAAATCTTGTAGTATGTTAAAACTGTTACTTTTAAATCGATAACTCCCCAGAATGCAGAATTACAAGCTAAATTGTATTTGAGTGTATCTAGTTTCTCAGATTGACCCATGAGACCAACAAAAAGGCTGAAGGATACAAAAGCAATAGTTCATGTCTATAAGACACCAGAGAAACGGCCTCGGAAATAATAAAATGAGCCGCGCCATGAGAAAACCAACAGGTCCGACACAAACTGAGCTGTACCAGTACAGATGGCTAGAAGACGAAAAGTTTAGATTTAGAAAGTAGAGGAAATTATTATCCGCGTCCATCTATCACAATCATGTTTAAAGTTATTATGCCATGGCACAGCCAACGAAACTCGTCATGAAAACTTTAATAACTTTTTTTTTTTGTTTCAGTCAATTCATCCGAAATTCCGCATATATGTAGCCCAATCATTTTTAAAGACGACCTGCGAATAATAATCGTCAAAAGTTTTTCATTCGCTGAAGGAAATCAGCAATTTTGAGGAATTTCTAGCTAAATTGTGCAAACCACCATATTCTTAAGCATCGAAACACAGTGAAAAACAAATTTCCCATAAAAGCAATACTTTTTATTCGATACAGCTAGGTAGCCAACACAAAATTAAACATATGGCTGGCATCTGCAGTGACGTCGACCACGTGACCAAGTGACGTTGAACGCCTTAAAACAAGAAATTTTGGGGTACTCAAAATCATTGGCGATTTCTGACGTTGAGTCGTAGGTTACAACGTTGAAATTGCCATTCACTCATTGGACGACCTTCAAAGATTTGAATTGTGTACATTGTTTTTGAAAAAAAAGAAAAAAAAAAAAAAAAGAAAGAAAGAAAGAAAGAAAACGCGTGCCCGAGACACGGAAAATGATTTTCTGTACCCTGAGGCATGTTTCCGCAAATGCGTACTAAAACTTTGGATTTGATAACCTACAAAGATTTCCGAGTTATTTTGATGCTGATTTGGCACAAATGTTTTCAGATAATTGGCCAATTTAAAAGATGAGATGAAAATATAAAGTTGCGTTGGCTGTGGAACTCCGTATGTTTTATGGAAAATGATAGAAACAACTAGTCAGCCCAATTTCTGACATACGTACATCATGAACTGTAAGAAGCGTAGGGCTTGAATTCTAACGTTAAAGTGTGCATTATTTCGTTTTTTTTTGCCGCCTGTAAATGATGTCCGCTAACCTTGTATCAGAGTGCCGGCAATATGACTGGGGTTGTTTTAGCCCATAGCCATGTTTGAGAATTTTTGTGTTTTAGATAAAGCATTCAAACTTATACATTGATACTTAGTTTAAAATGGTTCTAGATCGCTTTATCTAGCGATGGTTACATGGTGTAACCAAAATATGCATAAAATCTGAAGTTCATATAGTATACATTTTCGGCATGATTAAACTCAATGAATCTAACCGAGTCCGTTCGTTTACTAACTAACGTCATTATTTTCATAAACATTTGCTTCATTTAACTGCTTCTTGATTGACTCAGATGTCTGTTAACTGAAATAAATCTTTTCTTGATTCTACATTTGCCGTTTGTAATCATAATCAAGTCTAACTATGGTACAATTACGAACATTTGCCCATGTAGTACACTGTATACAGAGATATTTTTCATATGTAAAAATGAAAATTTTCAGTACTGTAGTACATTTTTTGATGTTTTCTTATTTTTGCTCAAAACATAGATTATTGGTATACTTTAGAACCGCCTCACCGAAGCGGTTTTAACGAGTACCCACAATCTATGTTTTGGATCAAAAATAAGTACATGTATACCCCTGCATACGCCAGTTTTGCAAAAAAAGAAAGTGGGGTATAAGGGGGTATATATTACAAGGAAATGTATTCGTGATGAGTCAAACTATGGTAAGAGGGCAGTAGCTGGCACATCAAGAAAACATGTCCGTGAAATGTATACCCCTTAAACCCCACTTTTATATAGTAAAACTGGGGTTTGCAGGGGTATACCTATTTTCTTATTTTTGCTCTAAAACATAGATTGTAGGTACTCGTTAGAACCGCCTCGCCGGTATATTGCATGGGCGAGTTTTCGTAATGATTATGTTTTCTCAGAAAAGGAAACCTTAGGTATAAAGTCAGAGCGTAGTTAACCTTTCTGCTGTCTTTGATTTTGTACTCATGCAAAATGCGGTTTTGACCCCTGAGTCATGACCTCCAGGACGACTTCACTGCAATAGGTAAAACGCGGAAAAAGTTCGGTTTTTACGAAATTAGTTACCTACATGTACCTTTGTAACAGAGTATCGCTAAAACATTTATTAATCTGTCCTCGAATATATGCAGCCATGGTGCAGTGGACGTGATACTGGAATGCAAAGACGAAGGTCCCTGCTTCGAATCCCTTTAAACTAGTTTTCTTTTTTGGTCGAAGAAAGCCATTCTTTGAAACACATTTTTGCTTTCGATTTTTCTACAATATTATTTTATTCTGGATTATTATTATGGTTCATTTATTTTATTTTTATATTTTCTGAGCAAAACTGGGGTATGCAGGGGTATACCTATTTTTCTTATTTTTGCTCCAAAACATAGGTTGTGGGTACTCGTTAGAACCGCCTCGGCGAGGCGGTTCTAACGTGTACCCCACAATCTATGTTTTGAGCAGAAATAAGAAAAATATCAAACGTTTTCTACTGAAAATTTTCAATTTTTAAAACTTAAAATATCTCCATTTATTATATAAGCTACTGAAAATCTCGCTTTTCATTGGTCCAAAGCGCCCACGTGGCAAGTCTTCAAATTGTCATATTAACTGGCTAGCGCGTGCTGGCAGGTCAATATTAGTTACTAAATTTAGAGCTGACGTTCTGGTTACGCTTTCGCATAGCGCTTTATATAAGTACATGTACTGGACATTAGTTGACATTTTCTTGTGATAGAAGGGGTACTTTCACATGTTTTCTTTGTTGACCACATACTGTGTACTATTTGTAGAATTAAGGCAAATTCATTATCATTAGTATTGAATTAAATGTTAAATGCTTATTCTATCAGTCTCAGTTGATTTCTTTTCATTGCTTGACATTTTGTCAAAAATTATATAATAAAACAGTTAATGACTTTTGGGGCATTGGATATGATGTGATATCAACCCGAGAATACCAATATTGACCTCGGCTTCGCCTCGGTCAATATTGGTATTCTCGGGTCGATATCACATCATATCCAATGCCTCAAAAATCATTAATTGTATAATATTGCATGGACAAGTTTTTGTAATGTAAGTGGCTTTAATACAGAGAAATGACAAAGTAATATATCATATGTTATACCTTATGTTTATATAGTTTTATATTATTCCTACTTCTTCCTTCTTTCCAAATGCTTTTTCGATGAACATTGCAAGGTTTTTTTATCACTCGAACACTTTCGGACGTCAATAACTGTATGAATTTTGGCATGTTCGCCTTTTGCCAATAGTAACGCTTAAATGTAATTTTGTCTAAGATCATCGTAAAGCGGACATTCGAGAATAAAGTGAAATTCGTCCTCAAGGACGCCGCAAATTAAGCAAATTCTTTCATTTAGTGGCGTTTTGACTGGTTTGGTCCATCTTCCCGTTTTAACCTCGAGCCTATGGGCGGACACTCTAAGCTGACATAAGCTTGTTCGATATTTTTCTATATTTATTGCGTTAAGATATGTTTTACACTTAAAATTTCCAATGTTTACGTAACATCTTGCTCTTGATGACTTTTCTAACCTTTAATGCCAATCATGTGTGTAAATGTCTTTCACTCGAGTTTTCACAGCAGATATAAAATTACAAATGTTACCGACACATTGAGCATGCCAGACTTCAAAAAATCCAAGCCTACTTAAAAGATGTTTTACCATTGAGGCCCAATTCGGCTTGTTAGGTTTCATTTCCAAATCATTTAACGTCATATTATACGTTAATCTTATATATTTTCGTTCGTCTTACTCACATTTCCAATGTCTGTACAAAGGCTAACAGAACTCTCGGATTCTTAAGGAGAAATTTGTATTCTTGTCCCCCAGATGTGAAAGAAGCAGCTTATAAAGGACTGGTGCGGCCGGTCTTGGAATATGGAAGCTCAGTTTGGGACCCTCACACTCATGGCCTCCAGGAAGAACTGGAAAAGGTACAAAATCGTGCGGCAAGGTTTGTGACGGGAAATTATGTTTTTGAAACTGGGAGCATGAATGGCATTTTAGGTCAACTGAAATGGGAATCTCTTAAGAAAAGGAGGAAGGATAGTAGACTTATATTGCTATACAAAGGTCTAAAGGGTAAAGCCAGAATACCCACAGATGACCTTATCCCAAAGAATAGGCGTTGTAGAAATCAACACTCTTTGGCTTTTCAGATACCTTCAGCTAGCAAAGAAGCGTACAAAAGTAGTTTCTTTCCACAGACTATCAGGGACTGGAATGACCTCCCTGATTCACTTATCTCCTCTGCTGAAATGTCTGATGACTGTGTGTCCAAGTTCGCTACACTCGTGCGTTCAAGGGACTAATTTCTCCCCCATCCGAACCCCCTGGTGAAATAATGTCATTTGGCGTGTCACCAGTAAACTATTCAGATTCAGATTCAGAGTCAGTTTGTATTACTTTTAACCAAAACTTCACAATATAAATATACCTAAGAGACTGGTAATCAACTCGGCCAAGTTTGCCATGAACGAAATCGTTTTGTGTGGTCTGTTTAACTTTACGCATTCTTTTGCAAAAGACATATGCGTTGTTTCAATAGATTTAGCTTGATGGAAGCCCCACACTTCACTGCCGTAATTAAGGACAGGGGTTATTAACTTATCAAATAAATCCATTATATGCGTAAACCATAGAGCTGTAAAATTATTCGGATATTTTCTTAAAGTAAAAATGGCCTTTAGCGCTTGACCTGACAGGGTTTTCTGAGTTTCGAACGACGAGCCCCCAGACGTAAATACTATGCCCAAATAACAAAAATGTTAACGATTTCTATATGTTCTCTTTTATAAATAAAATGCAACTTTTCTGGTAAATTACACCCTTTTCGAAAAACTACGATTTTTGTTTGCATAGTGTTTATTGTTAATTTCCAACGCTCACAGTATTCTTCAAGGATATTTAGAGATTTTTGCAGATTTTCTGGAGATTTACCAAATAACACAATGTCGTCTGTATAAAGAAGTAACATGAACTTTACCATACCTAAATCAATTCCATGAACATCGTTAGTTTAAAGTTCTTGCTCTAAATCGTTTAAGTACATGGCAAATAAAAATGTAGAAAGACACCCCCCCTGTCGTACCCCGATATTACATGAAAATGCTTCGCTAATATTATTTAATCGAATCCAAAGCTTTTTTTCTTCTTCTTCAAAATCAGCATCGAGCTTGTTTACGTCATAATCAGGTACAAGTAGGCAACGATCAGGAAAAGGCGCAATCAGAAAAAGATTCCCACTCCAAAAACCGAGGTGGGAAAAATAAATTAACAATCAGGTACTTATACCATGAAAACATATCGTAAGCCGAATGAGCAGCTATTTTCCCAATAGGTGGCTACTCAGTTACATAAACTAAACTAAAAATATGAAAACATACATAAGGCGCCAACAGCACAAAAACACAAAAACACCAAGACACAAAACAATAAGAACCACCACAGAAGTATCGCATTGGAACGATCAGTAATATAAAATTACTTGTGGGCTTAAACCGGTTTTACAGGTACATATACCTTACCTCTCCCTCTGCTCCTTCAGTGGTTTACAACATTTAGTTAGTTGTTCGGTCCTCGTGGTGAATCTCTAACTAGTCAATGAATCATCATGGTCAAACAAATAAATAATGATAAACTCCATGATGAACCAAAAACGAGGACTCAGGCATTATTTTGTTTGTCATGCCAGACATATTTTGTCCAACGAAATGTCAGATATATCTTAATATCGATGCATTTGTAGTTGCACTTGCAATGACGTCTGTAATTAGTACTTTAACATCTAAATATGATAGTGTACGATACGCTCAAATTACCTCTAAGTTTGATATTTCATCATTAATGAAGAAGGTAAGTTCAATATGCGCTTAGTTGGCGTGCATGGCAAGATAAAAGGGCCTTTAAATTCACCTTTTTGTGTTTAATGAACAAGCAGTTTGCAAGAACGCCCATACAGTATGAGTATCAGAACTGTTTTAATACCACAATCTTACTTTTTCTGATACAATCTGTAGATCAATCGCTTTGCAATTCTGTCTGCTTCTCCAAATTAATTATCGCTTTGCTCGCAGCACATGTCCAAATTTGGTAGTATTTATATTCATATTATTCATTAAAATATATAAAGAGTGTACATCAATGTCAACTGTAGAGCATCCCTAATCCCCCGACGGATGAATTTGCTGACTCGACAGTCCCTGTTGTGCTAGAGCTTATGTCTGAAGTAGACTGTATTTTACGATTTGGACGTGTATATTGGTGATTTTCATCATTCATTTGGGGAATACTTAGGCGCTGATCAGATGCGGAGTCTTGAGAATATCTGATTATCTGTTTTCATTCGTTCATGATATAGCCATATCACATGAAATAGATGCGAAGTGTATTGTTTGTTTTTTAAAAGCTTTGTTGTATACTGTAAAGAAGTTATCAGTTAATCACGTGACTTTGGACGCGATAACGAATTGCACTGCCATTGCGGTAGCGGATGCCATAGAAACACAATATTGCATTGTGTCCTTTCGTTGAGACGTAAATGAGAAATAATTTGGATTAACTGTTGATCTTGAAGCCTTTTAGCTTTTCATTTAGATTGAATAAATGATACCGAATATAAAACAACAACAAGTTTTAATTTCTTTTATTCATTTACATATGAAATTATAAGACGACTCTTCCTCGTTATTTACAGCTACTTGCGACAGTGTGGGGAGAGATACGTTAGTTGCTTTGTTCCACTCCAGTGCCTGTACACTTGGGCCACACAAGTCAGATACCGTGGGAAAGGCCAAAACTGAAACGAAAAACGGACCGTGGAATGAGAAAACCAAAAATGTGGTTTCATAACAGGCCCAAAGTATACCGGCCCGTACTCGCACAGAAAGCCAGAAGCATGAAATTTCGGATTTAGGAAGAAGAGAAACTGTACTATTCTAGTAGCGAAACCAAAGGCGCTGATCAGCTGTGTAACACTTTTCCTGTCAGCTGAAAGAAAAGACCATTTAAATGCTAAATGTTAAGGGAAAGGCAATGTTGAATAACAATGCATCTTAAATGAAAGTATTGACCTCTCTTAATAAATTGTTACTAGTTTTATTAAATCGGTTGAAACATTTAAGAAAGTAATATTGGTTGGAATATTCCTTCAGTGATTTCTGTTTAAGGAGGCGGCGACCATCTTTGATATTTATGAGGCTTTATGACGTCATAAAGCCCAAATTAGAAATGCATGATCAATATTATATTAACGAATTACTACCAATGTTAATATTTTATTTATTGTTTTAATGATTATATTTATATATAATTAGCAAAGGAAAAATATTTCATTCGATGTTTTAAACCTAAATTAAATGTGTTGTAAACGGCTCTGAGCCAAATATTAAACGTATATATATATATATTCAATTTACAAAATCTAATCAAATATTCAAAAGAGTGGCCGTGGTATGATCAGTAATATAAAAATACTTGCCGGAATAAACTAGTTTTACATGGTCATAACCTCACCTTCAGCTTCTGCAGTAAACGAGGACTCACAGATTCAGGATGTACGTGGGTTGGGATTTAAGTTCGTAGACTTTTTTTTAAAAAAAGTTCAGATGCCTGTCATATAGAAATTAAAATTGTATCATCTGAAAATACTTTCTTTTACCTATAATATGAGATATTAAGAACGGTTCTATCCAATATGGCTTCAGCACAACAATAAATTAAACACTATGACCCTCCGTCACCCGGGGCACGCCGTGATAACTTTGACGTCGACACTACGTCAAATTTCAATAAATGTCGGCATTGAAACATCTTGTTTGGAACCAAACAACATGTCGTACATTAAGTGTTTTTTTTTTTGTTTTTTTTTTGCAAATTTTCCTTCCGAAATTTGTTAATTATTATTGTCGAAATACTATCATAATTAGAAATAGCTTTTATACTTAACGTTTATGTGCAATATGCATATCCGTGTTTTAAAACAAGAATGTTGGCTTTGGAGATTGTAGATGAATTGTAGGTGTGTACATTTCTCATCGTGTAAAATTCATCTGATATCTCACATGCCATTTAAATGCCATTGCATCATCTGTTCTACAACTTTACATCAAATCACTATCATTTTTCATCTTTCTATGGCATGTTTGCTAATTTAATATAAGGGGGTATCATTGCTCTTGTTTCCACGTTGCGCGTTAACGCTATTTTTCAGTTACGACGCGCTATACATTTTCTCAAATTTAACAAAATTAGCCATCCACATTCAAATGCTTGAAATTTAAACAGATATAACAACATGATACTTCACTAACTCCAATTGATTAAACTAAAATTTTGATATAAAATATGATAATTATTTATATGTTCTTCAAGTATTATAGCTTCAGAATTATTAAAAATATGGCGTGCTCCGGGTAGCGAAACCTAGGTTGCTATGGAGACCATTTTAATATGCAATGCGCATCATCTCTTGAAAACTATTTTAAAAACGAAACAAAGAGAGTTTGCCCCTTAATAATAATGCACCAAATATCAGAATAATGCATTAATTTGAAGTCAGTGGCAAACGTCTACGAACTTAAATCCCAACACTCGTAGATCCCTAGGCGCCAAATAACTTACTGAAAGTCCGGAGCAAAAGAGAAACAGCAGTGGGCTAAGCAACAGACGAGCAGCTCCGGCCCAAACCAACTTAAATGAATAGCTTTAAGTCGAGGCCATCATAGAATCTGACGTCCGACCCACCGGCGTGCAATAAAAGAAGACAGCGTAGTAATCAATCATGACTGGGTTAAAAACTAAGCATTCAGACTGTTGCATAACATTTATAAACTATACCCTGTACGTCTGTAACGTGTAATGATTTTTCTTAACTGAAAAGAAAAATCATTCCTACATATTACTTTCTTAAATCTATAAACCAAGTCACCATGAAATTCTGGTTCCGAAAGTTCATCACGTAAGTTAAAGCGTCTTTAATTTCATTTGACCCAACATTAAATTTGGAAATCAGTACATAGTGTCTACGATAAAATTTAGAAAATGTTTTTCGAAGTTTATGATACCGATAGCCCTGCTGAAGGAGTGTTGCTATTTAACATTTATTTCGCGCATTGAAGTCCGCTACATGATTGCAGACTCTAGCAAAACTAATAAGTTGCGAAATATATACACCATAAGAAGCACGGCGAGGAACGTCACCATCCAAAAAACGGAAAATTTACTATATCAAAATCAAAGTCATCGAGTTTATTATAGAAATCTATTTGCAATAGAAAGATGTAAATCTAAAAATGGCGCTTCGGTATCTGTGATGTTGGCTTTATTTAACATTCAACTGTATGTCAAGTGGATAAATTTGATTGACCATGTCTTCGAAATAAGGATTGTCAATGTTCAAAAGGTCATCTAGGTACCTGGAAGTCGAATTAAAAGCCTCGATAACATCAGCTTGATTGCAGTGGTTAAGAGAATCCATGAAATCTCTTTCGTAGCAGTTTAAAAATGATTCAGCTATGAGAGTGGCGCAATTGGTACCCATCAAAATTTCAACAATTTGTCTGTCTATCTTGGTTCCAAATCTAATATAAATATTATCCAGGAGATAGGATAAGGCGTCGAATATATTCTGACATGACCAAAATGTATATCGACTTTGGTCAGATGAAGTGAAAAAAGCCTATTCTGTCATTACAGGTCAAGTTAAGTGAAACATAGTTCTTTAATGCTCTTTTAAAGGCCAACCCTGCATTTGTCGAAATTAATGTAGGAAGAGAATCTATATTTCGGACCTTAAGAAACAATTTCGATTTCTAGAATCCGAAATTAATTTTAGATTTCCAGTTACTATATGTCCGGCGGGTTTATTAACATATTTTGAATTTTTACAATCTCAATATTTAGTAGTATTAGCATGAATATAAAGATCAGAAATAAATTCGTGAAATTAAAGGTAGTTTTTTGATTGGTTTATTATATTTGTAACAAATGATGGGAGGTGCTGAATTTCGTAAATACGCAGGCATAGACTGTGTCACTGAATGTATCCTGGAATATGCTTGTTAAATCGACAAAGTCAATTTCTTTATCAATAAAAAGATTTTTAATAAAATGCCTAATATGATTAAATTCGGAATCGATGAATGGACGAAGAGCATGCTGAGTATAACATCTTGTTATTGCTTGCTTAAAACAGAATTCCTAATGTCCGGTTAGAACTTTTGGCTAGTATATCTATTAAATTCATTTAACGAAAGCCATAACTTACCCGAAAAATGCGTAACCACAAGCGATAATTCATCCCAGCCACAACCTAAAATAAAATAGATCATGTAAAATATGTAATACATGCATTATAATAGAGAAAGAAAGCACATTATGACTGAGCATTTCAGACTAAACAGCCAGCGTAACTTATTACAAAGCTTCCATGAATTTAAGGCCCACTTTTGCTTAGGTGACAAACTTTGACTCGATATTTTACAGAAGAAATAAAAAAATGATTTAAAAAAATATACAAATGTGTATGTAAACTTTATTTACATAAGAAAAGTGTTCGAGTTGATTTCAGATTGCTAAATATGCACATTTTGATATGCTGAATTATTCCAACTTAACTAAGGTCTTCCTTGAATTTAAGGGAGGATTGTAATACAGGGTCCAGCAATACGAGACATTTTGTACCCAGCGTATGGTTGTACATACTACATGAACAGGTACAAGAAGGCAACGATCAGGAAAAGGCGCAATCAGCAAGAAATTCCCTCTCAAAAACTGAGTTGGAAAAAAACTAAATTGACAATTAGGTACTTATACTTAAAAAAATCGAAAGCCGAGTGAGCAGCTATATCCCAATAGGCGGTCACTCAGTTATCCGAACATAAATAAAAATATGAAAACGTACAAAAGGTTCAACAAGCATAAAAATCTACTCCAAAACATAAAACAAATGGAACCACAACAGAAGTATCGCCTTTGAACGATCAGTAATATTAAATCGAACACTCACTGTACGGTTTACATGTACATGTTGCATATTTTATGTTACATGGTACGATACTATTGGATTACAAGATGGTCGTATATAATACATGTATTTACTTGCATTGGACATAAAACATAATATAGACTTAGCATAACATAGCATTTTAAAATGCAATTTAACCAGAGAGCTCCCATATAAAGACTGCTGTAATACTTTACAAAGAAGAAATACACATAATTCAACCACGATGGTCCTTGATATTCAGAATTTATGAAAATATTAAATCATATTAATACAGTTGTGCAAGTTTATCAATAAATAGTAATTAAGATGATATACCTGTTGCCTTGCATGGAAAACGTATCTTAAGCTATTCCATGGTCCCATAGCATTCACTGCATATTGAGCCGCCTGTTGTACTGCTGGCAACCAGGGCTTTACAATAGACCAGCCACCCACCAAGCCGGGTGTCAACGGTATACTAGTGAAACTATCAGATCCAATTAAGAAGACACACAACACAGCGAAACGCAGAATCTGAGATCGTTTCATTTTGAATCGAATTAAGTGTTCTGTAGAACTGATGCAGGTAGTTCTAAGCAATATACACCTTATACACCTTATATAGGCTCACATTTAATTGATGTGTCACGCTTGTCTGACCACGTATTCTTATGAACGCCACTAGAACAATTCAAAACTTGAATAAATATTAATCACTATTAGTCAAATTCTTTATAATTTTTCATTCAAAAATAATGTTTATGTGATGTTTTTTATGTAAATTTCTTTGTTTTGTTAAGATAGAATGCATTTGATTTTGATAGAATGCATTTAATTTTTGTTGTACCGACGTAAAAAGTTAAATATATGTACCAGACGTGCTAATTTGATTAATTTTATTGGTATTTGAGCCGTCGCATAAGAAAACCAACAATCTGCATATGCGAAACCAAAGGCGCAGATCAGCTTCACAGTCACTGCGAAGCTGATTGGCGCCTTTGGTTTCGCTACACGGATAGTACAATTCATCTACTTTCTAAATATACAAGTTCCAGCCTCTATCTATTTTCAGTGCTTGTATAGCTTGGTTTGTATCGGACCTATTCGGAAACCTCATTGTTGGCTTTCTCATGTGGCGGCTCATTTATTGTGACTGAATGCCAAAGTAAACAGAATTAGAAATTGTATATCTCTTTGATTCAGTATTCAATTAAAGATCAATCATCAGTAAAATAAAGTATAGACCAATTTATAAACGTCGTGTTTTCCCCTACCTTACATTTATTGTAATAAAATGCCTTTTGTTGCTTAAATTTCCTACCTGCTAACATTTTTACATATTTATATCGAAATGAATGTTCGATAGTATGTTTCTTTCATGATAACGAATTTTAATCTGCTGTGTCGCCACCTTTCTGGAGGGAACTGCTCTCATGCCCAGCCTTTGTACATAAAAAGTGTTTGTTACATGTGTTCGCCAGTTGAACACTATGTTTGTTTTTATTTAATTTTCTTGCTTTTTTGAAATTAAGGATGTCCACAGTAAAAAAGACAATCGGTGTCCCAGGAAAAGTGGTTTGTCTTCGTTATGCTACTGTTTATTGTGCCTGCTTCTCTGTCGTACTCGTTGCCTTTCACTTCGGTTGAAACTTAGCCGGATGGCTACCTTATTGGGAAAGAGCTAGTCATTCTGCTCTTTGTGTGTGTTGTCGGAAAATGTTTTGTTGCGTTATATGTATTTTCTTTCCCACCTGGTGTATTTGTTGGGACTTTAAATTTTAGTACATCGATCCCTAGTCCCTCCATTCTTACTTTGCATTCTTCATGTAGTTCAATGTGCTTTTGACCAATGTAAGGCCAGGTAGTTTGTCCTGATCCTGAATGCACCATTGCCCGAATTTTTAGTTTTAGTGTGACTTTTAGTTTGATCGCGCTTCATCCTTTTCCTCTGAGTGTTGTCCTTACTAAAGCTTTATAATCGCTCTTTCCCTCGACTCTATTCAAAATCTATACGATGTATCAAAGTGAGGGATCACAAAAACAACACCGGTACCAGAAAAAGGCCCTATATAATATTTCGAGATACAATATAGAGTACATGTAACTATCTGAGTAAAATAAGTTCATTAATTTCAGCCATCTAAAGTAAATTATCTGTATTGTTGCAGCATGGATCTTTTCAATCATTGGTCAAAAAGTGAAGGTCCTGATATAAGAAATATAACTTCCATGCGATTTTTGTGCTAACTCACATTTAATGCATATTGTTGAAAAATATCGTGTTCATTTTTTCGGGCCTTTGTCCAAATTTGATAGGATTTTTTCTCAAGAACACTCCGATTGTGTGAATTTTCTACAACGTAAACAATACGAAAACTGGTTAGGATGATACAAACTTAACTTTTTAGCAGCACCTGGAGCTATTTGACCTACCTTGCACCCCTAGGACAGTTTTATATGGATGCCAAAACTTTGATCTGAAAATGCAACGAATTTTTGTCCTCAAAGATAATCTCGAGACTTACCTGAGACGAAAATTTCACTTTGCCAAACATATGCATAGTCATGATAATCGATTATCTCCCTTGCCAATGTAACATCCCTATTCGAAATTCATTTTGGGCACAAAAACTTTAGTTGAAGACCGATTTTCAAAATTTTTGCAGACTGTACTAGGTTAAGATCAAGCTTACGGCCCAAAAATAATTGTCCTCCACACAAAAAGTCTGTGAAAACCCATAATCAGAGGGGAGGTTTAGACTAAAACCCTTTCCCAGCGCGGTAGCCATCCGGCTTTCATAAACCGAATACAAAGGGTGACGAAGGGATGAGGTTAATTACTACCACATTTCGTGACAAACACTGTACAGAGTGGACAATAACGTGACAAATAGTGTATTGTATTGTATATTTTGTACTAGTATTCGGACAGAACCAGTAGTGAAAAAGGGCATAACTTTCTTAAAACTGGATGAAATTTGATGTGGTAAAGTGCACATACACTTAAATTTTATGCTCCGAACGGTTATACACCTGTAAAAATCGGTTGCTCGGAGTTATCTTTTGCACTACAGAGCGCATAAAACTTGCAGTTGTATAACAGTTTGGAGCATACAATTCCGGGGTATGTACCGCATGAAATTTCATCAAGTTATAAGAAAGTTACGACCGATTGACTTACTGGTTCTGTCCGAATACTAGTACAAAATATACAATACAATATTTGTTAGGCACGTGATTGTCCACCTTGACTGTATGCGCAATCACGAGAGATTTTTCTGATTGCAGTATTTCGGGATGTAGCCATAACACATGGAATATATGTGACATGTGATTTGTTTTAAACCTGTGCTGTATACTGTAAAGCAGTTATCAGGTAATCACGTGACTTTGGGCGCGTTACCGAATCGCCCTGCCATTGCGGTAGCGGATGCCATAGCAACACAATATCGCACTGTGTCGTTTCGTTGAGATGTAAATGCGAACTAATTTGGATAATCTACTGATCTTGAAGCCATTAAGCTTTCCACTTAGATTGATTAAATGAAACAGAATAGTTTTAATTTCTTTTATTCATTTACAATATGAACTTATAAGGTAATTTGTTGTTATTTACAACTACTTGCGACAGTGTGGTGAGAGATACGTCAGTTGCATTGTTCCACTCCAGTGTCTGTACACTTCAGCCACACAGTTCAGATACCGTGGAAAAGGCCAAGACTGAAACGAAATATTAGCCTTGTCATGGGAAACCAACTTTAACAGGTCCGACACAAACCGAGCTGTACAAGCACAGAAGATGGCTAGAGGCTGAAAATTTTAGATTTTGGAAAGTAGAGGAACTGTGCTATTCGTGTGGCACACATGACGAAAGTTCGTTTTCTCATGATGCGGCTCATATGCTTTATGTCAAGATGTATGCGCCCAATAAACAAAACCGAATGCAATGATTGCAATCATTAGTTCATAATACTATGAATATGTATTTTGTTTTATTGTATTACAACACCACTTTCTTCTTCACAAGAAAAATGGCTAGCCTTGTATAAGTAAGACGAAAATTTACCTTTATATCGGTGAAAAACAAATGTAATTTTAGTTAACCAAATTCCAAACACACCTCGTAATATTTTGTTAAATATTTCAAAAACGAAACAACAGAAAGACTTCAAATTCTCTGCATGCTGAAAATAACCATTTTAAGCATAATTCTGAAATTTTGTCGCAATCGGTGATTTCTGTCGAAAATAGTCGAACGCTTTCGTAGCCATACCCTTCATTCGAAAAGTCGGAAAATGCTAAAATAAAACCTACAGAATTGATAGGCGGGTGAAAAATCGCAATTAAAGTACAAAATAATTCTCATCATTTCATTTTAATCACTGTATCTTTCATCTAGCGGAATAATTATTTATAACTGATAATTCTTACCATATATTTTGCTTTTTCTCTGAACTAAATTATGCATTTTACAATTGTTAGACGCTAATGACCCATTAGGATTGACGCGTCGTTAAACATCAATCAATCAATCAATCAATCAAAATAATTCTCGGTACTGTGACAATAATGGTATTTAATCTGAGTATAAAGTACCACACACATTAACATGGAAGTCTATATTTATCGAAAGTAAACGTCTCAAAGAGACTTATTTTAAATAAAAGTACCATTTTATTTCTTAAGGACCCAGATCGTTTTATCTGACACAGTCAGTACCTGGTGGATATACCGACCCCATTTGCTCCTATTGGCGCTTAAACGATCATTTGCACTGACAGAATGTGGTCATGGCACAAGTTTTAAAATGTTAGCTCACTCAGCAAAGCATTTTTGAAACAAAACGTGTAGCATTTACATGCGAATCTTTGTTAAGTGCGGCAACGTCTAAGGCTGACAGACAACAGTAACAGTGACCGAAAATGCCAAGATAAGAAGAATCAGTCGACGCCCAAACTAAAGGTAGTATGATTGTCTTAAGACATGGTGACGTGATTAAATTTATTTGATGCAAACTATATAGTCGTCAAAATGCTCGTCAAGTAAGGGCATGCAAAATTTAAAAGCAAATACTTTAATCTAACGAAAGTCATTGAATTTTTAAAACTGTATACTTGGAGCCAGTTCAGCAAATACCTATCCAAAGATTCCTAGATACTTACACAATTGTATTATATGAGGCTGTGCATGAGAAAACCAACAATTTGGGTTCCGACCAGGTCCGATATAAAACAGGCCTGTACAGCCACAGAAGATGGTTAGAAGTGAAATTTCGGTTTTAGAAGAAGAGAGATTGTACTATCCGTGTAGCGAAAACAAAGGCGCTGATCAGCTTCGCAGTTATTGCGAAGCTAATCTGCGCCCTTGTTTTCGCCTATGCAGATTGTTGGTTTTCCCATGCGGCGGCTCATATAAAACTATAAAATTGCCGTCACGATATGATGGTCATACTCGTCTTGTGCTGACAAAGCAATTGCAGTAAAGTGATCTGTGTTTGTCGATAAAGGGGCACAACTCAAACATGGACAAGACAAAAGCGAATGCACCTCATCAATCAGACTATCTGTACTTTTAAATATTGCTCTAAAGTTAATGCATACCGTTCCGTACATTGTTCTGTCAAGTGTTGATATTAAAATGGTCACCAAAGTCAGTACATAAAAACCAGAAGTGTATTCAAGAACGCCATTTTTGAAAATAAAAATTGTCATAAACTCGACCCATATGCTAGAATGGAACACCTGCGTCCCAAATATGGAATGATTCTGCAATTGGGCTTATGGAAGTTTCTCAAATCAGTGATATTTCTTATTTATTTATTTATTTATTTATTTATTTTATTTTATTTTTTTTTTTTTTCGAAAATTTGAACATTTGGAAATTAAATTTTCTCACTTCCGCCGTGATTGTCGTGGCAGATTTTTAAACTGTCATCAAATTTGCCACGGCCTCCACGGTTATCACGGTCTGATACATTTTTCTTGCACACCAGACAGAAATTGCCACACCTTTTGCCTGGGTGATAAAATTGCATCTCACCCAGGTGTTCTCACCCAGGCTAAAAAACACGCAAAACCTTGAAATAAACCAGATTTTGGGGGTTGTTGTGCAAGAAAAAGAATCTAATATGGTGTTCTGTTCTAGATGGAAGTTTCCAACCCTCGGGATGGCCGTGCTGAGCGGAACCTCGGCGGAGCCTCGGTTCCGCTCAGCACGGTCATCCCTTGGGTTGGAAACTTCCATCTAGAACAGAACACCATATAAGATTATTATAGTCTAATCCGTTTCCCTGCGTTGCCTCACGTTTATCCCGTTTTGATCACGGTGGTCTGGCACGTGGCTTCCTTGACCGCCGGGAACATACTAATACATTGTTTCTTTTATTTGTTACTATTAATAATTCACTACAAAATATCCTAAATGGTATTCGCAATTAACATATGACTTGTATCTTCTTAGCTTGTACTGGCTCACAGTGGTTCGTTCACTGGCTTAGCATCAGCTAAAATACTTAAAACAAGAATGACCAAAAGGAATGATCATGATGTACCCCCCTGCTATTCACCTTACAGTAAATTATGAAAGTTTGGGCCTTTTAAAGCTGGACGATGCAAAAGGAGAACGTCTCTTTTCAATAGAAATCTGCCTATAGAAATTTAAAAATAAAAAATAAAGCGGAAATGAAAAAAATCTCTTCTAAACAATAGCTGGTCTGGTTCTTGAATTATCCCAAAATTTGTTTTCTTGGTTGATGATGTTCCATTTTGAAAATTTGGGTTGAAAATATAATTCCCCCTATTAAACATATAGGAAACAGAAATAATTTTTTA
Organism: Rugalucina vietnamica; assembly: GCA_964017185.1. NCBI lineage: Eukaryota > Metazoa > Mollusca > Bivalvia > Lucinida > Lucinidae > Rugalucina > Rugalucina vietnamica. Next base: position 53,365,799 of record OZ024873.1, read on the forward strand.
AAGGTGTGTTCCACCCCCCCCCCCCCCCCCGAGATCAACAAAATCCTTTTGCATGCACTTGTATTTTATCAATATACATATCATATACAAATGACGTTCTTGATCTCGGGGGGGGGGGTGGAAAGGCTGTCAAAATGCTAAAAAACTAAATAATCCTACTAGCTCATCAAATACCTGATTTTAATAATTTTGTGCCAGCCTGTAGCTTGTTTATATACACTTTCTACATGGCTGAACTTGGTTTAGTCATGTCAGGAAAAAGTCTCTCTTCAGATTTTCAATCAAATAATCCATCAGACATGTAATACGGATATTCTTCGTTTTAGAAATTTACGTCTCTGTACTGGTGTTTTAATTAAGCTTACAGGTTTCTCTGCGCCCAATTCGTGCCTTTATCTTAGCTTTGCATTGTGAAGACTATTATGAGGTTTATCATAACGAAGCATATTTTGAGACAAGTCAAGATCTGCTTGGACAGGAAATTTTATTCTTTGCTAAGCATAAAAAATGTTCACTGTTTCAGTTTTATTGCCATAAAGCACAAACTATTAAGTTTTGATGTAGCACCCATGTATAAGGTACATTTATCAGACACACTACTAAAATCATGGTATTACATGTATAAGGTGTGTATTTATGATATACCTCAATGAATAGGGTAGGTAATACAGTTAATGCTCAAAAGTTATGGACAATAGAATTATTGACAAAAAGAATGCAATATTTTCTATTTCCTTTTTATGAATACGGGGCCACCGGCAACATCTTATTATGTCCCAAATGTTATATTGGCATGTATTTGATGGATATGGTCTATAATTTCGATTTTCTGAATCAAACATTTTTGTCAAAAAAAATTACCCCTGCCCTAAAAAAACTGAAGCCATGGCAAGTATATGTAAAATATTCTAACACAGGGTATAGGTATATAGCACACTTGAATTGCCTTGCGGTACAAGCCGGCTTTTACAGCGACGTGGTAGAGTGTTCGCTTAGCACGCGGGAGAACCTGGTTCGATCCCCGTCAGGGAAGAAAGACTTTTTCTTCCTGGGCCGGAGCTTCTTGTCTGTTGCTTGGCCCACCGGGGTCCAACTGGTGTTTTTCTTTTGCTCCGGAGTTAGTAGGTTATTCGGCGCCCAGGGATCTCCATCGTCGGGCAGCTTACCCAATCTGTGAGTCCTTGTTTTTGATTCATCAGGATGTTTATCATAATATATTTGTTTGTTCTTGATGATTCATTGACTAGTTAGAGATTCACCACGAGGACCGAAGAACTTACTAAATGTTATAAACCAATGCAGAAGCTGAGGGTGAGGTTAGGATCCTGTAAAACCGGTTTAAGCCCGCCAGTAACTTTGTGTTACTGATCGTTCCAAGGCGATACTTCTGTGGTGGTTCTTTTTGTTTTATGTCTTGGTGTTTAAACTTTTTTTGTGCTGTTGGCGCCTTATGTATGTTTTCATATTTTTAATTAAGTTAAGGTAACTGAGTGGCCACCTATTGGGAAAATAGCTGCTCATTCGGCTTACGATATGTTTCATGGTATAAGTGCCTGATTGTTAGTTTGTTTTTTTTCCCACCTCGGTTTTTGGAGTGGGAATCTCTTTCTGATTGCGCCTTTTCCTGATCTTTGCCTACTTGTACTTTTTTGTTTAGGCCACCACTTGCCTTTACCACCCTTAGACATATTCTCTACCTTAATATCTAACTTTTCAACCTTCTCCATTATTTCCTTGAGAAGTTTACTGTTTGAATCCTGAAGCAATGGCTGATGCTGTACAGCTATGCTAGATTTACTCTTCTCTTCCCTTTTTGTTAAGGGTGGTATTTCACCTCTTTCATGTACTGCCATAGCATGTTCTTCTGCCTTCACTTTACTTCTGAGCATATCAAAATTTTCTGCCTGTACATAATGTATATTTGACGTATTTCGCAGATCGACATTACGAAGATACCACCAAAATCTATCTTTCAGCTACTATCTTTCTGTTCTGGGGATATACGTAGGTTGTTCGGAAAGTTCGTGTAATTGTGTTATATCTCTCATAATTTTCATCCATTGTACTTGAAAGTTGGTGTGCATAAACTTCAACTTATTCTGAATTGTTGACCGAAAAAAGAAAGAAAAGTGGGCATAGAAACCAAAAATACAGGTTGCCGTGGCAACGTCATCATTGGTACCCGGAGCAGTCCGAAAAGTATCACCTTTATAAACGAAGTTTTAAAGAAATAAACATAATTTCTGACTGTTTGCTCATCGCCAGAAAAGCATGGAATCGTCTTGCAATATTTCAACATCATGACATTGTTTCCTGAAAATTTAAAATCAATTTGATGTTTCACAAAGAAGTTATGGTCCTTTATTTCGAGGGTTGTATGGAAAAACAATGACGTCAAATTGTGTCGTTATGTTAAAAAAGATTATAAATTTCTGTATTTTCTTCATAAAACACTCACAGAAACACTTGGGATGGTCAAATAAACTGGAAAACTATAAATAATGTAGTCCAGCATTTATGTACAAATGTTTCTCATGTTTTCAGAGTGGAACAAAAGCAAATGATGGCGACTTTAGAAGAAACCAAACGGCACTTGGAATTCTGTTCCATTAAGTATTGCGAAAAATTGGATGATTCAGCGGAGAATATTAGCAAAATAGACTCAGGGAGATGTATCACCACATACTGATACTGGTTACGAAAACTTATTACAAAAGAATGGTCAGGCACATGAAATGTGTAGATAGTGTTGGTGTTTATGCTGAGAAAGTGTGATCATCGCCAACTGGATTAAAATAATATTTGACGTTTTTGCAACGTTGGCGTGCTCCGGGTACCCATACCTCACCTTTTTGTGATGGACATATTTTTATTATGTCTCAGTGCATTACCTTGATTTTCACAGCCTTTATAGAGGACATATTGAAGTTAAAATATGTATTTTTATTTTTGTTTTACTATAAATATTATGTGAATGATCAGACAATTATTCGAACTTTCCGAACGCCCCTCGTATAGCCCTTTTCAACAGCTCTTTGAACTATCTGCTCTATCCGGATTCCCCATAATGTTACGCTTTCATCAGCATTTTGGGCTGTCGTATAGAATTCTTGCATGATGCTTGCACCCGTAGCAACGTTTCCGAACACACTTTCAAGTTTATCAATTATCTCTTGATTAGTCACCTTCGGACCAAGCGTTACTATTACGGTGCGAGCTTGCCCGCTCAAAGAATTTCTAATTAACTGATTTATAATGTGATCTTGATACATCTTAGAACCTATCAGACAATCTAATTCTAACTTCCACCCCTCAAAGGAGCTTTCAGATTTAGGTACGGGGTCCATCCCGGAAAATCTACAGTTTGGCTTATATGGTGAAAATCCCATATATTGAGCAAGTTCGTCCTTCTTAGGTACTGAACCATTCTTAGTGTTTTCCTCTGTTGTCTGTCCAACTTTCAGGTTCTGTCTAATTTCTTCCTGTTTCCTATTTAGCGCTTTTTCTAAGTCTTTCAGATATGCTTCTTTCTTTGTTAACTCAACCATTTTGGATGGCATGCTTGAACACAGGCTATCAGATTGCTCTTTCTCTTGTACTTATTGTCTTGTTTGTCTGATGCGAGGTTGGTCATGAGAAAATATGTCATGTCATTTATGTCTGATGTACTTTGTCATTAACTTACATACATTTGTCATGTAATTGATTATGTTTGACTTATGTCTTAAATATCGTTCCATACACTGAAAAAAAGTTATAAGAGGCCACCTCATATTTTTTCTTCTAGTTCAGAAAGTAAATTACGATCAATTAAAGTTCATGATCAAATTAAAAACCCAATGGCTAACAGTGGCTCTGAGAGTGTCTGTATTCCAAAATGCGTGATATGTCTTGGCATTGAAACCGGAAGTGTGCGTCAGCCGTGACCTGTTTGTGCTCGAAAATAGTCTAAAATAGCTCACTCGGGTTATATCTCTCATTTCCAGGCTTCATCAAGTGAATTTAATAGCGATTAACATGTTTAAGAGGCACATTGATGAATTTTTTTCAAAAAATCTCAAAATAAGCGATTTTTAAAAATGCACAGAAAGTCTACCAGTAGAGAAAATTCGAATGTTTGATGTTTTTCCAAGTCGGAAGGGCCCCTTTGATGACACCCGCTCATAATTTTAATTAATGTTGTGCTTTATCAAATCATTTATTCAAAAACATTGATTTTTGCATTTTTACTCCAAAATCGCGTTTTAGTGAAAGAAAATTATTTCTGAACACTTTGGAACATTTCTTACTTGAAAGACACGTCTTTAGACTAAAAATCGTGCAATTTTGAACATGGCCTAGTTACAAAAAAAGGAGTTTGAAAAGTGGCCTCTTATAACCTTTTTTCAGTGTACATGGGATGTAGTAAATATATTATTTTCATATATTTACAGGCTTGTCTTTCTCTTTATAAAATGTACCGCAAGGCAGTACAAGTGTGCTATATACCTATACCGTGTGACATTCTCCCCCACCAAATTGGGCTTCGTCCCCGAAGTCCCAGGCCATAGAGTTTATCGTAGAAACAAACTCGGGGAATTACTGCACGGGTCTTAGGATTAATTCACGTTGGGCGCCAAATGTAACAGGCGAAGAAAAAGTCTTTCTTCCCTGACGGGGATCGAACCAGGTTCTCCCGCGTGCTGAGCGAACACTCTACCACGTCGCTGTAAAACCCGGCTTGTACCGCAAGGCAGTACAAGTGTACTAAATACCTATACCCTGTGACACTAAGCATAAAAAATGTTCACTGTTTCAGTTTTATTGCCATAAAGCATAAACAATTAAGTTTTGATGTAGCACCCATGTATAAGGTACATTTATCAGACACACTACTAAAATCATGGTATTGCATGTATAAGGTGTGTATTTATGATATACCTCAATGAATAGGGTAGGTAATACAGTTAATGCTCAAAAGTTATGGACAACAGAATTATTGAAAAAAAAGAATGCAATAATTTCTATTTCCTTTTTTATGAATACGGGGCCACCGGCAACATCTTATTATGTCCCAAATGTTATATTGGCATGTATTTGATGGATATGGTCTATAAATTTGATTTTCTGAATCAAAAATTATTGTCAAAAATAATTACCCCTGCCCTCAAAAAACTGAACCCATGGCAAGTATATGTAAAATATTCTAACAGAGTTTATTTTGTTGAGTGCACAAGACATCAGGCTTTCTTCAAAACACATGCTTACAGTAATAACTTTCATAGTTTTCAAGCTACAGGCTTTCAAAATATAGGCAAACTGAATGCTATTTCGAACGTGATCCTTTAATTTCTTTGATCTACTTACTGCAACAAGAACTTAGTTAGTTTTGTCAGAGAAAGTCATTAATGATCAGCTGATATCTTTTTACCGAGATTTATTATTATATAAAAGAAAGCCATAGAATTTACCCGAAAAATGCGCATCCACAAGCGATATTTCATCCCAGCGACAACCTGAAATAGAAACAAATTACGTCCAATTTGTATGCATTATATACTGACGTCATGATAAACGCCTCATATCATACTGCCAAGATGAAGAGCTACACTCCCGCTTGCGTAAATGTACTCATTCATTACGCGTAACGTACGCGCGTATTACGCACCTTATTCATACGCGTATGTTTCAATAGCCAATCATAATTCAATTCCTCTTACACGTATGATGCGCGTAACGTGCGTACATTACGCGTAATGATTTTAACCAATAAGCTGGCAATTCATAAAGCCAGTCATTAAGCATATTTAAGTATATACGCGTATTTTTGTAACCAATCGGGACTGAAACAGTCTTACGCAAAGAATACGCGTAACATACGCGTAATGATTCAGCCATTGATGAATGAATATCTTATTCTTTGCTGATATCAACTGACAGTACTTCTTTTGCTTGGCTGTCCATTTCAACTGAAGCCTATGCTTCTTGATGGTTGACAGGGAGAAACAAATGTCCATGTCTTTCTGAATGAGTTTTTGAATGTCTCTTGCTGCCAAGTCATTGTTCTGCGACATCCACATATTCAACACCTTTCTGTGGCCATCAGTAAATTTCCGTCCTCTCGGTTTCCTATCTTTGCAACCAGAGTATGTTCTTCGAATAAATTTGTACACACCAAATCGGGTACATGTAACAGAAAATCCGTATACTTCACTTAATGTCTGACTTATCTGTCCACTTGTTTTCCCGAGACGCTTCAAATCTAAAAAAAATAATATTCCTCACTTCGATGTTCATTTTTGTTCTTTTCGCCATCTTGGTTACAATGAAATTTCGATTTATTTTGAACGAAAGCTTAACTCATTCGGAAACTAGTTATAATCTGATATTAGGATCAGAGACACATAAAAGAATTTCACAATATACTTGAATAAATTCACGCCATTAATTTTCATCAATAAAATCCATTATACTTGCACATTCTTTATTTTCGATGTTATAATAAAATCAACAGTTAGGTACTTAAGCTTTAGTATCCCTTATGATACGCGTAAATACGCGTAAACGTATTGACAATCTGATTGGCCGATCATTTATACGCGTAATGTCTGAACCTTACGCGTATCGACGCTTTAATCACTGCTTATGAATATTAATTAGATACGTTACGCGTAAATGCGCGTATGTTACACGTGAATGCTTGTAAATAGCATTACGTGCGTAATACGCGCGTTATACGCGTATGATACGCGTAAATGGAGTACATTTACGCGAGCGGGAGTGTATAATTACTTTATGTATTGATCATATGTATTTTGATAAGACTTTGCGCATTCAAACATGCAGACTGAAATGGAACATTTCACACTTTGCCTGAAAAAGTGTATGCCGTTGAAGACGTACACCCTTTAAAATATTCTAGAGAAATCAGAATCATTCTGGAAGCGTAATTAATGTCACTAAATCAAATGTTTAATGCTTAAACGGTTAACGGTTATGTGTTGTTAAACATATGTTTTCTTGGTGTGGCCGTTCACAACGAATTATATCCATCGTTATCTAAGCTGCCGTCCAAAGTGACGCAAACGTCCTCAATGACGTCTTACAATTGACGTTTCGAAAATTAAGCGTCAGAACAGCACTGTTTCTTTCACGGTCAAATAATGTGACCGCATTATCAAAATCGATTTTAAATAATTATGATGTCGAATTCAACGGTTAGCGATTCGGAAATTTGTCTTCACTACGATTCGAAATCACGAAGAGACATCAACGTCAAAACGATAGAGGCGATACGTCTGTGGTGACTCTTTATGTTTTATGTCTTGATGTTTTAAATTTTGTGCTGTTGGCGCCTTATGTATGTTTTCATATTTTTAGTTAAGTTTAGGTAACTGAGTGGCCACCTATTGGGAAAATAGCTGCTCATTCGGCTTACCGTATTAGTACATGCTTGTTAATTTAGTTTTTTCCCACCTCGGTTTTTGGAATGGGAATCTTTTTCTGATCTTTGCCTACTTGTGCCTTTCTTGCAAAAGCGCAACAATACCAAAAATTGAAAGGTCTCTTCGAACCGAAGAAACCGAGAAGCGTCTTTCGGAAGGCGGGGGGGGGGGGGGGGGTCGGAGTGTGAAACGTCATTTTATTGACAAAATTAATGAAAAAAGTCAAAAAAATATGAAAATCGCAAATTGTGACATAAACGTCGGGGCGAAGAGGAAGATGACAAATTCTTATCATGTGGGTTACGTGACGTCGACTTGATAATGTGCAATAAAGACTAACATCATTGTATACTAAGGTGCCGTCCCATGTTGCGTTAAATCTTGTTAACGGAATGCTTAAGTTTACAATAAAGAAAAAATGAGTAATTAACGTCATTTCAATTATTCGATTTCGGCTATTTGTACCTAAACGGTATATATCGAACCAACATATGACACGACATGCTTTTTAATCAACAGTTACGTCACAGGTACCATAGAAATGGATCATCGGAGCGTTTGTTTTGACGTTCTTTAGACAGAATATCACGTTATGTAAAGGAGCGAAACGGATTATATGCTTTGAGTAAATACTCGATTTACGCACTGTAATAGTAATCAAACGTTTGGTAATTGATCATTTTTTAAATCAGAAAAGTTGATGCAGGATGTTGGGTTTCGACGCTAAAATGGACGTTTTATAGACGTCTTTAGTGTTTACGTTAATAATCATTTTATTGAATGTAATTTTTCTTGCTTTTGACTCATTTTATTTAGATTGACATTGGTGACGTTAAACGTCCCATAACATACCCAAATGTTACCAACTGATCAATGGTTACATCTGCAATCACTTTTAAGGTTTTTGGAAACACAATATTGGTCTTGGTTTCAAATTTGACATTTACTTATCAATGTCACAGGGTTTGCTACTGTAGGTCAGTGTGGTTACGCGTACGCCATTAATCATACCTAAACGACATTGTGGCTCAGTCGGTTGCAATTTGACGTTAGGATATTGTGTTCATATAAGATGCTCAGTTATACCACAGACTTGCATTACAAAGCATGTTTTTAGTAACCCAAAGTATTTGTTGTGCTTCTTTATTCCTTAAGTATATATAAAACTGAAATCCTTTAAGAGTTAATGAGAAAGGGGATGGTCCATACCGCAATTTCGGCTACTAACTGAGAGTGTTGCAGTATCGAAAGATAGATAGACTATGCGTTCGGTAGGTGTCAGAATATATATTTTTTTTTTTTTTAATTTGTATTGGTATGTTGCTGTAGTTTTGTGATTGTGTAAAAAATATAAATGTTTAGAGACAAAGTCTTTATAATTGCATTGTGCAGTTGTTTTAAGTTAAATAACCAAGAATTATCATACAAGAATAACACTATCAGGAAAACATTTCTATGAAATGTATACCCCATTGAACCCCAATTTTATATAGAAAAAAATGTGGTTTGCAGGGGTATACCTATTTTTATTTTTGCTCCAAAAACATAGATTTTGGGTACTCGTTAGAACCACCTCGGCGGAAAATATCAAAATTTTTAAGCTGAAAATTTTCAATGTTTTAAGCTAAACAAGTCTCAGTTCATTGTTTGGGCAAGTTTTCATAACACACTGAAACAGGTCAAGCCTTTTTTGCGAAACAACAATGATTTTTCACCAGCCAATCTTGGCACTGACTGAGATGCAAACGATTCCCAACGAAAATCCCAGTGCAATCAAAGGGAAAAGCTTTATAATACTAGTCTATTCTTTGTTTCGACTACCCTGCTGCAAAATTACCGTTATTCACTTTGCCTCCATGTTGTCAAATCTCAAGGATCACTGATGATGCTTAAGAAGCCGAAACCATGTTGCCATACGGCCAATCCCGTTTCTCATTAATATGCTCACTGCCCTTAAAGGGTCTCAGTTTTAATTATACCCCCCGCTAAAACGAAGTTTTAAGGGGGTATACTGTTTTCACGTTGTCCGTCCGTCCGTCCGTCCGTTCGTCCCGTCCGTAACACTTTGTTTCCTTAATATATTGAAGCCCCTTCGCCGGAATTTCATGAAACCTTGCACACACATACATATTGATGGGGCAAATATTATGATAAAACATAAGGGGCTAGGGGCCAGTTCTGTGAGAGTTATTTCCCTTTGTAATTCTTAATGGCTGTGTTTATATGCATATTCTTTAATATCTTAAAGCCCCTTAGCGGGATTTTCATGAAACCTTGCACACACATACATATTGATGGGGCAAATATTATTATAAAACATAAGGGGCTAGGGGCCAGTTCTGTGAGAGTTATTTCCCTTTGTAATTCTTAATGGCTGTGTTTATATGCATATGTATAGTGCCTTCATGGGCCGATCAACTCCTACCACAGTTTTCCATTAATAACTCTGAAACTTTACCAATACAATGGTGACATGTTTGACATTTGCATGAAGTAGTTTAATAGTGAAAAAATAATTTTTGACAAAATTACAACTTAGAGAACATAGACAATTTTTCATGAGCATTTTCTATTACAGGGGATGTGCATGTGCTATGGTAGTGGCTATACGGGCCAATCAACTCCTACCACAGTTTTTGCTGGAGCCATTTGATACTTTGCCATCACGATACAGACACACTGGACATGTGCATGAAGAAATATTATTTGGAAAAGTAATTTTAACAAATTTGCAGCTTTGTGAACTTAGACAATTTTTGTGCATTGTTTCCAACATGGGTTCCATGGTTGTGCCTATACGGGCCGTTCAACTCCTACCACAGTTTTTGCTGGAACCATTTAATACTTTGCCATCACGATACTGACACACTGGACATGTGCATGAAGAAATATTATTTTGGAAAAATAATTTTTAACAAATTTGCAGCTTTGTGAACTTAGACAATTGTTGTGCATTGTTTCCAACATGGGTTCCATGGTAGTCCTATACAGGCTGATCAACTCCTACCACAGTTTTTGCTGGAGCTATTTGATACTTTGCCTTCACAATACAGACACACTGGACATGTGCATGAAGAAATATTATTTTGAAAAAAAAAAAAAAGTGACAAAATTTCAGCTGTTTGAACTTAGACAATTTTTTTGTGCAAGTTTTCAACATTTATTCTAAGGTGTGCAGATATGGGCCGATCAACTGCTACCACAGTTTTTCTTAGATTTTTTTGATATTATGCCTACATAATGTACACCCATTGGACATTTGCATGAAGAAATATTATTGCAAAAAAAATATTTTTTTGACAAAATGACATCTAAGAGAACTTAAACATTTTTTTTTACAGGTAAGGGCATTCATGGTCCGATCAACTCCTACCACAATTTTTGATGGAACAGTTTCATATTGTGCCTACATGATGTACACCCATTGGACATTTGCATGAAGAAATTTTATTGCGAAAAAAATAATGTTTGACAAAATGACACCTATGAGTACTTAGACAATTTTTCTTCTTTTAGTTTACAGGTAAGGGAATTCACGGGCCGATCAACTCCTACCACAGTTTTTGATTGAACAATTTCATATTGTGCCTTCACGTTGTACACCCATTGGGCATTTGCATGAAGAAAATCTATTGCGAAAAAATATTTTTTGACAAAATGACACCTATGAGAACTTAGACAATTTTTCTTCTTTTGTTTACTGGTAAGGGCATTCACAGGCCGATCAACTCCTACCACAGTTTTTGATGGCACAATTTCATATCGTGCTTACATGATTTACACCCATTGGACATTTGCATGAAGAAATTTTATTGCAAAAAAGTAATTTTTGACAAAATGACACCTATGAGAACTTAGACAATTTTTCTTCTTTTTGTTTACGGGTAAGGGCATTCACGGGCCGATCAACTTCTACCACAGTTTTTGATGGAACAATTTCATATCGTGCCTACATAATGTACACCCATTGGACATTTGCATGAAGAAATGTTATTGCAAAAAAATAATTTTTGACAAAATGACACCTATGAGAACTTAGACAATTTTTCTTCTTTTTGTGTACAGGTAAGGGCATTCACGGGCCGATCAACTCCTACCACAGTTTTTAATGAAACAATTTCATATCGTGCCTACATGATGTACACCCATTGGACATTTGCATGAAGAAATTTTTTGCGAAAAAATAATTTTTGACAAAATGACACCTATGAGAACTTAGACAATTCTTCTTCTTTTTGTTTACAGGTAAGGGCATTCACGGGCCGATCAACTCCTACCACAGTTTTTAATGAAACAATTTCATATCGTGCCTACATGATGTACACCCATTGGACATTTGCATGAAGAAATTTTGTGATTTTTTTTTTTTGACAAAATGACACCTATGAGAACTTAGACATTTTTTCTTCTTTTGTTTACAGGTAAGGGCATTCACAGCGGGGGGTATCTAATAAGCCTTGCTTATTGCCAATTCTTTTTTTTATTTGCTATTACTGCAGCTGGTAATGTGCCGTGTGGCGACTATAAGAGGTCCCCCTTACATCATTCATAGTGCAGCTTCTATTTTGTTTTTGGTACTTTGAGATCAGCGGTGATATTCTGAGAAATCAGAAAATCATTATCGGTTTTGATACATTTTCTAAGCCCATGTTGACAAATCTAAAGGGTCACTGACGAGGCTGAAGTTGCCGAAACCATGGTTTGACCCATCCCCTTTCTTATCAATATGTAAATGCTCTTAAAGGGTCTCAGTTTTAATTTTATCTGCAGCTGGTGTTATGCCGTTTGGCGGCACTAAAACTCTCCCCCATACATTATCCATAGTGCTGTTTATATTTTCCCTTTGGTACTTTGAGATAAGCGAGGACATTCTGAGAAATCTGACCATTATTATCGCTTTTGATACATTTTGTAACCAACATTTAATATATTTGGCCCCATTTGGATAATATTCTTTGTCTTTGTCTCGACTACCCTGTTGAAATATGCAAACATTTCTCCATGTTGTCAAATCTAAAAGGTCACTGACGTGGCTTAAGTAGCCGAAACCAAGGTATGGCCCTTTTTGATTAATAGGTTCAGTGCTCTTAAAGGGACACAGTATTGATTAAGAAATGGCTAACGTTTACTAATGGTTTATTCAAAAGGGAGATAGTTTCAATGCAAAGCATTTTAACAGCGTACTCAAACCTAACCAAACGTCAGAGAGAAAATGTTGGGGAGTGTGTTTGACGGACAATGAGTGGTCCTTGACACCGCATGTTCAAATCCTTGGTCTGCTTATATTATGATTTTGAGTGATTCTTTTAAATGAAAGCAAGGATAACTCACTCGCGAAAGTAAATAGTTACGTCTGCTTATGATTTGATGTGAAAATGCCAATTATTTTTTATCTTTGATTTCTTTGTATGCCCTTGATGATTCATTGACTAGGTAAGAGATTCACCACGAGGACAACTTCGTAAATATTATGAATCATTGCAAAAGATAGTGGTGAGGTTAGGGTCCTGTAAAACCGGTTTAAGCCCCTCACCCAGTATTTTTATTACGGATCGTTGCAAGGCGATACTTCTGCTGTGATTCTAATTGTTTTATTGCTGGTTTGAGTTGTTTGTACCTTATGTTACAGTAGATTTTCATATTTTTAGTTAAGTTCGCTAATTTAAAAATAGTTGCAAACTCGCCTTACAATAGGTTTTCCTAGTATAAGTACATTAACCTAATTGTTAATTTAGTTTTCCCACCTCGATTTTTGGAGTGGGAATTTCTTTCTGATTACGCCATTACCTGATCGTTGTCGTCTTTTACATTTTCCTAAACAATATGCTTTTAGCAGTGAGTATATGTTTTCAACGGCATGCCATTTGTCAAGCAGATGTCTGAAAAACTTGCATTTCAACATTTCCGAATACGCAGAATGTTATCAAACGATGTGATCAATACCTGAAAAAATATACAGTCATGTTTATATCACTAGATAACTTAAGAAAACATACCGCCTGTCTTGCATGGTAAACGTACATCAAGCTATTCCATGGTCCCATAGCACTCACTGCAAACCGAGCCGCTTGTTGTACTTGTGGCATCCAGGGCTTTGCTATAGACCAGCCACCCATCATGCCGGGTGTCAACGGTATACTAGTGAAACCATTAGATCCAATTAAGAAGACACACAACACAGCGAAACGCAGAATCTGATACCGTTTCATTTCGAATCGAATAAAGTGTTCCGTGGGACTGGTGTAGTTCTAAGCAATGAAATATCTATAAAATACACCTTATATAGCCTTACACTTAATTGATGCGTCAGGCTTTTTAACTACATATACATATACTCATATGAATGCCACTCCGAACATTGTAAAACTTGAAAAACTAATTATTTATATTTTTGCATTCACGAAAAATGTTTATGTGACTGCTATATACATTTTTTTTGTTTTGATAAGATATTATGCATTTGATTATTTGTTGTATCAACGTAAAAAGTTAAATATTGTAACATAATGATAAATTCAAAACAATTAACATGCACCAGACATGACAGACGTACTAATTGGGTTAATTTTTATGATTTTTATTGTGATTGATTGCCAAAGTAAACAATGAAAGAAACTGTATATTTATTTTATTAATCTGTCAATTAAAGATTAATCATCAGTGAAATAAAGTACAAAGTAATTTATACACGTCGTATTTTTCCTACCTTGCAAATTTATTTTAATGAAATGCCATTTGTCTTAAATTTCCTACCTGCTAGCAATTTCACATATTTACATCTAAATGAATCTATCAAATAATTGTGTTTTATGGTTTGTTTCCCTCCACTTTGATCATTTTTAGGCCATCCGCCTCGAGGGAAAACCAACAATGTGGTTTCCGAACAGGTCCGACACAAACAAGGCTGTACAGTCACAGAAGCAGGCTAAAAGCTTGAAATTTTGGAGTTAAGTAGAGGAGAAATTGTACTATCCGAGTAACGAAAACAAAGGCGCTGATCAGCCTCGCAGTTACTGCGAAGCTGATCTGCGCCTTTGTTTTCGCCTATGCAGGTTGCTGGTTTTCCCATGAGGCTGCTCATGTTCTGACCGTGACTGTACCATTTCCTGATTTGTACATTTCTTATGTATCATTCTTATAAATGGTAGATGCTGAATAAATTTATCTGTATTTGTATTTGATTTTTGTTGTCATCTATATTGAAAAACAATTGAGGGATATTGAACTTATTTCGATTTTATTGCAAAAGGTATAATTCTATCTATCAAACTAATCAATAGATATGTAGTAGAAACATGCCCTCTTTTTTTCGTGTTGCCTGTGAGCGCTTCTCGCACTGAGATTTACAGAAACGATGGATCACCCCTGAAATTAAAGTTATCACTGCTTCCTACTCTATCCAAAACAAATCTGTCATTCAACCCCTCTTACTGATTCATTCAAATGCACAACCGTTTTGATAATCGAAATATCGATACATTTATGTCAAAAACGCACTTTGGGAAAATTTTAGAAATCTGTGTTAAAAAAATACCACCCCCCCCCCCCATTTTTTTTTCGTTTAAAATGTTTTCCTTTTCACTACACGTATGAGTATGAAACTGAAATCCGTTTTTGAAAGCGCACTCTGGTTTGCTGAAAACAGCGTTACTTATTTAAAATGTGTTGTGAAATGTTTAATCACATAACGCTAATTTCCGTTAAGAAAATGTTCAGTCCTTTAACAAATGTTTTGAAACGCTGAATAATCTAAACCAATGCCCGTAGCTCAAATCGGTTTTCCTGTGCCAAACTCGCAGCTTAAATGACTTTGATAGGTTCGGCAACAGTGACAACTTCATTTTCAGGCGGGGTAGGGGGGTGGGGGTGGAGGTCCACTGCGTGAAGCGCTCCCAGGCAACGCGCAATGTTGATGTAATGTTTGCACAGTGATGGTTCTGCAATGGATCTACTAACTAATTTGGTACATAGAATTATACCTCAAAATAAGTTCAATATCCCTCAATTTATTTTTTAAAAAGGTACGAGTAGGCAAAGATCAGGACTTTAAGCGTGACATTTGCTCATGCCACTTGACTCTCATTCCTTACATTTTACCTTTGTCGATTAATTTGTTCTTACATGAACTGAATGATTGCTCCCCAGCCCTATTAACATTAGTCTTTATATATTGTATCACAGTGTCTCCGAGTCGTTTGATGTTTGTCGATTCTTACTCAAGCTAAATACATGTAATCGCTTTCCCCTTCAGCACTAAACAAAATTTACTGTACCACAGCGAGAAGGGTCACCAAAACACCGGTACCATAGGAGCCGCGACGCGAGAAAACCGGTCTTCGGGGTTTTCGACCAGGTGTGACACAAACCGAGCTGTACAGTCACAGAAGATGGCTAGAAGCTTGGAATTTCGGATTTCAGAAGAAGAGAGACTATCCGTGTAGCGAAAAGTGCTATCCGTGTAGCGAAAAGAAAGGCGCTGATCAGCTTCGCAGTTACTGCGAAGCTAATCTGCGCCTTTGTTTTCGCATATGCAAAATCCGGGTTTCTCATGGCGCGGCTCAAATTATTATGTGCACAGCTAAATATTCCGAGAAAGCGTATATAACAGATATCGCTAATTTCAGCAATTTAAGTAGGTCCTATTCACCCACAGCTAACGACTTTATATATCTAATTCATAAGACATATTTGCTTAGTAACCAATATACATTGTATATATGCCATATATCCTTATGAACTGACTCAGAAATGTAACGACGAGAAACTGAATGTTTCAGTCGTAAATGAATCATTCTTTTTTCTCTTCATCGAAGAAGCGCGTCAAACAAATTTAAGAATAAAAATTACAGAAAATATTACAATCCAATGCAACTAAAACATCCCAACCATGGAATCAGGCTGATATTAAAAGACAACACAATACATCGCACAATAAATTGACACAATGCATAAAGTGCAAGAAAACTAGTTTTTCCCAGCGGGGTGGTTATTCGGCATCAACGGAAAACAAAGGGCGACTAAGCTAGGCATCTAAGCCTAAAGGTATTGTTAATTAACACAATAAAACGATATATTAAATAAATCAGTAGTTTTATTTTCTTTATGTCATTAATATTGATATAAGCATCTACAACTTCTTGAAACGGATGTTAGCTGGTGCATTCCACTTAAACTTCTAAATACATAGGCGAGGCATGTCCCCGCAGGATACGGCCACTGCAAAAGATTAACAAAAAGCATATCCGTGTAATGCATACCCCCTTATACCCCACTTTTATTTAGCAAAACTGGGGTTTGCAGGGGTATACTTACTTTGCTTATGTTTGCTCCAAAACATAGACTGTGGGTACTCGTTAGAACCGCCTCGCCGGGGCGGTTCTAACGTGTACCCGCAATCTATGTTTTGAGCAAAAATAAGAAAAATATCAAAATTATACTTCTGAAAATTTTCATTTTTGACAACTTCAAAAATATCTGTTTATTGCATATTTTCGTATGTGATTAAGGACTTATGTGTGGTCACTGTATATACATGTTTGAAGATTTACCAGTATAAAAAAGCATTGTTTTATTTTTTGTCAACAATGTTACATTCTTTAGCATGCTTTATGATCATGGGGCTGTTGAACATGTCGCAAATACATGGATTTGTGTATACATATTTGTGAAATCAGTGGTTAGCTCAAAGCAAGCGAGTTATTTTTCAGTTACTTCCGGGTTGAAATCGTGGGACCCATTTTTGTTAGCTTTTTAAAGAAAAAAATAATCTATCTCTATATACTGCCATACGCCCTCGCGGACATTCTAGGCAGATGTGCGCATAGTCTGTTAGTATCAGACAGGTAAAAGGATGAAATTTAAGAAGGATGAAAGGGTGATAGTGAAGGATAAAAAAGATGATAGGTTAAAATAGATAAGAATTAGCTAAAAACAGTATTAAAACAAGCTTTGTGGGATTATGGTCGAGAATGTTGCAGCTTACAGATAGCAGCCTTGAAGGCATCCAAACTCTGTAAGCATACAACGGATTCAGGGAGGGCATTCCACTGGAAAATGGCGAGGGGGTAAAATGTAAGCCATTCTGTAGGTAGCGTTCCTGTCTGGAGAGATTTATCAAAAATAACTTTGATAATTGGTGCTATCTCATCCCTGAGCTCCTTGAGCAGCAATGGTTTGAGCTTATCTGGTCCTGCGGCTTTTCCAGGTTTTAGATTTTTCAGGAGTTTCAAGAGGCCATTGAGGGATATATCTATATCTGGCATAACTGGGGTGGAATTAAGGTAGGGGTCTGGAATGGATTCAGGAGGTATGCTGCCCTCATCAACTAGGTCCTGTACTTTCATTTGGGCTAGACGTGAAAGAGAAAGTGGAGATTTTTTTTGTGAAAACCGACTGAAAGTGTTGGTTACTCAGATTGGCTTTGGCGGGTGTTTCTGTGAGGAGGGTGTCATTGTCTTTCAGAGGTGGTATGCCTTCCTGGTCTCGCCTTAAGCTTTTTAAGAAAGAGAAAAGCTTCTTTTTATCACAGGTCTTATTGTTTTCAGATAGGCCCAAGAGATCATTTAAGTATCTTTCATACGAAATTTTAATCTTCTTCTTGATTTTTGTCTTAATGCCTTAAATTGGTGTTTGGTATCTTCTTCATTACTTTTTTTGAACTGAGAGCACAGGCAGGCTGTCTCTCTTTCTTATCAAACATTTGATCTCTTGTGTAATCCAGGGGAGGGATGGCTTTCCTCTTATAAGCTTAGATGGAATGCTCTCTTTACATAGTTGGTTGAGGGTACTGGTAAAATCATACCATAATTCTTCGACAGATTTTTCTGAGCAAATTGACATAAAAGATTATTGGTATTGCTTCATTTTGCTCTTTAGGGTTGTCCAATCTGCCTTGTGAAAAAGATAGGCTTGTCGAGGTTTCTGTTTATGGACAGAGGGCTTGAGGGAACTCTCAGCAAAGACCATGTCATGGTCACCAAGACCAGGTTGGCATATAACCTTAGTTATGAGGGTTGGAATTGTTGTGAGAAACAAATCAAGGGTGTTATTGAGTCGTGTGGGTTGGGTAACAACCCGAGTCAGATTTTTCGATGTAGTCATTGACTTCAGTCATATAAGAACCTGAAACAAAATGCATGTCATCTTTCAGCAAACATCAAGCGCACATGAGCCGCCCCAAGTTACCCACTTTGAGAATTAACCAGAAAGAAAAAACATGTTTACACTAATTTTTCCCAGACAAATACATTTCTATGACCCCAAAATATTCCTTAATTTTTTAAATTATGTATCCTAGACATGTAGGCTTTGTGTAATATTTATTCAAATGCGTTCCATTTTCCAGGAAATGGGTCCCACGAAAACCAGTTTCATTTCCAATTCTAAACCAAGCTGTTTAAAATTTTAAAGGAATAACTATATTGAGTCATTCCTAGTATCTGTGACGTCTAGGAGCAATAAATGCACAGCATCATTTGATTGACAGATTCAAAAAAAAAAAAAAAAAAAAAAAAAAAAAAAACATTATATGTCTGTTTAACATACCACACCCACTCATGTCAATATTGTTAAACACTTAAAAGGGATTCATTTCAGATACAAACTCTAGATGACGTAAGGGCAAAGTTCCTTTGCGTCAAAAACATTGTATTTTAATTCATAAGGGCACGTTTGGTTGACAAATTGATAAACGCTCACAGATGTTCAAAACTAACGACGTCGTTAGTTAACGTTTCGTTAAATATTACAAATACACTGTTATTTTTTGTTGAAAAAATGTGAGAATCCTTTACAGTGCAAAGGATTCTCACATTTTTTTCAACAAAAAAATAACAGTGTATTTGTTACTTTTGCTGATATTTGCTTAACAAATTTATGTCTTAACGATATCGTTAAGCTAACGATGCTTTGAACAACTGGGTCCTGGTTGTAGTGTATCACAGAGTAGACAATGCACGAAAGAAAGCCATAAAATAGGATCCCATACATGTACATGTATTTACGGCTTCAAATTCACATTTGCGAAGATTTTTCATCGTGCGTTAACTTTTTAAGATCTATATTTCTCACTCGAAAATGACCGGTAGTTTGCCATTTCCTTACCCGTCTGACATACATTGATAGCCTGTAGTTTGTACCGGCAACAACCTGAAAATAAAGAAATACATGTACGTCTCTGTTATTATCATTCTGAAAAATACACGTTTTGTTCTCGACGAAAAATAAGAAACTGTTTAATACCCTTTAAATAGCTTACAACAAGTTAATATGTGGAAGTACTTTAGGGCTGGTGAACATACCCTTTTTTACTGAATTTAGCTACACAGTCCGTTTTATGTTTTTAAAAGGAGCCACACCTTAAATAGCCAACGCAACTTTATGTTTTTCTCTCATCTTTTAAATCGGTAAATCATATGAAAACGTTTGTGGCAATTCAGCGTTGAAATGACCCATAAATGGTTCTGTGCTATCAAATCTAAGATTTTAGTGCACATGCGCGGGTACTATCCCAAGATACAAAAGTGCACTGTTTGTGCCTCGCGCACGCGGGCTCATGATGTTCAAAAAATGCATACATTTTGAATCTTGGAAGATCGCCCGATGAGTGTATGCCAATTGTGACGGTGAAACCAACGACTCTACGCCAGAAATCGTCGTTGATTTTGGATACCCATAAATTGCATGTTTTATGCATTCAGCGTTATCGAAACGTTTCACTCACTTCTAAAACATAATAATTATTATGATATGGGCCTGTGTGTGAGAAAACAAACAATTTTGGTTCCAGCCAGGTTCGACACAAACCAGCCTGTACAAGCAGAGAAGATGATTAGAGACTGGAAATATTGGATTTAGAAAGTACAGGAATTGTGCTATTAGCGTAGCGAAAACAATGGCGCTGATCAGCTTCGCAGTTACTGCGAAGCTGATCTGTGCCTTTGTTTTCGCCTACGGAGAGTGTTGGTTTTCCCATGCGGCGGCTTTTATTTTGCATGACAATTATTATGTAATAAATATAGACTTGTGCATGTACAGTACCAGTACATGAATCAGCGTCGGTTGCCTGAAAGAAATGAGAATTTTTAGCTTTTACCTGTTTGTGTGCTTCATAAATAGACATCAGCTGACAATTTGGATGTAACGAGTTAACCGCAAACTGTCCGGCCTGTTGAACATCCCAGTACCACGGCTTCACCCGAGTCCAGCCACCCGGCAATGATGGTCCGGACACCCATCCGCTTACTCCAATATGAAACGCATATAATATAGCAAGTCCGATAATTCCTTTCATTACTTTTGTATGTCTGTTGATCAAATGATACATATTCTGGGCTATGTAAAATAAGACGCCTGTCAACGAATGATTGATAAAGTCAAGTAAGTTCTGATTTGGTCGTTGCGGTTTCACTTTAGTTGATGTTTTAATTCGATGATTGGTTGATTACGTTTTTTTTTATTTTGCTGCATCATATTTGCAAAATTAATAGCACACTTACTGTGTGAGTTTTATCATAAAAATGGAAAGGTAGTGATCTTGTCCACAACGTCTAGGCGCTTTAGTGTATTCTGATATATTGTTATTCAACTTGTATCAAAGTAAAAGTAGGCAACGATCAGGAAATGGCGTAATCAGAAAGAAATTCCCACTCCAAAACACGAGGTGGGAAAAAAACTAAATAAACAATCAGGTACTTATACTAAAAAACATATTGTAAGCCGAATGGACAGCCAATTTCTCAATAGGTGGCCACTCAGCCACCCAAACTTAACTAAAATTTTGAAAACGCACATAATTTGCTACGTGGATGATCCAATAAAGAATAAGACTTTTTAGCTCGCCTGTACGAAAGTACAGTAAGAGCTATTGCAGTCACCCCGGCTTCGGCGTCGGCGTCGGCGTCAGCGTTAGCGTTAGCGTCGGCGTCGGCGTTGCTCAAAATGTTAAAGTTTTTGGTCAAAGTTTTTATGAGTCTATATCTCTTGAAGTTGTGGATGGATCATGTTGATACTTTGCTTGTTGGTAGATATTGGTCTGAAGTTTTATGCTGTACCATCATGACCCACCTGGGTGACCTTGAGGTCAAGGTCACGGACTTAGACATTTTTTGTTAAAGTTTTTGGTTAAAGTTTTTATAAGTCTATATCTCTTGAAGTTGTTGATGGATCAGGTTGATACTTTGCATGTTGGTAGATATTGGTCTGACGTTTTATTCTGTACCATCATGACCCACCTGAGTGACCTTGAGGTCAAGGTTACGGACTTAGAAATTTTCTGTTAGAGTTTTTGGTTAAAGTTTTTATAAGTCTATATCTCTTGGATATGTAGATGGATCAAGTTGATACTTTGCATGTTGGTAGATATTGGTCTGAAGTTTTATGCTGTACCATCATGACCCACCTGGGTGACCTTGAGTTCAAGGTCACAGACTTGAAAAATTTTATGTTAAAGCTTTTGCTTAAAGTGTTTTGAACTGTATATTGCTGGAACAGATGGATGGATCTAGTTGATACTTTGCTGTTAGATATTATTCTTTTATTATGCTGTAGCATCTTGACTCACCTGTGGTCAAGGTCACAGACTTAAATTTTAGGTTATAAGTCTATATCAAATATGTAGATGGATCAAGTTGAACTTAGCATGTTGGTAGATATTGGTCTGAAGTTTTACGGTGTACCATCACGACCCACCTGAGTGACATTGAGGTCAATGTCTTTGGTCATAGATTTAATAGATTTAATGGCAAAGCACAAGTCAGGCGAGCTACGCTGTCCTGCGACAGCTCTTATTTAATTATTCCTATGTAAAAAATATACTTGGCTTATTGTGAATATCTTGTTAATAATACTCAATATAATGTGCACACGATACACTGGTTAAAATTCAAATGTAGACAACTACATTATGTTGCTTAGCAACGAGAGAATGTGAGTCAAATACCCTTGGCCACGTGGTACATATGCACATAAAATGGGTTGCCATGGCAACTGGTGATAAAAATTACAACGATGGCACACTGTTTTATAGTGTACATAACTAGCTTTATGCTCGGCAAATATCATTTACAAACAGCTGATAATTCAAGTACGCTGCGCAATTTTGCAAGAAAAGTTGGGTTTTAGTTGCGAAAAAAATCAATGATTTTGGGGGTAGGGGTGGTAAATATCTTAAAACCTGAGTATACACGACACAATAAATTGTTTTCAGCCTTGAAATGATCAATTATGGGCAAAATATTGCAAATGAATTTCAAAAGGGACACTTGGACCTTTCGTTTTATGTTGCCTAGCAAAGATGGAAAATGCTATAAGCCAGAATTTATAGAGGAAAATGGTTGCTAGGCAACCACCTCTCGATCACTAGCGCAAGACTCGAATTGGCCAAAGCAAAATATTTCAGAGATGAATGTTAACACAGGCAATGCTCAATAATTATACGATACCGTTTACAAAATTTGTCACTTAGCAAGATTTACATAGCCTATGTTTGTTCAAAGGACCAACGGTGGCCATAGGTACTGCGCGAGTAGTTCTTAAATAACCATAGCAACCAAAGTTGTTGAGCAAATTTGATAAAAGACTCTCAATAGAGAGATCAGATGTGTATCTAATAAAAGAAAGTAGTTAGCGCGAGCCAGTCAATAGCATCTGCGCCTTGGTTTTCGCCTATGCAGATTGTTGGTTTTCCCATGAGGCGGCTCATATATTGTTCTGACCGTGACTGTACCATTTCCTGATTTGTACATTTCTTATGTATCATTCTTATAAATGGTAGATGCTGAATAAATTTATCTGTATTTGTATTTATATTTGATTTTTGTTGCTATCTCTACTGAAAAACAATTGAGGGATATTGAACTTATTTCGATTTTATTGCAAAAGGTATAATTCTATCTATCAAACCAATCAATAGATATGTAGTAGAAACATGCCATCTTTTTTCGTGTTGCCTGTGAGCGCTTCTCGCACTGAGATTTACAGAAACGATGGAACACCCCTGAAATTAAAGTTATCACAGCTTCCTACTCTATCCAAAACAAATCTGTCATTCAACCCCTCTTACTGATTCATTCAAATGCACAGCCGTTTTGATAATCTAAATATCGATACATTTATGTCAAACACGCACTTTGAGAAAAATTTTAGAAATCTGTGTTAAAAAAACAATACCCCACCCCCATTTTTTGCGTTTAAAATGTTCTCCTTTTTACTACACGTATGAGTATGAAACTGAAATCCGTTTTTGAATGCGTACTCTGGTTTGCTCAAAACAGCGTTACTTATTTAAAATGTGTTGTTAAATGTTTTAATCACACAACGCTAATTTCCGTTAAGAAAATGTTCAGTCCTTTAACAAATGTTTTGAAACGCTGTATAATGCCCGTAGCTCAAATCGGGTTTCCTGTGCCAAACTCGCAGCTTAAATGGCAACGTTTTGAGCGAAAATAATGTTTTTGGTTAAAAATCGCTTTTTTGACCCAAAATCACAAATTTCTGAAATTTTCCCAAGAAGCGTTTTGGTTTAAACATATTGATTTCCAAATTTTGTACAGTAAAATACAAAGACGTGCAATCAACGACAGGATTAGAAAGAAAGCGTAAACGCTTATTTAGTTCCTTTCCTAAGCATTGTAAACAATTAAGGTTGCGTTTTTTGAATGACAGACTTGGATAGGTTCGGCAACAGTGACAACTTCATTTTCAGGCGGGGGGGGGGGGGTGCAGGGTCCACTGCGAGAAGCGCTCACAGGCAACGCGCAATGTTGATGTAATGTTTGCACAGTGATGGTTCTGCAATGTATCTATTAATTATTTTGGTAAGTAGAATTATACCTTTTGCAATGAAATCAAAATAATTTCAATATCCCTCGATTGATTTTTAAGTATACTTTAAGCGCGACATTTGCTCACGCCACTTGACTCTCATTCCTTACATTTTACCTTTGTCGATTAATTTGTTCTTACCTGTGCTGAATGATTGCTCCCCAGCCCCATTAACATTAGTCTTTATATGAGCCGCCTCGTGGGAAAACCAACAATCTGCATAGGCGAAAACAAAGGCGCTGATCAGCTTCGCGGTAACCGCGAAGCTGATCAGCGCCTTTGTTTTCGCTACTCGGATAGTACAATTCCTCCTCTACTTAACTCCAAAATTTCAAGCTTCTAGCCTGCTTCTGTAGCTGTACAGGCCGGTTTGTGTCAAACCTGGTCGGAAACCACATTGTTGGTTTTCCCACGAGGTGGCTCAATTATATTATATCACAGTGTCTCTGAGTCGTTTGTCGATTCTTACTCAAGCTAAATACCTTCAGCACTAAACAAAATTTACTGTACCACAGCGAGAAGGGTCACCAAATGCACCGGTACCATAAGTGCCGAGAAAGCGTATCTGAGCATAATTGAGCAATCTAAGTATGTCCTATTCGCCCACATACTAAAGATAGTTCGGTGAGAGCGACCCCAGTTGCGTTGTCCTATTCTAGTGACTGTACAAAACTGTGCACTGTACAAAAGACCAAAAACGTCATAAGAATCATTCGAAAGACGCTTAGCCTTAAATATCTATTTCATAAGATACATGTGCTTGGTTAACGTATATCTATGCAATATATGTCCATATGAACTCACTCAGAAATGTTAACATTGTTTTGTAATGACGAGAAACTGAATGTTTCAGTCGTGAATGCATCATTCTTTTTTTTTTCTTCTTCTTCTTCTTAGAAGAAGAAGAAGAAAAAGAAGAATACATACGCGTCAAACACAATTAAGAATAAAAATTACAGAAAATGTTACAATCCAATGCAACTAAAACATCCCAACCAAGGAATCAGGCTGATATTTAAAGACAGCACAATACATCACTAAATAAATCAACACAATACATAAAGTGCATGAAAACTAGCTTTTTCCAAGCGGGGTAGCTATCCGGCTAGCATCAACCGGGAACAAAGGGTGACAGACGGAGGTCAGTTACTACGGGACCCCTTTTTATGATAAGCACTTTAGGCATCTAAGCCTAATTGCATTGTTAATAAGCAAACTAAAACCAGTCTGAGATAATAAGTAGTTTTATTTTCTTTTTGTCATTAATATTGAGTTAAGCTGCATCCACAAGTTCTTGAAACGGCAGTTAGCTGGTGCACTCCACTCAAACTTCTAAAAACATGGGCGATACATATCCCTGCAGGATACGGCCACTGCAAAATAATATCAAACAAATCATTACAAAAACATGCCCATGCAATATACAGTAATTTTTTTGGTTGTAAACGTGAAAATTTTCACTGGAAAAAAATAGATATTTATTTTATTTATGATCAAAAAATAGATTGTGAGGCGGTTCTAACGTGTACCCACAATCTATGTTTTCGAGCAAAAATAAGAGAAATATATATACCCCTGCATACCCCAGTTTTACAATATAAAAGTGGGGTTCAAGGGGGTATACATTTCATGGACATGTTTTCCTTATGCAACGTGATTAAACTGACTGATTCATTACATATATATAGTTACGAGCCAGATACCAGATGACGCAAGGGCAAAATTTCTCTGCGTTAAAAACATTGTATGTGAACTCATAAGAGCAGGTTTGGTTGACAAAATGATAGACTTTCTTAGATGTTCAGGTTGTAGTGTATCACAGAGTTAACCCCGAGTATAGGGTCACATACGAGTATGTTCGGCTTCAAATTCACATTTGCACAGATTTTTTTCAACGTACATAAACTATTTAAGATCTATATTTCTCACTCGAAAGTGGTCGGTAGTTTGACATTTCCTTACCTGTCTGACGTACATTGATAACCTGTAATTTGTACCAGCAACAATCTGAAAATAAAGCAATACATGTGCGTCTTTGTTATTGTCATTCTGAAAAAATGGGAACATTTTTCGTCGAAAACATTTGAGCCGCATCATAAGAAAAAACAGCAATGTGGTTTCCGAACAGGTCCGACACAAACCGAGCTGTACAAGCACAGAAGATGACCAGAGGCTTGAAATTTTGGATTTAGAAATAAGACGAATTGTACTATCCGTGTATTAAAAGCAAAGGCGCTGATCATCTTAGTCTTTGTTTTCACGTATGCATATTATTGGTTTTCTCGTGATATGGCTCAAATGTTTTGGCGAAAAATTCAAAACTGTTTACTGATACACTTTAAATAGCTTACAACAAGTTAATATGTAAGTTTCTAAGTACTTTAGGGCTGGTGAACATACATTTTTACTACTGATTTCTACTGAATTCAGTTATACAGTTGGTTTTGTTTTAAAAGGGGACACGCCTTTACTAGCCAACGCAACTTTATTTTTATGTCTCATCTTAGGACCTTTTCCACAGTAGCAGCAGATGGGCCGCTTTGGGGGCAGTTATTCAAGATTACGCAACATTACGTAATAATAACGCCGTAGAGGCGTTAATTGGCTATAATTAATTCTAGGAACGAATCAATATTGACTCGGCGCGAAGCGCCGAGAAGGAGCCGCGCCACGGGAAGACGCGCGCGCGATAAAACGTAGGATATGCGAAGTCTGATCAGGCGCAGCCTGATCAGTGCCCCGCTAAATTGTTGTCAGCACGTAGCATTTATCGCGAAAAAAGGTTCATTACGGAGAAAACTCTCATTTACATAAATGCATAATCACGAAAAAGGGGTTCGATCCCCCATTTGAGTCACCGTTCTGCGTCCTCGAGCAAGAAGCATTAACTGCCTCATGAGTACCGACTAAAACCCAGGAAGCGGTGCCCCCCTTGTCCCTGACATGACTGAAAATATGATCGCTGGGTCGTTAAACCGCATTACAAACGAACGAACAAACATACGAATAAGAGAATGGACAGACGAGACATCATTTTAGGGTATGTCATTTTAAGCCGATTTGTACAGAAAAAGACCCCTATAAATAATAAGACCGATACTCAGGCTCTTGCAGCTTCATTATATTAGCAGGCGATAATTGTTCATATTTAGCTACGTCAACTATTATTTTGGCGCTTTCACTGCGAAACCAGACAACAGCCGCGTCAATCCTAAAAGGAAAAAAACTATCAAACAGAAAAATGTAAGTACGCACCAACAAGAATGACAGGAACAGTTTTTAGCGATATATATATTAATGTACAGTACATGTACGTTTTATACCGGTTACCTAGAGCACCATAGTCGGCGTTTAAGGAAGGCACATTTTGACTTTGGTCGCTATCTAAGGCACCCTTTTTAACCGTCTGTCATCGTTTGCCCCGCTCGCACAGAATTAGATGCAGAAATTATTTTCCCGAACTTATTAATTATTTAGTCAAAACCGATACTTTATGCAACCAAAAACGCGATCCTTCGGCTTCGTTTCATAAGGAGGCGATAATTGATAATATCTAGCTATACGAGAACTAGAAATACGTTAAGCAGTATGGGCCGCCGTTTATGCACTAATGTGTTATATTTTCGAAATGAATATTTTATGGTCTACGTGTAATTTGTCAATGCAAATGAACACACACAAGAAGAAATATACAAGCACTTGGCCATCCAAAAGGCAGCCATGCAGCCGTCACGCATGACTAATATTGCACAACGCTTTGTCATAAGGAATTCCCATGACGTCACAGGCTATATTTAGCTGCCACGTCATCCTATTGCGCCATATATTACCCTTTTGAAAAAAAACGTCATATCAGTACTTTCACACATCCACCCCCTTTAGCTCAGTTGGTAGAGCGTCTGACTGTAGTTCAGAAGGTCAGTGGTTCGAGTCCACTTCGGGGGACATTTTTTTCATATATGTCTCTATATGTAGAGGTTGCCAAACGCATGCGCACCAATGTTTATATATTTTTTTCATTCGATACCATTTCTTAACAGAACAGCATGCCATTGACATCATGATACCTAACAAACGCCGTATACAGCGCAAATATATGTTGCGCCATAGACCTGCAATCCTTGTGTCAACACGCTTAAGGCTCAAGATGGTGGTTTAAATGTGGTGGTGATGGTGGTGTAAATTTAGTGATGGTGTTAATGTCGTGGTGGTGGTTTAAAGGTGGCGGTGGTGTAAATGTGGTGTTGTTGTTTTTGGTGGTGGTGGTGGTGTAAATGTGGCGGTAGTGTTAATGTGGTCATGGTGGTGGTGGTGGTGGTGATGTAAATGTGGTGGTGGTAGTGTAAATGTGGCGGTGGTGTAAATGTGGTCATGGTTGTAGTGGTAGGGTGGTGGTAAGGTGGTTAGGTGGTAAAGGGTGGTGGTGGTAAGGTGGTGGTGGTGGTAGTGGTAGGGTGGTGGTGGTAAGGTGGTGATGGTGGTGGTGGTGGTGGTGGTAAGGTGGAGGTGGTGGTGGTGGTGGTGATGGTGGTGATGGTGGTAAGGTGGTGATGGTGGTGGTGGTGGTGGTGGTAAGGTGGTGGTGGTGGTGGTGATGGTGGTGGTGGTGGTGGTAAGGTGGTGGTGGTGGTGGTGGTGGTGGTGGTGGTTAGGTGGTGGTGGTGGTGGTGGTGGTGGTGGTGGTAAGGTGGTGGTGGTGGTGGTGATGGTGGTGGTGGTGGTAAGGTGGTGGTGGTGGTGGTGGTGGTGGTGGTGGTGGTAAGGTGGTGGTGGTGGTGGTGGTGGTAAGGTGGTGGTGGTGGTGGTGGTGGTGGTGGAAAGGTGATGGTGGTGGTGGTAAGGTGGTGGTGGTGGTGGTAAGGTGGTGGTGGTGGTGGTGGTGGAAAGGTGATGGTGGTGGTGGTGGTGGAAAGGTGATGGTGGTGGTGGTGGTAAGGTGGTGGTGGTAAGGTGGTGGTGGTGGTGGTGTTGGAGGTGGTGGTGGTGCAATAATCGAAATAGCGTAAGAAGGCTGAGAAGCGTAAGAAGGTGATTAAACAGTATTCACCGACAAAAAATGAAGTTCGAGTGTTCCATCTGTAACCAATCTTTTAGTAGACGCGACGCAATGCAACGACATTCGCGCAATGTTCACGGTCATGGGACAGATTCCGATCCATCGCCGAACATTCACACAAATATAACCTTTCAACATCCCTTTTCTATGATGGTAACTGGTCCAAGTGCATCGGGTAAAACCGAATGGACGAGAAAACTGCTACTCTCAACGCATATACAGCCTCCTTCCGAGCGTATTATATGGTGTTATGGCCAATGGCAACCCCTGTATGAGGACCTTCAGAAGAAACTTCCGTCTATAGAATTTGTGCACGGTATCCCGGAGTATTTAAATAGCTCTCAGTTCATCAACCCTAGTCAGAGAAACCTTATAGTCTTTGACGATTTGATGACCGAAGCGAAATGCGATCAAAGAATAGCCGACATCTTTACGAGAGGAAGCCACCACCGAAATCTGTCTTGTGTCTATCTGACACAAAATATATTTCCTCAAGGAAAAGCGTGCAGAGATATCGCATTGAATACGCAATATTTGGTCTTGTTCAACAATCCGATAGACAGACAACAAGTGGCGACCTTGGCAAGAAGAATTTATCCTTCAACCAGTGCCATGTTTATGAAGCGATTCGAAGACGCCACATCCCGTCCTTACGGTTATCTGGTCGTGGATCTTAAACCGAATACGACCGAACAGGACCGATTAAAAACCGACATATTCGAATCCAGTGATCCAAATAATTTTGAAATGTCCGATGACGTGTCTGATGTGGACGATACTAACAGCATTGAGTCCTTGGACGATGATATAGGACCTCCCGGTAAACGAAGAAAGGTCAAAGACAATTCGCGATCTGACATATGGAATAAAAGATTTCAAGACCCTCTGAGACAGGCTAATAAAGAGCGATTTAAAGCTAATGTGAATGATTATGAAGAGAAGGGGTTCCCATTAGACAAAGCTATTCGTCTAGCTGCCAACGATGACTTACCTCACCTTCGCAAAAAACTCAGACAAGAGTACGCGCAGTTCTTAGTCGACTTTTACGAGTTACAAGACGATCCCGTTCAGCAGCAAATTCTGTCCGCTAGAACTTTAAGAAACCAACACGATATGAGTCAGACTGACTCTATCAGGCAAGCAGTCAAACTCAGAAGGGATTTATTCGTCAGCCTATGGCCAAATCACGATCAGAAAACGCGACAAAAGAAGCAGATTCGAATGAAAAACGTAAGAATGAAGAATCATAAGCGCAATGAACAACGTAAGAAGGGTAAAGTGACATATCTAAATAATAACGATGGGTTCCGTGGAGGTATACGACGTTAAACAGCAAAAGTGGGTCCCCTACATTCCAGATTACGATAAATGGTACCAACACTTTAAAGACTTGAGAGATGGGCACGTTCAACCGGATCACATGGGACGTTATATCGTAGGCAGTGGCAGGAAAAACAAGAAACTTAAAGAATTGGAGGCTCAAGAACGCCAAAAAGAAATAGAAATGCGCGAACAGCAAACACCCATCGTAAAATTGGTCAGTCCAGTAGCTCAAGCCGTAGAGATGGCCAAATCCGAGGTAGAGCGAAAACGAAAAGAGGGAATTGTTGTAGAAGGAGGGCAATATCAGCGTAAGAAATACAAATCGTCGGTCGACTGGAATTCGTTTAAATATTGAAAAGATGAACGGTAAACAACTACACGATATGCTTCTCGGGTATCCTGTCACTATATGCACGGCGGATCAACTTAAAATACAAAGAGGAAGATTCGTCATTTCCAATACAGACACTAGTCAAGGTCCAGGTCAACACTGGGTGACATTCTATTTTCCGAAACGAGGTCCTTTCGAATTTTTCGATTCTTTGGGGCACAGGCCTGAATACTATGGTGTGGGATTTGAGAAGATCCTACGTAAGCAATATCTCAAAAATGTCGGCCAACTGCAACAGTCCAACTCCAATGTATGCGGGTTATACTGCGCGTACTACGTGATAAAACGACACCGAGGAACGACTTTGAGAGACATTATAAAAGACTTTAATATTCACCAGAAGAAGCGCAATGATCGCTTGATTGTGACTAAAATGATGACAATGTCAAAAAATTATGATGGTCTCACATGATCTGAATTAATGCTTTTCGTACAATAAAAATATAAAATCGTATACCAGCGTTGCGTTATTATCCTATGTTACTCCATCCTAGCCCAGCTATGCATTCTGCCCGTTTATGGTACAAATATACACAAAAACATATGCACTGAACATACGCGTGATTTAATTTTAAAATGCGACTTTAGAGATGATAACTTTCCTTTTTTACTTAGTATATATGTGTTCATTTGCATTGACAAATTGCACGTAGACCATAAAATATTCAGATCTTACCACCACCACCACCACCACCCTACCACTACCACCACCACCACCACCCATCAGGAAAACATGTCCGTGCAATGAATACCCCATTAAACCCCACTTTTATATAGAAAAACTGGGGTATGCAGGGGTATACCTATTTTTCTTATGAAATTTTCAACTTTTTCAGGTGAAAAAAATCTCTGTATATTGCATGGGCAAGTTTTCGTAATGCACTACCACCCCCTTACCACCTCACCACCTTACCACCACATTTACACCACCACAATCATCACCACCACCAACATTGAAGTTGTGCTGATCATGGTCCCATAAAATCGTACCCGTTTTCATAGAAAATACAAATTCTAAATGACGAAAAAAAAAATGAAGACGTGCTGATCATAGTCTATAAAAATTGACATCCTACGATCACAGAAAAATGAGAGATGCGTTGAAATATTTGCATCGAAATATTTGATGGGATGAACAAACTAAGACAGTCCAATTAGGAATCGTAAGCAGATTAAAGGCGATTATCGCCACTTCAGAAATATTTTGCATAATTTTACGCCGCAGAGGTTAAAGTAGCTTAATTTATAGATAAACCAAATAATGTCCAACTGGATTATTTCAGACGAGACATGTAAGTTATAATGCAAATAACATTACTGGGGTCTTTGGATATTAAGAAGACAATGGTAACATTAGGTCTAGTCTCATCAAAAGATGATGTGCAATCGTATTCGTAGGCATTTCTTTTCGTTTAAAACGTATCTATAAATGATTTGTGCGAAATCTTTAGGTACATGCACTACCGACTTTTATTTATCACTACTTAGATAATACGAAAAAGTCTCGCATTAAATGCAGTTTCTTCCAGTATAAGATGGTCTTCTTAACTGAAACGGTTTCTTGGTACGACGCGGCTATTAACTGGCATCGCAAACCGCCAAATTATAGTTCGATCCTGGATATAATTTTGGCTAAATTTGATCAATTATCGCCTCCTTATGAAACGAAGCCGGAGGATCGCGTTTTTGGTTGCATAAAGTATCGGTTTTGACTAAATAATTAATACGTTCGGCAAAATAATTTCTGCATCTAATTCTGTGCGAGCGGGGGCAAACGATGACAGACGGTTAAAAAGGGTGCCTTAGATAGCGACCAAAGACAAAATGTGCCTTCCTTAAACGCCGACTATGGTGCTCTAGGTAACCGGTATAAAACGTGCGTGTACTGTACATTAATATATATATCGCTAAAAACTGTTCCTCTCATTCTTGTTGGTGCGTACTTACATGTACATTTTTCTGTTTTGATAGTTTTTTCCTTTAGGATTGACGCGGCTGTTTTCTGGTTTCGCAGTAAAAGCGCCAAAATAATAGTTGACCGTAGCTAAATATGAACAATTATCGCCTGCTAATATAATGAAGCTGCAAGAGCCTGAGTATCGGTCTTTAATAGGGGTCTTTTTTCTGTACAAATCGGCTTAAAATGACATACCCTAAAATGATGTCTCGTCTGTCCATTCTCTTATTCGTATGTTTGTTCGTTCGTTTGTAATGCGGTTTAACGTCCCAGCGATCATATTTTCAGTCATGTCGGGACAAGGGGGCACCGCTTCCTGGGTTTTAGTCAGTACTCATGAGGCAGTTAATGCTTCTTGCTCGAGGACGCAGAACGGTGACTCAAATGGGGGATCGAACCCCTTATTCGTGATTATGCATTTATGTAAATGAGAGTTTTCTCCGTAATGAACCTTTTTTTCGCGATACATGCTACGTGCTGACAACAATTTAGCGGGGCACTGATCAGGCTGCGCCTGATCAGACTTCGCATATCCTATAATTTTCGCGCGCGCGTCTTCCCGTGGCGCGGCTCCTTCTCGGCGCTTCGCGCCGAGTCAATATTGATTCGTTCCTGGAATTAATTATAGCCAATTAACGCCTCTACGGCGTTATTATTACGTAATGTTGCGTAATCTTGAATAACTGCCCCCAAAGTGGCCCACCTGCTGCTCACAGTGTTTGATTTGAATATGAAGAAAAGTGTACCCATGGCCGACTGCTCTATGCTTATTACGCTTTATGTCAAACAAAGCGTTAAATAAAAACTAGTGAACCAGTCTATGCCGACTAGACAATTCACCGTAAGCAATTTAATTCATCCTTTGTTTACACTCTCCGTCAAACTGCGGTATATGACTATTGACATGTAGCCGTCTCGAGCGTGACAACTTCTTATCATACAGCAAAAGCTTGGACCATAGCGTGCGGTACGGGGACTAGGTACACGTACTTTATTGGGCTGGTTTTTAGTTCATCACATCAAATCCTTGGGTCTGTGTCCGAGAATGGGGCTGCATGTTAAAATTCAGAACTCTGTAACAGATCCACCTTACTGCAAATTATTATAGTTTTCTACAAATCGACAGATTGACTAAAATCATGTTCCCATTAGAATTGGCTTTGATTTCGTAACATCAGAAATCTTGACCAATGCCTTTCGGACACTAAGGTTTCAAAAATACATACACTGGTCTGTCTTTCATAAAATGAAACGAAATCCGAGTACTATATGAATACCAGAATCGAAATACCTGATGACGAATTAGGGAAATATCAGCACTGATTGAAAATCTAGAACAAATAAGCTTCACTGGTAGCTCTAATTGCTGCTGACCTTTGCATTGGTTTCTTTTTAAAGAAGCCAACGTCTTTAAATCGATCATCGTCAAAATGATCCGAAAGTGGTTCTTTGTTATCAAATCCCAATTGCAATGGGGTAATTAACGACTCAACGCCAGATCGCCATTGATTTTGATACCCGTAAATTGCATGTTTTATGCGTTCAGCGTCACATGACCACGCCATCGACGTCACTGCATTTGTCAATCATTTTGTGTTACAGATCTAGCCTTATTGAATTAAGTGTATCATGATAATGGAACAATCGTTTTGCTGAGTTAATTCGCTGCTTAAAAATGGTGGTATGTACGAGGGGCGATTGGAAAGTACGTAGCGTGGTCCATTATTTCGATAACGGATCGGCAAACCAATACATGTTTGGTGTCATTTTAAAATACTATCTTTCCTCCACGTTCTCACACTAGTTTCACAAAGGTCACATGATGCAGTCAGAAAAAATATTATTGTAAACATGGGTACTGTTTGTATACTGGAAAAATTGAAATTTCAATAAAATAGACAATTTATAATCATTTTTGAACTTAGCAGTGCATGAACACTATTTGAAGGAATAAGATTATTTTGCATCATTTTGTAGCCCATCATAAAGGCAATTTATTATGCAAGTTATGGATGAATTTGCAAATTCTTATAACTTATAAACGAGACGGCAATATCTGCGTCCCTTAGAATTCTCTGCATTTTGTTCATTTTTTATGTCAAAACTCGCCCGTCCCAATGATTTTAATTTGGAAATATAAAAGCAGCATTTGTTTGAATTTATTTTAAGTTTAGTTTCATACCAAGGACAGTTTCCCTGCGTCGTAACAAGACAAACAAAAAATTATTCAGAGCACAACAAATGGTAGATAATTGTTTAAATCTGGTCATGGGTATGGGTGATTTTAGCTAGGAGGAATAGTTTTGTTTGTATAAATTGAGAACTGTGGCAAATAGAATGGTAAGAAAGGTTTGTGAGTTAAAACCAATTACTAGAGTGATGACTGACAAGTTATCTTGAAGAAACTTTCTGTAGCTTATAAGATATGAGGGGGTTAGTTACCCCACCCACTTTTTGAAAATAGGGGGTAGTGTCATTAAGATTCATTTTTATAGGAACCGAGTAAGATGAGACGACATATTTGCATGACGAAATTCCCTTTGTGCATTGGTCACAACGAATAACGCAGAAAATATACTCAGATGTCACAAATCTTGCTGCAGTATGAGCCTTAATCTCAAAACAAATAGGAAGAAAACACGCAAAAATGCTACTTTTTGAAACGGTACAACTTTTATATTTATCAATATTTTTCGCATCTAATTATGGTAGCCGTACAAGCAGTAACCGCAGAAGACATCTACAGAAATAGAATTCCGAGAGATATCGCTTATTTGTTATATTGTGATATCGAATTAAGTCACTAATTTTCTGTTGATTTTTCTCAAGATTTTTTTCGAAAATATCCGCCAGTATATAAACATGTCTTCATTTTGAGCGGACGAGGCACGTGCATGACTAGTCGTTCTACAAAAATCAATGCATCATCTTGAAGAGGAAAAATTCTACTTTCTATATATGTATTACTTTAATATATTTAGCAACGCATTAAGAAATTACGATACCATACTACGTACTTTCCAACTGCCCCTCGTACAATTTTGCAAGAAAATCGTCAAACACGCTGATTTCTTTCACAACATGACTCTTTCGACAGTTCTTGGGCAAAAATGTGACGGTTGAGATTAAATTGAAAATGACTTGGCTACATCTAAGCTAAATTTTAGATGATTCAATTGAAACCACAAAAATTCTACTGTGGATTTCAGTTTTCTAGACGATAAACGCAAACCTGTCGAAACGTAAACACAATTATGATACGAGGCTGTGCGTGAGAAACCCAACAATTTGGGCTCCGACCAGGTCCTACACAAACCGGGCTGTACAGTCACAGAAAAAGGCTAGAATTTTGAGTATTTAAGGTGAAGAGGGACAGTACAATCCCTGTCGCGAAAACAAAGACGCAGATCAGCTTAGCAGTTACTGCGAAGCTGATCTGCGCCTTTGTTTTCGCCTATGGAGATTGTTTGTTTTCCCATGCGGTGGCTCAATTATCATATTTGAATGGCAAATATTATGCAATAATTGTAGACCTCTGCATGTAAGAGTACATGAATTAGCGTCAGTTGCCTGAAAGAAATAAGAAAATTTAGCTTTTACCTGTTTGTGTGCTTCATATATATGCACAAGTTGACAATTTGGATGTAACGAATTAACCGCAAACAGTCCGGCTCGTTGGACATCCCAGTACCACGGCTTCACCCGAGTCCAGCCACCCGGGAATGATGGTCCGGACACCCATCCGCTTACTCCAATTTGGAACGCAAATAATATAGCAAGTCCGATAATTCTCTTCATTACTATTGTATACTATTGTGATCAAAAATGAAACATATTCTGGGCTATGTAAAATAAGACGCCTGTCAATGAATGATTAATTTTGTCAAGTTAGTTCTGGTTTGGTCGTTGCGGTTTGACTTCACTTGATGTTTTAATTCGATGATTGGTTGATTATGTTTTATTTTGCTGCATCATATTTGCAAAAATAATGTGTGCGTTTATCATCAAAATGGAAAGGTAGTGATCTTGTCCACAACGTCTAGGCGCTTAAGTACAGACTGGTATCAGCCTACACTGCAGTTGGGCAAAGATAATGCTATATACGCAATAAATACAGGGATATTTACTTTTTATTCTGATATTACATGTAGTATAATGTCATTTTGTAGACGTGTCGTGGCAAAGGTACTTTTAGTTCCGTGTTCCGTTAAAACGAAGCAATGCTGATCATGGGGAGGTGACAATAAACAATGCGGTCACTGTAGTGTGCAATCAATGGGACACACTTGGTTCGTTTATGTGTTTAAACGTTTGGCATAAATTTGGATTCATTGTCTAGTCTTTGTGTTGACTAAATAACCAAATAAGAAAAATACAGTTCTCTAAGACCCATTTTGCCTTCCGGCCAGCTATTTCTCAATATGCAGTCACTCTGTTACCCGAACTGAAACCGGCAAAAAGGAAAACGTACAGAAGGTGCAAACAGCACAAAAAATTAACGCCAAAATATAAAACGCATAGAAATTAACGAGTAGTGGTTTTTAATTTCCAGTGAATGAAATTGACTCGAGGGACCAGTCGCTTTCAAGTGTTATCTGAAGCATCCATCAGGAATAAAATGGCCGTGTAATGTACATACCCCCTTATACCCCATTTTTATAGCAAAACTGGGATATGCAGGGGTGTACCTATTTTAATTTTTTTGGCTCCAAAACATTGATCGTGGGTAATCTATGTTTTGAGCAAAAATAAGAAAAATATCAAACTTTTTCTGGTGAATTGCTGAAAAAAATATCTGTTTATCGCATTGGTAAGTTTCCGTAATATCGTTCAGGTGGTTAAAGTTGTAGAAGGTTTGGAGCCTGACAAAAACTGAAACCTTATCCAAACTCTTATCAGCATCTTTACATAACCTTTTCGGACTAGTCGAGTGCCTCACATGATATGAGCCGCGTCATGAGAAAACCGGATTTTTGCCTAGGCGAAAACAAAGGCGCAGATCAGCTTCGCGGTAACCGCGAAGCTGATCAGCGCCTTTGTTTTCGCTACTCGGATAGTACAATTCCTCTTCTACTTAAATCCGAAATTTCAAGCATCTAGCTCTTTTCTGTGCTTGTACAGGTCGGTTTGTGTCAGACCTGGTCGGAAACCCCGAAGACCTGTTTTCTCGCGTCGCGGCTCATATGTCCTAATAACCTAGTTACCTTTGTCTGTTTGTAAGAAACTGTCCATCATAGTCTCAGTCTAGCAATTATAAGAAAGTTATTCGCACTTTCATGACTATTTAATTTGTTTTGATGTATTGCCTATTTATTTTCAAGCTTTTTCATTGTCATTTAATAGATGATGTGCTTGAAATTTGTAAATAGCTTTTACGCTTTTAATTTTATTGTTCTCTCCAAATGTTTATTGTCATTAAAACAATACCATTATCATGTCGCAAACAACCATTCATTACACGGACATGTTTTCCTGATGCAATAATTGGTTACTTTTGGGACCATGGTATACCACTCCCAGAGGATCCTTCGGGGGGTGCATGGTAAGCCTGGGCAAGTTTTTCGTAATCGGTTTCGGTTTGAATGATTTCAAAGTTGGCATCATATTGCTATCGCTGTCTGTCAGCCATCATGTCCGTCTGTTGGTTTTGGAACCTCCATTATGTGGGTGTCTGCTCTCCTCCAAATAGCCATCTGATAGGTTGCTCTGCGAATATGCTGAATTAAAGCCTTTCTGCACGGTGGAAGACTACATTATTCAACCTTTTTCTTCACATTGATTGTTCCATCTTTCATTGAACACTTCTCCTTTATGAGTGATGAGCGCACATCGTCTACACTGTGTGACCTGCACTTACAATAACAAGCGCTTGGGAAATATTACAGAACTAGTAGCGAACTACACACAAGAGTACTGCACTGCATTGAAAGCCCTTCAGGCATTCAGCCACTGTGACACCACAAGTGCATTTAAAGGCATTGGAAAGATTAAGCCTGTGAAAATCCTTCAAAACACCCAAGGTTCCAGCATGTTCTTGCAGGACTAGGTAAAGAATGTGCTGTGTCAGAAGAGATGGTTGATGATTTGGAAACATTCACCTGTGCCATATATGGTAAGTGCAGGTCACACAGTGTAGACGATGTGCGCTCATCACTCATAAAGGAGAAGTGTTCAATGAAAGATGGAACAATCAATGTGAAGAAAAAGTTTGAATTATGTAGTCTTCCACCGTGCAGAAAGGCTTTAATTCAGCATATTCGCAGAGCAAACTTTCAGATGGCTATTTGGAGGAGAGCAGACACCCACATAATGGAGGTTCCAAAACCAACGGACAGACATGGATGGCTGACAGACAGCGATGGCAAAATGATGCCTCTTTGGTTTGAGGGAGAATGCCTCCCGGAGGTATTGATCGACGTTGATGACCTACCCGGTTCGGAAGAATCTGCCGATCATGATGATGATGATGGTGGTGGTGGTGGTGATGGTGACATTAATATAGAAGAAACGGATGATTTTGATGATGAAAACTGAGATGACATACAGTGAATGTTACTCATGTCAAATAAATGTGGCAATACTGTGCTTGATAAAATGTGATTTTTATCTGTATTATCCATAACATTGCAAAATTACTTATTATAGTTATTATGACTAATTTCAGCCTCATTGTCCTTTATGACAGCCATCTTGGATGTCATCTTCACACTGCAGGGCTCATCGAATGCTAAAGGTTAACTATATAACAATAGAAACTCAATCAAGTAACTTTAGATTGTAATGCCATGCTCTTTTGATTATTGATTGTTTTGAAATTAA
Organism: Rugalucina vietnamica; assembly: GCA_964017185.1. Classification (NCBI taxonomy): domain Eukaryota; kingdom Metazoa; phylum Mollusca; class Bivalvia; order Lucinida; family Lucinidae; genus Rugalucina; species Rugalucina vietnamica. The sequence continues at coordinate 53,405,590 of OZ024873.1, forward strand.
CAAAAAACGCAAATTTGCATTTCAAAGTGGCGGCCATCTTGGATACCAGCATTTTAAAACTTGTAATTTGGTTTATTTATATTGGAAATGTAGTCTAGACACTTAATATACATGTTTTGCTCATAAAAGTAATCAGATTAGAAGGTAGGTTTAAGACTACTGTAATACTGAACATGCACTTTGGCATTTTTGCATGGCGGCCATTTTGAAAACCGTCCGAAATGGCGGTTCCATAGCACGATATCGAGTGTTAACATCTTGATTCTTAACCAGGGAGGTCCAATGAACAATTTTATACCACTCCCAGAGGATCCTTCGGGGGGTGCATGGTAAGCCCTCCTGGCCCAAGGAGTAATATACAGACAGAGATTTTTTAAGTTGTAAAAAATGAACATTTTCTGTAGAAAAATGTTTGATATTTTTCTCATTTTTGCTCAAAACATACATTATGGGTACACGTTAGAACCGCCTCGGCGAGGTGGTTCTAACGAGTACCTACAATCTGCGTTTTGGAGCCAAAATACATATACTATTAGGTATACCCCTGCAAACCCCAGTCTTTCTATATAAAAGTGTGGTAGGAGCGGGAAGACTTTTCATGGACATGTTTTCCTGATGCTTACGCAAGTTGTGATGACCTTTTGGCTGCGTCAAAATTGTCTAGTCTGAAAAATCGGTTGATTTGGGACTTAAACAACTAACTAAAGTTCATATTGGGACGGGACCTCGGTTAATAGTCTAAACCGACAGACTGGAAAAGTCCGGGATTGAACCTGCGACCCCTGGTTTACAAGGCGTGTTAAATTAACATTGAACCATGGGGATTTCTGTATGGAAAATTATGTCCTTTTAAATACTTCAAAGCCTCCTTCACCACAGTGCGCCAATTAAGGTTGTATGAAATAGATGCTGAAATAATTATGAAATGATAGACAAAGCTAAATTTCTTAGTTACTGATTAACCGCTTCGAAAGTGTGAATGAGTCAGCCTAGAAAATTCCTATGGAATTATTCAATAATTTTATTAGACAAACATAAAAAACACATACAGTGAATTGTTCATTTATTGATGAATATTGTAGCATCTGTAGAGACATCCCATTTTAACTTTTGTTTTTGATTTAACAGTTTGTTCTGTGTACCACTCTTGATCCATCGACTTTGTGCCACACACTTGCTTCACAGCGCTTCAGACGACCATACTGAAAGGTCAGAACTAACATATACGTATATATAACAAACAATAATAGGGCATTGTAGTATAGGGCACATATGTTATGGTTATGCAGGGTCCATCTACATTGATGATAAATATTTTGATTAATATCCAGTCCGTTTTCAAAGGTTGAAATCCATTTAAAATTGAACCCCCAATAATAAACACTAACATTTGCCTATATAGGCTCCTATAAATCTACAGATATGACAAAGTTAGGAAAGGTATAAGCCCCAAATTGTTTCAAAATATAAGACAGACATACCTTGACAATAGTGAGCCATAAGTCATTTATTGTTCCTGCGGCAACCTAAAGAAAATAACATATTAGTTAACCCATATTTGACAAATGGATTCTCCCATCATTATCATTTGGAAGAGTCCACTTTCATTTTTAGGGGCGTCAGGAGTACTTTTTAAATTTTATGCAGTTTTTCAATGAAAATTCTCTAAGCAGACAGAATCGCCCCAGATGGGACGCCGCGTTCTCCGGCGTCACATCTGGGGCTATTCTGTTTGCCTATGTCCCATAAAAGGGACGCAAGGCTTAAATGAGCTAATGGATAAAGTGAAGCTGTTTTGCCACCAATGCAAACAGGCCAAAGTAATATTGATCAGAAAGATGTAACATTTTCTATACATTTTTATACATATCTAAAACCTTTTGAAAAACGTTGTTACAACTTACCCTACTTTGTGCTCTTCTGATTCTCACCAACCAGTGTCCAGGCCCGAGATGTCGCATTGTAATATACGCCGCCCTTCTAGCCTCCCGGCCATAAGGCGATATATCGATAGGGCCGCCTGGAATTTGACTAAAGGATCCCGAAATCAGGCAGAAAAGTACGATGGCGAGAATAGCAGAGTTCATTTTGAGTTGCCCGTCTCTTAATTTTTAAATGTATCCCTCTATTGACCACAGTTTATTTCTTGTTTAATAAAAATGAATAGTTTGATGCAGTTAATATATAAAACAGACACCTCGCACAAAAAGTTAAACCTTCGATTGAGGTTTTATGGTTTTCAAGCACACTTAATGTTCAGTTCGTTGCACGTGATTATGTGTTTGGATGCTCATGAGGTTTTTAAAATTACGAGGTCAAAACATTTATTGCACCTTGTACAGACAAACACGCATTTCTTACGACAACATTATCTTTTTTCCTTGTTAAACGTTTACGACTAACGCATATAGTTGTCAGTAACATTATTTATGGCTTGCATGATAAATATATACGCGGATCTTGTTAACGTAATAGCCATCGTGGCGTTGCATTTCCTTGCTTCTACTTGAAACATATGGATGAATTTTCAATAACACTATAAAATTAGTGCAATGCCTGCTGGAGGCTTAAACGTACACATGTATGTTACCCAGTAAGTGGCGTTATTTTCTTTAAATGCATTGCCGATATACAGGATCCAAATTTACTTCGAGAAAGTCTGGCAACCAAATCTGAATATGAACTTCACTTTCGCTCTATGCGCTAAACTGCACTGAAGAGCTTTAAAACGCCAAAAAAGGGAGAAAAAAAAACAAAACGAAATTTAGTATCCTTTGCACCAATTATATTTTAAGTCTTCCTTAACAGGTGAAAGGGGTCGGTCATTGTACACTACTTCTATACTACGTGAAAACGACATTTTTAAAAGCACTGACCACCCCAAGCAATGGAAACCCATTTTACACATTTTGCCATGTGGAGTCTCATTGGATTAATGGACAAAAATATATTACCATTTCACATCGATTATATACTCAGTACAAAAAGAAACGTAAATTTATGACTTTTATTTTTCGCGCAAGTATAATATATTTTCAAAGTTTAAGTAATTCTAAGGATTTGCCATTCATATGAGAGTTTCACAAGTGAGTTTCGTTGCGATTTGAAAGCGGGTGTAATTCTTAGGTGAAAACTTGTGATATCAACATTTTTCTTCAGAAAAAACACAATGGAGAGAATAATTAAATAAAATTTTGCTTCGAGTATGATCATTGTGGTCCAGCAAATCATAAAAACACAAAATTAATTGAATTTCATTACAAGAAAAAAATTGCGGGGATTTTTAAAAATGCGTTTTATGAAAAATAAGAAGCTCTTTCGAAATTCGGCATTTTGGTCTCCTGTTCGGTAAATGATGTCCTAAAATGTTTGGCATTAACTTAAATACCCCCACTGCCAAATATATTTTTATAATCATTTTATTATGCTCATAATTTTAAAATTTAATGTTTTTACTTTCAATAATTGATTCATCACATATGTCACTTGTATTGTAAATGTTGATTGTATGTTTGTATGTTTGATTATTATGTATATATGTTTTAGAGGGCCTCAGAGAATATTGGTTATACCAACTGAGTCACCCTCTTTAAATAAAGTCATTACTTACATGTACTTACTTACTATTTCGATTTTATAATGTTAGTTAACATAAATGAGACTCTCTAAAAGCTTACACTCAGTTTAAGTTTCTGGTCGTTTTTTAGAACTTCCGGTTCATTGAAAACAGTTTCTCTCGGTGATAAAATCAAGGTTAAGACAAGGATTTCGAAATTTGATACATGTAGCATGGAACCTTACTACAAAATTCGACGCCAATTTAACGTAATTTGCAATTTGCTAGTCCCTCGAATTAATCTTTTAGACGTTCTCAAAATTTTGCCAATTTTAGTCAAAATGTAAGGTGCGTTGCATTTTATGAACAGTATACAGCTGTGTTTTAGACAGTATTATTCTTCTGAAAGAAGTGTTTACTCATATCTTTTGCAGCCAAGCCCAATATTTACTTATGACACAAATTTTTAAAGTGTGCCAGATTGACCATCGCTTTGGGCATTTTGGCCACTTATTCATGTTGTTGACTATAGCAGCCAAAGATAGCCATAGTGACTCATAAACTCAATTCTGATTTATGAAAGGCAATCAGAACTGATGAATTATCGTTTTAAGGCAAAAAAGTGAACAGACAAAGTTTTTAAAGTGCTAAAAAAGAGTATTCATCACCACCAATTTTTGCGACTTTTTTTGTTTACGGGTACCCTTTATTGACGAAAAAAAAAACATTATGTTTCCCTGTTTGAAAAAATATGGAATTCAGTCTGCCAGTAGAAGACACGTCATTCTTTGTTTTCTGTAAATTTGAAATAGTTATCTTTAAAACTGTACAAGCTATGACAGAAAATATACCTTTTGCGTTTCTTTATGTACTACTGAGTATATAAAATGCTTAGGTATTACTGTTCATTCTATGGGGTTTTTCGAATTGAATTATCCGACACAGTTGGAGTCTTACAAACTTGACGTGTATGTGACGTCACTTGACGTCATATTTGCCATCTTTCTACTATTCGGCACCTCGGCGGTCACTCCAAGACTTTTAGGACACTGAAAGGTTGACGTCAGTCTGATCAACCAACCATTTTTACGTCGAGTCGCTAATGTCTCGACGTCACGGCGCTAAATTACATCGAAATTACGTCGACCATGACCATTTAGACAAGTTAGCATCAGTGCCAGACAATCAGTGCAACTGGCAAAACTTGTGCTTTTAATGAGAAAGTGGTGTGCTGTGTGACAAAGGGGCAAATTGTTTTCATGCTCAATATTACTTTGCAGTTTTGGATTTTATGGGTAATTGCTATATCAAAGACTGTTGCTCTCTCATCATTTTGATACGGAATTCACAACATTGATTGTACACATATCAACGTTTATGTGTGCCAAATTTCATTGAAATCAAACAACAATAAATATGAAAGGCATTTGATTTTCAATGTTTGCGTTTTTAAAACTTTTCAGTGTAGACATAACATACTAGATACTCAGAATAAATGCTGTAAATAGTTCGGGGCATAATGTAATGCAAAAAAATAGATATACCAATTGAGCCGCGATTCGGGAAACCCGGCCTTTGGGGTTTCTGACCAGGTATGACACAAACCAACCTGTTAGTCCCAGAAGCAGGCTAGAAGCTTGAAATTTTGGGTATAAGTAGAGGAGGATTTGTTCTATCCATGTAGCCAAACCAAGGGCGCTGATCAGCTTCGCAGTTACTGCGAATCTGATCTGTGCCTTTGCTTTCGCATAGGCATTTATCCGGTTTTCTCGCGTCGCGGCTCAATTATGACATATTAAGAGACTAGCTACTGAATACGCACACACCAGTCATCTGACGTTGTCTAAAGCAGATAATACATGTAAGTGAGGGTATATGGTCCACGAAATGTTACAAATCATCAGGATAATGTGTCCGTGTAATATATACCCCTTATACCCCACTTTTACATGTATATAGTAAAACTGGGGTTTACAGGGGTATTCTTTTTTTTTCTTATTTTTGTCCAAAACTTAGATTATTGGTACTCGTCAGAACCGCCTCGGCGGAAATTTTAAGTTTCTACGGCTGATAAATTTTAGTCTCAGCTGAGTTGAGTATGAAAAAAAAATGTTTTATAACCTTGGGACCTGGTTAATACCATGACAACGATGGCTACGTCTTCAGACAAGACTGAAAACATATTGGCTGGGACGTTAAACTTAAATTCAAACAAACAAAAAAAGATGTTTCTGCTGCTTTATCTGTGTAATCATTTATATATAAACTTAACATACCGTTATTTGCGTCCTGAAACAATATGAATATTACTTTGTAGAAGAAATTAAAATGCATTCAATTCTCTGGTCACACTAAAACAAAACGTAGACTGAAATATATTTCACTAACAATCTTACCATAGAGGTTGATCAGAATCAGGTATTCATTAGGAGTTACTGCCAAACTCTTTGCCCTTTGAGGAAAATAAACAAATATAACACAACGCACCGGGAGGGCCACGTGAAAAGCCGGGTTTCAGTAGTTTGAAAGTACATCTTCCCTATTATTACAATTACAATTGCATTTATTCCATTACGAAAACTTGCCCATGCAATAAACAGATATTTTTTTTAGCTTTTAAAAATTGAAAAAAAGAAATTCAGCTGAAAAAAATGTAATATTTTTCTTAGTTTTGTTCAAAACATAGATTGTTGGTTCTAACGAGTTCCCCAAATCTATGTTACGGAGCAAAAATAAAGAAAATAGGTATACCCCTTTAAACCCCAGTTTTGCTATATAAAAGTGGGGTTCAAAGGGGCATACATTACACGGGCATGTTTTCGTGATGCGATCAGTATTCGATTATTCATTTATTCGATAATCGAAACACGTTGTTTTCTTCGCATTTTATTACTGTTACTGGGTGAGCGGCAGATTAAGATTAGCAGCTTGTCATTGTCGTTTCCATGGTTCCATCAAGTTTCCACCAGACCGTCGCTCTGCAGTGTTTTGGTCCAGGTCGAGGCCATACATGCTGGGGATAAAATATAAGATATGATTCATGTTGTTCTTACAAGTACCGATTTTAGGGGGATTCTAATCTTATTGTTGACTGCATCAAGTTTTAATGCCCTGCATGGCATGATGGTTAAGCCGCTCAACCCTTGTTATGCAGTGGTTGTTAGTTCTAGACTGGCTCTCTAGTCTCGGATGCAACGTTTGCAGAAGGTATGTTATATCATTACGAAAACCTGCCCATGCAATATATAGCTTTTTTTTAGCTTTAGAAATTAAAAACTTTCTGTAGAAATATTTTGATATTTTTCTTACTTTAAAGTTTGCTCAAAACATAGATTGTGGGTACACGTTAGAACCGCCTCGGTGAGGCGGTTCTAACGAGTGCCCACAATCTATGTTTTGGAACAAAAATAAGAAAAATAGTTATACCCCTGCATACCCCAGTTTTGCTATATAAAAGTAGGGTTAAAGGGGGTATTCATTGCACGGAGATGTTTTCCTGATGTACATAGCTGTTGAGTGGAATGTAAAACACGAACATAGCCACCATCGCAAAGTTTCTTCTATAAGTGGGCTGTTCAAGTAAATTATGAAATTCCTGGATAGCCCGTCATAATATATATTATGATATATAACATAGCTTGAAAATAACATAACTTGAAAATTCCAAAATGAATGAAATTAAAAGAAAAAATAATTTTCAGTGTGTCTTTTATATACTTCCTGTTACTCATGGTTTCGTTATTGTCAACTGGAATAATACTAGTATATATGCATGAATCACCGTCTTCCCTCGCTTCGGCATCATTTGCTAATACACCTAAATGCTTACATTTTGTTTTATTTTAATTGATATTGTTCAGTTTGGGTTTCATATATATTTTCTATATGGCATGTTTTATCTTGTCGGTGTTAATTTTATATGATAAACATTATAGAAACGTACCTCCCAGATCTTCAGCAACAGATAATAGTTTAGTCCAACGTCTACCTGAAATTATCAAAGAAACTGGTAAGGTTTCAGTACGAAAACCGTGATTCCCATGCAATATACAGAGATTTTTATAGATGTAAACAGTTGAAAATTAACGATATTTTCCTGCCTTGGCTAAAACATTTATTGAGGGTATACGTAAGATGAGTACCCACACTCTTTGTTTTGGACCAAAATTATACCCTGCACATCCCACTTAATGAATTTAATGTTCCTATGCCATTAGTCCAAACCATAAACTTTGATTGCATTTGCGATTTTGTCATTTCTGTTGAATTATGTTAGAAACGGTAAAAAGGATAGCATCAATAAATCTAGTTGTTATTATTAGAATTTTCAGTTATCAGTAATAAATAAATAAATAAATAAAATGAAATAAAATAAAAAAAATAAATAAATAAATAAAATAAATAAATTAATAAATTGATAAATTAATTAATTAATTAATAATTAATTAATATTTAAATAAATAGATAAATACATATTAAAATAAATAAATAAATTGCAGCTGCCTACCTTTTTATGCCGTCCATCTGGAGTAGCAATAGATTCTAATCTTCTCTGAAAATAAATGTAGATCAACACTTTATGGTGACTAACAACCATTTGCTGTACCACTGTTTTAAAATACAGTGTATGCCGGTATATTGTTTTAGGGGGAAAACTCAATGTAAATAATTCTGTAATATGTTATGTATGCATTATTAACGAGAGAGAGAGAGAGAGAGAGAGAGAGAGATGTACAATACCTCTGCCTCAGCACGCTGCACCTTCACCAGCCACTGTGCTGGACCTAGCTGACCAACCACAAAATATGCCGCCCGCAGCACATTGGCATCATTTGGTGCGAGTTTTGTCGGGCATCTGTCACAATGATCATCCGGTAGTGGCGGTAGAGGGCCGCCATCGACCACCAGTCCAAACAAAAAGGCAAAACATACAACTGACAACATTTTTGTAGCCCAAGATGCACACTTATATTTTAAATCTTTAAAGCTAGTACATGTAATTGCATAGCGTTGCTGTAACATATCCGTACATTTTATGCCTTTTTAAAATGTATACTGATTTTACATGTCAAAATGTATTACTTTCATATTGCTCAGTGTGCAAATATTACTGAATAAAAGTCACAGCCTTTTCTTAAGGGACGGTTCCTTCGAGAACCGAACATTATGCACTAAAAAGCACAATCAATCCCATCTGTAAACCCTAGTTTTATTCTGTGCGAGTGGAAATCGAAGGGGTCTTACTGTTACCAGTGTGTTAACATCATCATATCAAAATTGAAACCCAGTGGTATTGGTTTCTTAATGAAATTGATACAGCATATGTCATAAGAAGGAATGCAGAACGATACCTAAAATATGCGTTAGTAACGTAGTACACGTACATTTATAATTATACATATATACAACATATGTAACCCTCAGTTTTGGATTTCGGATCCAAAACGTCATATTTCTGAATCTCAGTTACACCAGGAAAAGATGTTCGTGCAATAAGTACCCCCTTAAACCCCACTTTTATATAGAAAAACTGGGGTTTGCAGGGGTATTCGAGGCGGTTCTAACGTGCACCCACAATCTATGTTTTAAGCAAAAATAAGAAAATTTTCATTTTTTACAGAAAATTTTAATTTTTTACAGCTTTAAAAATCTCTGTTTATTGTGTTTTCGTAATAGTATGTTTCAAAATTAAGACACGCTCACGCTATCAATATTTTAAACTTTCCACAAAGAGGTAAAAGTAGACAATGATCTTTAAACGGAGGAATCAGAAAAAAGTCTCACTCCAAAAACTGAGATGGGAAAATCTAAATTGACGATCAGGCACTTTTACTAAGATAACATATCGTAAGCCGAGTGAGCAGCTCTTTTCCAATAGGTGGCCACTCTGTTACCCGAACTTAACTAAAAATATGAAATTGTACAGAAGGTGCAAACAGCACAAAAACTCAACGCCAAAACATAAATCACTTAGAATGATAGTAGTCATTAATTTCCAGTGAATGATATTGACTCGAGGGACCAGTAACTTTCAAGTGTATCTGAAACATCGTTCTAGAAGGTTTGGAGCCTGACAAAAACTCTTAAACCTCATCCATTTATACAATGTTTTAAGAGGGTGACGCGCTTAGCTTCATTAGCAAAGAAAATAAATAAACTAAAAAGGAATAAAACAAGTGTTCGACAAAGACACCTACTGAATTAAACACGCACACGAACGTATAAAACGAAATCTTATTATTGCTCCAAAACATAGATTGTGGGTACTCGTTAGAGCCACCTCAACGAGTACCCCAACAAGTACCCACAATCTATGTTTTGGAGAAAAAATAAGAAGAATAGGTATACCCCTGTTACCCTGTAAACCCCAGTTTTACTATATAAAAGTGGGGTTCAAGGGGGTATACTTTTCACGGACATGTTTTCCTGATGCAAAACATTTTGCTTGGTTACTAGTATTTTACGAATCGGTAAAATTAGACATTTTGGAAAGAATATTTTACTACTTCTGTAGCATTGCTCATGGTAAAAAAATATACAGAAAAATCATTTGAAATCAGTCTTAAAAATAAAACAAAGGTTACTGTAAGACTGAAGCTGATACATGTGTAAACAGTGATAAATAGAAAAAAAAATCTCGCAAGCAATCAGAGATACTTGCTAGCCGCAGAACTTGATGGAGCCGGAGCATTACGTTCAGGTGCTCCATGAACCAGCTCTGCAGGTACATTATATGCCTGCAGCAGTTGAGACAAAATTGGCGATAGATAGATGGTTTTGAGAACATTGCATAAAAAGATGTTTTGCTGCCTTTTTCAAACTGTCTAGTGAAGACGGCGTTTTTATCTTGCCTGGTAAAGCATTCCATAGTTTTGGCGATAAAACCGAAATTGAACCATCATACAGGGTGGTCTTGGATCTAGGTACCTTCAAAGAGCCGTCTGTCTGTAACTGAACGTAGATTACGGTTATGGGTTTCAGATGAGGGTTTAATCAAGTCAGAAATTTACTCGGGAGTAAGATTGTTTAATACTTTATAAGTTCATACTGCTTTACTATAATTGTACCCCGGCTTTTCGAAGAAAAGCGGAGGGACATAGTTTTCGGCTTTCTGTCCCTCCGTCCCCCTATAGGTGTATGTACCTTGTTTGCGCAACTACTCCTACAGTTTTATTCCGATTATTTTGAAGCTTTACAGATGTCTTGACCATGCTTTGAAGATATGCATATGGTTTGGAAATAATTCACAGCTTGATTTTTGACAGTGGGTACCTTGTGAAAGTGGGTACCTTGTGTGCGCAACTCCTACAGTTTTATTCTGATTCTTTTGAAACTTTACAGATGTTTTAACCAGTCTTTGAGGATATGCTGGTGGTTTGGATATATTCCTCAGTTTAATTTTTATTATTTTGTTCCCCAGGTGTTTGAACCATAATCAATGAATGGAAGAATGTACCCCTGATAAAATAGTTCTCGGAACGTACGTGGATAATTGCCTTAAAAGTGAGATGTTAGAGGATATACATGTAGTAATCAATTTGTGCCGTCCATGTTAGATTTTCATCAATAAATACACCCAGTATCTTTTGTTTGTTAACTTGTTTTAATGTATTGTTATCTATTTGAATGTTAAGTTCTGAGGTTTCACGGGTTTTGGGTCTAGTTCTTAGCATCATACATGTAGTTTTATCATACGTTTGGATGCTCTAGAGGGTCTTTAAATTACGCGTTCAAAATAGTTATTGCACCCTGTACAGACAAACAGGCATTTCTAACGACACAACTATCTTTTTCCCCTTGTTAAACGATTAACGACTAGCGCATGTATACTCCTCCTCAAAAAAAATCCGGTCACCCAAAATTGTAAAAATTGTAAATTGGTTTTGCATTATATATACTTTTGATTAAATTTGGTTGATAGGTTTTTACTCTTGCCTACTCTATTCCCAGGAGAATGTAGACTGATTTTTGCTGTGTACGCCCTTTCAACAGCTTATGTCATACAAAGACACGCCATGCTAAAATGTCATCAGAATGGCTAAAGGAGCTCTGGATCGAGCAAATGATCCCTGATTATACAGCGAGTAGCTTTACCACTACATATGGGAGGCTTCTGCGCTGTGGTTGTGTGCCTAGGAGCAAGCATGGGAGAGTCACGGGGCTGGGCTGACTTTCTAGATCCCCACCCACTTGGATCCTTATCACCCTAGAACATCCGAGTTTAATACTGAGCATGCGCAAAAGATTCATACTGCAGTTGACACACCAAATTGTGCTCTACAATTCTTAAATTGAAAAAAAAAAAGAAAAAAAAAGAACGCAATTCCTATTCATTAACCGTGTAGTTGAAACACAACTGGGTGACCTGATTTTTTGAGGAGGAGTATAGTTGTCAGTAACATTGTTTATTGCTTGCATGATAAATATAGACACATATAGCTCGGCAAATAGGTCACTGTATGGGCGTTACCTCATGAATACGTTATTGGGTATGGTCTACCTTTGACTTGGGTAAAAACCAAAGGTGTACAGTTAAAAGATTCAACTCACATGTTTTCCGTTACAAAATAAGAATTAAATATGAGTTTGTCTAATTCACTGGATTGGACAAAATACAGGTAGCTGATTTCTTACGGTAAATATGTGACAGCGGTCCAGGCTGACTGAGTTCGATTTTCCTATAAACCTCCTACTTGAACAGATGGACTAGCCGACCACGCCCAGATATGAATATTAAAGTTGACGCCCATACAGTGACCCATTTGCCGAGCTATCTTGTTAACGTAATTATAGCAAACGTGCATTTCCTTGTTTCTACTTGAAACATATGGATGAATTTAGTGCAATTTCTGCTGGAGGCACAAACGTACACAATGTATGTTACCCAGCAACTGGCAATATTTTCTCAGAATGCACTAGTGTTGATTTTTATACAGGGTCCAAATTTAGTTCGAGAAGTTCTGGCGACCAACTCTGAATGTCAAAAAGCTTACATTACGAAATAAACAGAGATTTTTTGAGCTTTAGAAATTGAAAATTTTCAGCTAAAAAATTTAGATATTTTTCTTATTTTTGCTCAAAACATAGATTGTGGGTACACGTTAGAACCGCCTCACCGAGGCGGTTCTAACGAGTACCCACAATCTATGTTTTGGAGCAAAAATAAGAAAAATAGGTATACCACTGCATACCCCAGCTTTGCTATTTAAAAGTGGGGTTCAAGGGGATATACATTTCACGGACATGTTTTCCTGATGTGAACTTGACTGTCGCTCTATGCGTTTAACTAGATAGAACATACTGGGCACTCGGTATAATGCTGTGAATATTTCGGCACTTAAATAAATGCATTTATACCAATCATAACGCAAAGGACTGGCTATTCAATGCGCACACACCAATCATCTGATGCTGTTGTCTAAAGCAGATATTAAGTAAGAGTTTAAGGTCTATGAATTGTTACAAATGAATTCAAAATTCCAACCCAAATACACGGGAGCGGCAACGAAAGAACAATACATACACACAAGAACACACAAGAAGAGCAAAATGACTGGCTCTTTACCGATGAGGTGGCCATCAATATTCGTCAAACATCTGAGAGTCATCAGGAAAACATGTCCGTGAAATGCATATCCCCGTAAACCCCACTTATATATAGAAAAACTGGGGTTTGCAGGGGTATACCTAATTTTCTTATTTTTGATCCAAAACAAAATTTTTAATATTGTGTATGTTTTGAGCAAAAATGTTAAAAATATCAACATTTTTCAAGTGAAATTTTAAGTTTTTACAGCAGAAAAAAAAATCTCTGTATATTGCATGCGCATGTTTTCGTAATTGTATTGTCCACTATTCCAAGATTAGACTATGTTGCTGTTTGATGTTCACCGCGCTACGAAGAAGCTCTCTGACTAGAATAAATCAAAACATATATACATATGGTCACTATGTAATTATTTGAGCCACCTCGTGGAAAAACCAACAATGTGGTTTCCGACCAGGTCCGACACAAACCGGCTTCTACATGTACAGTCACAGAAAAGAGCTAGAAGCTTGAAATTTCGGATTTAAGAAGAAGAGGAATTGTACTATCCGAGTAGCGAAAACAAAGGCCATGATCAGCTTCGCGGTTACCACGAAGCTGATCTGCGTCTTTGTTTTCGCATATGCAGATTGTTGGTTTTCCCATGGGGCGGCTCATATATACATATGGTCACTATTTAATTATTTATTACATAACAATGGTAGAAGAACACCTGGATACATATTCCAAACTATATACTATAAGAATCTTATATGGGGTTCTGTTCTAGATGGAAGTTTCCAACCCAAGGGATGACCATGCTGAGCGGAACCGAGGCTCCGCCGAGGTTCCGCTCAGCACGGTCATCCCGATGGTTGGAAACTTCCATCCAGAACAGAACACCATATTAGATTCTTTTTCTTGCACAACAACCCCCAAAATCTGGTTTATTTCAAGGTTTTGCATATTTTTTTAGCCTGGGTGAGAACACCTGGGTGAGATGCAATTTTATCACCCAGGCAAAAAGTGTGGCAATTTCTGTCTGGTGTGCAAGAAACACTTGTACGTTAATTATAAGCAAGTTAAGAAAGAAAAATATCTATCCTACAATGTAATTATTCCAATAAAAACAACTGGCAAATGTCTATTGGAACACAAATAAATATCGGAACAAAAATATGAAAAAAAAAAAAAAAAAAAAAAAAAAAAATAACATTTTCCTATATATAAATGAGCCGCCGCGGGGGAAAACCAACAATATGCATAGGCAAAAACAAAGGCGCAGATCAGCTTCGCAGTAACTGCGAAGCTGAACAGCGTCTTTGTTTTCGCTTCATGGATAGTACAATTCCTCTACTTTCTAAATCCAAAATTTCCAGCCTCTGGCCATCTTCTGTGACTGTCCAGCCTGGTTTGTGTCAGACCTGGTCGGAACCCAAATTGTTGGTTTACTCACGCACAGGCTCAAATTTTTTAAGCAGCTTGTTCTATATATTTTTTTAAAACGGAAACAACAAGAAATGAGCCGTATCGTTGGAAAACCAACAATATGGATTCCGAGGCGGCTCAAATACTATTTGGAAAGGACACACGCCTTGCCATTTCACGTCAAATCATGAGGCAGCAATTGAAAACAGCAAAGTAGCACTTTAAAGTTAAGATAAAATGCTAGACATGTTTGCTGCTTCTTAAAAAAAGGCACAAGTAGGCAACGATCAGGAAAAAAAGATTCCCACTCCAAAGACCGAGGTGGGAAAAAAATAAATAAATAATCAGGTACTTATACCATGAAAACATATCGTAAGCCGAATGAGCAGCTATTTTCCAATAGGTGGCCACTTAGTTACCTAAACTGAACTAAAATATGATAACATACATAAGGCGCCAACAGCACAAAAATTTTAAACACCAACACATAAAACAATAAGAACCACCACAGATGTATCGCCTTGGAACGATCAGTAATAAAAAATACTGGCGGGCTGGAATCGATTTTACAGGTACCTAACCTCACCCTCAGCTTCTGCACATTACGAAAACATGCCCATATGATATACAGTAATTTTTTCATGTCAAAAATCGATAATTTTCAGCGGAAATTCTTTGATATTTTTCTTATTTTTGCTCAAAACATAGATTGTGGGTACACGTTAGAACCGCCTCGGCGAGGCGGTTCTAACGAGTACCCACAATCTATGTTTTGGAGCAAAAATAAGAAAAATAGGTATACCCGTGCATACCCCAGTTTTACCATATAAAAGTGGGGTTTGAGGGGGTATACTTTACACGGACATGTTTTCATGATGCAGTGGTTCACAACATTTAGTTAGTGTGTAGATTTTTTAACCACATTATTTTTTCGTACTGAAGCAAAGACTCCATGAAGCTTTTCATTACGAAAACTTGCCCATGCAATATACAGAGAATGTTTCAGTTTTTGCTCAAAACATAGATTGTGGGAACACTGTAAAACCGCCTCGGCGATCTATGTTTTGGAGCAAAAATAAAAAAAAAATAGGTATACCCCTTGCAAACCCCAGTTTTACTATTTAAAAGTGGTATTCAAGGGGGTATACATTTCATGGACATGTTTTCCTGATCAGTTTATTTTTATTGACAGAAGTTTAATCCAATCGTTCGACATGTACAATGTATGAAAGGCAGAACGATGTCATCAGCAATTCGACATGTCTTCATCATAATGCAGATTGCCGTCACGATCGTTGTAAATTACAGCTGCACATGACAGTGGATATCCATTCTGAAACAAAATTATACATAAGAGTGATAACCGTGATAACTGACAATATATACATGTACATAGAAGAAATGTTGGGAAACTCAGAATTAAGAAGTCGGTCGATTAAAAATTATAATTCGGTGGCTAGAATGTTTTGTCAATGTTTCCATATACATGTATGATTTGTTTTCGTTTTTATTAATGAGCCGCGACGCGAGAAAACCGGATTTTTGCCTATGCGAAAACAAAGGCGCAGATCAGCTTCGCGGTAGCTGATCAGCGCCTTTGTTTTCGCTACACGGATAGTACTATTCCTCTTCTACTTAAATCCGAAATTTCAAGCTTCTAGCTCTTTTCTGAGCTTGTACAGGCCGGTTTGTGTCGGACCTGGTCGGAAACCCCGAAGACCGGTTTTCTCACGTCGCGGCTCATTTGTTTGTTTTCCTTCTTCCTTTAATTTATAAGCTATATACGAGCTAAATTAAATACATTTCATCTTGACGTTAATGTTGTTTGTCTGTTTCTTGCCATTAGTATTTTAATTATTGTAAACGTTTACAAAATAACACTGCCTAAGGGGACACAACTAATTGAAATTTTCTTTAACGGAAGTACAAAAACTCATGAAGAACGACATTCCGTAACAGAACGACTAGCTCCGCCTTCCACAACCGATTTCATCATTCCAAAAAAAAGAGCTTTAACAACGGACTTACCTTCCACATATGTAGGTGTAGATAGTATCTCAGTCCTTCCCACGTCATCTAAAATATAGCATAATTATTATACTTTAACCCAGATATGACGAATGGATTTGCCTTTCATTTTCATTCGGGTAGGTCCACTTTCATTTTAGGGACATCAGGAGTGTTTTGAATTTCTAATTTATTTTTCGGTGAAATTCATCCAAGCAAACAGAATAGCCCCAGATGGGTTTTAAATGAGTTATTTTGAGTTTTAGACCCACTAGATGAGATGCGTTGCGGCGTAGGGGGTTGTTTTATTTAAATTTTCGAAAACCATTCATGTGAACTCAGCTGCCCTTTTTAAGTTAACACGCCTATATAATATACAGATTTTTCCTGATTTGTTAAAATTGAAATTGAGCCGTCTCGTGGGAAAACCAACAAACTGCTAAGGCGAAAACAAAGACGCAGATCAGCTTCACGGTAACCGAGAAGCTGATCAGCGCCTTTGTTTTCGCTACTCGGATAGTACAATTCCTCTTCTACTTAAATCCGAAATTTCAAGGTTCTAGCTCTTTTCTGTGCTTGTACAGCCCGGTTTGTGTCGGACATGTTCGGAAACCACATTGTTGGTTTTCCCACGAGGCGGCTTAATTTTTAGTTAAAAAAAAAAATATATATATATATATTTCTTATTTTTGCTCAGAACATAGATTGTGGGCATAAGTTACCCACAATCTATGGTTTGGAGAAAATATAAGAAAAATAGGTACATGTATATCGCTGCATACTAAAATTTTGCTATATAAAAGTGGGATGTTAGAGGGTATTCATTACACGGACATGTTATCACTATGACAGCACAAATAAAGACAAAATGCGAGAAATATTACCTCCATTTCGGCGTTTTTAACATATCGCAGTTGATGTCCTGGCCCAAGCTTCTCCATTACAAACCAAACCCCTCTTCTAACTATCGCACTTTCTTTCTTTTCTCTCGGGCAGTATAATCCGCAGTAGATCGATGGTGGAGGAAACGGTGGAGCGCATTGTATCCCAGCAAGCAAAACAACCGCACATGTACTAAGAAAAATGTTCTTCATGATTGTTGGTCTATGAATATTCACTTTGCTCAAAAGTTTCGCAGAGTACAACGGGTATGTAAGTATGTATCTTCTTCTACTAAAGGTACATTAGCAAATAACCTAGACCTTTCGGTCAAAGTTCCAACTTACAGGTTGAAAGTAGAGCGCTGTGGATATGTTTAAAAGTATCAAATTAAGTAATTGAGACCTAATGATACTGTAAATATGTCACAAACGCGTATCATATATTAACTTACATGTAAGATATTTGGTTGGATGTTTTGGTAATACATCTACAAACTAGTTCAAGTACATGTACAAAATGTGAGCATACTTATTACGTGCATGTTAACCGCGGCCGGCGTTTGGGTTGCACAGTATAGATTGTACCTTGGCTCTGAGAAAGTGTCAGCCAAGTAGAATTTAACAAATGACGGCCTCCTATATTGAGAGGACCCCTGTCGTGAAATATTGGAAATATACGAGGAAAACTTTGCTTTCTTCGTATAAATCGTACAACAGCATTCCCGAAATTCATATGGAACGTAAAGTCGATTATCAGCTGTTGATACTCAGAGTTACTTGTACTGGGATGAATTGCTCCCAGTCGAGGAAGCCTGGTCCGTGTTACAGACCGTTAAGTTTTGATATTGAGTTGGGTCTGTGAAGGATACTATATTACGCGAATTTGCAAAGAACTTTAATAGCTTTGCAAAGAAGTTTTATAGTCTGTCAACGAAATTGTTTGTACATTTCTAACAACATTAGAAGACTTCAAGTGTTAAACTGACCTCCGATGTAACACTGACTTCATCTTTGTTTGAAATATTTGGTCTAGCGGTAATTTTGAGAATCTAATATATCTGCAGTCTCAGCGTAGATATCATTATGAAGCTCGATGACAAGAACAAACGATACGATTTTATATATAGAGGATCTTACATATGAAATTTATTAAACGAGCCTTCGGCGAGTTTAATAAATTTCGTATGAAATGACCTTCGGCGAGTTTAATAAATTTCGTATGAAATGACCACGAGTGTAAGATTCGCTTTATCATATGACTTTTAAATTAGGATTTTATCGACTTCGAAGTGGACATATCTTCAATGAAAATTTACATTGTTGTTACGGACGTCGTCAATGACGTTACGTATTCCCGCAAAAGTATCGTGTGGTCATATGATTTTTATGACATGACGTTATCCACTGAAAAACAGCGACGTCATATGATAAAATCGGCTTATCTGTTTTTGGCGACATTTGGATCCAATTACCTGAATGCAGGGTCAATGTCGAAAGGTGAATTACATGTTATATAGTAAAACGATGTGAAAATGTTTAGGATTTTTCGACCAGATAGCTTTGTCAGAGATAATGGAATGGGATGCGAAATATTTGATTTGGATAATAAAAGGACCTCATCATCATTCTAGATAATATTTTTTATCGCAGGCAATATGCTTATTGGTTTCGTCTCAGATTATACGAGCCTGTGCATGGGAAAACCAACAATTTGCATAAGCGAAAACAAAGCCGCAGATCAGCTTCGCGGTGACCGCGAAGCTGATCAGCGCCTTTGTTTTCGCTACACGGACAGTACAATCTCTCTTCTTCTTAAATCCGAAATTTCAAGCTTCTAGCCTGCTTCTGTGACTGTACAGCCTGGTTTGTGTCGGACCTGGTCGGAACCCAAATTGTTGGTTTTCTCACGCACAGGCTCAATTACAATAGGTCATTGACTGTGAACACGTAAGAAAACTAAGCCTGTACATGAGAAAACCAACAATTTGAGTTTCCGACCAGGTCTGACACAAACCAGGCTGCACAGTCACAGAAGCAGGCTAGAATCTTGAAATTTCGGATTTAAGAAGAAGAGGAAGTGTACAATCCGTGTAGCGAAAACAAAGGCGCTGATCAGCTTCGCGGTCACCGCGAAGCTGATCTGCGTCTTTGTTTTCGCCTATGCAAATTGTTGGTTTTCTCATGCACAGGCTCAACTAGTAATCAAGTTACGAGACGCACTCGAAACAAGTAGCATGCGACCACGAAATCGGGACATCGCAATGTTTTCCAGTACAAGGTTGAAAGTTATATGGGCCTGTGCATTTGGGTTGCGATCAGGTTCGACACAAACCAATCTGTACAGGCACATAAGATGGTTAGAGGCTGGAAATTTTGGATTTAGAAAGTAGATGAACGGTACTATCTATGTCGCGAAAAGAAAGGCGTTGATCAGCTGTGCAGTTACTGCAGATGATCTGCGCCTTTCTTTTCGCCTAAGCATTTTGTTGGGTTTGTCATGCAGTGACTCATATTTAAAATGAGCAAAGTTGGTTTGCCAAAGATCAAATGCTTTAAATTGTTGTATTGTCATCTGATTTATCATATGACGTCGCTGTTTTCCAGTGAATAACGTCATGTCATAAAAATCGTATTAACACTTTTGGTTTAAACATATTCATTTCCAAATTTTATACAGAAACAATACAAAGACATGCAATCAACGACAGGATCAGAACGAAAGCGTGAACGCTTATTTAGTTCTTTTCCTAAGCATTGTAAACAATGAAGGTTGCAATTTGTTTTGGATAGTCTACAATCATTACTGGCAAAGTTTTGAAAATTAAGAAAATAAATATTATGCACGTAGACTCTTTAAGAAAATAACTTCCAAAAATTTACATTATGGATAAATAGCATCAAGATTTATAAGTGAAGTAAATAGACGAGAGAGAGAGAGAGAGAGAGAGAGAGAGAGAGAGAGAGAGAGAGAGAGAGAGAGAGAGAGAAATGACCCCCGGAGCAGCAGCACAGAAGACTGTATGTAATGGGTTGGAACTCTTAACTGAAAATATCCATGGTGAATTTGGTACACACACTATCAAATGCAATCAAATGCACTAATTCATATATGACAAACGCGCTTTTTCAGCTGAATGAACTAGTCTAAAAGCGGTTTGTGTTTTGTATATATTTATGTACGGATTCAAAAATTGATACATTGGTTTCATAACTAAGATTTTCATCTCCCTTGAGTATAATGTTTAAATTGAAGACACTATATTGTAGAATCGAGTTTTGCAACGCCACTCTGTGTTCACGATATAAATGAAATCGGAGAAAGAAATTATCCGCATTTTCAATTGCCCCACATCGACAATCGCATAAAGGGGAGTTCATGATGTTTTTGGCGCAAAGATCGTATTTAAGAGGTACAAGTAGGCAAGGATCAGGAAAAGGCGCAATCAGAAAAAGATTCCCACTCCAAAAACCGAGGTGGGAAAAAACCAAACCAACAATCAGGTACCTATACCATGAAAACACCTCGTAAGCCGAATGAGCAGCTATTTTCCCAATAGGTGGCCACTCAGTTACCTTAACTTAACTAAAATATGAAAACACACATAAGGCGCAAACAGCACAAAAATATTTTAAACGCCAAGACATAAAACAAAAAGAGCCACCACAGAAGTATCGACTTGGAACGATCAGTAACACAAAGTTACTGGCGGGTTTTAAATCGATTTTACATGGCCATAACCTCACCCTCAGCTTCTGCAGTGGTTCATAACATTTAGTTCTTCGGTCCTCGTGATGAATCTCTAACTACTGTCTAAACACCATCTTCCAGAAACTGCATTTTTCAAAATCTCACTTTTCTGAAAGACCTCAAGAAAAATATGAGCATGTCATCATTTTGCATTCCAAAAGTCTTAAAAAGTGCCACAAAAATTTTATAAATATGTTAACAAATAAAAATTTTATGTAAGAAAATATTTTTGAATAGGGCTTTTTCCATTGTAAAATTGCCAACAAGGGAAGTTACTATTTTCCCGGAAAAAATCTAAATTTATTATTTTTCATCATAAATGCCCCAAACCAAAACAAAATTGTTTTGTATGCATAGCTGAGCGCCGAACTCTTAAAATCATTCCACAGATTTGCTTGATTATCAGTTTTAATGTGTTTGGATTACCTCCCTTGCACATGCAAAATGCCTATTCAAAATGATTTTTGGGCATAATTATTTTATTAGAGAACCAATTTTCAAAATTTTTGTGGCACTTTTTAGGACTCATGAGTTGCAAAAAGATGGCATGGTCATATTTTTCTTGTGGTGTTTCAGAAAAGTGAGATTTCGAAAAATGCAGTTTCTGAAAGATGGTGTTCAGACAGTAGTCAACGAATCATCGAGAACAAACAAATAAATCATGATAAACATCCTGATGAATCAAAAACCAGGACTCACAGATTCAGTAAGCTGCCCGACGATGGAGATCCTTGGGCGCCGAATAACTTACTAACTCCGGAGCTAAACAAAAACATCAGTTGGATCCCGGTGGGCCAAGCAACAGACAAGAAGCTCCGGCCCCAACCAACTAAAATGAATAGCTTTAAGTCGGGGCTGCAACCAGTTCGAAGTCGTGTGTGTCAAACTTGCAAGCGTCTACTGCCACTATGATAATATTTTGGTATATTTGCCCTGTCCTGACTAAAATGTCGTCATTAACACTTTTGCGGGAATACGTACAACGTCATTGACGACGTCCGTAATAACAATGTAAATTTTTATTGAAAATATGTCCACTTCGAAGGCGATAAAATCCTATTTTAAGAGTCATATGATAAAACGAATCTTACACTCGTGGTCATTTCATATGAAATTTATTAAACTCGCCAAAGGCTCGTTTAATAAATTTCATATGAAATGACCACTCGTGTAAGATCCTCTATATGTGTGATTTTACTAGATCATATCAACACTTTTGTACTCTCAGAAATGCATGTACATGTAACTGACAAAGTTGACTTTAGAGCGGGTTTTCATTAGTCAGGAATCTTTGCTTGTGTCATAATGATAACGAAAACACACCCATGTAATATATTGAGCCTGTGCATGAGAAAATCAACAATTTGGGGTTCCGACCAGGTCTGACACAAACCAGGCTGTACAGTCACAGAAGCAGGCTAGAAGCTTGTAATTTCGGATTTAAGAAGAAGAGGAAGTGTACTATCCGAGTAGCGAAAACAAAGGCGCTGATCAGCTTCGCGGTTACCGCGAAGCTGATCTGCGTCTTTGTTTTCGCATATGCAAATTGTTGGTTTTCTCATGCACAGGCTCAATAGATTTTTCTTCAGTTGTAAAACTTGAAAATTTTCAGTGGAAACTTTTTGATATTTTTCTTATTTTTGCTCAAAACATAGATTATGAGTACACTAACGAGAACCCACAATCTATATTTTGGAGCAAAAACTAAGAAAAATAGGTGTACCCCTGTATACCCCAGTTTTGCTATATAAATGTAGGGTATAAGGGTGTATCCATTGCATGGACACGTTTGCATGATGGATAGTTTGAAGCGATAGCTTGTTAAAAATATGAAGAAAAAAAAATAATAAAATAAATAAATAAAAAAAAATAATAATAATAAACGTACGTACGCTACATGTAACTATTTTTTGGACATTGCACATTATTGGCCAACGGATGACAGTCACACAATGGCTATTCAAATTGATGATGTTGAAATTGGCGTCGATCTGATTTCAATACCATACATGTATACTTGAGAAAAGCAAAAACTTGGGGTTCCGACTAGTTCTGACACAAACCGGCTTGTACAATCACGGAAGCAGGCTAGAGGGTGGAAATTTTGGATTAAGAAAGTATAGGAATTGATATACGTGTAGCGAAAACAACGGTGCTGATCAGCTGTGTAGCTACTGCACAGCCGAAATGCGCTTTTGGTTTCGCATATGCAGATAGTTGGTTTTCTAGCTCATATATAGTCAAACTTCGTTTCAAAACACAAAGTCGAAATATTGCTTTTATTTCCTCCTAACTTTCATTTGCCGAAAAATTAAGAATTTCAACCAAATTCTCATATAGTAAACAATGGGCATTATTGCATGAATATCCGTGTCACACGATATTAATTATCAGCCGTTTATTAATGAAGAGAAAGCCATGCATTAATATTGCGATTCACGCGCGCACGTGCTGTTAATACATGGCTTTTACTTAAGCTTGTTACCGGGCGCCACGCAAAGCACGTGCTAATAATGAGAAACGAAGTCCGCCCGGAACGAGCATAAAAACGAAAGCTCTTACGCGTATGAAAATGTGATGAGGCTGTAAAATATAGTGTACCCTATTTATTGCGTTTCTGCACCTTATTTCTTTCGTTTCTGCAGAATTTATGCAATAATAGCGATCAAAAATGATTTTGTTTTTCATTAACATTCGCTAGGTCCCTCGGGGAGTGTTGAAACGCCCTCGGTTTTCAACACTCCCCGAGGGACTTAGCGAATGGAAAATCATATTTGATCCCTATATTATCAATCAAAAATTAAAATTTTCTAAAGTTTAAAGTATTTCTTTTTCATTTGGTCTTTCAGTAGCTTTGGAAGTGGAACATTGAAAATCCACGTCGCTTTGTGTTATGACATCTGGTTTCCGTCAGTTCCCTTGTCACCTCGTTGGTGTCTTTGTCAGGAAGATGCTCGTACACCGTCACGTCACAACTGAGTGGCGTATCATGCTGAAATATTTACATTTTATTGCAATCGCCCTATATGAAATAAAAAGTATAAGAGCAGGAAAAACATTAATGAGAAAGGGGTTAGGCCATACCGCGGTTTCGGCTACTTAAGCCTCATCAGCGACTCTATAAATCTGGCAACATGAAGCCAGATACATATCCTGCAATTTTACAAATTTTAACTGGGCTGTCAATACATAAACCTGCAAATCCAAATAGAGCCAAACAAAAATAGTTCACATGAATGTATCTTTAACTGCGCATAAATTTCTCATCTTTCTTGATCTTTCTTTAAAAATACCTTTCTTGTTCTTCACATTGAGTCATGTGATCTAGATGCCACGCCTATTGGCGGGGCGACGTCAAAACCAGCCAGTGACGTTGTTTGTTTACTCATGTTGGCGTGACGTCGGTCGTGTATCGCCATGACGTTGAGCGCAAAAATTAGACGTTTTGCTGCTCCAAAATTTCGTTAAGTCGGATTTAATGTCAAATAACATGAAAATGAGCGATGATATGTGTAATTTAAAATGTAAATATAAGTATTGAAATTCAGATTTTAGCTTTCACTGGATGATGAAAAACATTTAAGAAATAGATCAGCTCTAGCAGTGAATTGTTGAGTAATAATTCACTGTTTGGAGGTCAGTTGTAAAGAAGATCAAATCACGAGCGCGTAGCGCGAGTGATTTATCTTCTTACAACTGACCGACAAACAGTGAATTATTACTCAACAATTCACGCACTTGAGCTGATCTATTTCGATTCTAACACACAATAAACAGAATAAATGTTGCTGAAACCGTCGATATCGTTCAGCTTTCCGCCATTGCATTGCAGATATCCCGCCAAATATTTGACTGTAATGCTGGTATTTACACACACTTATTACGTTTGTTGTGCGCTAAAACGACGTTTCACCGTCTAACGCTGCTTTGTGGGATAGCTGACGTCACAAATGCCGCAAAGTAACGTCACGCTTATTCGCCCAGTGAAATTGTTGCACAATATAACACGTTTTTTTACCATTGGCTATATAGGCGAGGTGTGTTAGAATAGTTGTTTTAATGTCTCCGAGAAGTCCTTCGGGCCTCACAGACATTAAAACAGCCTAATTTTTTTCATCATGCAGTGAAAGCTAATATCTGAATTTCAATTCTTAAATAATGTTTTATGATAATAATATATTGAAATCTCGAAATGTATTCTAAAGTAGTAACAAAATGCAAAATGATTTTAAGTGGTTGGCAAATGGGAGACACTGTCTATACTAACCTCCAATCGGTATGTACAGTAATGGGCTGAGTGTGATTATGAACATTCCTACACTGAGTACTTCATGTCAGAATTGCAACGACTCAATGAAGTTTACTACATACAATGTTACATACATTGCATTACAAGCAAACATTACTATAGACCCAATCGCTTACTATTTCCTTCGGAAATTAATAAAATAATTAATAATGAAACACTTATACTTACCACCTTGACCTTTAACTTCATAATATAGTTTGTTCCAGCCACAATCTGAAATACAACATATAGCTTAGTGTACGTTAAATGAAAAAGAAGTACATTGACTTTTTGTGGTGGTTCTTATTGTTCCCCGCCTTTTCGGCTTTCCGTCCTTCCGTGTGTCCGTCCTTCCATCCCCCTATAGTAGTATATACCTTGTGTGCGCAACCCCTCCTACAGTTTTATTCCGATTTTTTTGAAACTATACAGATGTCTTTGCCATGCTTTGAAGATATGCATATCATTTGGATATAATCCTCAGATTAATTGTTAATTGTTGTCACTTTTTTCGCAATTTGAACTAAGCCATTGTGGGGGCATTTTGACAATGAGAGTGAATCGACAGTGGGTGCCTTGTGTGCGCAACTCCTCCTACAGTTTCATGCCAATTCTTTTAAACCTTTACATGTGTTATGCTCATGGTCTGAAGATATACATATCGTTTGGATATAATCCTCGGATTATTTTTGTCATTTTTCACAGTTTGAACTTACATATAGTCATTTTTCCGGCATTTTAGTGAGAGGATAGAGGGTAGCTTGCGTGCGCAACTCCTCCTGCAATTTAATACCTATACTGTTGAAACTTTACAGACGCTGTGACCATGCTGTGAAGATATGCATGTGGTGGGGATATACTTCTAAGGTTAATTTTTGTCACTTTTTTGCAGTTTGAACATAAGTCATTTTTCGGACATTTTCAAAATGAAATTTTGAACGCAATTTGAGCGCAACTGCTCCTCCACTTTCATACTAAGTCTTTTAAAACTTTACACGTGTTTTTGGATAAGCTTTGGAGATATGCATTTGATTTGGA
The DNA here is from genome assembly GCA_964017185.1 of Rugalucina vietnamica. Classification (NCBI taxonomy): domain Eukaryota; kingdom Metazoa; phylum Mollusca; class Bivalvia; order Lucinida; family Lucinidae; genus Rugalucina; species Rugalucina vietnamica. Next base: position 53,432,062 of record OZ024873.1, read on the forward strand.
TGTAATCCCCAGATTATTTTTGTCATTTTTTTTTTTACAATTTTAACTTAGTCATTTTTCAGGCATCACATGTTTCCCTCGATCCCACACCAGACACCGCAGTGAGACGATCGAATAATTAAGCGCAGTACAGTAGTTAAACCAGTGCTGTCAACCAATCGGCCATGGAGACGGCCTTTAACCTGTTGGGGGCATAGCGTTTCAAAAACACATTTTCTTTTTTCACAATTTGAGCTTAGTCATTTTTGAGCGTTTTAACAGTGAAAGTGAATGGACAGTGGGCACCTTGTGTGAGCAAGTCCTCCTACAGTTTTATCCCGATTGTTTTGAAACTTTACAGACGTCTTAACCATGCTTTTAAGATACGCATGTGGTTTGGATATAATCCTCAGTGTATTTTTCATCACTTTTTCGAAATTTGAACTAAATCGTTTTTCAGGCATTTACACTAAGAAAGTGCATGTGGTTTGGATATATGTTATTCTCAGATTATATTTGGGTTACTAAACAATCAAGACGGGGACATAAATTCTCTGAATTTGCTTGTTGTTTTATGTCTAAGGCTGCGGTCACATAGGAGTAGACTATTCGGGTATACGGTGTACGTTTTTGAGGGCACGCGAATACTTGAAATCAATCATTATGATTTCCTTATGCCGAGTCAGATAGGAGGACACTATTCGAAAAGTTCGTATGGGCGCGTATAGGTGCGTATAGTATAGTATAGTGGGAATCGAACATGTTCGATTTTCGTATAGCGTATAGTGGTTTTCCTGGTCTGAATTTTTTGTTTACACAAGTTATAGAGCGTTTTGCTAGAAAAATAAGTTAAAAACAATTTTTACACAATAAAGTCATATATTTGAATCCTCATGAATATGTAAATCAACGTAAATAACTTAACTTAATAACTTCTCATACTACTCTAATTCGAGTAACGTTTGTTTGTTTGTTTTCTTGTTTCCCAGGTGTTTAGGTGCCTATCTGCACCAAACGTGGTGGGACCTGGGTGTGTCATTGGAGGATTTAATTTTGAAAGGACAATGCCGTCTAGGTCACTGGTCAAATTTCTCGGAGTTCCTTGGTTCGATTTGGATAAAAGTTGGCGAGTGTATGGATTATGTATGAATAACGTCAGAACGGGTACAGTTTAAATAATGACATGCATGTCAGAAAGTTTCGACGGTTTCAATGAGAGTGGATGGCTGAAATAATTCATGAGATTCTGGAATGTTGTGTTAAATTCGACCAACACAGGCCGCATTTCAAAGTGCTGTCGAACCAATAAGCGTCGGATTTTCTTAGGTATTGCCGCCTCTTCCTCCTCCTCGGCTAGTACAAGCAAAGCACAATATTCTTCTTCTGAGGAATCCATATCTTTTCAAAATACCCTATTCGCAACATTTTTCATACTCACGAGAAAAGAGCACACTGAAAGCACATGCTACTTCTATGTGAACCGCCGTGCCCGTATAGCGTATAGCGAATACCGAATAGCGTATAGCGTATACCGTACAGCGTATACCGTATATTTCTATGTGAACGCAGCCTTACTGTCGAATTTTTGTGCTGTTAGCACATTGGGCTGCGTTCACATAGAAATATACGGTATACTGTAATCGCTATTCGGTATTCGATACTAGTAGGTATTCGCTATGTATATACGGGCATGGCGGTTCACATAGTTAACACGTTTTTCAATACGTTCATTTCGCGATTATGAAAAATGTGAAATGCTCAGAAGAAGAAGATTTTGCTTTGTTTTTACTAGCCGAGGAGGAGATCGCCCAGATATATGGATATTAAAGTTACCGCCTATACCGTAACCTATTTGTCAAATAATATATAAATGTAACGTTTCCATATTTGAAAGAATATGACATTTAACCTTTGTTGATTATGTTGATATGATTGTTCTTTGGTTATTTCATTATACATGTATTTCGGGTAAGATGTGTAAACACGACATTATTCTCTTGATAAGTTGCATATATATAAAAGTGCAACATTTATTTGCTTTCCAACATCACATTAACCCATATTTGACGAATGGATTTTCCCATCATTATTATTTGGGTCAGTCCACTTTCATTTTTAGGGGCGTCAAGAGTGATTTTTAATTTTTACTCAGTTTTTCGATGAAAATTCTCTAAGCAAACATAATAGCCCCTGATGGGACGCCGCGTTCTGCGGCGTCACATCTGGTGCTATTCTGTTTGCCTATGTCCCACAAAAGGGACGCCAGGCTTAAATGAGTTAAGTTGCGACATATGGTAGGGCGTTGAATAATATAGTATCGACAACATATCTAAGATATAATTGAGCCACTGCGTGAGAAAACCAACAATTTCGGTTCCGACCTGTTCCGACACAAACCGTCCTGTACAGTCACAGAAGAAGGCAAGAAGCTCGAAATTTCTGATTTAAGAAGAAGAGGGACTGTACTATGCGTGTAGCGAAAACAAAGGCGCTGATCAGCTGAGTGTGCAGATAAAGCACAGTTGATCTGCGCATGCAGATTGTCGGTTCTCTTGCGGCGGCTCAAATTATTATTTGCTACAGCTACTGTAGCATGGTATTGTACAATGGAAAACAGATCAACATGCTTTTAAAATCATATTACTTGTTTTTAAGTCAAATGCTACCTGTGTTTTTGCTTCAAGGATTTTGTCTAATTCATAATCACTCCCCAACTCATGAACGGCAAATGATGCTGCATCCTTCACATCCTGTGGCCATTCGCCATCCTTTGCCAGAACCTCTTCAGGGCAACCAGGACAGCCACCCTCGATATAAACCACCAGAAGAATTGAAACTACAAACGCTAAAAATTCCTTCATTTTTAACATTCAAATCAATAGCATAAATCGAGAAACAATTAATGAGTGTGTTATCTCTTTGTATTCTCTCGGTGGTCTGTTGAAAGCGACATATGTTTAAAGCCTAGAAAATAATATTAGATCATTCAGCTTGAAAAATTGAAAGCCAGTAGGTATATGTATTGAGGGTGTTTTTGACTTTGATCTTAATGGTACTTACTACGTGTGTGTCTACCAAATCTCACGATACATTTTATATACCCTTATATATCTGAATTGCTTTTAGTATTTTAATGAAATTGCCCTTTTATGATTGTGCCTTTGCATTGTCACTTGTACTAACATGTATTTATATCACAGTCATTTAGAATACTTAAGGTGTGAATTCCGCAGGCATTTGGGTTGTTTCCAATTTCTTTTATTTGATTTATCTCTAATCCCTTTTCTGTGATTTTTGGTCACCAGTTTATCATGGCAATTGCCAAAGTTCAGTTAGCCTTGTCCAAGGCTTAGAAATGTTTTGAGCAACATTTATGTTCCATAACGAAAACTTGCCCATGCAATATATAAAGATTTTTTCAGAAGCAAAATTTGAAAATGTCATCGGAAAACGTTTGATAATTTTAACATTTTTGCTCTAAACATTGATTGTGGGTACACGTTTGAACCGCCTCGTTGAAGCGGTTCTAACAAGTATCCACAATGTATGTTTTGGAGCAAAAATAAGAAAAATAGGTATACCCCTGTATACCCCAGTAAGTGGGCATATATTTCACGGACATGTTATCCCGATGAGTTTGAGCAACCTTGTTGCTCGTATGTGTTAAAGCAGGTTTTCTCACATGTTTTACGTATCTATTTTATTATCTCATCAGCGGCATATGCTGATATTCTTTAGGCAAAATACTTTGAAATAAAAGTGCCTGTCTGACATCAAATGACCGTTGGAAACATAACTGTCTATAGTCTATAAATTACTTTGCTCAGTCATACATCATCATACTTACTGGTATTTCGATGGGGCAGAGACCTGTAATTAAGACTTCCATTGTAATTTACCCCAAATCAAGACTCTTCCATTTACTTCACAACTCTTAGTGGACACAAACTCATTCAGCAGAAGAGAGTGCGCTCCCGGTTGCATGCAAGTTCAGCCAAGGAATACGAGGGTCATTCAGGAATTAATGACAATGATTCCATTAAACTTTATTCTTAACACTTGTGTGCTTCTCATATACTAATAACCAAATTTGAAGATGTGTGCTATTCAATGGCTCCCCCAAAAGTTCGCTAACATGCCAGTTCTGTGGTTGCTAGGCAACCAAAGAATACAAGGTAAATGAGCTTGGACGCGACATACTGTAGTTTATAAGAGCTAGTACTTGCCTGGATGGAAGACCAGTATATTCGATATGTTAACAGCATTTCATGAGGATTAAATATGTGGTTGTTGTAAGCATGACTGTCAATGGTATTGATCACAGTAACACTGTACACAGAGTTTCAAAATGAATCAGCACCGTCTCCAGTTCAAATTTAACTGTATCAAATCTAGCTAGTTTTTTTAAAATCTAATACTTGTTCCATAACAGTCTCAGATTTTTGATTTTTTGTTTTTGTTAAGAAGCCATAGGAATACCTTTAAGATGAAACACATCACTAGCTGTTGGAATTTATTAGATTGTTTCATTATTTGGTTTAAAACACACTGTTAGGCTCAGAATGGGTTTATTTGGTCCTGTTCTGCTGTTGCTGTTGCAAATCAGGAAATTGGCATAAATGTTATGGTTGCCCTTGTTGACCTCATCATCACAAATCACTGATAAGACTGTCCAAGCAAGAATTCTACACGTTTTACTTACCCTACCCCCATACAAAATAAGTAAAAACTGACTTTTTCGCGTCCATGTACACTTCAGGAGCCATATTCAAATTAGCATAGCGTCAAATCTAGACATGATAAAAGCACAAAAATTTCAGCACGAATGCATAATATATGTGTCCACATGTAACATATCAAATAAAGCCGAGTTTAATTATACTTTCCGAGATATGGATCCATTGTCATTAATTCTTGAATGACCCCCGTAGGGTGGTAGCTAGCATATAAAGACGGTATTTTCCGCTGTTTGGGGACAGTCCAAAATCAGCAATAAAACTGATTATTCAAACATTTTGGCCATTGTAAAGCAAAACAGCAGCTGATTAAATCACAATATTGAGCAAAATAGTCAAGAATGGTCACGCGACCATATGATAAAGGCGGTCGATAGATATTCATTTAATACAAACCGTAGGCAGCATTTACTGCGGTAGCTCTGCTCACACTTTGGGCCAATCGCTTGCAACGTTATATTTACAGGTCTCTGTCCACTGTTTGAGATACCATGTTTTGAGTTGTCCTTCTCGACTTGTTTCTAAGAATGGATTTTAAATTTTTACATTACGAAATCACGCCCATGGAATATACAGATTTTTCTTTAGTTGTAAAAAATTAGAAATTTTCGCCAGACAAATTTTGATATTCTTCACATTTTTTATCAAAACATAGATTGTGGGTATACGTTAGAACCGCCTCACCATCTATGTTTTGGAGCAGAAATAAGAAAAATCAGTTCACCCCTTTTAACCCCAGTTTTTCTATACAAACGTGGGGTATAAGAGTCGGGTATAAGGGTGTATTCATTGCATGGACATGTTTTCATGAGGTAAAATTCGCTATGACACAAGGAGTTCTCTTTTGTAAATACTGTAACTGTACTGTAACCTTTGACTTCGCGGCAACAAAAGCTATGTTTGCCCAAAGTGTGAGCAGAAGACATGAATAATAAGGCCTCGTTTCCACGGACAATTTTTCTTTGACAAAGTAGGTTTGTCGTAGAAAAATATGCTCGTGTAAATTCAATTCTGTGGCAAAGTTTCATTGTCAAATATCTGTGACAAAGCTGAGCGAGCTAAGTAATATAAGTAAATTTTGTTGTATGTGAACGCAAACTCATTGCCAAAGTTTCTGTAACAAATATTCTTCGTCAAAGAAAAGTTGTCCGTGGAAACTCGGCATTAGGCCTCGTTTCCACGGATAATTTTTCTTTGACAAAGTTGGTTTGTCGCAGATAAATATGCTCGTGTAAATTCAATTCTGTGGCGAAGCGTCAAATATCTGTGGCAAAGGTGAGCGAGCTAAGTAATATAAGTAATCTTTGCTGTACGTGAACGCAAACTCATTGCCAGATTTTCTGTGACAAATAATCTTCGTCAAAGAAAATTTGTCCTTGGAAAACAGGCTTAGGCCGCGTCTCCACGGACAATGTTTCTTTGACGAAGATTCTTTGTCACAGAAACTTTGGCAATGAGATTGTGGTTCACAAACAGCATAGATTACTTATACTACTTAGCTCGCTCAACTTTGTCACAGATATTTCACAAAGAAACTTCGCCACAGAATTGAGTTTACACGAGCTTATTTTCCGCGACAAACCTACTTTGCCAGAGAAAAAGTGTCCGTGGGAATGCGGCCTTACATGTAAGGCAAACTTGTAAATAATTCTAACAATCCATGTTAATCCTGTTGATATCTACATGTTATTTTTCTAAGAAAAAACTCATTTACCGCCTTTGTCATGTAAAGCTTTTCATCATGACATATGGAAATGAGTACATTACGAAAACTTGCCCATGCAATAAACAGAGAATTTTTCAGCTTAAAAAAGTGAAAATTTCATTGGAAAAATTTTGATATTTTTCTTATTTTTGCTCAAAACATAGATTGTGGGTACTCGTTAGAACCGCCTCGCCGAGGCGGTTCTAACGAGTACCCACAATCTATGTTTTGGAGCAAATATAAGAAAAATAGTTAAAGCCCTGCATACCCCAGTTTTACTATATTAAAGTGGGGTTTGAGGGGGTATGCTTTACACGGACATGTTTTTGTGATGATGATTAGTTTGCTACTGAGTCTTTGATTATCATACTGAGACAATGTACGCTGTGGTCCAATTTCTGTACTGGAACTCAATTTTGTCTAGGAAATAAAGATTAGTCCTATGTAATCAAAGGCTATTTTACAGAAGTAAAAGTGTCACATGGACACATATATTGATAAGTTTTGCTGCCTTACGAAAAACTTGGAAATTGGCTGGGTTACAAGAAAAATAACTTGAGGTTGACTATTATCACTTGCATCTTTACCAGACTGAGTCTAATTTATGTTTATACGATTATGTGTACAAAAGCGCACCAGACTGCGCAGCTGCATCGTCCGATAAGCGTACATGTACATGTATAATTTGTTCATTACGTACATAATAGTGAACTTATATTTGTCCCCGTGATGTTGTATTCTTATGTTTTGTACATATGCTTACATCACCAGGGGCTCGTTTCACAAAGCGTTTTAAGACAAATTTTATCCTAAGTTTGAACTTAGGACTAATTTCGGGATAAGATATGTCTCATCCTTAAGGTCATTGTTCTAAACACTGGCATATTTTGGCTGTTTCGAACATGTTCGGCCAGTTTTGACCATCTGATTGGAGAGAAAACAAGAATGTATTTTGCCAAAAGTTTGTCCGACTCTATTATGAATAGTTATTCTTTATTGCCAAACATCACAATTTTAATCATGCAAAGCACCAGTATGGCGTTACAAAGGATATGAAAAGTGACCAAAACAAGCATTTTCGATAAACTTACCACCATGAATAGCTTAGGTAATCCTTTTGCACGCGAATGGCAGATTTTTTCTGCACATCACATTCCGACTGCATTAAACAAGATATTTAACTATCCAAAAACACATTTGTTTTGAGAAAATTAGTTATGGTTAATGTAGAGCAACGTACGCGGAAAATGTAGTATATAATTTTCCTTGTGTACATGTTTTAATATTACACAACAGTTTTGAGAAAGTCCTGAACACGGGGTGCAATATACTCTTCCTCAAAAGTCCTGTCACCCTATTAGTTTTCATTTATTGAATAAATGAAAATGCATTGTGTTCCATTTTTGTCTATTGAAATATACATGCCAAAGTCCAGTATGCCAAATGTCCCTTTCATGCAGTTCACGTTTGTTGCGTATGTGCAGTTTAAACACATTTTTTATAGTTACAAGGGTGCGAATGGGTGGTGATCGGGGGTGGAGGTCAGTCCATGTTAGTTGCATCCTTCGGATACAACTGAAGTCTAGAGCATCCGTGGTGTGGTAAAGCTATCTGCTATGTAATAAGTGTTTGGGAAATCGCTCTAGGGCTTCTCCGGCATATTCATTCCAGATGAAATTTCAAATATGCCCTGTCTCAGTTTGAATTCTTTCGAATTGATGCTTTACATCCCAGTCAACAGCTGTCATGTAGGGACGTTGCCTCCACTTTACGGGAATCTTGCCCAAAATGAAGACGTCCCAGTCAACAGCTAAGGTCATGTTGGGACATTGCCTCCATTTTATGGGACTCTTGCCCAAAATGAAGATGTCATGAGTCTTTGACATCCAACATGTGCTTCAAATATAACCAGACAAAGCCAAAAGGGGTTATAATATATGAGCCTTGATGCGAGAAAACAGGTCTTCGCGGTTTCCTACCAGGTCCGACATAAACGGGTCTGTGCAGTCTCAGAAAATGGTCAAAAGCTTGAAATTTCGGATTTAGGAAGAAGAGAAATTTTACTATCCGAGTGGTGAAACCAAAGGCGCTGATCAGCTTCGCAGTTACTGCGGATCTGATCTGCGCCTTTGTTTTCGCATATGCAAAATGGTTTTGACGATGCGGCTTATATTATAATGTGCGGATGGTTAGACTCGGAACCTCTTTTCCTGGGCAGGCTCAGACCCGAGCGGTTATCCAGTAATCAGATAGCCAGTTAGCATCGTACAGGCTTTCACTGGAGGCATAATCAGCCCATCTTTTTCCTTCTGGGGCCCTAATGGGTAGGGGACCCTGTTTCAGTATGACTTGCGATGTAAGTAGGGCATAAAACACTGACACTACAACAAGAATATGATTCAGTGGTCTAAGTTTCAGATTTTTCTTAAATAGTTGCTATTCGTCTTACTGCTGATATATATTACAAAGTATGTGATTTGGGACTTCACTTCAATGCTACACTGCTAAACTGCTGACAGCCCCACAAGCGTTGGCTCCGCCCCGACATGACTAAAAAAATGTTGACTGGAATGTTAAGCCTCCATACAAACAACCAAATTAACTGCTGGCAGCCTACGGATATTTTTCCCAAATCGTGCTTGCTCATTGTGTAATGGTTAGAGTGTCGTAGGTTAGATCCAGAGCCGCATCATAAATAAGACCGTTTAAATGGTATCAGTGGCTACTTTACTTGGTGCTCAGCATTATAAGGCAAGCACTGGATTCTCTTCTTTCAAAATATAGCATTACTTACATCTCGAAAATATATGAAAATGACTGAAAAAAAAAAATAAAAAAGGTCTGATACTGATCACTGTCTGTATTCACTGGAGGACCATATGGAAGATTGTCAATTGTGCTAAATTTGTTGTCCTCCTAAAATATAAAATTTATTTATTTATTTATTATTATCATTATTTTTATTACAACACTAAAGGTTACCCATACCAACAGCAAAGACAAAATATATATATATATATGAAAAAAAATTGACCACTGAAACTTGTCTATCTTGTACCCCCTTATAGGATAGTCCTTGGACAAAGTCGGTCAAGCAAAAGATTGGTCAACCTGGTACAATATCGACATACATGTACATGTATACATAGCTCTGGGCCTATTGAACTGTTTCCAGAGTGGTATTGATCCAAGGGTTCTTCAGCCTTTCCGGTTAAAATTTAAAATGAGCTAGTTTATCCGCATGACCTTAGCTACTTTATTAAGTGGGACGTAAAAACATTACCAAACAAGCCATTGAAGCAAAATTTAACTGTTTTGCCTAGACATGTTATTTGCAACCTTGGGTCTAATGCATATACAAAATGTAAATACTGACTCATAGGATGGTTGTGTCAAGTCATTATTTTTTTTTCTCACTTTCTTTTGTGTTTTGGCCGTAATGCATTTCACAACTATTATTTAGTCATTGCGAGACAAAGCCACCCCTTTCTGGGTACGTAACCGGTACTTTGTGGAGCTTGAATTTTTTATTATTATTATTATTATTTAATTCAATTTTGCATCCCTTTCAAGCTTTTTTACTCATATCGAGACAAATCAATTAGTAGGTGTGGCGAAAACCGGAGTACCCGGAGAAAACCACCTGACAGACCCGCAAGCAGAACTATGCTTGTCCCACATGGGACTCATGCCCCGTGCGAGGTGCGAACCCACAGAGGTGAGATGATCGAATGATCAAGAGCACTGAAGTCAGCGACCTTAACCATTCGGCCACGGGGGCCGCCCGGAGCTTGAAGTGTCTTGCTCAGGGACACTACATGGCGGAGGCGGGTATCGGACCGAATCATGACCTCTCAGTTGTTAGTCCGGTTCTCTGTTAGCAAACCAGGCTCCCCACGTTTTGCTAGGAGAGCCGCTTTTTCTTTTGTGTTTCTTGGGTGAATAAATTTAGTAATTGTCGTAAAATCAAATTTCCATTACAGTCAAGTACTTGGTTTCGCAAAATGTTCTTGTCAATGATAAATCATTGCCATCAGAAGAATAGAATTTTAATTACTGCTAAACAATACCCGACAAGATGTAGACAAAGTCATATCCTTTACTTTGCAGGAAAGATTTTTATGACCAAATTTTTCGTTTCTTGAAGCCATTACCTCATAGAAGCGACTATTTCAAAAGAAACTGTACATTCTTGCTGATTTTTTAGCCCCGGCAATGTGTCATCCTACGTAAGTTTGAAGTATTGGGTTCTGGTCCAGCCTGTGTTTGCCATTAAATATAATGTACTGTAACAGTGTTTACAATTTTCTATATAATTTTATGAGATCCTTCATGTACGTAATGTACATGGTTGTTTCCATGCATAATCGATGTTTCTTTGCTCTCGGTATGTAACAGTGTGACATCAGATGTCATAAAATTTGACATGCAAAAAGCTACTAAAGATAAAAGATTGGTGTGAGTGAACTCATTCACAGATATTTATTGGATAATGCAATGTTTAGAAAATTGCCAAGAGAACAAAAACTGATTATTTGTTTTGAAGGTACTGGTAATACATGTTTAACCATGTTTTAATAAGGATTTCCGGAGTCGGGAACTTTGCGTAACCGGAAACTCGACTGTACATTGTATTTTAACAATATTTGAAGATCATTTCACCCAAAATCAACTCGGTAATATTGTATACTCTTCAATATTAAACATTAAACACACTCAATGAACATGCATTTTTGTACTTCAGGTTTTTATCATTCACCAAATATCACATTTGTAGCGCGTTGCATTGGCGCAAAGCCATCATATGCTGTTACAGTCTCCTCACATGGCTGATGTATTATTCAATCAAAATGACAACCAAATAGTGCATGGGGCCTAAAGAAATAGATGGGCTGTTTGTGCTTCCAGGCAAAGCTTACACGCTTCTGACTGACCAGCTGATTACTGGTATACCGCTCTGGTTTGAGCCAGCCCAGGAAAAGTGGTTCAAATCAAACCATCCATACATATAAGCCTTTGTGGCTTAGTTGGATGGTTATATTTGAAGCACTTGTTGGATGTCATGACATCCTCACTTTGGGTAAAAGTCCCATAAAATGAAGGCAATGTCCCGACATGACCTTTGCTTTTGATTGGGACGTTAAGCATGAAGTCAAACAAAAACTTCCTTTGCCATGTTTGCCTTCTGTGTTTGTTGATGCATATATATGGTAATGTCTGTGTCATGGTATCCTAGGGTGTGTTTCAAACATTTTGTGACCACAAATAAATTCAAACATGTGCTTGGACATGCTTTAAGGTCAAAATGCGTTGCAATGTGAATGTGACATCTGGATATTGTGTGTCGAGTCTCAAGGAATAGATAAACATAATACGGTATGTTGAGTGCAAATTTCAATTTAAAAACGCTACACACTTTGGCTCTAATTAGATGAAATCCGGGTGTATTTCCCAAAGCGAAGACAAAGATGTCCCATACAAGATCCTTAAGATGTCCTAACTTTAGTCCTAACAATAGGACACAACTTATGATTGAACTTATTTTATAGTAAACTAAAAATGGAGGACGTTTTTATGTGAAGGGAAAACACAACAAAATATTACCAAGACCGGATTCGAACTCGGATCGCCTGGACAGAAGACAACATAGTTTACCACTGAGCCACCGAGTCATACTTTTTATACATCGGTTTAGTATTGATAAAGGCCAACATTTTATTTTAGTTTCTTTGTTGGAGTTAATGCTTAACATGAAAACATGTCCATGCAATGAATACCCCTTATACCCCTCTTTTATATAGTGAAACTGGGATATACAAGGGTAAAACATTTTTCTTTCTTTCTTTTCTTTTTTTTTTTCTTCTAGAAATACAATTTAGAGTTACTGGCAAAACAATAGACCGCTTGAGCAAAGACTTTGATGCATTAGTCATGTATGTGAAGTGTGTTAAATGCCGATTAATCCATCAAAAATGTCTGCAACGTCTTATCTGCGTTCTTTTGTGAGAGTTAATTTGGTTTTAACCATATTATGTCATTTCCTTCGTCTAGCATTTAGTGAGTACAACTCAGGCAATGCAAAAATAATCCTTGCAAATGTCGTTATATGCGTTCGATACTACTGGCCACAAAACGCTTTGTTCCGTGCGACGAGCTTGTCCACATATGATTTTTCTACTCTGTATACAACTTTACCACATAATCTAATTAAAGAAAAACTTCTGGATTTGAAAGAGTGGACCTTCAAAAGGGCATTAAAAAACTATGGTTCACTTTATTTGGCATGTAATGACAGAAAGGCTTTTTTCACATCCTCTGACCAAAGTCGGTATACACTTTGGTCATGTCAGAATGTGTGCGACGCCTTATCCTATCTCCTGGATAATATTTATATTAGATTTGGGACCAAGTTATACAGACAAATTGTTGGAATTCCGATGGGTACAAATTGCGCACCTCTCGTAGCTAATTTATTTTTATACTGCTACGAAAGAGATTTCATGGATTCTCTTAACCATGATAATCAAGCTGATGTTATCGAGGCTTTTAATTCCACTTCTAGGTACCTCGATGACCTTTTGAACATTGACAACCCTTATTTTGAAGGTATGGTCAATCAAATTTATCCATCTGAACTACAGTTGAACAAAGCCAATATCTCGGATACCGAAGCCCCCTTTTTAGATCTACATCTTTCTGTTGCAAATGGATTTGTTTCTTCTAAAATTTATGATAAGCGCGATGACTTTGATTTTGATATAGTAAATTTTCCGTTTTTGGATGGTGACGTTCCTCGTCGTGCTTCTTATGGTGTATACATTTCGCAACTTATTAGGTTTGCTAGAGTCTGCAATCATGACGCTCGAAATAAATCTTTAACGGCCAAACTTCTCCAACAGGGCTATCGGTATCATAAACTTCGAAAAACCGTTTCTAAATTTTATCGTAGACACTATGAATTGATTTCCAAATATAATGTTGGGTTAAAGACACTTTTAAGTGAGGGTCTTTCGGAACCAGAATTTTATGGTGACTTGGTTTACAAATTTAAGAAACTTATAGGAAGTAATGATTTTTCTTTTCAGTTTAGAAAAATCATAACACGTTACAGACGTATAGGTTATAACTTGAATGTTATGCGACAGTCTGCATGCTTAGTTTTTAACCCAATCACGGTTGATAACTATGCTGCCTTCTTTGATTGCACGCCGGTGGGTCGGGCGTCAGACTCTATGATGGCCCCGACTTAAAGCTATTCATTTTAGTTGGTTGGGGCCGGAGCTTCTTGTCTGTTGCTTGGCCCACCGGGGTCCAACTGATGTTTTTCTTTGGCTCCGGAGTTAGTAAGTTATTTGGCACCAAGGGATCTCCATCGTCGGGCAGCTTACTGAATCTGTGAGTCCTGATTTTTGATTCATCAGGATGTTTATCATGATTTATTTGTTTGTTCTTGATGATTCATTTACTAGTTAGAGATTCACCACGAGGACCGAAGAACTAACTAAATGTTATGAACCACCGCAGAAGCTGAGGGTGAGGTTACGGCCGTGTAAAATCGATTTAAACCCGCCAGTAACTTTGTGTTACTGATCGTTCCAAGTCGAATACTTCTGTGGTGGTTCTTTTTGTTTTATGTCTTGGTGTTTAAAGTATTTTTGTGCTGTTGGCGCCTTATGTATGTTTGCAAATTTTAGTTAAGTTTAGGTAACTGAGTGGCCAACTATTGGGAAAATAGCTGCTCATTCGGCTTACGAAGTGTTTTCATGGTATAAGTACCTGATTGTTAGTTTGGTGTTTTCCCACCTTGGTTTTTGGAGTGGGAGTCTTTTTCTGATTGCGCCTTTTCCTGATCTTTGCCTACTTGTACTTTTTTTGATATCTTCACTTCTAGAAGTCATGTGCAATACGGTCGTTCCAAGAACAAAAGACTGGCAGGGGAAGCTTGTATGCGTTATTGCCATATGCACATTAGACATATTTCTATTCACGACGTGTTTGCCTTGTCCACCATGACACTGAGAATGAGATGGGCTGTTTTGATGTGTTTTTAGATCGAGCTGCTTATTGACTAGATCACCTATTGAATAAGAAATTCTTGTAAGTTCAAAGAACACAGTGTCATTGTGATGGAAGTACTATATGTTCATGTGGCGGAAGTGTTTGCGAAAACGACATAACCTCGATTCCTTGTGTTACATGTACTTTGATTCAATAAATGTTCAATTTCTGCATTGACTGCACCTATCTATCAGTCAATAGATTATACGTTATAGGAGAAAACTCGAATTTCTCACCTCAACTTTGGGCAGAATTGCATTGTGCGTCACCCATTCCGTACCTTGTGTTTCTCAGCTGTGAGTGTGAATACACTTTGTAACTCCTTTACATTAGACACGACATTTTTAAATCAGGTTTCAGATGGCGGGAAATAGAAAAATCGTGGATGATTGGCTTCAAGTAATGTTGTTTACGTAACAATTTGTTTCTGTCTGGCTTTGGATTTGTAATGATAGAAAATCACAAAATCATATGGTAGAGTGCCAGGGGTTCAATAGATCAGCTGGCTAACCTGCACTCCGATACACTTCGTAACCTCGCTCCTCTCCCGTGACATGGTATGGAGAGGTCTAACGGAATACCGATGGAAATATTCCGTCTAGGGGTTCAAGTGTGCGAGAATTGATGACAGAATAACCAACCTTCACTTCACCAAGATAAAACGGCCAGTAGCTGACGGTCAAGCTGCATGGCGATTTAAAGGATAGTACATGCATTCTGTATTTTCATGCTTACTGGGACAGAGTGTTGCGTCACATTTCTATTTCATTCTGCATAAACCCACTAAACAACATATTAGGTGAACATCTGTCCCATCTGTCTGCGTGTTTGCTATCTTATGACGTGTGCAAAACATATTGGTGGGTTTTACTTCTGTCTGCTTCTTTATGAGTACGTCTCTCTCTCTCTCTCTCTCTCTCTCTCTCTCTCTCTCTCTCTCTCTCTCTCTCTCTCTGTGTGTGTGTGTGTGTGTGTGTGTGCGTGCGTGCGTGCGTGCGTGCGTTGTACGTTGTCAACAATAAAAGCTTTTGGTCAAAACTTCAAATTCGTCAGTACATATTCTTGGAAAAATAGACTTCGTCCGAATTACTTCCGTCTGACTTTTAGAAGCTAAGCTAATAAATAAAATTGTATTCCCGACTAATGTGTTTATGTATACCTTACCGTTGATCCCATTTTACATCACCTCGTAGACCTACTTTGTGCATCGTGAAAAAATCGGCTTCTAACCTATATAATAATGGTGTCATTTGAGCCGCCTCGTTGGAAAACCAACAATGTGGTTTCCGAACAAGTCTGACACAAACCGGCCTGTACAGTCACAGAAAAGAGCTAGAATCTTGAAATTTCGGATTTAAGTAGAAGAGGATCTGTACTATCGGAGTAGCGAAAACAAAGACGCTGATCAGCTTCGCGGTTACCGCGAAGCTGATCTGCGCCTTTGTTTTCGCATATGCAAATTGTTGGTTTTCCCATGAGGCGGCTCATTTAGTGTATGCTTGTCTTTTTACAAGCAAAACAATGGTCCATCATGATACTGTTGAAGCATTTGCGCAGTTTGCGGAGTATAAAGATGTATGTCTTCACAGGGAAATGGCATCGTGTACATGTAACTTGTTCAGTTGTTTATTGGGGAACAATGTATATTGGCTAAAGCACTAAACGGGATATTGCTTAACTGCCTAACTTCCCTTCCTGTTCTAAATTGCCCCAAAATGTAAACAGGAAACAGATTTGTTTTTTTTTCGCTAATAATACAATATAAGAACTCATTGCCACTGATATTTTTTTATTGGCAGCTAATATTTTTATTTGTGGTTGTTTACCTACATACATATGTATAATGCCATTTTGTATTGTCATGTCATGACAAAGGTCATATTGCTGAGACAAGCCATGTTCTGCTTGCGGGTGTGTCAGGTGGTTTTTCTCGGGGTTCTCCCGTTTTTGCCCCACCTACTGATTGGTCCGTCTCATATGAGCTGAAATAATCTTGAAAGGGACGTAAAACTGAATTAAAAAAAAAAAAAAGGTCATATTCGTTCCTTGTTCCGTTAACGAAACAGTTCAGTCGGGATTCAGTCGGTCACGGGGAAGCGACAATAAACAATACGGCCACTCAGGCTACAGGTATAAACGTTATAGCCCGCGTTATAGAAAGGATGTTCCCTTCAAGTAGAAGTCAATTTTTACTGAATTCATGCCAAGTCAATTTTTACTGAATTCATGCCAAATAATTCTTTTGTTGTCTAATGTATAAAATCAACAGCATGGGACTGTTGGCCTCTATCATGGCCAATTCTATTGTCACTAAAGATAAACAGGCCATTTGGGTAGCAATAAGTGTCATTCAATTGAGCGTAGTCTCGATATTATATATGTTATGTTTAGATCAGCTGGCTAACTGTCACTCCGCTCCACGTCGGTAGCTCGTCCCACTTCCCTGACAGCGTAGCATAGGTTGCATTTAAACCAATGTCGAGCTGATTGCGGATTTTGTAAGTGACTTGCAGCAATGTTTTTCTGCTATTAATTGTATTATTTTGTTGAGTATTTGTACCTGTACCGAAATTGCCTAAAACGTTTAAATTAATGTAGATAAACAAAGAATTTTCGACCTTGAGTCGCTAATTCTTCAGTAGTCTCCCCTAATCTATTTATGGGCATCTTTGAAATTTTCCATAGTAGTGGAGCGGCTTAGTGAGAGATTTTGAGGAAATACTTCAGTTAATGATACAAGCATGAAATTTTCACCATATGTTCTTTACATGACACACATTAAATTCTGATCCCTAGCCACTTGAAATTCCGCCATTTTCAAGATGGCCGCCAAAAAAACAAAATGGCCGACAGTTGTGAAAGGAGTACATGTAGTAAATTGCTCATATCTTAGGTTCTTTTCAACATAGAACAACAATATTAATACCAAAATGAAGCTAAATGATTGCTCTTTCAAGTAGAGTTCCAATATGGAAATTACATTATTTACATATTTATGAATATTAATGAGATCTTACTTTTTTGGCTAAAAATTGAGAGAAAAATATATATCTTATTTTCTGAACGATGTAAAATGTTAAATGAAATGGATCAAATGTGGCTTTAATATTACTAGACCATAAATTATCATAAATTGACAAAAGCTAATTGACATGTTCATGAATATTCATTTTAGAATATCTCAAGACTTTGTATGTCCTTACCTATCAGTTTGATTTAGAAAGATCATAAAGTAAATTGCTCATATCTTTGGTCCTGTTCATAATAGGACAACAATATTGATACCAAAATGAAGCTAAATGATTGTTATTTCAAATAGAATTCAAATATGCAAATTAGCTTATTTTCATATATATGAATATAAATGAGGTTTTTGTTTTGCTAAAAACTTTAAAAAAATCACATCTTATTCACTGAACGATGTAAAATGTTCATGGTGTAGATTGTCTATAAATATCACTTTCATTGCAAAATAAATGTCATTAATATAAGATCTACATGTATGCCATTGTGCTTTCCTTCAAAAAGCGGGAGCTAAGTCTTGAAGAATTTAATTTCTACATTGCAAACAACATCATTCCTTTTTGTCACTATGACCTGTGCATAATTCTGCGCAAGAATAAATTTATCTACAAAAAACCCAAATATTTCCGTTTTATTTTCATCACATCTGATGAAGTTGTTCCATGATTTTGGAGGTCTGCAGTTACCAATTACTTTTCGGTATACACCAGTTACTATTTTCTGCCTGGCCTTATCGTTGAGACTATCTTGGCGATAAATAAAAAAACATACACCGTGGAATGTTTTCTGGCATATGACTCAATATGAGGTACAATCGCCTCCTTGGCCTAATCTTCAAAAGTTTTTGATGCTCCGGGTTAGACTACTGTGACCATGTGTATTTCGAGAAAGCAATTAGCTAAGAACTTGCAAGTATGTTGTCGCCCATTCTGGTATGCTTAAAATGAGCCGTACTGGCAATTATAAATGAATTTTTATTTAACTGATTGGTGTGTTTATCAAATACAAGAGAAGCATTTGGGCACTAACACAAGCTGCTCTACATGGCTGTCGTTGATCAATTGACCGATTCCTGAGGGATGTAATCTGGTGGCCAATGCGAAACTAAGAATAGACGAATGACTAGTGTGTCTGGTCCAGTCTATGTATAAGATCATGAGAAGCAGGGTTAGAGAGGGCAGTGGATACAGTGAGGAGTTTGGTGTCAAAGTAGGTGTTCATTAGTGCTCTGTCCTTAGCCCGCTACTCTTCATTATTGTGCTATAGTCTTTATCCAGGGAGTTCTGCACAGGCTGCCCTTGGGTTCAGCTGTACGCAGATGACTTAAGATATGACACTGTCGAGTCCATGGAAGAACAACCTGTAAGACTTGGAAAGCAGAGATTGAGAGGAAAGTTCTTTACGTGAACATGGGGAAGACAAAGATCCTGGTCTCTGTCCTCAATCTGAACCTTCTGAAAAAAATCTGGAAAGAATCCCTGTGGCGTCTGTCAAACAGGTGTAGGAAGAAATGCCGTCTGTGGTGGATGCTTGTCCTTGACCCACAAGAAATGCAATGGCATCAAAGGCTCCTTGCGTCGTGATCCTGATTTCAGCTGTGCTGGCTGCCTAGGAAAGGCGCGTCCCATAGATGGCTAGTGAAGGAAGTTCTAGTTGATGACGAAAAAGTTGAAGCTGTACCAGAGTTCTGTTATCTGGGAGACATGCTTTCTGCTGGCGGAGGTTGTGAACTAACTGGTTGCAGTCACGAATCGCAAATTGGCTCAAGGCAAGTTCCGCCAACTACTCCCTCACCACACCAATCGCAATCTGCCACGTTTGACCAATTTATGTACTGTCACATGCAGCAGAAACATGGGCAATGACTGGCTACACTTTGTCGCCTTCAGCGCAATGACCGTGCAATGAAGCCAATGATGTGCCGGATCTGTAATTTCAAGGCAAATGATGAAGAAAGGTCAGACTCCCTTCTCTCAAAGCTTGGACTTCAGGATATATATGTAGTGTTTCGCTCCAGCAAGATGAGATGGTATGGACATGTACAGCGCATTAAAGGCTTTATGTCTTTAAGTACGCAATCTAAAAGAAGGTTAGAATGGATACTGCAGATCCGTAGAATCGCTCAGAGTGGAGAGGTCGTCTAAGAGTAAAAATAAAACTGAGATCCTGTAAGAGCAGTGAGTATATTTGTGAGAAAGGTGATGGGCCATACCGCGGTTTTGCCTATTCAAGCCTCTTCAGTGACCCTTTAGATTTGGCAACATAGAGCCAAAGAGAATTGCTGTAATTTTGCAACTTTTAACAGGGTAGTCAATAATAAAGACTTGTTTAATCAAAATGGGGCCAAATACAGTAAACGTTGGTAAGAAAATGAATCTTAACCGATAATAATTTTCTGATTTCTCAAAATACCCTCTCTGATCTCAAACGACCAAAAGGAAAATATAATCTGCACTATGAATGATGTACGGGGAGGTTTTTTAGGGCCGCCACACGACACAGCACCAGCTGCAGTAATAGCAAATAAAAATAAAACTGAGATCCTTTAAGAGCAGTGAGTATATTTGTGAGAAAGGTGATGGGTCATACCGCGGTTTCTGCTATTCAAGCCTCTTCAGTGACCTTTTAGATTTGGTAACATGGGGTCAAAGAGAATTGCTGTAATTTTGCAACTTCTAACAGAAGGAGACTTGTCAAACAAGCCAAACCATCAGATGAGGACAAAGGACTATAGAAAGGATATGATGATAATACGATCAGTTGACAGACTTAGTAGATGCAAGCAAATAATTGATGGGAAATAATTTAATCGTTGGAAGCTCACCACAAACATAAATTGTCAATTTTTAGTTTAAATATATGCATAGGTATGCACTTTAGGGATCAAACATGCATTTTTATATGATTACTACGTTTTGATATTCAGTTAGCCAATGAACACGTGCGAGCTTAGAAAGAAAGTACAATGACATATACCTTGTATTAATGACATTTATTTTACAATAAAAGTGATATTTATAAACAATTTACAGAATGAACTATCTTAACTAAACTGATACAGTCTTGAAGTATTTAAAAATGAATGTTCATGAATATGCTAATTGGCTGTCGTTAATTTGTGATTCTTTATGGTATAGAAATATCAAAGCCACACTTATCAATCTCAGTTAACATTTTACATCATTCAGAGAATGAGATGTGATTTATTGTTTTTCAAGTGTTTGGCAACAAAATGAGACCTTTTAATATTCATAAATATGCAAATGAAGTAATTTGCATATTTGAACTCAATTGGAAAGAACAATCATTACGCTTCATTTTGGTATCAATACTGATGTTCTATGATGAACAGGACCTAAGCTATAAGCAATTAACTGTATGAACTTTTTTAACTAAACAGATAGATAAGGCATACAAAGTCTTAAAATGTTTTAAAATGAATATTCATGAACATGCTAATTAGCTTTTGTTAATTTATGATAATTTATGGTCTAGCAATATCAAATCCATATATATCCATTTCATTTATCATTTTACGTCGTTCAGAAAATAAGATTTTTAGCCAAAAAAGTAAGATCTCATTAATATTCATAAATATGCAAATTAGGTAAATTGCATATTGGCACTTTATTTTATAGAACAATCATTTAGCTTCATTTTGGTATCAATATTGTTGTTCTATGATGAAAAGAACCTAAGATATGAGCAATTTACTACATGCACTCCTTTCACAACTGTCGGCCATTTTGTTTTTGGTGGCCATCTTGAAAATGGCGGAATTTCAAGTGGCTAGGGATCAGAATTTAATGTGTGTCATGTAAAGAACATATGGTGAAAATTTCATGCTTGTATCATCAACTGAAGTATTTTCTCATTAAGCAGCTCCACTATAGAAAAAGAAGTATGTTATGATTCGGCGTACGTTAACAACTAGAATATTTATAAATTATGTCATATATGCAAGATTAGATCTAACATAAGTTAAGATAACACGGTTTTGCAGTTTTGCTGAATTTCCATTTTCGACCAAGGGCTGAATATATCCCATTTCCGTCGGGATGGAGAGATTTAACTTTAAAGAACATATCATCTACATCAGGTGCTAAGTATAAGTTAAAACAATAAAGACAATATTGAAACACCCTTGTAAAAGTACCATCATTGTTTCTAGCGGAATATTAAGGGCTCAGATGTGCTACCGTTATAATTTGAGCCGCGCCATTAGAAAACCCAGACCAGCTGGGCAGTAAATGCACAACTGATACCAGCGCCTTCGTTTTCGCTACTCGGATAACTTACAATTCTTCCTCTACCGCTACCTAAAATTTCAAGAATCTAACTTTCTTCTGAGACTGTACAGGCCGGTTTGGGTCAGACCTCGTCGGAACGTCGGAAACCCCGAAGCCCGGTTTTCTCGTGTCGCGGCTCATTAGGTCTCTTTGGACACAAATGACACCAGACAGAGTTAACACAACGTGGGGCATTTTTCACAAAGTCTGGATAGTGCAGGAAAGTTCATGTCAACTGCAAGATATTAATCGTGTCCGTTTACAGAAACACAAATATTTTGGCGCTTTATACATGTCTTCTAGGAGAAAGACGTAATTCCAATTACCACCTGAGCCGCCTGCATCAGGAAAACATGTCCGTGCAATGAGTACCCCCTCAAAACCCACTTTTATATAGTAAAACTGGGGTTTGTGGGGGTATGTCTAATTTTCTTATCTTTGCTCCAAAACACAGATTGTGGGTACTCGTTAGAACCGCCTCGCCGAGGCAGTTCTTACGTGTACCCACAATCTATGTTTTGAGCAAAAATAAGAAAAATATCAAAAAATTTCCGATGAAATTTTCCATTTTTACAGGTGAAAAAAAATCTCTGTATATTGCATGGGAAAGTTTTCGTAATGATGACGTAATTCCAATTACCACCTGAACCGCCTGTAAAACCGGTTTAAGCACCCCCAGTAATACTGGTACTGATCGCTGACACACTGATTTTATAGTACTGATCGCTCCAAGGCGATGCTTCTGTTGTGGTTCCATTTGTTTTTTGTTTTTGAGTCGAATGTTTGTACTGTTGAAACCCTATGTATGTTTTCATATTTATTTTAAGTTCGGGTAACTGAGTGGCCGCCTATTGCTTTTAAGTAAATGTACCTTATTGTCAATTAGTTTTCCCCATCCTTCGGTTTTTGGAGTCGGTTTTTTGCCGAGGCGGTTCTAACGTGTACCCACAATCTATGTTCTGAGCAAAAATAAAAAAAAATATCAAACATTTTCAGCTAAAATTTTTCAATTTTTAAAGCTCAAAAATCTCTGTATATTGCATGGGCAAGTTTTCGTAATGAACCATTTTAAGGTTTCTATGGCCTACAGCTTTCATCGGATTCTGCATAATAATTAAATGAACCCATACAGATTCCCGACTGTTGCCGAATATGACACATAAACTGCAGTAATAGATTGGAAACGGTTTCGATGTATATTTCAGTAATTTTATATCGTTTTCTAGATCACAGCGTTATTGAAAAGATCAAACATGAAGTAAAAGTGGTATTTGGAGCACGAATTATGTTTGAGCAATGTTACGTCGTCTGATGACATTCGCTTTGTTCTACGTTAACAAAAGATATTTGGTCAGTTCAGTATTTACTTAATTGTGTTTTCCTACGAACAATTAAGACATAAAGTTAAACAAGCACGTAGAGAAGGAGATCCCCATCACACACCATATTATTGTCTACGCGCCAGCGCGTAGACTACTCTAAAGTTTGAGATTGACCTACTTTTAATTAAATTACATGACAACTCGTAAACCTCTCTACAACTGCAACTGCACGTTTGAGTCTAGTGGCTTGACCATCGTGTTAGTAGGATTCCGGGTCGTTTCGCCAAGGACCGTGTAAACACCCAAAACACCCAGGTAAACCTCCCTTTGGTTGATAACATTTGTACCAATGGTGCAGTAGGTATCAAAAATGGGGCAAATTGTTAAATTCGTGGAACTGGTGCATGACTGCATTCTATCTAAGCAACAACGGAATGAAATGAACCGACGGTATTGTGACGCTATATGGTCAGGTATGAAAGCTTTGACCGCACCCCACCTGCCGTTTAGCCAATTACATTCTATCCAAGCCACAACGGAATGAAACAAGTTGGCTTCTTTAAAAAGAAACCAATGAAAAGGTCAGCAGCCGTTTGTTATAAGAGATATTCCCTTTTGCTCAAAATTTCAGTGTTGTTGATTCTCTGGTTCGTCATTTATTTCGATTCTCATACATTTCAGTTTCGTTTCCTATACATGAATGTCGTTTCTTGTAATGAAGCTTGATCAGTGTGTGTATCTGTTGCTCAAGGCAATGACAAAATTTTTTGATGTTATGGAATCAAAGCCGATACTAAAGGGAGCACGATTACAATCAATATGTCGATTTGTAGAACACCATTTTGCAGTGCAGTCAATTTGTGACAGAGTTCTGAATTTTGACCTGCAGTCACACTACCAGAAACAGACCCATAGTGCGATGTGATGGACTAAAAGTCAGCCATAAAGAGTTTCTGTACCCCTCGTCAGGGTATATACGATGTAATCCTAGATGCGCTATGATAAGCAGTCACTACGATCGAGATTGCTTGCTAGATATTTACAGCTATTTGACGGGGAGTGTCAGCAATTGATAAATTAAATTGATTGTGGTGAACTGTCTAGTCCCTATAGACGGGTTCACTAGTTTTTAGTAAGCGCTTTATGTGACAAAACGCGTAATTGAGGGAGAGCAGTCGATCATGGGTACAATTTTCTTCATATTCAAAGTAAACACTGTGGAAAAGGTCCTGAGGGACCTTTTCCAATGAACCGACAGTACTGTGACGGTCGATTGTCAGGTATGAATGCTTTGACCGCGCAGCGTTTTATTTCTGTTCAGTCACATGAACCACGATGAAATGGGGTACGGTCAGATTCTTTGACATTCAAGTTTATATATGCGAAGCGTAGACCAAGCTTTTTGTAAAAGCTTATACTTGTTTTTGTAACTTTTGAGCTCTCGATATTTGTACCCGGATACTCAGCTCACGAGTTTGTGTTGACTATGACCTTTACTTTATATGTCCAAAACTACCAATTCACATACTTTATAGTACACGGTGCTAATTTGTCGGTATGAAATTCCCTTTAAAATAAATTAGTTCTGTGCCAAAAGTGACAAAGGATGTGATAAAATGTATACAAGCGGCGATTCATGGACATATACGACAGTGAACCGAAATCAGATCTTCGTGACAAGATTAAAATCTCCCTAAATGCATAGCCTTCTTTTCTTAACGACATTGTAAATCGCTAGAAAACACCTTTCGCTGGATTTGTCAAGCTTAGAGAATATCAGAACAAAATAATTATTATAGTTTCTCCTAATATCTAAAGAACGGTTGCTCGTCTAATACATCATGATAAGTGTTAGAGAGACATTGTCGACATTAATTCTGAAGTGTTTGAATTCGTCGTCCTGTTTCTTGTATCCACGGTTGTAATTATTGACGGTTGCAATTATTTTGTATTGCATGCAGTATAAGTGTGTGACGGTAAATAATCTAAAACCGTTTACCAGTTAGACCGCTGTTAGAGGTTCTTGTGGCACAGAGGTAAAGCCATTCGCCGTGAAAACCATGGGTCGCAGATTCGATCCCGGGCTTCTCCAGTTTGTCGTATGAGACTTTAAACCGAGGTCTTGTCTTCATATGACCTTAGCTGATGGTTGGACGTTAAACTAAAATCAACCAACCATCTAACTGTGTAAAGTGCGAGTTCACACAAAACTGAGAGCATTTTTAGTGAATCGTGGCTCAAAAATCACTGTCAAAACTTTATATACAGGTCACCTAGATCTAGTTTCTATTCTAAATCGGTATCCTATTTCTGAAATATGATTATACCACGAGCAAATAACGTAATTCATAATTTGGACGTTTTAAGAAACGTGGAACATTTTCAAGGTTTCTTTTGTCTGCATACTGGGGGTGGTGTGGTTAGAAGATTACACCTTATACATTTTTACAACACTGCATTTGCTGATTGGGCCTAAAATAGAGGCAATCGTAGCTGTTGACTGGGACGTGAAACAGAAAATGAAACAAACAAAAGAAAATTCGTTTGGTTGCCCGTGGTGTAGTCAAGATTTGTGGGACCTGATAATTTTATTTTAATTGAGAGGCTGTGCGGTCATCATTTGGGAAGAGCTTTACACTCGAATGGCCTTGTTGTGTTTTATAAAGTACACACATGTGTAGAATCGTTTCATTTTCAGGCAGAATGAATAAATAAATATAGACATAATCTGATAATGGTGACAACATGTGAAAACATTTCTGATTAATGAAGTGGTAATGACACTTTAGACACCACACTGTTTATATCCGGTTTTAGATGGCGGGAAATAAGAAATTCATAGATCACTGGCTTCCAGTAACAATGTTTACGTAACAATTTGTTCCTGTCTAGCTTTGGATTTGTAATGATAGAAAATCACAAATCGTGTGGTAGAGTATGAGGGGTGAAAGTACGAAAACTATGGGTTAGGGTTAGGGGGTAAGGATTAGGGGTTAGGGGTTAGGGTTATGGTTAGAGGTTATGGGCTAGGGGTTAGTGGTTAGGGTTAGGGTTAGGGTTAGGGGTTAGGGTTAGGGGTTATGTTTAGGGTTATGGTTAGGGTTGGGTTACGGTTAGGGTTGGATTAGGGTTAGGGTTATGGTTTTGAGGGCTAGGGTTAGAGTCAGGGGTCAGGGGTTAGGGCTAGGTTAGGCTAGGGTAGGGTTAGGGTTAGGGTTAAGGTTAGGATTAGGGTTAGGGTTAGGGTATATGAGAATTGATTTCGGTAACCATTAGCTGTATTGATTTGTATTTGACCCTTGCTCCTAATTTCAGCTCTACGGAATATCTACGGAATAACTAGTAGATATGAAAGA
This sequence comes from Rugalucina vietnamica, assembly GCA_964017185.1. Taxonomy (NCBI): domain Eukaryota; kingdom Metazoa; phylum Mollusca; class Bivalvia; order Lucinida; family Lucinidae; genus Rugalucina; species Rugalucina vietnamica. The sequence goes on from OZ024873.1 coordinate 53,458,531, forward strand.
TCCAGGGTGTGCCACCTCAGAGTGTGCCACAATACAATACCGTAGCCGATTACAAGTATCCGCGGGAAGAGGGAAGAGCAATCTTCCTCATACATCAGCGAAAATTAATCGATGATAGAACAAGTTGGCTTCTTTAAAAAGAAACCAATGAAAAGGTCAGCAGTCGTTTGTTATTATAAGAGATTCCTTTTGCTCTAGATTTCAGTGTTGTTGATTCTCTGGTTTGTCATTAATTTCGATTCTCATACGTTTCAGTTTCGTTACCTATACATGAATGTCGTTTCTTGTTATGAACGCTTGACCAGTGTGTGTATCTGTCACTCAAGGCATTGACCAAAATTTCTGATGTTATGGAATCAAAGCCAATACTAAAGGGAACACGATTACAATCAATATGTCGATGTGTAGAAAACCATTTTGCAGTGCAGTCAATTTGTGACAGAGTTCTGAATTTTGACCTGCAGCCACACTACCAGAAACAGACCCATGGGACCGATGTGATGGACTAAAAGTCAGCCATATAGAGTTCCTATAGTTTCTGTACCCCTCGTCAGGGTATCTACGATCTAAACCTAGATGCGCTATGGTAAGCAGTCACCACGATCGAGACTGCTTGCTAGATTTTACCGCTTTTTGACGGGGAGTGTCAACAATGGATAAATTTAATTGATTGCGGTTAACTGTCTAGTCAGTATAGACGGGTTCACTAGTTTTTATTAAGCGCTTTGTGTGACAAAACGCGTAATTGAGAGAGAGCAGTCGATCATGGGTAAAATTTTCTTCATATTCAAAGTAAACACTGTGGAAAAGGTCCTGAGGGACCTTTTCCAATAACCTGCCTTCTATTCTTTTCAACGACCGTGTTAAAACGGTCCGGCAGTAGCAAGTTACCTGGTTATGTATGCATATATAGTACATGTATTTTAGTACATGTATTCTGTATTATTTTGCTTTCTGGGACTGGGTGTTGTGTCCTATCTCTATTCAGCATATACGCACAAAACAACATATTTTTATAATATGTAAACTTCTGTCCATGTGTTTGCTGTCATTTGACTTGAACAAAGCATATTGTGGTTTTTACTTACCGTCGCCTCTGTCTGCTACTTTTTGTGTGTTTGTGTGTGTTGTCGACAATATGAACACGTATTTGGGCAAATTAATGTCATTTCGTCATTACATATTCTTGGACAAATAGACGTTGTCCGAGTTTCTTCCGTCTGACTTTAGAAGCTAAGCTAATAAACAAAAATGGAATTATCGGGTAATGTGTTTATACCTTATCGATGTCACCATTTACATTTCTTCGTGGACCGAATTTGTGTATCATGAAAACAACGCCCTGTAGCTCGTTTCACGAAGCTCTCTTAGGACATTTCTTATCTTATGATCGAGACTACTCTTAGGAGTGACTTGTGATCTATCTTAACGGTAATACTTGTCTTATGTTTGAGGTTGTGACTTGCTCATAAGAATAATCTCAATTCAAGGTCAAACACAACAAATAAAGTTTCAAGTATGTTAAATAATAGAATTGATTTAGTATTGGTGATGGCTCAGTGGATTTATGCAAGTAATTCAATTAGTATTTTTGCCATACTATGAGCCAGGCGATCCGAGATCGAATCCATTTTTCTGTCTTTTTTCTTTTTTTTTTCTTTCTATTTCAATATAAATACATGCACTTAGATCTACCATCTGTTTCATTGTAATGCTATAGGCTCACTTAGATCTACCAACTGTTTCATTGTAATGCTATAGGCTATTTCGTCTGCAAATCGAAACCAAATCTCTTTAACACGAGTGTTTCCCTTATACACTGTATGATAAACCTGATGCATCGGGCGGCCGATCTGTTTATCATTTGGGGAAATATAGTCAATTTGCCATATTGAACTTAGGTCTAGATATACTAGCAATTATGTATACAGTTCATGATGTTTGCAGTTAAAATAAAAAATGGACCCATTGGGGCCCTGAGAAATAATAGATGGGCTGCTTGTACCGCTCCAAGCAAAGCTTATACGCTACTGACTGGCTATCTGATTAGTACGAAAACACGCCCATGCAATATACAGGGATTTTTAAGTTGTAAAAATTGAAAAATTTCAGTAGAAAATCTGTGATATTTTTCTTTTTTTCTTTTCTTTTTTTTTTTTGCTCAAAACATAGATTGTGGGTACACGTTAGAACCGCCTCGGCGAGGCGGTTCTAACGAGTACCCACAATCTATGTTTTGGAGCAAAAATAAGAAAAATAGGTATACCCCTGCAAACCCCAGTTTTGCTATATAAAAGTGGGGTACAAGGGGGTAAACATTACACGGACATGTTTTCCTGATGAACCCTTCAGGTCTGAGCCTGCCTAGAAACCGTGGTTAGGTAAAACCATCCATGCACATAAGCCTTACTTTGGTAATTTATACTGAGCCAAACACAACGCATCATGATTATGGCATGTTTTCGCTTTTCAATGAAATGTAATACAGTCTACCATATATATGCTGGTCAGCAATCGCGTATGATTTAATAAGGTACAATTTGGCTTTCAAAGTATGGACCATTGAGCTCGAATAATATTGGCCAAAGCGGTTATTTTGGTGGCATGCGACTCCAGAGATTCTGGAAGTCAGTCTTCCTTTTGGATCGTGAAAAATGATTAATTTCTTGAGACGCATAATACAGAATGTTACAACCAGATGTTGTTAGATGTGTCAATCGCACGGCAATCTAATCCAGTGGAAATAAAGTTTATTTGTATAACATAACAAATAAATCGTTGTTGCGATATAGGTTTGACTGAGTATAGTTGAAGCACGTTTTGGATGCCATGGCATCCTGATTTTGTATGAACGCCTCATGAATAGGAGGCAACGTCTCGGCTTGAACATAGCTGTTGAATGGGGCGTTAAGCATTAACTCAAACAAACAAACTAAAATAAAATGTTGGCCTTTATCAATACTGAACCAATGTAAAAACAATATGACTCGGTGGCTCAGTGGTAAGCTATGTTGTCTTCTGTCCAGGCGATCCGAGTTCGAATCCCGTCTTGGTAATATTTTGTTGTGTTTCCCTTCACATAAAAACGTCCGCCATTTTTCGATTACTATAAAATAAGTTCAATCATAAGTTGTGTTCTATTGTTAGGATAAAGTTAGGACATCTTTAAGGATGAGACATATCTTAACCGAAATTAGTCCTAAGTTCAAACTTAGGATAAAATTTGTCTTTAAACGCTTTGTGAAACGAGCCCCAGAAAATATACAACAACTCTGCAATTATTGTTAGTTTGGTGAACATATGTAAGAACTGGTATGCGAATCTGGGAGTCCAGTCCAACTAAATGAAAACAGTTATAATGTAATTGTTCTATGTTATATAATAATAGTACCATTTAACAAAGCAACGGTGTATACTGGCGAAGCATTTGCGCAGTTTGCCGTGTATGAAAACGTATATTTCTGCAGAGATACGACATCGTGTAAATTGTTCAGTTGTCCACTTTAATGTATACTTGCTAACAACAATATACGAGAGATGTCTTCATTTCCTGTTCTAAATTGCCAACAAACGTAAACAGGAAACAAATTTGTTTTTCCGCAAAGCAATGTCCAAATGAGCTTAAAGCTAATTAACAATATGGTATAAGTTTCCATTGTCACTGATTGAAAATCAACAAGACAAAACAAGCAATTATGTTTTCTAAATATGTCCAATAAAAATGTACCACCTAGAAAAGTGTAAAAAAAATCGTTTTTGACTAAACATTTCAATTTTTTGATTATATAGTTCAGTACTGTGATAACCTATATAAATAATGGCACGTTCACAAATTTCTCTGATAAGTGATGCCATGAGAATAAGACAACCAAGACGTTAACCGTCAAAAAGACACATGATTTGCACATGATTCCCTATACTGACCAACAAAGGTCTAGTTTTATTGATACAGTCCCTTTCACTCGAGTTTGCCGTTTGAGCATTTAGGTCAATCAAATTTGTTCACTCGAGTTTGCCGTTTGCTTGTAGATCAGGTAACTTTTTATTCTATTTTAGAACTGAAACAGTGTCCCAGGTGCCAGGTGTTCTTAAAATCTATTCAGCATTTATCTTTATGTAATGGTGTCACCTCTTATGATAAAAACATTGTAATTGCTTGGTTACTTGGTTAAAGCACATTTTTATTTCAAAATTCTTTGCACAACATATACAATGCATATTGAGAACGCACATTTGTAACAGGATAGAGACAAAAGCAGAATTTTATCAATTTAAGCAGTTACCTGATCGGTATCTACATGGCAAAAATTCCACATAGGAAGTTGAAAATTTCACTCGAGTTTGCCGTTTTTAAAGGTCATTTAGTTTGAATCTGTCACTCAAATCAGCAGATCAATCAATCCAGATGTCTTTGAAGACAACATGAAAAGAAACTCAGATCTTCGGAACACATGGTCTTCTTGTGTGATGCAAATGCTCAAACGGCAAACTCGAGTGAAAGGGGCTGTATCACTTCTATAAGAAGTAGTATGCATTACTATAATATGCATTTTATTATCCCGTCAGCGCTTCCAAGTCCCATACCAATGCGGAAATATAAAATGAGCCAGTGCGCGAGAAAACCAACAATGTGGGGTTCCGACCAGGCCCAACACAAACCTGCCTGTACAGTCGCAAAAGAAGGCTAGATGCTTGAAATTTCGGATTTCAGAAGAAGAGGGATTGCACTATCTGTGTAGCGAAAACAAAGGCGCTGATCAGCTGTGCAGTTACTGCACAGCTGATCTGCGTGTTTGTTTTCGCCTATGCAAATTGTTGTTTTCTCGTTTGGCGGCTCAAGTATCTTTTATTATCAGAGGACATTCGACATTAGACCGCAATTTGATTTCCGTGGGAAAACATTGCAATCTTTTGTCCTTATTAATGCCATTGTAAATCTACGGAAACAGCCTGTCTTAGAGTAATAAAGATTTGAATATTTGAGAGAAATGGGCACAGGCAGAATAGGGATAAAACAGAGAATTTGGTTAATACGCTGCGGAATAGTACAGCTTTTTGTATGTCTTCCTTCTTTAACCCATATTTGACGAATGAGTTTTCCCATCGTTATCATTTGGGAGAGTCCACTTTAATTTTAATGGCTTCAGGTAGGATTTTCAAATCGTATTCCATGTTTCGTTTAAATTCTTCTAATCAGATAGAATAGCCCCAGATGGGACGCCGCGTTCTGCAAAAAGTCCCGATAAAAAGACGTCAGGCTAATATGAGTTAATTGTACGCCAGCGGGTCCGGTGTCAGACTCTATGAGGCCCGACTTAAAGCTATTAATTTGATCGGGGTCGGAGGTGCTTGTCTGTTGCTTGGTCGACAGGGGTTCAACTCTTTTTTCCCCAGATTTTCAGTGATTCAGTGATGTTGTATGGCGCCCAGGTATCTCCATCGCCGCAGCTTTCGGTATCTTTGCTTCATCATGGTGTTTATTATGATTTATTTGTTTGTCCTTGATGATTTATTGACTAGTTAGAGATTCACCACGGGGACCGAACAACTAACTAAATGTTGTGTATCACTGCAGAAGCTGAGGGTCAGGTTATGGCCATATCACCGCCAGTAATTTTATATTACTGATCGTTCCAATGAGATACTTCTGTTGTGCTTCTAATTGTGTTGAAGTTGGCGCTGTTTGCACCTTACATGTATGTACGTTTTCGCACATTTAGTTGAGGCAAGTAACCGTTAAAACTGTTAAAATGTCATTTGAAAGGAAAAATCGTGAAGGAAATGGGCAAATGTCTGAGATTTATAAGTCTGAAAATAATTCGACCCCAGGGGTTGATCTGTACCCACCCCAGGGCAATAGACATGTATGTTAGCATATTCTTTTAATATCTTCTCTGAAACTGCTTGGCCAATAAAAGCCAAATTTTATATGAAGCATCTATAGGAAGGGGAAACCAATGTGTACATAGATAATCACATTGATCAAGATGGCCGCCATGCTCATATATGGTAAAACCCCTTCCAAATCTTCTCCGGAACCGGTTGACTGAGGCCAACAAAACTTGGCATGTGACATTGGGGACTAGAGTACTACGATGTGTACATAAATTATGACCCTGCGATGACCTTGACCTGTATCGGGAGCATGCTGATCGACGAAATGCTGCATAAAGACAAGTTATGTAAGTTTAATGATACGAAATCTAACTAATATAGTTATATGTTGACAAAGTAAAACCAATTTTTAACTTGTGACTCCGTTTCGACGCCCAGTCATCAATCTTTCATGAAAGGATATCAAGATTACAATATTAATTCTAGAAAACGTAAATTGCGTTGGCCATCTTGCGAACTTGATTTATACATAAAACACGCCTTTATTCATGCGGCTTAAACATATTGCAACAATGCCTGTACTGAGGCGATAAATCGCTTGGGACACGTAATCCAGATTTATGTTTTACTAAGACTGTGTCTCATCCAAACATATTTATAATTTATTGCAGTACAACAGACAACACGGCTCATTATTTTCCTGGGCGAGACGAGTACTACAGGAGGTTGTTTTTGTGGGTTTGTTGTCCCGGGAGCACCCGAAGGCTCAACCGGGAGGTTGATATTTTATTGTTGTTTTTGGAGAAGCCCGGGATCGAACCTGCGACCCTTGGTTTACAAGGCGTGTGACTTAACCACCGTATTAAGGAGGCTTTTTCTGAATCTATAATTGTTGGTTTTATCTTCAACATCTACAGTTTAAATTCTGTAACCAATATGCTGTAATCAATGATCTCTGTAATTGAAATTTCAAGTACTCCATCTGCAATAGACTGTCCATGTATTTGATATTTACACGTGAATGTAAATGTGTATCAATACTTTAATGCCACGATTGGTTAAGAGGAGGGAGTTGATACTATCGTCACGCTGGTTTTGGCTCGAATGACCAGGGTGCCCCCTTATTTCGCTTTTATATCTTTACATCACGTGCATAAAGAGAAAACCACATACCTCGTACACATAACCAGTTCTTATTAGGTTTGCTAGAGTCTGCAATCATGTTACAGACTTCAACGCTCGAAATAAATGTTTAACGGCAAAACTTCTCCAACAGGGCTATCGGTATCATAAACTTCGAAAAACCTTTTCTAAATTTTATCGTAGACACTATGAATTGATTTCCAAATATAATGTTGGGTTAAAGACTCCTATCGGAACCTGAATTTTATGGTGACTTGGTTTACAAATTCAAGAAACTTAAAGGAATTAACGATTTTTCTTTTCAGTTCAGAAAAATCATAACACGTTACAGACATATAGTTTATAACTTGAATGTTATGCGACAGTCTGCATGCTTAGTTTTTAACCCATTATGGTTGATATTTATGCTGCCTTCTTTAATTGCATGCCGGTGGGTCGGGCGTCAGACTCTATTATGGCCCCGACTTTAAGCTATTCATTTTAGTTAGTTGGGGCCGGATCTTCTTGTCTGTTGCTTGGCCCACCGGGGTCCAACTGGTATTTTTCTTTTGCTCCGGAGTTAGTAGGTTATTCGGCGCCCAGGGATCTCCATCGTCGGGCAGCATACTCAATCTGTGAGTCCTGGGTTTTGATTCATCAGGATGTTTATCATGATTTATTTGTTTGTTCTTGATGATTCGTTGACTAGTTAGAGATTCACCACAAGGACCAAATAGCTAACTAAATGTTATGAACCACTGCAGAAGCTGAGGGTGAGGTTAGGTACCTGTAAAACCGGTTTAAGCCCGCCAGTAACTTTGTGCTACTGATCGTTCCAAGTCGATACTTCTGTAGTGGTTCTTTTTGTTTTATGTCTTGGTGTTTAAAATTTTTTGTGCTGTTGGCGCCTTATGTATGTTTTCATATTTTTAGTTAAGGTAACTGAGTGGCCACCTATTGGGAAAATAGCTGCTCATTCGGCTTACGATATGTTTCATGGTATAAAGTACCAGGGCCCAGTAACTCGAAGGCATCGTAAGTTCCTCAACTTACGACTAACTTAAGATGACCACCTTAAAATTTACGCCATTGCTATTCCAGTTACACTAAGCTGTCGGAACTTTTTTCACATGAAAGGTGCCACTTTGTAAAATACGATGTCGTTAAAGTTACGATGCTGTTAAGTTGTCACCGTTACTTAAGGTCCTTTTCAGTTTTTCACCATAATCCCTAAGATATACTTAAGTTGTTCGTAGTTGATCTTAAGCTTAAGATGGCTTTGAGCTACCAACCCCTGATTGTTATTTTGGTTTTTTCCCACCTCGGTTTTTGGAGTGGGAATCTTTTTCTGATTGCGCCTTTTCCTGATCTTTGCCTACTTGTACCTTCTCACATGAATATTACTAACGTCATAGTATACTTGGACAAAAATATTGCAACCAAAAATAAAGTCCATTCTTATAAAAGAAACCTGAAGCCAAGCATAAAATGAACACAACAAAATCAAGTTTGTCAAACAGACAGACAACATGGAACATTTTAAGGTTTCTGTGGCCTGTAGCTGTCATCGGATTCTGCATAACAATTAAATCAACCCATATATACTACCGACTGTTGCCGATTTCGAAATACAAACTGCATCTGGAGATTGGAATTGGTTTCGCTGCAATATAAAATTAACGTTCGAGTAAGTCATATACTCTTAGATAAAGGTGATCAAACATTGAAGCTGACTAGAACGTTAGTATAAGCAAGTCGTCTGATTAAATTTGCTCTATAGTGAAATCCTGTACTGTGAAGCCAGATGTGGACGTAGAGGTGACAACGAATTAACTTTACTATACCCTTCGCCAAAAGTTTAGCATATTTATTTGTCGAAAAAGAGGCAAACATATCTGGTAAGAATTATTCTTAGTGGTTAAAATGTCGACACAATCGCCCCTATTCGATGTCATGGTTCCAACGATATGTATATTAAAGTCATTAAGTATTGTATATCCCGCAATGTAGCACCAAGCGTCGATGCGTGAAGTTATCAAAACAGTTCGTAGTACTCCCGACTTTAACCTCGTCACAGCAAACCCAGTCACATACTTTATAGTGCACGGCGCTCATTTGTCGGAATTCCGTTAGCACTAAATAAGTTGGATCATTTTTGCAATAAGATGTGACCAATGGCGAGATGTGACAAATAGCGTGATAAAATGTGTATAAGTGTTTCTCCATGGACATACATGACAGTAAACAGAAATCAGTTCTTTGTGACAAGATTAAAATCCCCCATTGTGCCATTGAAACAACGACATTGTAAATCGCTTGAAACCAACTTTCTTTGGATTTGTAAAGATTATTAACATCAAATCGTATTAACTTGAATCCTTGTATCTAAAGAATGGGATACATGCATGGTTGCTCTTGTCCTGTGTCACGAAAGGGTAATCGTTTTAAGGACGTTGCTTACATTTTAGTTTTGCTGAAATGTTTGCATTCATCGCATTGGTACTTGTATACACCGTTACAATTATTCATAAAAATATGCATGCAGTATGAGACTGTTGCACAGTGGTTAAGTTACTCGCATTGTTCACCACCGGCCGCAGATACGTTTCTGGGCTTCTCCATTCTGACACTTTAAGCAGGGGTCACATCTCCACATAGCCTTAGCTGTTGGTGTGTCGTTTATCACAAATCAACCAACAAACTAGTTGTGAAAAGTGAGAATTCACAGTAAGGACATCTGTAATTTAGTTATTAAAACGCAATAATCACTGTCAAAACTTGATATCCAGGTCACCTAGATCTAGTTTCTATTCTAACTCGGTATCCTGTTTCTGAAATATGATTATACCATGAGCAAATATGTAATTCATATGGACATTTTAAGTAACATGGAGCACTTGCAAGGTTTCGTTGGTCTGTAATTGATATTTGGATTCATGCGGTTATAGATTAACGACATGAGCCTGTGCGTGAGAAAACCAGCAATTTGGGTTCCGACCAGGTCCGAAACATACAAGGTTGTTCAGTCACAGAAGCAGGCTAGAAGCTTGAAATTTTGAATTTAAGAAGAAGGATTGTACTATCCGTTGAGCGAAATCAAAGGCGCTGATCAGCTGTGCAGTTACTGTACAGCTGATCTGCGTCTTTGTTTTCGAATATGCAAATTGTTTGTTGTTGTTTTTTTTTCATGCGAAGGCCCATATAACATCTTTACATTTGCCGATTGAGCACAGTACCTTGCAGCGGAATATTCTAAATGGATATCATTGACCTTTTTCCCAAATAACTATTGTAGCTAAATAAAGGAGTAAACGTAAGCAATTATCAGGAAATATATATATAGCTCAATCAGAAAGAAATTCCCACTCCAACAACCAAGATGGGAAGCAAATAAATTGACGAACAGGTACTATCACAGAGAGAACATATCATAAGCCATGTGAGCTGCTATACCCCTATAGGTCGCCACTCAGTTACACGGACTTGACTCAAAAGCCGGATTATCAAGGGTACGGCTGTCGCTCTTCGTTCACCTTGTGACTAACATTAGCCTCTGGGTTCTCGGTGCATGCTTTTGGCAGGACAGATCAGGAAACTATCATACCCACCTGTCGCTCATCGGGTAATTACTACTTAAACTCTTTACGTTTAACTTTTAATTTAAAGCATATCTAAATTGATATTGGGATTGATGCGGTTATAAGATTAACCATATGAGCCTGTGCGTGAGAAAACCAACAATTTGGGTTCCGACCAGGTCCGACACAAACAAGGTTGTACAGTCACAGAACTAGGCTAGACGCTTGAAATTTTGAATTTAAAAAGAAGAAGGAATGTACTATCCGTTGAGCTAAATCAAAGGCGCTGATCAGCTGTGCAATTACTGTACGGCTGATCAGCGTCTTTGTTTTCGAATGTGCAAATTGTTTGTTTTTTCATGCGAAGGCTCATATAACATCTCTACATTTGCCGATTGAGCACAGCACCTTGCAGCGGAATATTCTAAATGGATATCATTGACTTTTTTCCCAGATAACTATTGTAGCTAAATAAAGGAGTAAACGTAAGCAATTATCAGGAAATATATAGCTCAATCAGAAAGAAATTCCCACTCCAACAACCAAGGTGGGAAGAAAATAAATTAACGAACAGGTACTATCACAGAGAGAACATATCGTAAGCTATGTGAGCAGCTATACCCCTATAGGTCGCCACTCAGTTACACGGACTTGACTCAAAGCCAGATTATCAAGGGAACGGCTGTCGCTCTTCGTTCACTTTTTGACTAAAATTAGCCTCCGGGCTCTCGGTGCATGCTTTTGGCAGGACAGATCAGGAAACTATCATACCCGCCTGTCGCTCAGCGGGTAATTACTACTTAAACTCATTACGTTTAACTTTTATTAAAACATATCGAAAATAATTGAGAACTCTTACTGCATCTAAGCCGTGAATTAAAAAATTATTGCAAAGTAAAGCTTAAAATGAACACTGGATATAACAAAGCAAGTTCCAAGATCTATTAGTAATACATGTAGCAATATCGGCTTTGTGAACGGTATTGTGCTATGATTAACAAAAATAAGAATAAAAGACACGAGGTGTGTGAATTTAATCTTAAACCCCACCCAGCCACCAGGCTAGAAAGTAAAGACAGCACAAATTATCGTGAATGAAGACTAGCTCTTTCCCAACAAGGTAACCATCCGGATAGCTTAAACCAAACACATAGGTTGCAAGTACAACAGAGGGATATAGTATAAACAATATTTTGATAAGATGTAAAGATCTGTAAAGGTCGCAAGAATACCTAAAAGTACATAAATTGTTTAATTATCGTGCAGAATGAACAATGGTGACAACATGTGATGACTCTCCGTAGCTAATAAGTGGTAATGACACTTAAGATACTACATAGTTTATATCTGATTTCAGATGGCGGGAAATGGGAAATTCATGGATCGCTGGCTTCCAGTAATATTGTTCGCGAAACAATTTGCTTCTGTCTGGCTTTGGGTTTGTAATGATAAACATAATAAAAATGCGTGGTAGAGTGCTAGGGTGCAAAGAGTTTAATTGTGTGAAAATTGACTATGGTTATCAGCACATCAGCTTCGGTTTGCCATTTATATTTGGTAAAATGTGACTTCAATAAATTGCGCTCGTGTTTAGTAGAATTTACCGAGTGTCCATGGGTTGCTTGCCCATTATATAAGGACTTTGTCTTGGATATCTACAACAAAATGCTTGAATTAAACGGCAGAATAAATGACTGTATCACTGACCGCGGTAAGTAATCAACCAAAGTTAAAAATGAAAATGCAACACAATAATAAATAGTTATTGTGCCTAATCCAAATAACATTATGCAAGAATTTCATCTAAATTATCGCTTTTGAACGGTCAGTAGCAATCTACCAAATGGTTTAACGAATCATGTGCTGCGATTTTGCGTCCTCCAGTTCAGGGTATTGCGTCCATATTAGCAAAAACATATTTCATGAAAACCTCATAATGTTATGATATACATGTACATGTATATGTACTGACTGGAATTATTGCAAAAAGAATGTGCAGAGCGGTACTTCGGGCTAACTTGCTCATTTTGTTTATAGAAATGTATGTATTCATTCTTATGACTTGTGCAGAAGATTTACAAGTATATATATTTTATCTATCACCGCCTCTCGACAATAGGTGGTTTTCTTCAACATTGTCTCAATCGTCGTTAGTTATTCTTGGACAAATAGACGTTGTCCGAGTTTCTTCCGTCTGACTTCAGAAACTAAGCTAATAAGTAAAAATGGAATTACAGGCTAATGTATTCTTTACCTGATTGTTGGCCTCACATACAACTTCTCGCAGACTGATTGACTTTGTTTATCGATTACAATTCTCCCTATATAGAAGAAGAAAACACACATCTACAAAAAATATAATCAGATGTAGGAATGGTGGTGAACAGTTCAACTAAATTAACTCATTTATAACATGATGCTTCATTTAATATTTAAGTACCATTTAAAGTACGCGTTGCATATAGTGATGTTTACTACTGAAGCGTTTAAGCATTTTATCGAGTATAACGATGTACGCCTACGGGAAACAAATTCGTGAATGTTGATAAAATCTTTATTCACTATAATGTGTATTTACTCACAAAAATATACGATATTAACGTCCTCATTTCCTGTAATAAATTGACCTCTAATGTCAACAGGAAAAACATTTTTCCAGGAAGCTTTATCCAAATGAGTTCGAAACCAATTAACGGTTTCAATACGAGTAGCCACTGCCACTGATTGAAAATCAACAAGACAAAACAAGCAATTACGTTCTCTTTTTATGTAGGTATGAAACAGATTCTTTTTCTGATTATTGGCATACTTTTTTATACATGTCCCTTTACCTACATACATGTATAAGCGTGAAATGATTTTGGTACGGAGGAGTGTCTTTAAGTAAACGTCAGTTGTTATTGTATTTATGCCACAAACTATCAAATCGTCTGCAACAGATTGCTGGCCACTTTTTATTGGCTTTTTGTGGCCACTCTAAAGATAAACAGACCATTTTGGGTAGCGATAAGTACCAATATATTGAGGGCTGTCTCGACATCATATCTATATGTCTATAAGAGTTTCCAATCGGGTCAGATTAAAAATCGAGAAGTATATCCTCGAGAAGCTGAAGGCGCTTAACTTTAAGAGAAGCAGTTTGATATACAGATTACAGCAACGCAAATTACTTCCGAATCGGCGAAATAAGAAAATGTCACTAACGTCACTTTGTGGGTCAAATGTGATTAAGCATGCTATAACGAATATAACAAATCCATACGAGAGTTTTTGTCACATGAACTGCAAAAATATGTACATCTTGCACCAAATGTTGTCTTTTCAAACAGCAACTTTTCGGACATAAACAAGGTCATTTATATTTGCATGACATGCTAGCATGTGCATTTTTTCAGACTAAGAAGCAAATGACGCCCTGTACTAACCATCGACAGTTTAGTTTTATTTGTTGGTATTGTATACATTGCATGTAACTTAGAAAGGGAACTTTTAATACAGCCAGTGCTATCAATATCCCATCCAAATACTGTGACAGTAGCACGGAAATATAAAATATCTCTGACACTCAAATGGCATTTGACACAAGACCGCAATTAGATTTCCGTGGGAAAACATTGCAATTTTTTGTCCTCCTTTACGACATTGTACTCTGCGGAAACAGTCGTTAAGACTTGGGTATTAGAGAGAAATCATGGGGATTAAAGAAAGAGGTAATGTTAATATCTTCTTTATAGAAAAAGAACAAAAGTTTGTTTCTATATTTATTTGACATTTGCAATTAGGAACCAGCTCAGCCAATCAATGAGTTAATACATGTAGCTTTTACTCATGTGCAGTCAAAATATCAACTGTGTCTCGGCAATTATTCGAGAATCCTCTAGGCGGAGAATTCTTGAAAGGAAGCCTGGAGACAAATTTTGGTGGAGCCTAAGCAATTGTTCTGCGAGACCCTGCGGAGACTTGCTTGTTGGCCAAAACGATGACAGATAAGCTGTAGTGAGAGGTCCCTTAAACAGCGTATCTGGAAGTGTTGGCTCCCCAAAATTTCTTTTGCATGTCCCTGTTCAGTTTAATCAGTAACTATTCTTTATTGTCGAGCATACCGATCAAAGAATTGCTGCATAAAGAAGGCTATGTTTAAGTTGAATGCTAATAATCTACTTAATAAGGTTATATGTCGAGTTGTAGGCACAATCAAAACAATTATCAACTTGTGACTTGTTTTGAAGTCTAGTCGTCAATCTTTCAATGAAGGTTGCCAAGACGATTACAAAGTTAAGTTTCGTTGCCCGTATCGCGGACCTATACATAAAATGTAATTCGTAATTTGCAACTTAATCATAATGAGACAATGCCTGAGGCGATGTATCGCTTGGGATACGTAATCCAGATTTCTGAGGAAAAATCTGAGGGCAATCATCATAAAATGAACACAACGTAATCTAGATTGGCATACTGAGTAACATGGAACATTTTAAGGTTTCTATGGCCTGTAGCTGTCACCGGATTCTGCAAAATAATTAAATGAATCCATACATACTCCCGACTGTTGCCGATTTCGAAATATTAAACTGCAGCAGGAGATTGAAAATGGTTTCGTTGCAATATTACGTGCTATCTTTTATTCTCTTTCCTAGACTATCATTTGGCATTTTTTTAAGAAATAAAACATGAAAAGGTAAAAGTAGGCAATGGTTTGGAATTTTGATCTCGACTCACGGCCGAGCAATATCTTTTCATCAGTTTTCATAGAAGCCAAAATAAAGGCAAATGGGTGTGTAGAGAAAATGCAACAGCACATTGTTGTACTAGACTAGAAGTATTACGGTGTAGTTGACCTGGTAGTATCCCAACATTCAGTTCAAAAGTAAAGGTGCGGCATATCAGTTAGAATTGCTTATAAATGTGACCTCGTCACAATTCAGACAGTTCCCTTTTTAGCTCACCTGGGCCGTTATGGTTAACATTGACCTACTTGATGGCCAGGTCAAATTTCATATTTTATTAGTAACAGTGTAAGCAGTAGATTTTTCAAATCGTCTTTTAATGTAGTCCATGATACTATGTGGGTATTCAAGCTCAATGTCGTGCTTTGACCTTGGCCAAAACACCATTGGCAAAAGGTCAAGTTTTCTAAGAACGAATCTCACGTGAGCTTTCTCAGGACCATTGGTCCTCTGGCATATTGATCATTGCGCTTATTTGTCCGTATTCCCTTAGACATAATTAGTTGAAATCTGTTTTGTAACAAAATGTGACAAATGGCGTGATAAAATGTACACATGTGATTCTCTATGGACATACTTGACGGTAAGCCGAAATCAGTTCTTCGTGACAAGATTAAAATATCCCAAATGCATCATTCTCGTTTCTTAACGGCATTGTAAATCACTAGAAAACAACTACATTGGATTTGTAAAGATTCGAGTTATCAACACAGATTAGCTATATTCCTAAAAAAGAAATGGATAAATGTACGTTGGCTGGTCTCATGTATAATCACTGTAAGAGAAACGCTACTGACATTAACTCTGAAGTGTTCCATAAAGAAAATGTGTCGATGAAAGGTATACCCCCTAAAACCCCACTTTTAAATAGTAAAAGTAGGCAACGATCGGGAAATGGCGCAATCAGAAAGAAATTCCCATTCCAAAAACCGAGGTGGGAAAAAATTAAAACAATCAGTTACTTATACTAAGAAAACATATTGTGAGCCAAATGGGCAGCCATTTTCCCAATAGGTGGCCACACAGCCACCCAAACTTAACTACAAATATGAAAACGCACACAAGGTGCGAACTGCACGAAAATTCAACACCAAGACTTAAAACAAAAAGAACCAAACGGCCAATAGCAATCTACCAGAAGGTTTAACGAATCATGTGGTGAGATTTCGTGTTCTCCGGATCAGGGTATTGTGTCCATATTAGCAAAAAACAAATTTGATGAAAACCTCATGTTTTGATATATATGTATACATGTACTGACTGGCGTTATTGCCAAAACAATGTGCAGAGCGATACTTCGTGCTAACTCGCTCATTCGGTTTATGTATAGGAGAAAGTCCGAGTGAGTATCCATTCCTGAAAAATAATGGATCCGAGGCCCCGAAGGGGCCGAGGATTCATTATTTTTCAGGAATGGATACTTACGAGGACTTTCTCCGACTTAAAATACACTATACACTGGCGCCTTTGTTTCATTATAACAAGCGCTTTTAATCTTTAGACAGCAAGCCGGTTGACCAGACCTTGCACAACATATTTCCGCTTAATTTTCTTTTCTCGCGACATGATATGTTGGTCAAACTATCCCACGGACATAACGAGGAAACTAACTGTGAACGATGTTAACACTTTCTCGTGCATCCATGTACAAATAGAGCATTCACAGTAGTTTCCCTTTTTACACGTCGTTAAACGTAGTGTCTATGTTCAATACCATTTAATTATGATTTTGTATAAATACATAATGTGTGTTAATCGATGAGACAGCGTACTTGGATCTGTTAAGGGCTAATCTCCATGCTCGAAAGACAGAGGACCATTATAATGCCCGGCTGTTTTGGGGGGGAAACAGCTGGTCATAAATAACTGTGTGAAGTCTTTTCCTACTGCCATGTTTCTCATTCACCTCACACTAACCCTAACCTTCTAACAATGAAACCAGGGAGCAAGAACCTTTTTCATACAGAAATATGCGATGATTCGTTGGATTTAACGTTTTGGGGAATTTATGATACCGACTATTTCATCGCAAAGGATTTCAAATACTAGGAAGAAATTGTATTTAATATTAGGTAGATTCTAAACCATTTGCTAGAAAACCTTCCAATCAGCCTGCACAAAATTTAATGTCTTTGAACATAGCGAACACATTATTTTGGGGTGCATCAAAGGGAAAATGAACACTTCATTGGTGACCATGACTTTTGTGCTCACACGAGCTCATGTGAAAAATAATGGACACTAAACTGTCCATTCCCGAAAAATAATGGACAGTTTTTATAAAAAGATGGCGTCATAGGTGTATTTTAAAAAAATATAAACGTATGTATGCAATCTTAGATTGCAGAAGATAAACATGTATACAAGTTTTAGCGATCACCGCCTCTCGACAATAGGTGTTTTTCTTTAACATTGGCTCAATCCGTCGTTAGTTATTCTTGGACAGATAGACGTTGTCCGAGTTTCTTCCGTCTGACTTTCAGAAACTAAGCTAAAACCAAAATGGAATTACAGGCTAATGTATTCTTTACCTGATTAATATTGTTGTCTTCATTTACAACCTCTCGTGGACTGATTGACTTTGTTTATCGATTACAGTTCTCCCTATAGAAGAAGAAATCACACATCTACAAAAAAGTAAAATCGGATGAATAGTTCAACTAAATATACTCATTTATAAGATGATGCTTCATTTAATATTCAAGTATCATTTAAAGTACGCGTTGCAAACCATACTGTATATATTAAGCAAAACAGCACTGTGATGTTTACTTATGAAAGGTTTACGCATTTTATCGGGTAGAACGATGTATGCCTCCAGGAAACGACATCTTTGTTCACTCCAATGTATATTTGCTAACCAAAATATACGATGTCACCTCATTTCCTGTAATAAATTTGCTGCTAACGTCAACAGGAAACGCAGTTGTTGTCCTGAAAGCTTTATCCAAACCAATTAACGGTTTCAATATAAGTAGCCACTGCCACTGATTGAAAATCAACAAGACAAAACAAGCAGTTACAATCTTTATTTATACGGACATAAGACATACTACTTTTACACATGGTCCTTTAACCTAAATGCATGTATAATCGTAAAATGGTTTTTGTACGGAGGAGTGCCTTTAAGTTAATGTCATCTTTGGCAGGCCTCAATATTGACTCTTTATGGCCACTATAAAGATAAACAGACCATTTTCGGTAGCGATATAAGTACCAAAATATTGAGGGCTGTCTGGAAACTATATATGCAACGGCAAAACGTATCTATATGTCTATAAGAGTTTCTGATCGGGTCAGATTAAAAATCGAGTAGTATAAGGACGCTTTCGAATTAATTTTAAGAGGCGCAGCTTGAGATACTAGCGTGTGCATTATTCACATTAAACAGCAAATTACACCCTGTATTGGCCATCGACAGTTTAGTGTTATTTGATGGTATTGTATATATTGCATGTAGAAACATAGCTTTTTACACAGTCAGCGCTATCTGTGTCCCATCCAAATAATGTGACAGTAGCACGGGAAATATAAAATATCTCTGACACTCAAATGGCATTTGACACGAGACCGCAATTAGATTTCCGTGGGAAAACATTGCAGTCTTTTTTCCTCATCAACGACATTGTACTCGGCGGAAACAGACTCATTAAGATTTTGGTATTAGAGAGAAATCAGTAAAGGGAAAATGAGGATTAAAGAGAGAAATAATGTTAATATCTTCTTTCACACGTCCTGGTTCAATTTAAGTCAGTACATGTAACTATTCTTTATTGTATTCTTTGTCAAAAAGACAGGTTATGTTAAAAGTTTAATGCTACGTAACTACGTAACTAGGTTATTTGTCGAGTCTTGTCGACACAATCAAAGCAATTAGCCTAGTCGTCAATCTTTCAATAAAGGACACCAAGACAATTACAAATTTAGAAAACGTAATCGCGAACTCATATATAAAACACACTGTAATTCGTGCAACTTAATCATGTAATGCAACAGTGCCTGAGGCGATGTATCGCTTGGGATACGTAATCCAGATTTCTGAGGAAAAATATGAGGGCAATCATCATAAAATGAACACAACTTAATCGACATTGGCATACTGAGTAAAATGGAACATTTTAAGGTTTATGTGGCCTGCAGCTGTCATCGGATTCTGCAAAATAATTAAATGAAACCATACATACTCCCAACTGTTGCCGAGTTCGAAATATATAAACGGCAAGTTTGAAAATGGTTTCGTTGCAATATTACGTGGCAACTTTTAATCTCTTTCCTAGACTATGAGTATGTTTTTTTAAACAGATAGAACATGGTGTTTAGTATTTCGATTTCGACTCACGGCCGTACAATCTAATGTTTCAGTCGAGGCATCTGATGATTTTTTTAGCACAAGTCTTCATATACTGACGGACTTTAAAAACGCAACACTCTACATCGGTTATCATTTGCTTAAAACTGATTTAAAGTTGAACTGAAGCATAAAATTAACATAGAAGCCTGAATCCTAACACCAAACACAATATTTATCCATAAAATTTTGTTCGCTAAATTCTTCGCTTAAGCTGCTTTCTTCAACGTCATCGAGACGTTACTTTTCTGAAGAAAGCTTAACAGTGGCTACAAGAAATGGATTTTGTGAAAGCAAAACATCTCTGGTGATAGCTAGCAACCTTAAGCACAAGAAAAAGCAAAATTAACATTGATTTTTTCTTTCAATGTCGTTTGAGGTGCTAACGTTTTTCGCTGACGTCAAACGTAAAGTGCTCAAAACACAGACGCATGCGATTACAGCATCAAACATTGTGGTATTTTTAAGTTAGTCCCATGCCTCTATAATGTGTTCGAAAAATGATGAATTTCTTTCAATCGTATGCGTAAAAATTACGTTTTCTTGATAAACGTTAAACTGACGTAATTACCGCGTTTTTCATGCAAATGAACGCCATCCAACGACATTCGTTTGTGTTTTGATGTTTCTTTCCAGAAAGCATGGTGGACATTAAGAATTTTTTTCGTCCCCATTGACTCATTATGCAATTAACGATAACCGTTGATTTCACGCGGTGCGGCGTTAAACAGGGACACTGGCATTTCGTTTTTGGTATTGAAGTTAAGCAGACTAATTGTACTTTTCAGTTCAACAGATATTTTTCGGAAACATCCTGTATTCTGAGAGGAAGAATCGATAATGCAAGTGTTGCGTTTTTAAAGTCCGTGAGTATAGAAGCCAAAATAAAGGCACATGGGTGTGTAGAGAAGGCAACAACACACTGTTTTACTAGACTCTGGGTATTGCAGTATAGTTGACCTGGCATTATATTGGGGCCTAAGAGAAATAGATGGACTGCTTGAGACTCCAGGCATAGCTTCGAATCTATTGACCAACCATCTGATTTCTGGTTAACGCTCAAGTCTGAGCCTGCCCAGGGAAAGTGGTTTAGTCAAACCATCCATACATATAAGCCTTATCGATTTGCTTGGGTAGTTATATTTATGAAGCACATTTTGAGTATCGTGGCATCCTAATGTTGGGTAAAAGTCCCATAAAATGGAGGCAACGTCCCGGCATGACCATTGCTGCTGACTGGAACGTTAATATCAATTCAAACAAACAAACAAAAAATTATTTTAACATTCAGTTAAAAAATAAAGGTGCAGATTATCAGTTCGAATAGCTCATGTCCTCGTCGCAATCCACCCAGTTCCCTTTTTAGCTCACCTGGGCTATATGTGTTGACATTGGCCTACTTGATGACAATGTCAAATTTAGTAACACAGGCTTTTCAATGGAAACAGTATAGTTTTTTTCAAAACGTCTTTTAGCCCATGTAGGTATATGGGTATTCAGGTTCAATGTCATGCTTTGACCTTGGCCAAAATAACCTTGGCAAAAGGTCAATTTTCTTAAGAACGAATCTCAGGTGAGCTTTCTCAGGACCATCGGTCATTGCGCTTAATTGTCCGTATTCCCCAAGAAATAATTAGTCGAGATCATTTTTGTAACAACATGTGACAACTGGCGTGATAAAGTGTACACAAGCGATTCTCCATGGACAAGCTTGACAGTAAACCGAAATCAGTTCTTCGTGACAAGATTAAAATATCCCAATTGCATCATCCTCTATTCTTAACGGCATTGTAAATCGCTAGAAAACAACTACTTTGGATTTGTTAAGATTATAGTTATTAACACAGAATAGCTATATTCCTAATATCTAAAGAATTGGATACATGTACGTTGGCTGGTCTCATGTACAATAACTGTAAGAGAGACGCTGCTTACGTTTTCTCTGAAGTGTTCCATAAGGAAAATGTGTCAATGATATACCCCCCTCAAACCTCACTTTTAAATAGTAAAAGTAAAAGTAGGCAACGATCAGGAAATGGCCCAATCAGAAAGAAATTCCCATTCCAAAAACCGAGGTGGGAAAAACTGAATTAACAATCAGGTACTTATACTAAGAAACCATATTGTGAGCCGAATGGGCAGCCATTTTCTCAATAGGTGGCCACTCAGCCACCCAAACTTATTTACAAATATGAAAACGCACATAAGGTGCGAACAGAACAAAAATTCAACACCAAGACATAAAACAAAAAGATCCAAACGGTCAGAAGTAATCTACCAGATGGTTTAAAGAATCATGTGGTGAGATTTCGTGTTCTCCGGATCAGGGTATTGTGTCCATATTAGCAAAAAAAAATTGATGAAAACCTCATGTTTTGATATACATGTATACATGTACTGACTGGCGTTATAGCCAAAAGAATGTAAAGAGCGGTACTTCGGGCTAACTCGCTCATTCGGTTTATAAAAATATAAACGTATGAATGTATGCAATCTTATGACTTGTGCAGAAGATAAACATGTACAGTATACAAGTTTTAGCGATCACCGCCTCTCGACAATAGGTGTTTTTCTTTAACATTGGCTCAATCCGTCGTTAGTTATTCTTGGACAGATAGATGTTGTCCGAGTTTCTTCCGTCTGACTTTCAGAAACTAAGCTAATAAACAAAAAAGGAATTAGAGGCTAATGCATTCTTTACCTTGGCCCGGTTGTTCAAAACTTTGTTAGCTTAACACCATCGTTAACACCTCAATTTGTAAAATAAATGCCCACTACATAAGCAAATACACTGTCATTTTTTGTTGAAAAAATGTGAGAATCCTTTGCAATGCAAAGGATTCTCACATTTTTTCAACAAAAAATAACAGTGTATTTGACATATTCATGTTTGAAATTTTAACGAATCGTTAACTAACGACATCGTTAATTTTGAACAACTGGCCCCTGATTGTTGTCTTCATTTACAACCCCTCGTGGACTGATTGACTTTGTTTATCGATTGCAATTCTCCCTGTAGAAGAAGAAAAGACACAACTACAAAAAAGTAAAATCGGATGAAGGAATGGTGGTGAACAGTTCAACAAAATTTACTCATTTATAAGATGATCATGCATTTAATATTTAAGTACCATTTAAAGTGCGTGTTGCATACCATACTGTATATATTAAGCAAAATAGTGAAAAGGTACAAGTAGGCAAAGATCAGGAAAAGGCGCAACCAGAAAGAGATTCCCACTCCAAAAACCGAGGTGGGAAAAAACCAAACTAACAATCAGGCACTTATACCATGAAACATATCGTAAGCCGAATGAGCAGCTATTTTCCCAACAGGTGGCCACTCAGTTACCTTATCTTAATTAAAAATATGAAAACATACATAAGGCGCCAACAGCACAAAAAAAAATTTTAAACACCAAGACATAAAACAAAAAGAAGCATGCCTCCGAGAAACGACATCGTGCAAGTTGATCTTTATTCACTACAATGTATATTTGCTATCAAAAATATACGATATTGACGTCCCCATTTCCTGTAATAGTCAACTGGAAATGCAATTGTTTTCCAGAAAGCTTTATCCAAACCAATTAATAAGTAGCCACTGCCACTGATTAAAATCAACAAGACAAAACAAGCAATTACATTCTCAATTTATATAGGCATAAGACAGATTTTTTGTGTTTTTTATACATGGTCCTTTTACCTAAATGCATGTATAATCGTAAAATGGTTTTGGTACGGAGGAGTGCCTTTAAGTTAAAGTCATCTTTTGTTTGCCTCTTTATTGACTATTTGTAGCCACTATAAAGATAAAAGCTGTTTCGAAATCATATATGCAACGGCAAAGCCTATCTATATGTCTATAAGAGTTTCCGATCAGGTCATTAAAAATCGAGTAGTATAAGGGCGCTTTCGAATTAATTTTAAGAGACGCAGCTTGAGATATAGATTACACCAACGCAAGTTACTTCGGCGAAAAAGAAAATGTCACTAACGTCGCTGGCTTTGTGGGTCAAATGTGATTAGCAAAATTTAAATTAAACTGATGTCCTTTAAGAGCAGCGAACATGTTAACGAGAAAGGGGATGGACCAAACCATACTTTGCTATAACGAATTTAACAAATCCATACGACGTTTCTCTGTCACACGAACTGCAAACAATATATACATCTTGTACCAAATGTTGTCTTTTCCAACAGCAACTACGTGTACATACACAAGGTCGTGTATATTTGCATGACATACTAGCGCGTGTAGTTTTTCGCATTAAGAAGCAAATTACGCCATGTACTGACCATCGACAGTTTTTAAATTAGTGTTATCTGGTATACGTGTATATTGCATGTAGAAACATAGCTTTTTATATAGTCAGCGCTATATTTCTCCCATCCAAATAATGTGACATTAGCACGGGGAATATAAAAATCTCTGACACTCAAATGGCATTTGACACGAGACCGCAATCAGATTTCCGTGGGAAAACATTGCAGTCTTATTTCCTTATCAACGACATTGTACTCGGCGGAAAGAGACTCATTAAGATTTTGGTATTAGAGATAAATCAGCAAAGGGAGAATGAGGATTAAAGAGAGAAATAATGTTAATATCTTCTTTCACATGTACCGGTTCAATTCAAGTCAGTACATGTACATGTAACTGTATTCTTTATTGTGGAGCACGCCGATCAAAAACTGGCGCATATAGACAGGTTAAGTTCAAAGTTGAATGCTACATAATCTGCTTAATTAGGTTATATGTAGAGTTGTCGACACAATCAAAGCAATTATCAACTTGTGACTGCGTTTCGAAGCCTAGTCGTCAATCTTTCAATAAATGGTACCAAGACGATTCTAAAGTTAGAAAACGTAAGCTTTGTTGGCCATATCGCGAACCTATACACAAAATACACCGCAATGCGTGCAACTTAAGCATAATGCAACAATGCCTGAGGCGATGCATCGCTTGGGATACGTAATCCAAATTTCTGAGGAAAAATCCGAGTGCAATCATCATAAAATGAACACAGCGTAATCGAGATTGGCATATTGAGTAAAATGGAACATTTTAAGGTTTCTGTGGCCTATAGCTGTCATCAGATTCTGCATAATAATTAAATGAAACCACACATAATCCCGACTGTTGCCGATTTCGAAATATAAACTGCAACAGGAGATTGAAAATGGTTATGTTCCAATATTACGTGGCAACTTTTAATCTCTTTCGTAGACTATCATTTGGCATTTTTTAAAGAAATAAAACATGAAAAGGTAAAAATAGACAATGGTTTGGTATCTTGATCTCGACTCGCGGCCGAGCAATGTCATGTTTCTGTCGAGGCATCTGATGAACTGTTTTCATAGAAGCCAAAATAAAGGCAAATGGGTGTGTAGATAAGGCAACGCCATTTTATTAGACTCTGATTATTACAGTGTAGTTGACAACATTCAGGTGCGGCATATCAGTTCGAATTTCTCATGAATGTGACCTCGTCACAATCAATCCAGTTTCCTTTTTAGCTCACCTGAGCTATAAGGTTGACATAGACATACTTGGTGACAAGGTCAAATTTAGTAGCGACACAGGCTTTTCAATGGAAACAGTGTAAGCAATATATTTTTCAAAAAGCATTTTAGCTCATAAAGCTATGTGGGTATTTAAGTTCCATGTGATGTTTTGACCTTTGCCAAAAATAACCTTGGCAAAATGCCATTTTTAAGAACGAATCTCGGGTGTGCTTTCTCAGGACCATCGGTCCTCTGGCTTAAAGATCATTGCGCTTATTTGTCTGTATTCCCTTCGACATAATTAGTCGAGATCTGTTTGGTAACAAAATGTGACAAATTGCGTGATAAAATGTACGCATGTGATTCTCCATGGACATGCCTGACAGTAAAGCGAAATCAGTTCTTCGTGAAAAGATTAAAATATTTCAAATACATCATCCTCCTTTCTTAACGGCATTGTAAATCACTAGAAAACAACTTCTTTGGATTTGTAAAGATTATAGTTATCAACACAAATTAACTATATTCCTAATCTCGAAAGAATTGGATACATGTACGTTGGCTGGTCTCATGTATAATGAATGTAAGGCAAACGTTGTTGACGTTTTCTCTGAAGTGTTCCCTAAGGAAAATGTGTCCATGAAAGGTATACCCCCTAAAACCCCACTTTTAAATAGTAAAAGTAAAAGAAGGCAACGATCAGGAAATGGCGCAATCAGAAAGAAATTCCCATTCCAAAAACCGAGGTGGAAAAAACTAAATTAACAACCAGGTACTTCTACTAAGAAAACATATTATGAGCCGAATGGGCAGCCATTTTTCCAATAGGTGGCCACTCAGCCACCCAAACTTAACTACAAATATGAAAACGCACATAAGGTGCGAACAGCACGAAAGTTCAACACCAAGACTTAAAACAAAAAGAACCAAACGGTCAGTAGCAATCTACCAGATGGTTTAAAGAATCATGTGATGAGAGTTAGTGTTCTCTAGATCAGGGTATTGCGTCCATATTAGCAAAAAAAGCAAACAAATTTGATGAAAACCTCATGTTTTGATATACATTGCCAAAAGAATGTACAGAGCGGTGCTTCGGGCTAAATTGCTAATTCGGTTTATAAATATAAACGTATGTATGCAACCTTATGACTTGTGCAGAAGATAAACATGTATACAAGTTTTACCAATCACCGCTTCTCGACAATAGGTGGTTTTATCAGTTTAACATTGTCTCAATCCGTCATAGTTATTCTTGGACAAATAGATGTTGTCCGAGTTTCTTCCGTCTGACTTTCAGAAACTAAGCTAATAAACAAAAATGGAATTACAGGCTAATGTATTCTTTACCTGATTGTTGTCTTCATTTTACAACTCCTCGTAGACTGATTGACTTTGTGTATCGATCACAATTGTTACTATAGAAGAAGAAAACACACATCTACAAAAAAGTAAATTTGGATGAAGGAATGGTGGTGAACAGTTCAACAATAAGATGATGCTTCATTTAATATTTAAGTACCATAGAAAGTACACGCTGCATATACATGTATATATATATAAGCAAAACAGTGATGATTACTGATGAAGCGTTTAACTTTACGCATTTTATCGAGTATAACGATGAATGCCTCCGGGTAACGACATCGTGTAAGTTGATAAGTACTTTATTCACTACAATGTATATTTGCACGAAAAATGTACGATAATGACGTCCTCATTTCCTGTAATAAATTAGCTGCTAACATCAACAGGAAACACAGTTGTTTTCCAGAAAGCTTTATCCAAACCAATTAACGGTTTCAATATAAGTAGCCACTGCCACTGATTGGAAATCAACACGACAAAACAAGCAATTACATTCTTTATTTATATGGGCATAAGACAGATTTTTCTGTTTACTGGCATACTATGTTTATACATGGTCCTGTACATGTAAAAGCGTGAAATGGTGTTGGTACCGAGGAGTGCTTTTAAGCAAAAGTCAGTTTTCCTGATCTTTGCCTACTTGTACCTTTTTATTGAATTCATGCCAAAACTATATCAAATCGTCTGCAATAATAGACCATTTTGGGTAAGGATAAATACCACTATATTTAGGGCTGTCTCGAAATCATATATGCAACGGCAAAACGTATCTATACTGACGTCAACAAAAAACGCCTCAGTCAACTTCGACACGTCATACTGCCAAGATTAACAACTTTATTTATATTAAATGTTAGTCATATCTTTTGCTAACCTTTTACGCATTCGGAAATGTGAAAATGTTATTCTTCACACAGCTGCTTTGAAAATCACATGCTGTTGAAAACATGCACCCCTCGCAATATCCCTATTAACCTGTCTATCAGGCATCGCTTTTTTCGATTACTGAAAGTTTCCTTTGCCATACCAACACATAAGCCATAGAGTGAGATATCAGTATGTGACCGTATGTTGTTGAAACACAGTTTTTGAAAACCGAATTTCGTTCTTTAGCGTTTTTGACGTCACTGCAGCTAATGACCAATGCTTAAATGGTAATCGACGTCATAATGGTCATACAGTTTTCAAAGGCTATCCTGGCATGGCAATTTGACAAAGAATAGTTTCTATTGATACTTCGCCTGCCTTTCAGTGTGAAAAAAACTCCTTACGGATAACGTGTATTTGACGTCTAGGGAAATAAGCGTCAGAATACCATTGCTCCATTCTTGGCTATTCATTTGACATGATCCGACTACGGTATGAAAATTAACTCAAGGTGTGCATCCGAATATAACGACATTTTTGAAATGTTTCATCATTAGAATTCGTAAGCATAAGAGGCGTCGACGTCAAAAAGATTTTGCTAAAGAAGCGTCGGCAAAAGAGCTACGGTAACAAAAATTGATAGAGGAAATCTTATGCCAAAGCGAACGATGGTCCCAGACTATGGAGTCACTTCGAAACCAGATACCGAACAGTTTCATTTTTTCGTTCCGTCTGTTTCAATTCTTGTGAAAAGTCCCTATGTTGTTTTCAGTATTTTAACTTCACGTAATCAAGTAATGTTACGTTTCAAAATTTTGATGGTCTTAAGTTTGTAAAACGACTTTGCAGGGATTTCAAGAATTTTCACGTCAAAAACGTCTGTATAATGACGTCAGGGTGCATTTTTAAGAATGGTGCAACAACGTAAGTTTTGAGAAAAGTGCGCATCTTAACCAAATTCGGTTTATGCTATACCATGAGGGAGAAGGAGGAAATGCAAATTTCGTTCATATTGTTTATCTATTGGCCAAGTTTTGCAACATTTTCGATGAGGCGTTTTTTATTGACGTCAGTATATATGTCTATAAGAGTTTCTGATCGGGTCAGATTAAAAATCGAGTAGTATAAGGGCGCTTTCGAATCACTTTTTAAGAGACGCAGCTTGAGATACAGATTACATCAACGCAAGTTAGTTCGGCGCAAAAGAAAATGTCACTAACGTCGCTGGCTTTGCGGGTCAAATGTGATTAGCAAAATTAAGATTAAACTAAGATCCTTTAAGAGCAGCGAACATATTAATGAGAAAGGGGATCCACCATACCATACCCTGCTATAACGAATTTAACAAATCCATACGACATTTCTCTGTCACACGAACTGCAAACAATATATACATCTTGTACCAAATGTTGTCTTTTCCAACAGCAACTACGTGTACATACACAAGGTCGTGTATATTTGCATGACATACTAGCGCGTGTAGTTTTTCGCATTAAGAAGCAAATGACGCCATGTACTAACCATCGACAGTTTAGTGTTCTCTGATGGTATTATACGTGTATATTGCATGTAGAAGCATAGCTTTTTATATAGTCAGCGCTATATTTCTCCTGTCCAAATAATGTGACAGTAGCACGGGAAATATGAAATGAGCCGCCTTGTGAGAAAACCAACAATGTGGTTTCCGAACAGGTTGGAAACAACCCGGCCTGTACAAGCACAGGAAAGAGCTAGAAGCTTGTAATTTCGGATTTAAGTAGAAGAGGAATTGTACTATCCGAGTAGCGAAAACAAAGGCGCTGATCAGCAATCTGGGTGGCTCAAATGTCTCTGACACTCAAATGGCATTTGACACGAGACCGCAATTAGATTTCCGTGGGAAAACATTGCAGTCTTTTTTTCCTTATTATAAACGACATTGTACTCGGCGGAAACAGAGTCATTAAGATTTGGGTATTAGAGAATCAGCAAACGAAGAATGGGGATTAAAGAGAGATATAAAGTTAATATCTTCTTTTACACGTCTCGGTTCAATTTAAGTCAGAACATGTAACTGTATTCTTTATTATGGAGCATGCCGATCAAAAACTGCCGCATAAAGACAGGTTATGTTCAAAGTTGAATGCTACGTAATCTGCTTAATTTGGTTATATGTAGAGTTGTCGACACAATCAAAACAATTATCAACGTGTGACTGCGTTTCGAAGCCTAGTCGTCAATCTTTCAATAAAGGGTACCAAGACAATTACAAAGTTAGAAAACGTAAGCTTCGTTGGCCATATCGCGAACCTATATATAAAATACACCGTAATTTGTGCAACTTAATCATAATGCGACAATGCCTGAGGCGATGTATCACTTGGGATACGAAATCCAGATTTCTGAAGAAAATCTTATGGCAATCATCATAAAAAGAACACAACGTCTTCGAGATTGGCACACTGAGTTACATGGAACATTTTAAGGTTTCTGTGGCCTGCAGTTGTCATAGGATTCTGCAAAATAATTAAATAAACCCATACATAATCCCGACTGTTGCCGATTTCGAAATATAAACTGCAGCAGGAGATTGAAAATGGTTTCGTTGCAATATTACATGGCAATTTTAATCTCTTTCCTAGACAATGATTTTGCTTTTTAAACAGATAGAATATGAAACTGGTTTCGGTATTTTGATCTCGACTCACGGCCCACGTGTCACGGCCTAGCAATCTCACGTTTCTGTCGTGGCATCTGATGAAATTTGCTTTTACATAAGTTTTCATAGAAGTGTGCGTAGAGAAGGCGACAACAAATTGTTTTACTAGACTCTGAATATTGCTGTATAGTGGTTATGGCATAATCCTAACATACAGTTCAAAAGTAAAGGTTTTGCAGCTTATCAGATATGACCTCGTCACAATTAATCAAGTTCCCTTTATACGTAGCTCACTTGAGCCGTTACTGTTGGCATTGACCTACTTGATGGTAATGCCAAATTTAGTAATACTGGCTTTTCAATGGAAACAGTGTAAGCAATAGATTTTTCAAAACGCATTTTAGTCCATGAACCTATATATGTTGGTATTCAAGTTCAATGTCATGCTTTGACCTTGGCCAAAATAACCTTGGCAAAAGGTCTGTGGTGGTTCTTTTTGTTTTATGTCTTGGTGTTTAAAGTTTTTGTGCTGTTGGCGCCTTATGTATGTTTACATATTTTAGTTAAGTTTAGGCAACTGAGTGGCCACCAATTGGGAAAATAGCTGCTCATTCGGCTTACGATATGTTTTCATTGTATAAGTACCTGCTTGTTAGTTTGGTTTTTCCCACCTCGGTTTTTGGAGTGGGAATCTTTTTCTGATTGCGCCTTTTCCTGATCTTTGCCTACTTGTACTTTTTTTATAGAAAATTGAATCTCAGGTGAGCTCTCTGAGGACCATCGGTCCTCTGGCTTATAGATCATTGCGCTTATTTGTCCGTATTCCCTTAAGACATAATTAGTCGAAATCTGTTTTGAAACAAAATGTGACAAATGGCGTGATAAAGTGTACACGAGCGATTCTCCATGGACAGGCTTGACAGTAAACCGAAATCAGTTCTTCGTGACAAGATTAAAATATCCCAAATGGATCATCCTCCTTTCTTAACGGCATTGTAAATCACTGGAAAACAACTACGATTAGAGTTATCAACAAAATTAGCTATATTCCCAATATTTTAAGAATTGGATACATACATGTACGTTGGCTGGTCTCATGTATAATGACTGTAAGAGAGACGCTGCTGACGTTTTCTCTGAAGTGTTTAATCTGGAAAACTTGTCCATGTAAGGTATACCCACAAACCCCACTTTAAAATAGTAAAACTGGTGTATGCAGGGGTATACCTATTTTTCTTATTTTTGATCCAAAACATAGATTGTGGATACCCGTTAGAACCGAATAGGCGAGGCGGTTCTATTGTTAACCAACACTGAAAGTTTTGAGCATAAATATGAAAAAAATATTTTTAAAAAGTAAACTAATTCTAGTTCTAACGTGTACCCACAATCATTGTTTTGAGGACTGATAAATATAAACCGTAAGTTTTCATATTTTTTCAAGCCAAAACATTCTATGTATATTCCAAAAATGGCATTCGGTTCTTGTATTTCGCCGTTGCAGTTATTCTAAATGATTTGCATGCAGTGTAGGGAAGTAGATCATCATAAAACCATTTCTTATTGCTTTTAGAAGCCTCTGTGGCACAGTGGTTTCGTAAATCGTAAACCAATGGTCGCAGATTCGATCCTGGGCTTCTCCAGTCTCTTGAATGAGATTTAAGCCGAGATCTCGTATCCATATGACCTTTGTTTTTCATTTAACGTGGACTCCAATTCAACCAACGAACTAATAGTACAAAATGCAAGTTCCCACACAACTAAGGACATCTTTTGTTTAGATTTTTACAAAAATAATGTAAAAACTTGAAAATACAGGTCACAAATATCTAGTTTATATCAAATATGTATCCTATTTCTGAAATTTTATTTACGTAATTTATATGGACGTATTGAGTAATATGGAAAATTTTTAAGGATTCTTTGGGCTGCATTCGATATTAGGGTTGGTGCGATTTAACAAAAACCCATAGAACATCACTACATTTGCCAGAAGACAGAACCTTGGATATGGATATCATTTATTATTTTTTTAATGATAATTATTCTACATGTAGCTTAATAATGGTTGTCAGAGGCACGATTGTCGCTTTTTGTAAGCATTAAGTTTAGCTTTACTGTTTTCATATTTCTGAAAAATAGCCAAGAACCGATGCTCTGTGTTAGAACAAACACAAATATAGATAACAAGAAAAAGTATAACATGTATTTTACATGTTATACAGGCGTTGCTACAAGTAAAAAGTCCAGGGAAAGCTTAAGCTTTGCACTAGGCTGCAATTTGAGGTGTTTTTGTGGTCATCCATATACTAGTGTACAGACATAATTCACTTAATTATTAGGCTCCTTGTGCCTTGCGCCAACAGCTGATGTCATACTAGAACCAGGTAATTTATTTCAAGCTTTGGTCAATTCCAAAACAACTTCTGTAGAACAGTCCTTAAATCTTCTAAAACAATATATAGCGTATTCGGATTAATAAATGCACATGCTCCAATAAGCGCACACCCTGGCCATTTCCGAAAATCGTGTGCATAAGCGCACACTAACATAGTTGGTATTTTATACAAATTTTACACAAATTCCATAGTAACTGCATTAAAACTTAACATTAGCCAATCAAACACTATATTGCAACATTTAGAACACTTAAATGACATCTTAGGTATTTTTGATATGTAGTTTTCAGCAGTTTATTTGTTGTTTTCGTTCCTAGTGTGCGTTTATTAGAACGATATTTTGTTACCTTAACTTTAAGGGTTTTTTTAAAGTTATGCGCACTGTGCGCTAATTAGAATGAATACGGTGATTGAGTTCATGTAGTTGAATGTTTACATGTTGTGTGGGACTATTAATTTATTATCCTATCACTTTTTTCAATTTTCATTCCCACTACCAAGCACTAAATAATCTACATGAAATGTGGCTTCTGTTGGTAAATGGGTAACGGAGGAGTCAATCTTTGTAAATGGTGGACCAACAGCAGACATTTGGTATACTATAAGCTCACTTGTTAGCGTTCGTCTACGTTCAGTTTATCGAGCATGAGGTATTAGCTTATTTATTTTCTACTACCCACAGTAAACACTAAGAAGAGCTGCCACAGGACGGTGCGCTCGACTGCTTCTGACCTTTGTCAAAAATAAGGCCAAACTTGACCTGTAACCCTAAGCATTATGCTCATATATCTTTTTGCTGATGCTGTAAGGCAAAATCACTGAACCATGACAGTTAACTTTAACGACGCAAGGTAAAAGGTCTCACTCATATTGTGAAAGAAGTATGTTCTTATTCCAATTGGGTGCTGAGATACAAGGCAAAATCACTGAACCATAAAATAAAGTCACCCTGACCTATAAGTACTATAGAGTCAAAGGTATAGTCATACTTACTTATGTGAAAGAAATATGATCATACACTCATTGAGTGTTGAGATATAAAGAAAAATCACTGAACCATGAATTTATGTCATAGTGACATATAAGTAAGCTTAGGTTAAAGGTCAGGTCAAACTCATTTGTAGTTCCTGTATGAAAAAATACCAACTGAGTGTTGAGATATAAGGCAAAATCACTGAACCATAAAATTAGGTCACAGTGACCTAGGAATACTTTAGGGTAAAAGGTCATGTCATACGCAAAAATATCATAAAAGAAGTATGTTCACATACCAACTGAGTGCCGAGATATAAGGCAAAAATTACTGAACTGTAAAATTAGGTCACAGCGACCTATAAGTACTTTGAGGTCAAAGGTCTGGTCATTTTCATTCATAATCTGACAGAAGTATGAAAATATACCGAACGTCAAGATATAAGGCAAAATCACTGAATCATGTCACAGTGACCTAGGACTACTTTATGGTCAAAGGTCTTGTCATACACAAACATACTGTGAAAGAAATATGTTCATACAGCAATTGAGTGCCGAGATATAAGGCAAAATCACTGAACCATGAAATAAGGTCACAATGACCTAGAACTACCTTAGGGTCAAAGGTCTTGTCATTAGCAAACAGTGTGAAAGAAGCATGTTCATAAACAAATTGAGTGCTAAATATAAGGCAAAATCACTGAACCGTGAAATTCGGTCACAGTAACCTATAAGTATATTGGGGTCAAAGGTCTGGTCATACTCACTCATAATATGAAAGAAGTATGAAAATATAATTGAGTGTCAAGAAATAAGGCAAAATCACTTAACCTTGACTTTAGGTCACAGTGACCTATAAGTATATTGGGGTCATAGGTCTGGTCATTCTCACTCATAATCTGAAAAAAAGTACGAAATATACTAATTGAGTGTCAAGATATAAGGCAAAAACTTTAGACCATGGAAAGTAAGTCAACCCACCCTTACCGCCATAACACACAAGTCAGTATCATAGGCCTTCAAGTTCTGGAGCAGAAGATCTTTAAATGTTTTTGCTATTTATAGCCATGGTGTCATCTTGGTCATGTATATAAATTTTCATTTCCCCTTCCTAAGGATGCTCCACATGAAGTGTGGCTTTGACTGGCCTAGTGGTATCAGAGGAGAAGACCTTTGAAACTGTGAACGACCGACGACAACTGATGCCAGAGCATGTGTATACATTTACTATAAGCTCACCTGTGAGCCTTCCGCTCAGGTGAGCTAAAATCATGTATGTGTATGCTTTTGTGAAGACTGAAATTTTAGCTGTAAACCATATTTTCAAAGTGTTCAATATTACAGATATTGCCGGTTTTGATAATAATAAGAAAAAACATGCATGTATTCATATAATATTTAACTCATTTTAACCATTGAAGCATAACAGAACTGTACAACGTTAGAGATAAATAGTCCTAGGCCAAGACAAGCCTCCTCTTTCAAGATCATTCTAATCATGATATACACTATTCAATGCAGTCCATCTTGCTATTCCATTAACTGATACTTTTTTGGCTTATTCTAAATTCAAGGGATAATTATTTTCTGAGGAGGTTGTGAGAAATTTTCTCATTTATTTGCTAAAATGTTTAAAGAGAAATTGGCAATCTCCCCACTTTTGCTTGAATGAGTGATTTTGTCTCGCGATATATCTGAGCCAGAATATTGAGAATAATCCCTGTATTCAAGCCATTTAAAATTCACTTCATTGTCTGTTTTCTGCCAATACACCAGCAAATATTGCCATGTATCTCCAAAAGTCCACAAACAGCTATCTTCATGTTGGTGAGGTACTTTTCTTTCAGTCTTTAGTCTGCAGAATGTTTTGTGAGCTCATCATACATTTTCAAGTTGATGAGCTGGCAGTTGAAGGACCTGGTTTATCTGGAGACTGTCAAGTACTCTAGATGCCATCACTGAAAAAACATATCATTTTCATTTCCAATACACTGTGATATGTATTACCCCAACTATGATGCACATTTAAAGGCATGTCCGGAAGGTTCCGGTTGTCAGCTTGTTTCACAATTTGAAGTTACTGTCCAGTTAAAGTCCATGGTCCTTTTTTTTGCAAAATTTTAGCTCACCTGAGCCGGAGGCTCAAAAGGTGAGCTTATAGAATCATGGCCATGCTCCGCTGTCAACAATTTCTAAATTCTTCTCCTCTGAAACCGCTTGACCAATCAAAGATCAACTTTATATGCAGCATCTTTAAGAAGGGGGAATGAAAGTTTGTATAAATGGTCCAGGTCACATGACCAAGATGGGCGCCATGGCTATAGATAGCAAAAACCTTCAAAACTCTTCTCCATAACCAGAAGGCCTATATTTTGAAACTTGGAGCTCTACAAAGTTGTATAAATCATGACATTGAGATGACATTAACCTATTATACGGCAAGGTCAATAAAGGTTGCCTAAGCATTTTGGTGGGGGAAAATTGTTAAAATGGGATTTGAAGGACAACACTTGAAGGAAATGGGTAAATGACCTGAAGATTTAAGATTCTGAAAAGATGGACCCCAGGGATGGGTCATCCCCTGCCCCCGAGGCATTATACAAGCGACATTTCGTTATACAAGTATATAACCATAATATTTGAAGATTTTCTTCTCTAAAACAGCTTGGCCAATCAATTTCATATTGACAAGTGGACAAAATATTTATGAAGTTACAAAGAAATTAACCCCAGGGGAAATACTGACTATATACATGTATAAAACCTTTATCATGTTTATAGTCAAACAAAGGCCTAGGGGATTTAAGGCCTGATTTCGGCCTCGTGTGTTGGTAAGCAATTGAATTTTGGAATTTTGTTGAGAAAATTACTGCAAATAGCAGGTACAGATCTCTGCTTATAAATTCTAGCCTAGCTTAACTTTTACATTCAAATTACACGTTGCCATGGCAACACTCCGAAAAGCATAGAAATACCACATTTTGCAATTTTGGGTCTATTTTTCACCATTTAGCATCATTTTCAACACCACCGGCCCACGGGACAAACAATTTCTTATTATGAAATAATTATGAAGTACATGTATCATCCAGAGATATTGTATACAAAGTAACATTTTGTTGTCGTGTGGGCCAGCACTTAAAAATTAGAAAATGTGCACAGAAATGGTCAAAATTAGACCCAAAAGTGCAAAATGTGTCTATCTATGGTTTTTCTGTGAATTACCATGGCAATGCCTGTGTTAAAAATGATTTGTTCTGGTTTTTAAAAGAGGAGACATGTAGCTGTTTTTAGGAATAGTTTTCCTCAGCTAAATCCCAAAATCCCCAAATCCCGCTGAGTCACACAGAGAGAGTGTTTTGCCCTGCTCTGATTTTGCTTGTTCCTGGACAATGCTTCTAAGTCAGTAATATCTGTTTATTTAGGTATGTCAATATACACAAATACATTTTATTTTCATTTTTAATAAAACAATGCAAACTGATATTTATTTTTTAACTATACAATGTACATACATGTACAATGTGAATACTGGGGTGCTAACACTTGTTGAACAATGTGAATTTCAATATATTTGGATTAGGCACACTAAGGCAACTCGGTACCATGCAAGATCTTACCCATTTTATGCTTTTGACCCCCAATCTTCTGGGTGTTCGCGTCAGATGAAAAACTGTCTACAAGGTCTGCATCTGCTACATCATGGCTGACCGACCTGAAAAAAGAAAACATTTACATGACCAGTGACACTTGTCTATCAAATGCATGATAATAACATTTCCAAAGCATATCGTTCAACACTGAAGAGCATGAAAAAAGAATAAGAGCTGTCGCAGGACAGCATAGCTCGCCTGACTTGTGCTGTGCCACTACATCAGTTAAAATCTTTGACCCATGACCTTGACCTCAAGGTCACTCAGGTGGGTCATGATGGTACAACATAAAACTTCAGACCAATGCAAAGTATCAACTTGATCAATCTACATGTTCAAGAGACATAGACTTATAAAAACATTAACCAAATCTTAAACACAAAACTTCCAAGTCTGTGACCCTGACCTCAAGGTCATCCAGGTGAGTTGTGATGTACAGCATAAAACCTGAGACCAATATCTATCAACACGCAAGTATCAACTTTATCCATCAACATGTTCAAGAGATTAAGACTTTAACCAAAAATTTAACACAAAATTTCTAAGTCTGTGACCTTGTCACCAGGGTAGGTCATGATGGTACTGTATAAAACTTCAGACCAATATCTACCAACATGCAAAGTATCAACTCGATCAATCAACATGGTCAAGAGATATAGACTTACAAAAACTTAACTCAAAAACTTAAACACAAAATTTCTAAGTCTGTGACCTTGACCTCAAGGTCACCAAGAGTGGGTCATGATGGTACTGCATAAAACTTCAGACCAATATCTAGCAACATGCAAAGTATCAACTCAATCCATCAATAATAATTGGTCAAGAGATATAGACTTACAAAAACTTTAACCAAAAACTTAGACACAAAATTTCTAATACCATGACCTTGACCTCAAGGTCACCCAGGGTGGGTCATGATGGTACTGCGTAAAACTTCAGACCAATATCTAGCAACATGCAAAGTATCAACTCAATCCATCAATATGGTCAAGAGATTAAGACTTTAACCAAAAAATTTAACACAAAATTTCTAAGTCTGTGACCTTGACCTCAAGGTCACCCAGGGTAGGTCATGATGGTACTGCATAAAACTTCAGACCAATATCTGCCAACATGCAAAGTATCAACTCGATCAATCAACATGGTCAAGAGATATAGACTTACAAAAACTTAACTCAAAAACTTAAACACAAAATTTCTAAGTCTGTGACCTTGACCTCAAGGTCACCAAGAGTGGGTCATGATGGTACTGCATAAAACTTCAGACCAATATCTAGCAACATGCAAAGTATCAACTCAATCCATCAATAATAATTGGTCAAGAGATATAGACTTACAAAAACTTTAACCAAAAACTTAGACACAAAATTTCTAATACCATGACCTTGACCTCAAGGTCACCCAGGGTGGGTCATGATGGTACTGCGAAAAACTTCAGACCAATATCTAGCAACATGCAAAGTATCAACTCAATCCATCAATATGGTCAAGAGATATAGACTTACAAAAACTTTAACCAACTTATTAAAACACAAAATTTCTATGTCCGTGACCTTGACCTCAAGGTCACCCAGGGTGGGTCATGATGGTACTGCGTAAAACTTCAGACCAATATTTAGCAACATGCAAAGTATCAACTCAATCCATCAATATGGTCAAGAGATATAGACTTACAAAAACTTTAACCAAAAACTTAGACACAAAATTTCTAATACCATGACCTTGACCTCAAGGTCACCCAGGGTGGGTCATGATGGTACTGCGTAAAACTTCAGACCAATATCTAGCAACATGCAAAGTATCAACTCAATCCATCAATATGGTCAAGAGATATAGACTTACAAAAACTTTAACCAATAACTTATTAAAACACAAAATTTCTAAGTCCATGACCTTGACCTGAAGGTCACCCAGGGTGGGTCATGATGGTACTGCGTAAAACTTCAGACCAATATCTAGCAAAATGCAAAGTATGAACTTGATCTATCAACATAGACTTATAAAAAACTTTAACCGAAAGTGTGACGCGGACGCGGACATAAACGTACACATACACGTACACGTAAACGACCGAGGTGACTACAATAGCTCTATGCACTTCGTGCAGGCGAGCTAAAAAGTACCTGTTATGTGTATTTTAAACTGGGGGGTTTTCTAAGAAAACTTGTGGTTAACAGGTGAAGAAAACTGATGTCACTCAGTTCGATTTGAAATCTGGAACAACCAAACTCTTTTAAAAATCTGACCATCAAATAGAAGACATCCAAAGAGGTTTCTCTGCTCTCGATTTACTCAGTTGATGAAGATGTGACATCCCCGAAAATTCCAGGTATGGAATAATTTTTTTTTGATCTGAGTGAAATAACTCTATACTCATCATATCAAATAAAAGAGAATTAAAAAGTAGATTCTCATTTATTTTATATTTATAACGTTAGAGCAATAAACAATTGAGCCGCCTCGTGGGAAAACCAACAATGTGGTTTCCGAACAGGTCAGACACAAACCGGCCTGTATAAGCACAGAAGCAGGCTAGAAGCTTGAAATTTCGGAGTTAAGTAGAGGAGGAATTGTACAATCTGTGTAGCGAAAACCAAGGCGCTGATCAGCTTCGCGGTTACCGCGAAGCTGATCTGCGTCTTTGTTTTCGCCTATGCACATTGTTGGTTTTCCCATGAAACGGCTCCATTAATAGTTAGATGTACACAGATTGTTCCTCAGGGCTGAATGAATTATCATAATTCAGCAACATAACATTAACACTACCAGAACTTAAGCTTTAGACTTACTCATTTTAAGAAGTCACCTGGCACTAGTCATAATGAATTACTGGACCTGTGAGGAAGCTACATCGCTGTGACAGCATTAAACCAGAATCCTTCAGATTCACTTGAATTGCTCATGCTGCTGAAAGCAAAAGGAAAAAAAAGTTATATAATTAACAAATGAGCCACATAATGAGAAAACTGTATGTCTGTCAATGCAATTTTTAAACAAAGGCACAGATCAGCTGGGCAAAGTGCCAGTAACTGTACAGCTGATCAGCACCTTTGTTTTCCCTACATGGACAGTAGTACTGTACAATGTCTCTTGCTCTTATGTCAAAACTTTCAAGCTTGTGACTTTACAGGCCGGTTTGTGTCGCTTTTGGTAAGAAAACTTGAAGACCACTTTTCTTGCGCCATGGCTCAAATGCAATACCCTGTAAACTGCAAATGGACCACCATCGGTGGTCATCATAAAAAATGTTGAATAATAATTGGTGGTCATTTTGAGCATTCTGAGTATATGTACATGTAAATAGTTTTTGCGAGATCGATTGGGGTGTAAGGCAAGATTTTATCAAAAACTTATCATAAATTTTGAAAGTCAAATGTCAGGCTATCTTTTCTTGCCGTTGATTGTCTACCCGAAGTCTTGGCGAACTGGCAGTTAAAAAAAATGTTTCACTGCCAGGCTTCACGTAAAGTGCCGGTCTGTCGGTCAAAACCATCAAAATTTCATTCCGAGTGGCAAAATATTTTATTCTGTCAGACGAATGTCCGGCAAAAATTACAATAACATACAGAACTAGGTAACTGAGTGGCCACCTATTGGGAAGTAGCTGCTCACTCGGTTCACGATATGTTTTCTATGTATAAGTACCTTATTGTCAATTTGGATTTTCCCACCTCAGTTTTTGGAGTGGAAATTTCTTTCTGACTGCGCCTTTTCCTGATCGTTGCCTACTTGTACCTTTTTAGTGTTCAAGGACTATTGGTTACTAAGCTTGCAAACGCACAATCAGGGCATTCTTACCTGTGTTTCTACTTTCATTTTAACCACCGATCAAACCGAAGTTGGAACACAAGCCATTGCAGTGAAACGATTTTTTTTAAATCCCACTTCGGGAAGACATTCACCGGCCAAAAGCTGATAGTCTGACATTCTTTGATTTTAATAATAAACTGATCCAAGAAACTGGCAAAACCTACGTAATGACAGGAAATGCTCAAAACGACCACCAAAAATAGTTCAACTTTTTTACATTGACAGTTTAATACATCGCAGTTTACCAGATATATAATACTGGCTTTTGATTCTTTTTTCCCCTAAAATAAATATGATGGTACTGAAATGAAACTGGCAAAACCTACGTAATGACAGGAAATGCTCAAAACGACCACCAAAAATAGTTCAACTTTTTTACATTGACAGTTTACATCGCAGTTTACCAGATAAATAATACTGGCTTTTGATTCTTTTTCCCCTAAAATAAATATGATGGTACTGAAATGTGTCATTGTTAATGTTAAGCTGGTGAAAAAATGTCATTTGGCCTGTCACCAGTAAACTATTCAGATTCAGCAGCAAAGTACAGCTTTCACTAGCGTCTTAAGTTCTTTTAAGTAAGTAAAGCTAACAGACTTTTAGCAAAATTGCTAAATTTTCAAATTTAAAACAATCTTAGGAAACGAGTATACTGATTTTGAAGGTGCTAAATCAATCAATGAAATTGTGACCGATGAATCTATCAGACTTTTAATAGTACCAATACAGAAATGAGAAATCCACTTTCATAATCATATCAACACAAGTACAGTATCCTTGATGAGAATTGCTCAGCTGAGGTAGGATTTTCAACCAATATAAAACCTCTTTCCGAATTTCATACTGATCAACCTTTATGTTGATTTGCCAATGTTTTTTCTCAGTATTTACCCTGATTTACTAAAGACAAGTAGCCCACCTGAGAGTCAACAAGTACAGTCACTGGACAAACATTCAAGGGCAGCTAAGCAGTCTAGGGTCAAATCTGGCTCAAATTCAAACTCATCCAAGATGTTATGGTTATCCTTGTTTCTTTCAAGAATGAAGAAGATCCGATCAAAGTTGAAGGCGCTAGAGTGGCCACAATACAAAATATTGATTTTTCAAACACTAAAGAGCAGATAACTCCGCAGTCAGAGGTCAGATCTGGCCGAAATTCGAACTCATCCAAGATATTGTAGTTATTCTTGTTACCTGCAAGAATGAAGAAGATCCACTGAAAAACAAAGATGCTAGAGTGGCCACAACACAAAATATTGATTTTTCAAACACTCAAGGGCAGATAACTCCGCAGTCAGAGGTTGGATCTGGTTGAAATTCGAACTCATCCATGATATTGTAGTTATCCTTGTTACCTGCAAGAATGAAGAAGATCCATTAAAAAAAACAAAGATGCCAGAGTGGCCACAACACAAAATATGGATTTTTCAAACTCAAGAGCAGATAACTCCGCGGTCAAGAGGTCGGATCTGGTCGAAATTGGAACTCATCTGAGATGTTACGAATGTCCTTGTTACTTCCAAGAATAAAGAAGATCCAAATAAAAAGGAAGGCGATAGAGTGGGCACAACACTAAATATTGATTTTCCACAGAGTCAAGGGCAGATA
Organism: Rugalucina vietnamica; assembly: GCA_964017185.1. Classification (NCBI taxonomy): domain Eukaryota; kingdom Metazoa; phylum Mollusca; class Bivalvia; order Lucinida; family Lucinidae; genus Rugalucina; species Rugalucina vietnamica. The sequence goes on from OZ024873.1 coordinate 53,500,958, forward strand.
ACTCCGCAGTCAGAGGTCGAATCTGGTCGAAATTCAAACTCATCCAAGATGTTATGGCTATCTTTGTTACTTCCAAGTATGAAGAAGATCCGATCAAAATTGAAGGCGCTAGAGTGGCCACAACACAAAATAATGATTTTTCAAATACTCAAGGGCAGCTAACTCCACAGTCAGAGGTCGGATCTGGCTATAATTCGAACCCATCCGAGATATTATGGTTGTCCTTGTTACCTGCAAGAATGAAGAAGATCCAATGAAAAATAAAGGCGCTAGAGTGGCCACAACATTATTCCCATTATAAGTCTATGGGGATTTTTCCAGACGCTCAAGGGCAGCTAACTCCGCAATCTGAGATTGAACCTGGCCGAAATTCGAACTCATCTGAGATGTTATGGTTGTCCTTGTTACCTGCAAGAATGAAGAAGATCCATTCAAAAATGAAGTTGCTAGAGTGGCCACAACATTTTCCCCATTATAACTCAATGGGAGCTATCTGTTGCCATGGAAAACAGAGTTCTGATCCGACCTGGCCCAAAACCTAATGCAACCTTTCCCACTCCTCAACGATGCTTCAGATAAAATTTGATTGCGATTGGCCTCGTTGTCTTAGAGATATTCAAGACTGAAAGTGTGAACGCACGCACGGACGCAGGCTCGACTACCATACTATAAGCTCACCTTGTGAGCCTTCGGCTCAGGTGAGCAAAAATTATGGCAGCAACCAGTTAATATTATTTTTCTGATTCTGTTTATACCCAAATCAATTTAAGCTATCTTTTTAACAGAGGTATGTAAGAAAATAATGTCCAGTGACTGTAGATGGCAAAGGCCAGTTTAGAGGGGAGAGGGCACAGGTCTCGAGCACCAATTTATTTCATTTTCGTGGCGAAATTTGAGAAAATATTGGTAGAAGTATGAAAACAAACCCTTGTAAATAGATTTGAACCTTAATTCCTGGATCCACCTCTGCCCATGAATTGTGGGTACTCATAAGAGCCCAGGTAAGAGCCGCCCTGGCGAGGCAGTTCTAACTGCCCTCAAATACCAGTCAATTATTTAAAAAGTTGTATTGGCCAAGCTTCCAAATTACCCAATTATGTCCCCCCAACCGAAGGTGGGGGACATATTGTTTTTGGTGCGGTTCCCGTCGGCGTCGGCGTCGGCGTCGGCGTCGGTGTCAGCGTCGGCGTCCGCGTCGGCGTCCGCGTCCGCGTAGCTTCTTTCTTACGCGATATCTTTTGAACCAGTGGATGGATTTTGACCAAACTTGCATAGATACATGGTTGGGAGGGGGGAAAGAGTTGATTAGATTTTGGTGACCTTGACCTCATTTTCAAGGTCACCAGCCCATGAAAACTGATCAAATTAGGTTTTCTGACGCGATATCTTCTGAACAAATGAATAGATTTTGAGCAAACTTGCACAAGAGCATTGTTGGGAGGAGGCTCAGAGTTGATTAGATTTTGGTGACCTTGACCTAATTTTCAAGGTCACCAGCCTATGAAAACTGATCATATTAGGTTTTCCGACGCGATATCTTCTGAACAAATGAATGGATTTTGACTAAACTTGCACAAGGGCATTGTTGGGAGGAGGCTCAGAGTTGATTAGATTTCGGTGACCTTGACCTAATTTTCAAGGTCACGAGTCCATAAAAACTGTTGAAATTAGTCTTTCCAATGCAATATCTTGTAAACCTATTGATGGATTTTGACCAAACTTGCACAGAAGCATTGTTGGGAGGAGGCTCAGAGTTGATTAGATTTTGGTGACCTTGACCGAATTTTCAAGGTCACGAGTCCATAAAAAATGTTGAAATTAGTCTTTCCAACGCGATAACTTGTAAACCAATAGATGGATTTTGACCAAACTTGCACAGAAGCATTGTTGCAAGAAGGCTCAGAGTTGATTAGATTTTGGTGACCTTGATCTAATTTTCAAGGTCACGAGTCCATAAAAAATGTTGAAATTAGTCTTTCCAATGCAGTATCTTGTAAACCAATCAATGGATTTTGACCAAACTTGCACAGAAGCATTGTTGGGAGGAGGCTCAGAGTTGATTATATTTTGGTGACCTTGACCTAATAATCAAGGTCACAAGTCCATAAAAAATGTTAAAATTAGTCTTTCCAATGCGATAACTTGTAAACGAATGGATGGATTTTGACCAAACTTGTACAGAAGCATTGTTGCGAGAAGGCGCAGAGTCGGCTAGATTTTGGTGACCTTGACCTAATTTTCAAGGTCACAAGTCCATAAAAAATGTTGAAATTAGTCTTTCCAACGCAGTATCTTGTAAATCAATTGACGGATTTTGACCAAACTTGCACAGAAGCATTGTTGGGAGGAGGCTCAGAGTTGATTAGATTTTGGTGATCTTGACCTAATTTTCAAGGTCACGAGTCCATAAAAAATGTTGAAATTAATCTTTCCAACTCGATAACTTGTAAACCAATTGATGGATTTTGACTAAACTTGCACAGAAGCATTGTTGCGAGAAGGCTCAGAGTTGATTAGATTTCGGTGACCTTGACCTAATTTTCAAGGTCACGAGTCCATAAAAAAATGTTGAAATTAGTCTTTTCACTGCAATATCTTGTAAACCAGTTGATGGATTTTGACCAAACTTGCACAGAAGCATTGTTTGGAGGAGGCTCAAAGTTGATTAGATTTTGATGACCTTGACCTAATTTCCAAGGTCACGGGTCCATAAAAACTGTTGAAATTAGTTTTTCCGATACGATATCTTGTAAACTAATTGATGGATTTTGACCAAACTTGCTCAGAAGCATTGTTGTGAGGAGGTTCAGAGTTTATAAGAATTTGGTGATTGTGACCCAATTTTAGACAGGGTCCAAAACAAGTTTAAACTATCACACCTTACATGGTGTCTTCCCTAGAAAAACTTCATATCACAAGGTAACTACACTTCAATTACTAAACGGTTGGGGGGACATAGTTTTCCTCAGAAAACATTGTTTTAATTTTGGACTGTTTACACAATTACTGTTTGCTATCAAAATTGAGCCGCCTCATGGGAAAACAAACAATCTGCATAGGCGAAAACAAAGACGCAGGTCAGCTTCGCGGTAACCGCGAAGCTGATCAGCGCCTTTGTTTTCGCTACTGGGTATTACAATTCCTCTTCTACCTAAATCCGAAATTTCAAGATTCTTGCTCTTTTCTGTGCTTGTACAGGCCGGTTTGTGTCAGACCTGTTCGGAAACCACATTGTTGGTTTTCCCACGAGGCGGCTCAAATGGAGCAGAATTATCTGTCCGTGATCAATATTGATCTGTTGATTTTCTACCTTTAAATGCATTAATGGTCAAAAATTCTTTTGCAGACAAATTGCTTACCTACTCAGCTACTGTAACATTCATGGTTCCATCGCATTTTTTATCCTGCATTTTCTATATTTATCCATAAATGTGCAGATCAAATACTGTAAATTGAACTCATTCTGTGTAGCTGAATATCAGCATAGCTATTGGGAAATATTTTGTGTTAACAAAGTAAACAAACTTGTGACGTCTATGCCAAAATTAAATTTCAAACCATGTCGCTCTAGCTAAGTTTCTCAGTAATTATGAGGATTCTGCCCAAAGATTTTTAATCTAAGCACACCAGTTATTCAGATTATTCATTAAGGAACAAATCTTCATTCATGATTGTATAAGTTTGACTTAAGGTTGTTGAGTTTTTGCTGCTTGAAGTGTTTGTTTATGTTCCATATTTCGGGTGAATCCAGCATGGCCGACAAGGAGACCTGTACCGAGTATCTAGGTCACAGCACGTAGACACTCTTTCAAGCACTCCATACAATAGCGAATGATAATTGAGAACTTTTGTTTAGTAATAAAGTTTAAATGTGAAAGAAAACAAATAATAGCAAAGAAACAACTATTATAAATCACAACAAATTTGAAGCGCTGCGTAAGTTGGTCAACACAACGAATGATGATAAATGGGTCAAGCGCAAATCGCCAAATGTTCCGGCTTTAAATATTGAACCCTGGGACATTAAAACACAATGACAGCGTATGTAACTAACCACTTACCACTATCATAAATTCAAAGAATTAATTCAACCAAAGGAGCTCAAAACGGGGATTTTAAATGAATACGTACTTCGATTCGACCAACATAAACAAAATGGCGACTGCTTAATGCTTCGAAGCTCGCTTTAGATTACACCCGAAAAGAAGCCACAATGCCAGCATTCGATTGGTCAACACGGACACACCTTCAATTAACGAATAATGTAAATAGGTCAAGCGCAATAGTTCCGGCTTTAAATATTGAACCCTGGGGCTTTTAAAGACAATGACAGTGTATGCACATTAAATGTTGCTAACCACTTACCAATATCATAAATCCAACGAATTTATTCACCCAAATGGTTTTAAATACATACATTTTGACTCGACCAACAAAAACAAAAATGGCGACTGCGGGGGCGACTGCTTGATGCTGATTGGCTAATTGGCTCATAATAAATAGCAGACGGACAGACTATTATCTGCAGGTTAGGCAGGTGCATTTAAAGAACTTTAATGCTGCTAAAAGTATATTAATTGAAATCTATACAACATAAAATCACCAAAAACATTTAATCAAAGAAATTACATTCATTTCATAAACTCCTTAACATAATTAGTTTCAAGAAAGAATCAATATAGAAATTCATTCGAACCTCATCACCCACTTGGAAAATATTGGACCAATCCGGTCGGATTTCGATTTCAAACATAGGCACTGTTAATACAAATTCTTATAAGTATTCTAAAGAATTAATATTCTTTGAAAAATCAACGCCTAGAAAAAAGAGGAAAAAATCGATAAACCCTTAAAGGTACGTTAGTATTCAATTAGTGGAAAGCAAAGAGTTACATTGGTCAGCCTGTATGCACTGAAACTGAATCAAGACATATTTTTATTCACTGATGATGTATCTACGTATATAGTTGCAGATGTATATGGACAATTTGTTATAGCAAGGTTCTCCCATAATGCTCATTTCTCTCTAATACTAAAATCCTAATGACTCTACGGGAGGCTGTTTTCGCAGATTTACAACGTCGTTAATATAGACTGAAGATTGGAAATGTTCACATGAAAATTTAATTGCGATCCGATGTCTAATGTCTACTCAGATTTACATTTGATGATTCATTTTCTAACCAAAGTTTAATATATTTGGATCCATTTGGATAAGGCTAGTCTTTTTAACGACTGCCCTGTTGAAAGATGCAAAATAACAGTTATTTTGTTTTGGCTCCATACTACCAAATCTGAAGGGTCACGGAAGAGGCTTGAGTAACCGAAACCGCGGTATGGCCCATCCTTTTTCTCATTTTCTCATGAATATGTTCGCTGTTTTTAAAGGATTCCAGTTTTATTATTATTTGAGCCACCGCATGGGGAAACCAACAATCTGCATAGGCGAAAACAAAGGCGCAGATCAGCTTCGCGGTAACCGCGAAGCTGATCAGCGCCTTTGTTTTCGCTACTCGGATAGTACAATTCCTCTTCTACTTAAATCCGAAATTTCAAGCTTCTGGCTCTTTTCTGTGCTTGTACAGGTCGGTTTGTGTCGGACCTGGTCAGAAACCCAAATTGTTGGTTTTGTCACGCACAGGCTCATTTAATTTTTTTTTCCATCATGGAAACATCTCCGTATGAAAGCTACCCCAGATTTGCACCTTATATATAGTAAAAATGGGGGAAATCAGGGGTAGGTATGAAACTATCGATTTTTGATATTAATCCGTAAAATTATATATTGTGGGCATCTGCTATCATCTAATCCATGAGGTGATCGTAACAGATACTCGAAATACATGATTTTATGGACAACAAGTGTAAATCTTGCAAAAATACAGTCAAAATCAGCTAAATTATAGAATACTTTGTGCAAACGGAGATGTTTCCGTAATGATTTTCACATTTCTTCAGGATACCATGTCCATGTAATGTATACACCCTTCAACCCCACTTTATATAGTAAAACTGGGGTATAAAGAGGTGTACTTTTTTTTCTTATTTTGATCCAAAAGATCCTGAGGCGGTTCTAACGTGTACCCAAATTCAGTGGTTTGAGCAAAAATGTTGAAAATATCAAAACATTTTTTATATATATATTTTAAATCTCTATATATTGCATGGGCAAATTTTTGTAAAATATTTTCTGAGTGTCATTTGGAACATCTGGAAACAGAAGATTACGCGATCATGTAATATGGATATAAGTGTTTAATTTGAGTGAATATACTTTATTTTTCAAAAGACCCTTTAACTGAAATCTGTTTGAAGAGTCTTGATTGCGTAAAAAAAACAGAATGAATGTCGTATTTAGTAAAGCAAAGTTAATTTATGTATTTATTTATAAAAATAATTTGAAGAGGAGTACACAATTAGCAAACATAGCCAGTCTACCTGGTAGCCCTATGCATAGACTAGCTACTAGTCTGATAAATAAATTTTTGCCCTTTTATGAAGCTAGAGTACCAGAGGCTCTATTAATTAAAAATCGGGACAGAGGAGTCGACTCATATCATGTCCCAATTTTAAATAAAAGATTCTACCTTTGTACATTTGACATTGTAACCCCTTGTGGCTAGGCTACCTTGTGGCTAGGCTACCCTCTGTAAAACTATATAACATAATAACACTGTCACTATGTACAGCCAACGTAAAGATGTAATATTCATGTTGAGATAAAACTGTAAAATTAACATCAATTCATAAAAGGTTAAACAACATCGAAGAACAGTTTCTAAATTTTATCGCAGACACTTTGTGTTGATTTCCAAATTGAATGTTGGGTTAAAGATGTGTTTATTTGAGGGCCTTTCGGAACCAGAATTTTATGTTGACTTGGTTTACAACTTTACGAAAGTTATAGGAAGAAATGTTTTTTTTCTCTCCAGTTAAGAAAAATCATTATAAGCTCAAACCTTATAGAATATAACTTAAATATGACCCGACAGTCTGCATGCTTATTTTTTAACGCAATAACGGTTGGTCACTATGTTTCCTTCTTTAACTGCACGCCGGTGGGTCAGACATCAAACTCTTTCATTTTCTTGTTAACCTTGTATACTAATCTGTAATATTCTAAATTGAAGGCTTGAAATAAAAACAATGCTAGGTTCGATCCTGGGATTCTCCAGTCTGTCGGATGAGACTATAAACCGAGGTGCCGTCTCCATATGACTTACGCTGTTGGTGGGACGTTAAACCCTAAATCAGCCGACCAACAAAAGTGGAACATCATTTTTGCAGCATTAAGATTAAACACATGGCTAAATACATGTAGTTCACTGAGGCCCTAGGGCTTCCATTTCTTTAGGATCATACTATTCACGTAGCCCTTTACTGATTGATAACGTTCCCATGAAATGCTAATTACATTTTGCCTACATAGATAAAACCTTAACTAAATTTTTCATCTGGTCATCACGAAATTGCGTTGTTGTAATGTGTATGTTACACTGCTTGATTGGTAGTTTAGTATGCATTCTCCATGAACGATTTCTTAGACAGTTCTGTCTCCTATTCGTGAACGTCATTCAAAAGGCTAATGACAGATCTAGACACGCAACTTTTGTTTTCCTTTGCGGGAAAGTCTTTAAACGAACATATTTGCTTACTAAATGTACTATCAGGTCTATCATATGTTGTGCAGAGATGATTAAGTCGTCTAAAAATGTTAAAGGGCACTTTGTCGGTGCGTTTGTATGCATAGAATTATTATTCCTTCTATATTCATTTTTATTCATTATTATTCATTTTTCTGAAGTGCACACCACTGCGTATGTTTATGTTTTAAAATATTTTATGATATAATTTATACCGACAAATCACATACTTATAAAGTACAATATTTACAAACATCAATATGATTAGGATTAGAACGGGAGCTAAGAACATAAGAAACTTTACTGTCTATGCCTACGTGATTCCGAATTTGGCGATTTAACGTTCCTCAAAGTCTGGTTACTTAGTGCGGACTAGAACCTTATGACCTTGGTTGTCTACGAGGGCTGTTAAATGGGGACAAAGATCAGATATACACTGTAGACACATTAGCCAGTAATACCATTAGTGTTTATTAACTTAATTTCTGAAAGTCAGATGGCAGAAATCCTCTTTTTGTCCAAATATAAATCAAGGACATGAGAACATTATTTTAACCAAAAGATCCTATTAATGTCATGTCACGACACAATATGCATGACAAAATCGCACGTAAATTTCATGCCTTGAACATGGGTTTTGTTGTTTGTACGACGTTTGGCCCAATTGGCTTCAAACAGCTATAGTGCACATACTTTGCCCGTGCCGCTTGATATCATGTGATAAAGTTTTGTAAACACTAGAAAAAGGGCACCTATTCGTTTTACACATTTTCCCGGTGCTGTGTGAAGACCGTGGCCATACATTGATTGCCATCATAGAGTTGCATTATTGAAAACATTCTTATTTATGCAGTCTGATCAACAAATGCATATCTATGTCAGAGGTCAAGCGGCACGGTCAAAGTATTTGCACTATATGTGCATAGATATGTGAGTATTGACGCGGTCCATAATAAAGTAAACACTTCATTCAATAATCAAGTACGTCTCTGAGTTTGTTAAATTCGTTTTGATGCCGCAGGACACCAACTTCTCTTAACCCATATTTCACGAATGGATTCTTCCATCATTATCAAGTGGATGAGTCCATTTTCATTTTTAGAGGTGTAAGGAGTGATTTTATTTTTTATCTCATTTTTCGATGAAATTTCTCTGTGCAAACAGAATAGCCCCAGATGAGACGCTGCTTTCTGTGGCATCACGGCTGGGATTATGCTGTTGGCCTATGTCCCATAAAAAAGACGTCAAGCTTATATGAGTTAAACGGCCGACTTGCACCTTTTTCTAAAATCGTGTATGTCGCAATGAAATTATTTTGATGCAAACAGCAATGAGCCAGACAATGTACAAGTGTGCTTCGGTCGATTGTAGCACCTAAGGTGTGATAATCAGCAAGAACAGGGACCAGTGATTCAAAACATGTTAGCTTAACATCATCGTTAAAGGCCTATTTCCATGTCTATTGAGGGCCATTAGATAAGGGATAGTGCCCTGACAATGACTCAGAATACAAGTAGGGACCAAAACAGGAAAAAATAATATTGATTGCAGATGGAGACAGTTTTATTGCACAAGTTATCAGGGACCGACCATAAAATCAATAAACAGTGGAACTACAGGTACTATCCTTTAGGGGCCTCTTTATGGCCCCTGCAGAGATGTGATAATCACCTCATTATGACAGTCCTTTGATCTAAGGACCATATTGCACCATTAGGGGTCATTAACCGAATAAACAGCGGTACCAATTTTAGCTCCTTCAGAAGTAAGCCTTTAAGACCTCAATTATTAAGTAAATGCCGACAAAAAAGCAAATACACTAACAGTTATTTTTGTTGATAAAATGTGAGAATCCTTTCCAATGGATTCTCACATTTTATCAACAAAAAATAACAGTGTATTTGTAATATTCATGTTTGAAATTTTAACGATTCGTTAACTAACAATGTCGTTAATTTTGAACAACTGGGTCAGGGCTGCAAGTGTAGTAGGATGAAAAATAGTTTCCCAGCAGTCGTACGAATATTCTGAAAAGGTTGTCACAGAATTTAAGGGGAACCTGGTGTATAAAAGGCCGAGTTAGGTGTCCAATCTCACTTTTTGCTTTAACACCAACCTGTCAACATCCCCCTGAGCTCTCCAATAAACACCACTAAACCACTCAAGTCTGAGTGGATAATGCTTCAAGGAGGAAAGTTACCTATTGAGTTGTTGACAGCTCTTATCAGCAGGTATTCAAATTGGCTTAAAGTTACCGGGGTCAGTAGTCAAGTCACGCCCACTAGAATCTCAACGGGTAATCTTGGGTAATAGAATTCTTGCTGTGTCCTTTTTTAAAATACGAGTCGTTTCAGAGCGTACAATGCGAAGACAACTACCTCTCAGAGTGCAAGGCAAAGCTTGAGCCGCTTCATAAGCTGATCAGCACCTTTGTCGTCGTTGCTAATTTAATACAATTCCCCTTCTTGTTAAATCCAAAGTTCCAAGCTTCTAGTCTTCTTCTATGATGCTTATTTTGGATGAAGGCAATGGGAGAGACATTTTACAGAGGCGCGCATTAGTATACATCCAGCATTGAAATAACGTTAATGGGCGAAGTATGAGTTTGAGATACGGAGAATACCATGATCCCAATAAAACTAGGACACCGCGTTGCCGGGCCTCGTCTATATAGTAGCCCATACTCGAGGGTTGATTGAGGATTGATAGAAAAGGTTTTTAGGGTAAAGTAAAAAAGAAATGATCCAGTCATCGCGCGCCTGTGGTATAATATCGTAGGAGTATTAGACTTGAAAATGTAAAACCGTTAAATCCATATCGAAAATGGGCTAAACGAAGATTAATTCGACAAATGTCTGCAGTTTCTTATCTATGGCGCCTTGATGCGAAATTTTTCGACTCTGAGATGGTTAATTTGCTTTTAATCGTATTATTGAATTTACTCTGTCTGGAATTTAAATAGTTCGCCTATACTGATTCCATTTCCTTACAACGCGCATAGAAGCGATACTTCTGTTGTGGTTATATTTCCTCTCTTTACACGATCTCTGCATTTTATGATTGTCTTCATATTTTTATTAAGTACAGATAATGAGAAGCTAAGTTTGAAGAAATAGCTCCACATTCGGCTCACCGCATGCTCGCATGTATCGTTACCTATGTTTCTCTCATGGGACTTTAGGTTGGGACGTTGGGGTCAGGTATGACGAAAACATGTCCCTTCAATATACAGAAAATATTTTCAGCGGTAAAAACTAAAAATACCATTGGAAAAAGATGATATTTTTCAATATTTACGAGTATGCTCAAAACTTTGATTGTGGGTACAAATTAGAACCGCCTCGCCGACAATCTATTTTGGATCAATAGTAATACCAGAGGACCAATGGTCCTGTAAACGCTCACCTGAAACCCGAGATATATACCAATAAACTTGTTTGACTAGAATGGTAATATCCATGTATATAACCCCAGGGCTTGGTCAGAGCAACCCCTGGAGTCAATTTCTTTTTGAGAACATAAAACTGCAGTCCATTTGCCAATTTACTGAAAGTTTTGCCCTTCAAATGACATTTTAACAATTTTCCCCATTCAAATGCATGGGTGACCTAAGTTGACCTTGCCGTAAAATAGGTCAAGGTCATCAAAGGGTCACGATTTATATAACTTTGTAGAGCTCCATTGCCTGATGCTTCATGCCAAGTTTCAAAATCAAAGGCCTTCTGGTTCTGGAGGAAAAGATTTTTAAAGGTTTTTGCTATTTATAGCCCTGACAGCCATCTTGGTCATGTGACCATGACCATTTATATACACTTTCATTCCCACTTCCAAACAATGCTCCTCATAAAGTTTGGCTTTGATTGGCCAAGCAGTTTCAGAGAAGATCTTTGAATATCACTGTAATATACATGTATATTGCCCCGGGGTGGGGGCTGACATACCCCTGGGGTCCAAATTTTTTCAGAATCATCAATCTTAAGTCCATTTGCCCATTTCCTGCAAGTTTTTCCCTACAAATGACATTTTAACACTTTTCCCCATTCAAATGCATGAGCGACCTATGTTGACCTTGCCGTAAAATAGGTCAAGGTCATCCAAGGGTCATGATTTATATAAACTTTGTAGAGCTCCTGTCACTGATGCTTCACACCAAGTTTCAAAATCATTGGCCTTCTGGTTCTGAAGAAGAGGATTTTTAAAGGTTTTTTTCTATTTATAGCCATGGCGGCCATCTTGGTCATGTGACCTTGACCATTTATATAAACTTTCTTTCCCCCTTCCCAAGGATGCTCCATATGAAGTTTGGCTTTGATTGGCCATGCGGTTTCAGGGGAGAAGATGTTTCATTATTATGGAAATATACATGTATAAAGCCCCGGGGCAGGGGCAGACAACCCCCCCAGGGGCTAAAATTTTCCATTAACATTAATCTTCTGTCCATTTGCCTATTCCCAGTAAGTTTTATCCATTAAATAGCAATTTACCATTTTTTCCCATTCAAATGCATTGGCGACCTAAGTTGACCTTGCCGTAAAATAGGTCAAGGTCATCCTAGGGTCATGACTTATATAAACTATGATGGGCCCACGTCCCCGATGCTACATACCAAGTTTCGTGGAAATCGGCCTACTGGTTCTGGAGAAGAAGACTTTTAAAGGTTTTTGCTATTTATAGCCATGGCGGCCATCTTGGTCATGTGACCTGGACCATTTATATAAACTTTCGTTCCCCCTTCCTAAGGATGCTCCACATGAAGTTTGGTTTTGATTGGCCAAGCGGTTTCAGAGGAGAAGATCTTTGAAATTGTGGACGACGGACGACGGACGACAGACGACGGACGGACGACGGACGGACGCCGGAGCATGGGTATACTATAAGCTCACCTGTGAGCCTTCGGCTCAGGTGAGCTAAAAATGTATACTCTTTCAGACCCCAGTTTTACTTTATAATTGTGGGGTTCAAAATGGTATACTTATCATGGACATGTTATCCTGATAAGATGAAACGTACTTGTTGCATGGCCGGTCCAAAACCTTTTTCAATCGCTGTTAATTAAGATAACATTAACATCCGGAGGTCGGATATTCCCGTCACTGATTTATCTCGAATGACTTTGATTACTTGTACCCACTTTTGTAAAAAGTAGCCAAAACGTAAGTCTACGCGTTATTTCGACCTCAGAAAAAGGTACAAGTAGGCAAAGATCAGGAAAAGGCGCAATCAGAAAAAGATTCCCACTCCAAAAACCGAGGTGGGAAAAAACCAAACTAACAATCAGGTACTTATACCATGAAACATCGTAAGCCGAATAAGCAGCTATTTTCCCAATAGGTGGCCACTCAGTTACCTTAACTTAACTAAAACTATGAAAACACACATAAGGCGCCAACAGCACAAACAATTTAAACACCAAGACATAAAACAAAAAGAACCACCACAGAAGTATCGCCTTGGAACGATCAGTAACACAAAGTTACTGGCGGGCTTAAACCAGTTTTACAGGCGCCTAACCTCGCCCTCAGCTTCTGCAGTGGTTCTATTATACACAAATATAAACAAGAAATAAGGAAAATCATGTTAAGAAAATAGTATACATAGGTACCAACGTATAATATGTATAACGGAAAGCAGGGTGAGCAGCTATTGAAGGTAAGGTGGTCACAGTGCTAGCTTGGACAGAACAAGTAAAATGCAGAGGGCTAAGTGAACAGCCAAATGATGTTCGTCATGCAACATGAAACATATAATTGGAATAACTTGGATAAATTTGAACCACAACAGCAGTACCGCCTTGGAACGGTCAGTTATAAATAACTGGGGGGCTTAAACCGGTTTTACAGGCGCCTAACCTCACCCTCAGCTTATGCAGTTTATCGACCTGTTTTCAAATGATGATTATTACTTCAAACTTAAGTCACCGATCCTTTGCAAATCAGCAGGTTTGCCATAACAATCATAAACATGTGGCTGGTTCAAGCTGTTGCTGTTAGAAAAGGAAAGTTTCTAAGTGCAATTTGAAACATTCATTGTACAAATTGAGCCGCGACGCAAGAAAACCGGTCTTCGGGGTTTCCGACCAGGTCCGACACAAACCGGGCTGTACAGTTACAGACAAGGGCTAGCAGCTTGAAATTTCGGATTTAAGAAGAAGAGGAATTGTACTATCCGAGTGGCGAAAACAAAGGCGCTGATCAGCTTCGCGGTTACCGCGAAGCTGATCTGCGCCTTTGTTTTCGCATAGGCAAAATTCCGGTTTTCTCACGATGCGGCTCCAATGAAAATGAAAATGTTTCGTCATTTATCGAACGACTGCTATAGTCGTGACAAAACGTGCCTCATTATAACATTTTAGCACATTGTGCGTTCCTTTAAGGCTGCATGGTTGTCTGCTTGGGTTTTAGGTGCCTCAACATGAGTATAATTTAGACTTACCCTATTAGCCAGATGCGTTAGGACATAAATACATGTAACACATCAAAGTCCAAAGAAGTAGTGCAGGTTACATATTGCATAAAAACAATTTACTGTGTCTGGACGTTGACGCCCAACCCAGGACATTATAATAATGGTTGTTTTCATATAATTCAGTTATTGAAAATATAAAAAAAAAAATCATGCAATAGGTCTCGTTTATTTCTCAGGGAATATTTACTGAGGTAATGCAATATTTATTTATTTATTTATTACAGTAGATATTAATAGCACTTAGTTATGTAATTCTACGATGACACCTCTTCATTAACATATTTACATCAAAATACGAATTACATATAATTTAAATTAAAATCCGTTAATACTATGTATTTGAAATCCGTTTATAACGGTGGTCCTCTCTAATGACATGTACGTATGTCGTATGGGCTTTCTAACATCTAAACATATGGCTGCAGAATGACGCTAGTTTGTCTAATGACAAGAACTACATTTTGAGTTGAGAAAGGGGATTTATTGAATGCATGAATAGCAATAAATGAAAAGTAGAATTTACAATGATGAAGCAAATGAACATAATTCAACTTAAGTATTTGAAATTGAACAAACATTTTACAAATGTGGGCGAATATAAGCGCCATAAATTGAAGGTCCCCTCTATAATATGCACATATACATGTACTCACCTGTATTAAATGTCCCTAAATTTGTACCCGCTTCCATACAACTTTAATGTATTTAGCGAAACTCGGTTTTAGGGGGGGGGGGGTGCATTTTGTTTTCTTATTTTTGATCCAAAGCATAGTTGTGGGTACTCACAATCAATGTTTTGAACACAAAATAAGACAATATAAAAATGTATCACAGTTTTCACAGATGAAGAAATTGCTGTGTATTGCTTAGATGTGTTTTATAATGTACGCTTTGGTAAAGGTGGCTGAGGAAATACATGTAATTCTTACTTTGTTGTTGCTTATTTGTAGTTAACAAAGCGTTAATTTTGTATACATATTATTAATGGCAATGAGTAGTTTTGGCTCTTACATGTTCACAATGCATTGTTTAATACGCATACAAGCATATTAGAATCTGGAAAGAAATACAATGAGAATCTAGCTGAGCATGATATTTGCCCTTATCTTTGCAGCCAAACCGACGTGTGACTGACATTTAATATGAAGTTTATATGTTCATACGTGAAAATGCTGTGGTTCACGTACGTAACAGTTTTTATTATTACCAATACAGACGTTGTTATAAAGAACACGTACAGTGATAGACGCCGGGCCAACATATGCGACAGACTTTCTTATTCAATAAGGAACTCTTACGCTGAAAGGCATTTCACTATAAAGAAAGATTATACTACTTCAAACCCTGCTGTTCATAAAATTACAGTCTCAGGAAAAGCTTATAATTTAAATGAAGACAATGGTGTGTTTGTTGATCATACACAAGAAGAAAGCATAGATGCAATGATAGCTAAACTAAAACGAGCGACAGCACGTACTATTTTTCCGCAATATTTCTGGAACAGTTCTCTAGAGGAATTAACAAAGATACTTGGGGCTGCCGCGAGAAGGAGAGGAAAACCTCTAAGAGCCTACGCAAATTTAAACACGTATTTGAATATTAGGTCTAATGTGTCTAATTGGCAGTTAGTTCATCGTGACGTCACACGGTTTGCTCTATATAACCCGGAAAACCCAGCTCTGCATGAACATTTGCAGGATCTTGCTACAAAGGAAATAACTAATATTGGCGAAAATGATGGAGGCACTCAGTTTAAAATGGTCTTTCATTATGCTGATGGGGGAAGAGCGATATTTAAACCCATGAGGTATTCGCGAAACATTGAAGCCAACCCCAACCATTTTGTCTTCGACGACCTAGAACGCCATGTTGCTGAAATTGCTGCGTTCCATTTAGACAGAATACTAGGGTTTTATCGTGTCCCACCAACCATTGGTAGAAGAGTAAACTTGACCTCAGAGATACAGCCACGTGCACCACGTAAAATTTTAGATACTTTCTTTATATCTCCGGCCGGTAATAAGTGTGTCTACGGAGTATGTGATTTGTATTGCGACAGTGCGCATGCGTTCTGTGGTAACCCGGACATGCTGGAAGGTTCCGTACAGAGTTACCTCCCTTCGGAAAAATTTGCTCCGCGAGTGGACTGGTGGCAACCTTGGAAACGGGCATACATGGAAGATGGGAAAGCGGACTGGGAAACCAACGATACATACTGTGAAACAGTTCGACATAAAGCACCTTTCAACAACGGCAAATTGTTGCTGGATATGATAGATGCTCATACCTTCGATTTTCTAACGGGTAACAAAGATCGCCATAGTTTTGAAACATTTGAAGAATTCGGCAACTATAGTTTCCCTGTTTTATATGACAATGGTAGAGGGTTTGGTCGTCAAGATTACGACGCTATGTCAATACTTACCCCACTTCGTCAGTGTTGTATGATACGAAAATCAACATTCCTAAAATATGTAAAACTTTACACAGGACCTTACAGACTCAGTGCCTTAATGGAAAGATCCCTAGCCAGCGATCCAGTTGCACCTGTGCTGCTTCCTGGGCATTTACAGGCGCTTGATAGACGAGTCCAAAAGATATTGTTAACTGTTGCGAAATGTTTAGAATCTGGGATGCCTGCTACTAGCGTGATAATTGCAGATAATTTCTAGCTTTTTTAATGAATTCTTATGCTAGTATCTTAAGAACTTTACGAATGACAACATGCAATAGTACATATAACCTTTTAACATTTTTACAGAAAGGACAATATGAGCCTGTGCATGAGAAAATCAACAATTTGCATATGCAAAAACAAAGACGCAGGTCAGCTGTGCAGTAACTGCACAGCTGATCAGCGCCTTTGTTTTCGCCACACAGATAATACAATTCCTCTTCTACTTATATCCAAAGTTTCAAGAGTCTAGCTTTATTCTGTGTCTGTACAGCCTGGTTTGTGTTGGACCTGGTCGGAACCCCAAATTGTTGGTTTTCTCATGCACAGGCTCAGTCATAATCTGATAATGGTGACAACATGTGAAGTCACTTTGTAACTAATGAAGCTGTAATGACACTTTAGACACTACAACGTTTATATCCGGTTTCGGAAAATAGCAATGCATGTTTCATTGGTGTCTATAAATGCAGATAATGATACAACCTGATGATCTAAACTGGTCAAGAGTTACAGTAACAAATGCATCAGGAAAACCTGTCCGTGAAAAGTATACCCCCTCATACTCCACTTTATAGCAAAACTGGGATATGCAGGGAAATACCTATTATTCTTAATTTTAATCCAAAACATAGATTGTGGGTACTCGTTAGAACCGCCTCGCCGAGGCGGTTCTAACGTGTACCCACAATAAATGTTTTGAGCAAATCTATTAAAAATATCATTTTTTTTTCAATGAAATTTTCGATTTTTACAGATGAAATATCTCCATATATTGCATATTGCATAGTTTTCGTAATGGTTTAACAAATTCCTGTCGTCGATAGATAAGTAGTCTTATTTGCTTGTTTGACAGTGGTGCTTCGTTGACATGTAAGAAACGAACCAAATAAAAATACGGCGAACCGCTATAGACCCTGAGGGCCTCATGGCTCCCAAAATATTATTTTGCTTTTATGTCTAGTGTAAGTAGTCTCATTAGAACACGGTTTCACTTTGAATACGGTCTGTTTCTATGGGCCCCAAAAATAGCTTTATAATGAGGTTCAACTGTATATCGGAAGCGTATTATAAAGATAACTAAGCAGTAGAGATGAACCGTCCCAATACCAGACAGAATAAATGGGGCATAATGTAATAAAAACAAATTTACTTTCTCACATAAGAAATATTTTGCACCAAGGCGGTGCAGATAAGACAGCAGACATAATGTCAAATTAATATCGTCAATTAAAAATCGTTCAGTAAGGATATCAAGTTCATTGCTCTTTTGGTCCAAGGTTTATTTGCCACGTAATATAAGATGTAAATGGTTTTCAAATTGCATTTGAATTCTCCAAGGACACTGATGTATACATGTAATCCTGCAGCATTTACACGATATTTGTCGGTCTGCAAGGAAAATAAACCATGTCTTGGACGAAAATAACAAAGGACTTTCTTTTGCATTTGAGCCTTTATATCTTAGTATAAAATTCTGATTACGCGTTAAATATAGCATTGCATGAACCTTAAACGAAACAATACACCGGAACAACTGATGAGTTTTAATCGTCTAAAATAATTCGCACATTGCCCGGAATGGTCTGTCAAGCGACTGAGTCGAAAAAGCACATAAGTGGGAAAAAGTCGTCTTGCATGTAGCAGAGGATAAAACTGCGATTATCTGGGAATAGTTTCTGCGCACGGAACGAAAGAAACCTTAAGACATATCTTCGACATTTTTAAACTTATCAACAGTACAATACTAATCATACTTTATTTCTCAGCATTTTGCACATGTTTTAGTAAGATTTTCTCTAGTGGGTATTCGTTAATTCCTTTACTTATATGTTGTTGTTTGCGTTAACATCCTGCATGATTCATGACTGTCCCGGTCTTAAAGCAGGAAAGGCGAGGTAGCTAGAAATTGCAGTCGATTATAATGGAGACATATTTACGAAATATATTCTGTGCTGTAGACTTACACAAGCTGCAATATATCACATTTTTTCTCACTTAGTCGCATTTCCTTCGTAGTCGCATTTCCCACTTCAGTTTCCCAGATAGTCGTTGTTTTTTCCACATAAGCGCTTTTCCCACATAGTCGCCTCACAATGGTCCGGCTTAAAATAGAGGATTTTGTCAACAAAATATGTCGTTATTTTGACAAACGTGATAGGAGTAAACCCATATACGAGAACACTGAGGCAAGCGGCATAATCAATCACAAGATTTTGTCAGAACAATATCATTCTGTAGAACCCAAATACAAACAGTAATAAATGTTTCAGACAGCAATGCTGCCTTCTTTATTTGAACGCCGGTGGGTCGGGCGTCAGACTCTATGATGGCCCCGACTTAAAGCTATTCATTTTAGTTGGTTGGGGCCGGAGCTTCTTGTGTGTTGCTTGGCCCACCGGGGTCCAACTGGTGTTTTTCTTTTACTCCGGAGTTAGTAAGTTATTCGGCGCCCAGGGATCTCTTACTGAATCTGTTGAGTCCTCGTTTTTGATTCATCAGGATGTTTATCAGGATTTATATGTTTGTTCTTGTTGATTCAATGACTAGTTAGAGATTCCCACTGGGACCGAACAACTAACTAAATGTTATGAACCACTGCAGAAGCTGAGGGTGATGTTATGGCCATGTAAAATCGATTTAAGCCCGCCAGTAATTTTATATTACTGATCGTTCCAAGGCGATACTTCTGTGGTGTTTTTTTTTTTTTTTTTTTTTTTTTTTTTTGTTTTATGTCTTGGTGTTAAAAATTTTTGTGCTGTTGCGCCTTATGTGTATTTTCATATTTTTAGTTAAGATTAGGTAACTGAGTGGCCACCTATTGGGAAAATAGCTGCTCATTCGGCCTACGGTGTGCTTTCGTGGTGTAGGTGACTGGTTGTTAATTTAGTTGTTTCCCATCTCGGTTTTTGGAGTGGAAATCTTTTTCTAATTGCGCCTTTTCCTGATCTTTGCCTAATTGTGCTTTTCTATGAAGAGACTGCCCCATGAATTTTCTAATTGTCTATGATTGGAAACCGGAAATAAACTGTGTAGTGACCTAACCATCACCACTTCATTAGCTAAGTAGTTTATTAACATTTAACATATGACATCGCTGTTTTCCAGTGGATAACGTCATGTCATAAATTTCATATGACCACACGTGTATTAACACTTTTGCGGGAATACGTAACGGCATTGACAACAATGTAAATTTTCATTGAAAATATGTCCACTTCGAAGGCGATAAAATCCTATTTTAAAAGTCATATGATAAAACGAATCTTACACTCGTGGTCATTTCATATGAAATTTATTAAACTCGCCGAACGCTCGTTTAATAAATTTCATATGAAATGACCACGAGTGTAAGATCCTCTATTTATTCACTATTATCAGATTATGTCTATATTTATCTAGTCATTCTGTAAGGAACTGTATAGTTCATTTTCTATTTTCCATGTAAAATATCAAAGTTTGATTTGCACATTTGCATACTGAGATCTTTACAACTTGGTTAGCTTTGTTTTCGAATACCCGAAGTTTCTGTCATAGAAACAAAAACGTAATAATAACTATATATAATAACAAGATAAATTACATACTAATGACTAGACGGAATATTTCCATCGTTGATCCGTTAGACCTGTCACGGAAGTGGAACGAGGTCACGAAATGTATCGGTGTGCAGGTAAGCCAGCTGATCTAAATAATAACATATGTCAACCTAGTGTATAGCTCTTTCCCCTGATATTATCAGCGCATACACACAAATACAACTTCACAAAAATCGAGGAAAACTGTATCGGAACAGTTATAGAATACAACATAGCTTGCTGAAAACATAAAAATACACACTTAATTATGGATTGAATACTAACACCTCCGTAACAAATATCTCAGGTGCTTTAAGTCCATATAATAAATGCATACAAATGTCATCTGTTAATTCAGAACCAAGTAAAGCCAACAAGAAAATATCAACTCAAGGTTTTAGATTTGGAAGAATAGCAGTATTAAAGGATCTTTGCAATGTGTTATTCCATCTCCTGTTTTTATTGTCCTTTGGTTGTTGGGCCTACTGTCTAATCTTTTGATTCTTCTGTATATGCATTCATGAATGTATGTATATATTTGTAATCATGTAAAATCGTTTTAAGGCCGCCAGTAATGTTATATTACTGATTGTTCCAAGGCGATACTTCGGTGGTGGCTCTTATTGGTTGAATTTTTGTGCTGTTAGAACCTTATGTGTGTTTTCATACTTTTAGTTAAGTTTGGGTGGATGAGTGGCCACCTAGTGGGAAAATGTCTGCCCATTCGGCTTACTATACTGTTTCCTTAGTATTCGTACCTAATGTTAATTAAGTTTTATTTTTCCCGCCTCGGTTTTAGGAGAGAAGTTCTTTCTGATTGCGCCATTTCCTGATCGTTTCAAAACAATTTATTGCTTTGCTCTTATCATCAAACCCTATATTGTTACCATAAACAGAATCTGGCACTAATTGATTCCTCATAGGAAACAAAATCGGTTGTTATTGGATGCACAACACCATAAACTTTCTATCTTTCTCTCTTGGAAACAGGAAATTGGTTTGTTGACAGTGTCAAACATGTCATAAATACTTCATTTACAGCTGTGTTATCAGTGGATAATTGGCGTTTATTTTACGTGCTATAGCAACATAGTTTAGGGAAGGCAATATCGGGAATGTATCACCCCATCAGGAAAACATGTCCGTGCAATGTATACCCCTTTAAACCCCACTTTTATGTAGGAAAACTGGGGTTTGCAGTGGCATTCCTATTTTTTGATATTTTTCTTATTTTTGATCCAAAACATAGATTGTGGGTACTCGTTAGAACCGCCTCACCGAGGCGATTCTAATGTGTACCCACAATCTATGTTTTCAGCAAAAATAAGAAAAATATCAAAAACTCTTTAGCAACAGCAAAATAATATCATACTTTTTCTCAACATTTTGCACATATTGTAGACTTATGATTTCCTCTAGTTTGTATCCGTCAATTCTTTTACTTCAACGTTGTTGCTTGCGTCTTTGCGTTTACAACCTGCATGGTGTATGACTGACCCGGTCTTAAAGCAGCCAAAGCGAGGTAGCTAGAAATTGCAGTCGGTTATCATGGTGACATATTTATGAAATGTTCTCTGTGTCGTAGACTTTAACAAGCTGCACTATATAACATTTTAGTTATTTAGACGCATTTCCTACATAGTCGCATTTCCCACGCATTTCCCACTTAAGCGCCTGACGGAAATCATAAGCGCTTTTTACATGCGTATAATAAGTAGAGTTGAACCTTTCAAATGTCCGCCAGAGTAAATGCAATAATACGCTTAACAAAATTATTTTCATGAACAAAATTAGAATGAATATCGTACAACCTTTACGGACTTATTTCTTGCCACTGCGTGTCTTTTGTACACTTTTATTTCTGTGAAATAGCCTTTGATTACATAGGACTAATTTCCTGGACAAAATTGAGAAATCACACTATAGCTGTCTCAGTTTGACAGACAAATGACCACGAAACAAACTAATGATACTCATTTCCATATGTCATGATTAAAACATACAATCATTGAACAAAGACTGAAAATGACATTTTCTGATCACAACAACATGTCATTGCGATTATAAAGAAGAATTTAATTATAGGAAGTGCGTTTATTTCATGTATACTGAGTTTTGAATTGTGTGCATTGTTTTGAAAAATTAAGAACCTGCTCGCACGAGGCACAGAAAAAGCATTTTGTACCCTGAGGCATGTCCCCCCGCATGCGCACTCAAATATATATCGGGTTTGATAACACACGAAGATTTTCGAATCATTTTGATGTTGATTGGGCACAGACGCTTTCAGATAATTGATCAATTTAAAATATGTGAGAAGAGAGTAAAGTTGCATTGACTGTGGAACTTGTCATCTGTATAACATGGAGTGTTATATATACCCCTTACCCCTACATGTATGACGATATATCTAGAGTGTACTGGGGTATTTATGTCAAAAGATTTTAACGGGTGGTTTTCATAATAACAGCTGTAATATAACAGCGTGTCTTTGCAAGCGTTTGCATTTCTTTCATCAGCCATGCCAAAGCATGATAAAGGGTCTACCCAGTGAGCAAAGTACGGTGCAGTCGCAATTATTTTCGGAAAGTTGGCTACTTTGTATGATTT
Source organism: Rugalucina vietnamica (assembly GCA_964017185.1). Lineage (NCBI taxonomy): Eukaryota > Metazoa > Mollusca > Bivalvia > Lucinida > Lucinidae > Rugalucina > Rugalucina vietnamica. The sequence continues at coordinate 53,523,928 of OZ024873.1, forward strand.
CCATAGACCTCAAAGATATTATGGGTAATCATGAGGTACGTACAATCAAGCAAAACTGAAAAGTATAAGATGAAACAATAAAAATACTTCTCCAAGGTCCATTTGCTGGGACAATAGCCATTCTAAGCCGTGGTATAACATTACTATCCTGATGTGAAAAACACTAAAGACCTTGATTATCATGTTTCATACATTAAAATTCTGAAGATCAAAACAGAAGGGCATTTCTTCTCTGATATGCACAACAACCACACCAGTATCTCATTTAGCATTAGAAACAAATCTTAAAATCATCGTGCCAAAATTAAAACGTAGTACCCGTAATATGTATATTCTCTTTTCATCAAATCCTTTAATGCTGCGTAAAACGTATAGTAGACACTAATTCATTCCTTATTGGAAACAAAATCGGTTGTTATTGGACGCACAACACCATAAACTTTCTTTCGTTCTCTCTTGGAAACAGGAAATTGGTTTGTTGACCGTTACAAATATGCTTTACTGCTGTGTTAGAATTTGGATAATACATGTACGTGCTATACCGACATTGAAAGTAGACAATGATCAGGAAATGGCGCGATCAAAAATAAGTTCCCACTCATTCCAAAAACCGAGATGGGGAAAAAACTAAATTATCAGTCAGAAACTAGCCTGAATCAGGTTCTTATACTTCGAAAACATATCGCAAGCCGAGTGAGCAGCTATTTTTCCAATAAGTGGCCACTCGGTTACCCAATCAACTAAAATATGAAAACGTGCATATGGCGCAAACAGAACACAAATTCAACACCAAGACACAAAATAATAAGAACCACCACAGAAGTATCGCCTTAGAACGATCAGTAATAGAAAATTACTGGTGGGCTTAAACTAGTTTTACATGCCTTATAAGGACACTGAGGCTTCCGTTGAGCTGAACCATTCAAAAAGCAGACAGAGTAAAATGCAATGATATGATTAAGTACTAATCAACTATCTGATGGTGGAATATTTTGTCGCAGATAAGAAACTGCAGACGTTTTTGACGAATCTATCACCATTAAAGATATTTCCCAGCGTATTTATCAAGTTCATCTTTCTTTCGCTCTCACACCCTGTAAAGTAAGCGAAATGTTAAATGTTTTCAAAAATAGGATTCTATGTTCATAGTAATTCCGTGATGCATAAGTCTGTAACCATTGCACGTTTAAGGCTAACTAGTAAGAAAATCACCTTTAATCATTTTGGCCAAGGTTTTGCACATGGACTTGCAACATTTTCTCAACATGGTTCATCATTATTCTGGACACACTTTGCCACGGTTTAATGACACAATGGAACAAAACGCAGGATATTTTTTCTTCGATTAACAATAATCATTACACTAGATGCGGCTCAGATGACCTTGCTTGTTTAGTTTGACAAAACCAGATTAGAGCAAATCCGTTTTAGAGAAATTTAAGTCCTGCGGCATTAAACATTTTTCCGACTTTCTGATTCACTAACGCAGTTTGTAGTCGCATGATATATAGTGAATACAAGAATGCAGATTACATACATGTTCGTCAAGCATCACCTCAAACAAATAAAAACAATGATGACACGTAACCTGCATGAGCATTCAGTGTGCGATTGTAAATTCGGCTCCAACGAATATCCCAAATATGGTAAGTTCAATACGTTTAACTAAATCATTTTCATGAACAAAACAAAAATGAATACCAGGCAACCTTTACGGCCTTATTTCTTGTCACTGCGTGTCCTTTTGACACTTTTGTTTCTGTGAATTAGCCGTTGATAACATAGGACTCATTTCCTGGACAAAAAATTGAAAAAATCACGCCATAGTTTCTCAGTTTGACAGACAAATGACCAAGAAACAAACTAATGATACTCATTTCCATATGTCATGATTAAAACATACCATCAGTGAACAAAGACTGAAAATGACATTTTCTTATCACAACATCATGTCATTGCGATTATATTATTATTAACTACACGCTGGTGGGTCGGGCGTCAGACTCTATGATGGCCTCGACACAAAGCTATTGATTTTAGTTGGTTGGGGCCGGAGCTTCTACACCCTATGGGGGTTTGTTACACCCTATGGGCGGTTTGTCTTTATTACGTCAGGGTGAACATTTGTCACCAACATGACAGGCATATGTACCAGCCGGGTTTCGAGCCCGCAACCTCTAGATTGCTAAGCGAGTACGCTATCCATAACACCACCGCGACTTCTTGTCTGTTGCTTGGCCCACCAGGGTTCAACTGGTGTTTTCCTTTTGCTCCGGGTTTCAGAAAGTTATTCGGCGCCCAGGGATCTCCATCGTCGGGCAGCTTACTGAATCTGTTGAGACCTCGTTTTTGATTCATTAAGGTGATTATCATGATTTATTCGTTTGTCCTTGATGTTTCATTGACTAGTTAGAGATTCACATTGAGGACCGAACAACTAACTAAATGTTGTATACATAAAACATAGTAGACACTAATTCATTCCTTATTGGAAACAAAATCGGTTGTTATTGGACGCACAACACCATAAACTTTCTATCGTTCTCTCTTGGAAACAGGAAATTGGTTTGTTGACAGTTACAAATATGTCATAAATACTTCATTCACTGCTGTGTTGTCATTTTGGATAATTGGCGTTTAATTTACGTGCTATAGCAACATTGTTTAGAGAATTCATTTAGGCAATATCGTGAATTAATCGCCGGACCGGCCTTGCTACACGTCATCTTTGTGACCGTAAAAACTTGAGTGCACTGCTGTGTGGTCTTGTAGGGAATGCGTGTAATAAGTACGAAAACACGTCCATGCAATATACAGAGATCTTTTTTCAGCTGAAGAAAAAAAATGAAAATTTCATTGGAAAAAAAAATATATTTTTAATATTTGTGTTCAAACCCTTGATTGTTGGTACACGTTAGAAACACCTCAGCTAGGCGGTTCTAATGAGTACCCACAATCTTTGTTTTGGATCAAAAATAAGAGAAATATGTATACCCTTGCAAACCCCAGTTTTTACACATAAAAGTGGGGTTTAAGGGGATATACATTTCACGGACATGTTTTCCTGAAGACTGCAGTAGAGCTGAATCTTTCAAATAGCAGACAGAGTAAAATGCAATAATATGATTAAGTACAAATCAACTATCTGATGGTGGAATATTTTGTCGCAGATAAAAAACTGCAGACGTTTTTGTCGAATCTATCACCATTAAAGATATTTCCCAGCGCATTTATCAAGTTCATCTTTCTTTCGGTCTCGCACCCTGTAAAGTAAGCGAGATGTTAAATGTTTTCAAAAATAGGATTCTATTCTCAGCGTAATTCCGTGATACATAAGTCTGCAACCATTGCACGTTTAAGGCTAACTAGTAAGAAAATCACCTTTAATCATTTTGGCCAAGGTTTTGCACATTGACTTGCAACATTTTCTCAACATGGTTCATCATTATTCTGGACACACTTTGCCACGCTTAAATGACACAATGGAACAAAACGCAGGATATTTTTTCTTCGATTAACAATAATCATTACACTAGATGCGGCTCAGATGACCTTGTTTGTTTCGTTTGACAAAACCAGATTAGAGCAAACCCGTCTTAGAGAAACTTGAGACCAGCGGCATTTAAACTTTTTTTCGGTTTACTGATTCACTGACACAGTTTATCGTCGCAATAATATGAGCCGCCCCGTGGAAAAACCAACAATGTGGTTTCCGAACAGGTCCGACACAAACCGGCCTGTACAAGCACAGAAAACAGCTAGAAGCTTGAAATTTCAGATTTAAGTAGAAAGGGAATAGTACAATCCGAGTAGCGAAAACAAAGGCGCTGATCAGCTTCGCGGTTACCGCGAAGCTGATCTGCGCCTTTGTTTTCGCCTATGCAGATTGTTGGTTTTCCCATGGGGCGGCTCATATATTGTATACAAGAATGCGCTTTACATGCATATTCGTCAAGCATCATCTCAAATTAACAGGAGCTTCAGCGTGCGACCGTGAAGTCGGTCTAAACGAGTATCCCCAGTTCAAAACGTTTACCAGGAATGTTTTATGTGCTACTTAACTGAATACCAGGCATTTTATATTACTGATCGTTCCAATGCGGTACTTCTGTGGTGGTTCTTATTGCTTTATGTATTGGTGTTTAAAATTTTTTGTGCTGTTGGCGCATTATGTATGTTTACAATCAAAATCATTAAACAATTTATTTAGATCTCATTCTATAAAACTACGAAGAAAAACAAGAATTAATATAAAAAATATCAATGAAACTAATGCAGCCATGTGTCACTTGAATCAATATATCCATTCTAAGTTAACGTTAGTACATAAAAGAAACTGCAATCAACAGCAATGACAAAGCATGATAAATGATCTGCCGAGATTGCAAAGTAATGAAACACTCAAACAGTCTGTAGAGTGAATATGAAAAAATACTGTTGTAACTGACTTACAAGTTGGCCTATGATTTTATACAAATATTAGACGGTCAAAAATATCCCGGGCATTCATTTATGGCACGAATTCGGTGCAGAAACCTTTGTACCTATATGAATGAACAAGACAAGTACATGCAGCCGAGCTGTTAACCATCTTTACATTTTTATCTATCCTATTTGATAATTTTGATGGTTCTTTATAGGGCAACAGCAATAATCTGTTAAATAATCATGTGGTACTTACAATCAAGAGACATAATCAGAATACTAAAGTTACTAAACGTCTCTGCAAGACCAATATACTGGCAGCATCGCCCTACCCTTTTTTGTCGTGGTACCGAATAACTTCACGACTATTAAATTCTGGAGATCATGTTGAAAGATACAAATGTATTTATCTGAAGATCAAAATTATATCGAACGATATACGCTACTATTTGAGTGAGTAGAAAGCTCGAAAGTAGAAATTGTCAATCACGTATTACATGTACGTGTATTACTCTGATTAATTGCTACACTTCAGTGTAAGATTGTTAATATATGATAATGTCATTGGAAGTACATTTAAACATGAAAGCTATTGTAAAGTCGATTATACACCTAAGGCATACACTTTTCTTTTGACATTCTCTTGAAACATGTTTGAAATACTTAAGAAGTATGCCGTTAAGAACTCTTGACTAAATGTAAAAATGTATAGAAATTGTAACAAAGCTCACTTTTGAGATAACTCTATTGAGACCACAAAACGTTTCGAAAAATCCAATGTCTATACTTTTCCCATTAAAAAGCCTTTGTGACCAAAGTTGACCTTGACGTAAAATAGGTCAAGGTCGATCAAAGGTTATGAATTATACAAGCGATGATGGAGTCCCCGATGCTACATACAAAGTTTTGAAATCGGTCATGTTGTCCGGGGAAGAAGAATTTTCAATGTTTTCGCAGCCATTATTGGTCATGTAACCTGGATCATTTACGTAAACTTTGGTTCTCCCTTCCTATGGATCCTCCATATAAAGTTTGGTTTTGATTAGTCTAGCGGTTTCAGAGGAGATGATATTTGAACATTGTGGACAACAACAACGACAACGACGGACGCCAGAGCATGGGTATACTATAAGCTTCACTGTGAGCATTCAGCTCAGGTGAGCTTAAATAAAAGTGGATAACATATTTGACAAATATCTTGTGTAATATATGGTCATCATTTAAAGACTATACCCAATGTTTAAATGCTTGATAAATTGAATAGGCACTCTATTATTTACAATGCATACACAATTTTATGATTATTGGAGAGTGTGTAAGGATGGCTTAACGCAATCCTATGGCTATGTAAGATCGCATATATGGACAACCGAGTATATATCTGTTTCCCAAAAGGTGACCACATGACTCATTAATCGACATTGGTGTTATCAGGACCAACGATGATGAAGAACGCAAAACGAAAAACTAGCATAAGATGATTAGTTTTCCTTGCTCCGATCATCAAATACTTTATTGGTGACTATAATCAGAGTCTGACAGTAACTTATTCCTTATTAAGAACAAATTGTGTTGTTATTGGATGCACCGCACCATAAACTTTCTATCTTTCTCTCTTGGAAACAGGATATTGCTTTGTTGTGTCACATATGACATTAATGCTTCACCGTTTGTCATAATACCGTTTGGATAATTGTCTATTATTTCACGTGCTATAGCAATATTGTTTTAGAATGGCGGTATTGTGGCTATTTGTTATCATTTCAATCACCAAATAAGCCGCGTTGTATGATGTATATGGAAATCAGTACTTTATGCCTAAAAAATGACAATTTGTTTTTTTTTAAAAAAATAAGCTATGAAATACACACTGATAAAAATGTTACATTTTGCATCGTTTATAACAAATGTATCGTTCATAACAATATAGTTTGGGCGGGCATGAATTAGCATCATGTACATACATTTGAAATGCTGCTCGAAAGCGAAGTAAAAAGCAGAAAGCGCACAATGCACAATAGAATCTCTCAACTTACAGACACAGTAAAATGAATTAATATGATTATTCCCAAATCAACTATCTGACAATCTGAAATTTTTGCACCATGGCGTCGCAGATAAGAAGCTGAGGACAATTTGTCGAGTTTATCTTCATTAACACACATTCCATAGGGATATTACCCAACACATTATCAAGTTCATTGCTCTTTGGGTCTCATACTTTGTCACGTGATCTAAGATTGTAAATGTTTCTAGATAGTGTTTCATTCTCAGAAGACCGGCAAAGGATATCGTGCTACATGTAAATAAGCCTACGACCATTGCATGATATGGTAAGCTTTGTAGGAAACTCGCTTTTATTTAACTAAGGAAAGTGTAATAACATTATGAAAACTTGCCCATGCAATTTACAGATTATTGGTTGTAAAAAATCTAAAATTTCATGACAAATCTTTTGATATTTTTCTTATTTTTGCTCAAAACATAGATTGTGGGTACACGTTAGAACCGCCTCGACGAGGCGGTTCTAACGAGTACCCACAATCTATGTTTTGGATCAAAAATAAGAAAATTAGGTATACCCCTGCAAACCCCAGTTTTACCATATAAAAGTGGGGTTTGAGGGGGTATACATTTCACGGACATGTTTTCCTGATGAACTTATCTGTAGATTAACTAGATTTCCAACTTATCATTATTCTGGACATACTTAGCTATTGTACAACAATACAGTGGAACACACACTTGGAATATCGTCTTCGAACGGGATGATCAGGAAAATATGTCCGTGTAATGAAAAACCCCTTATACCCCACTTCCATATAGTAAAACTGGGGTGTGCGGGGAATTAGCATCATGTACATACATTTGAAATGCTGCTCGAAAGCGAAGTAAAAAGCAGAAAGCGCACAATGCACAATAGAATCTCTCACCTTACAGACACAGTAAAATGAATTAATATGATTATTCCCAAATCAACTATCTGACAATCTGAAATTTTTGCACCATGGCGTCGCAGATAAGAAGCTGAGGACAATTTGTCGAGTTTATCTTCATTAACACACATTCCAAAGGGATATTACCCAACACATTATCAAGTTCATTGCTCTTTGGGTCTCATACTTTGTCACGTGATCTGAGATTGTAAATGTTTCTAGATAGTGTTTCATTCTCAGAAGACCGGCAAAGGATATCGTGCTACATGTAAATAAGCCTACGACCTTTGCACGATATGGTAAGGTTTGTAAGAAACTCGCTTTTATTTAACTAAGGAAAGTGTAATAACATTATGAAAACTTGCCCATGCAATATACAGATATTTTATTGGTTGTAAAAAATCTAAAATTTCATGACAAATCTTTTGATATTTTTCTTATTTTTGATCCAAAACATAGATTGTGGGTACACGTTAGAACCGCCTCGACGAGGCGTTCCTAACGAGTACCCACAATCTATGTTTTGGATCAAAAATAAGAAAATTAGGTATACCCCTGCATATAAAAGTATAAACCATATAAAAGTGGGTTTTGAGGGGGTATACATTTCACGGACATGTTTTCCTGTAGATTAACTAGATTTCCAACTTATCATTATTCTGGACATACTTAGCTATTGTACAACAATACAGTGGAACACACACTTGGAATATCGTCTTCGAACAGGATGATCAGGAAAACATGTCCGTGAAATGAAAACCCCCTTATACCCCACTTCCATATAGTAAAACTGGGGTGTGCGGGGTATACCTATTTTTCTCATTTTTGCTTCAAAACAAAGATTGTGGGTACTCGTTAGAACCACCGAGAGACGTGTTACCACAATCTATGTTTTGATCAAAAATATTAATAATATCGAAATTTTTCCAGTGTAATTTTAAATTTCTACGGCTGAAAAAAATCTCTGTATATTGCATGGGCATGTTTTCGTAATGATGGAACCACAAACTTGGAACGTAAACCCCGATTTGATTTAAAAAAAAATAAACAATTGACTATCAGGTGCACTTCATCGTCACATGACATTACACAGATACACAATAGGCGTAAAGCAACAACTAAAACAAAACAGACAATATTACGACCCCCGCATAAGGACCCGGACTGCGTCTTTTACCACGGTATTTCTTCTCGTCTGTCTCTATAAAAATAACCTTTGATTACATAGGACAATGTTCTTTTCATTTCCGGGACAAAATGAGTTCCACTACAAAAATACAAGTAGAAAGTAGTTTTCTTCAGTATGAAAAGCAAATGACACAGAAAACCCCATTTCCATATCTAGTTATGAAAAACACAGAAGAACAATCATGAGTGAAGGGGAGTATATTTTTCTAGGAACATAAATATTCAGTCTTCAGCAAATAAGCACAATGATTATTATCTCTACTATTGTGTTTACTAATTAGATCAGACAATGAAAAAGACAAAGAATAGTGTAACTAATTTTGTAATAATGCAAAACATTAATGCTATATGACAATGAGATTCAGCTATGTTATAAAATAAATGTTCAACAGCCAAACTTCCAAGCTTCATGTTGGGCGAAAGACGCATTTACGTGAGAGCCTTTCGGAAACAAAAAAATATGGTGATTTGGTTTACAAATTTGAAAACTTATTGGAAGGAATGATTTTTTCTTTTCAGTTCAGAAAAATCAATACAGGTTTATATAGACGTATAGGTTATAACTTAAATGTTATGCGACAGTCTGCATGCTTAGTTTTAACCCAATCATGGTTGATAACAATGCTGCCTTCTTTAATTGCACGTCGGTGGGTCGGGCGTGAGACACTTTGATGGCCCCGATATAAAAAGGTACAAGTAGACAAAGATCAGGGAAAGGCGCAATCAGAAAAAGATTCCCACTCCAAAAACCGAGGTGGGAAAAAACCAAACTAACAATCAGGTACTTATACCATGAAACATATCGCAAGCCGAATGAGCAGCTATTGAATGAGCAGAATGGGCCCCGATATAAAGCTATTCATTTTACTTGATTGAGGCTGGAGCTTCTTGCCTGTTGCTTGGCCCACCAGGGTTCAACTGGTGGTTTTCTTTTGCTCCGGATTTCAGTAAGTTATTCGGCGCCCAGGGGTCTACATCGTCGGGCAGTTTACTTAATCTAGGAGTCCTCGTTTTTGATTCATCATAGTGGTTATCCTGATTTATTTGTTTGTCCTTGACGATTCATTGACTAGTTAGAGAGATTCATCACGAGGACCGACAACTAACTAAATGTTGTGAACCACTGCAGAAGATGGTGGTGAGGTTAGGGCCCTGTCAAATCGATTTAAGCACTCAGTAATTTTATATTACTGATCGTTCCAAGGCTATACTTCTGTAGTTCTTATATTTGTTTTATGTTTTGTTATGTTTGAATCCTATAATATTATACGTTTTCATAGTTCTTTACTGAGTGGCCGCCAATTGGGAAAATAGCTGCTCACTCGGCTTACGATATGTTTTCTTAGTATAAGTACCTAATTGTCAATTTAGGTTTACCACCTCGGTTTTTGGAGTAGGAATTCCTTTCTGATTGCACATTTTCCTGATCATTGCATATTGTACATTTTAAATTAGTTTTACAGGCCTTGTAAGGAAACAGAGGCTTCAGTAGAGCTGAACCTTTCAAATAGAAGACAGAGTAAAATACAATAATATGATTAAGTACAAATCAACTATCTGATGGTGGAATATTTTGTCGCAGATAAGAAACTGCAAACGTTTTGTCGAAGGTATCACCATTAAAAAAAACTCTCTACAGGGATATTTCCCAGCGCATTTATCAAGTTCATCTAAACGTGTATCACCATTAAGACAAGTTCGATACGTTTATCTGGAATATTTTATGTGCTACTTAAATTAATACCAGGCAACTTTAAAGACAACATTTCTTGTCAATGCGCGTCCATGTGACACTTTTGTGTCTGTAAAATAGTCTTTGATTATATAGAACTGATCCTCATTTCCCGGACAAAATTGAGTTCCAATACAGAAATAATAAACGCAGTGCAATTTTCTTCTGTGTGACAACCAAATGACTAAGAAACAAACTATGCCATGAGGGAAAAGTTGAACAAAACTAAGACTTAATATTAAACGTTTTAGCACATAACAATATGCTACTACCAACAAAAACCGCCTATGTTGTTGATAATCGATCTGGCTTATTCTATAATATATATTGTTAAATCCGACCCTGAATGACAGCTTACATGCATGTCTTATTTGATAAAATATAATTGTTAGATCCTTTGAAAGCAGTAAAAACATTCAAAGAGAAAAGGTGGGCCATATTGTACAATTTCGAGTTATGAACCTTCATCAGTGACCCTTTACAAAACTGGCAGCGAAAGCCAGACATTCATGATCGCTTCAATATCACCACAAAATCTGTAACATTTTCTTAAACAATACATTAGGTGTATGACAAGGAATGAATTCAATATAATCTAGAATCATTGTCAGATTTCTGGACTTTTTCGTATTTTGATAGCATGACATACATAAAATCCTTGCCGCATGAGTGTTAAAATGTATTGTGTGGTGAAATTATTAGGGAATTCAATCTGACCATGATTGAGACCTAAACCATTGACCATAAAAGGTTTTTACAATATCATTAGATAAACCAAAGGCATTTTTTAATTTCATTATATAGAACAATTTGAAGGGTGGTCGGGTGTTAATATGGGCCCCCGAACATTGGGGCCTAACGAAACAGAGACTGCCTGTGCCTCCGGGCAAATCTTATACGCTACTGACTGACCATCCATATGAGCCTGTCCAGGTGAAACCATGCATACATATGGCTTACTTGGGTGGAAATGTATCTGAATCACATGTTGTGATGTCGTGACGTCCTAATTTTGGGCAAAACTCCCATAAAATGGCGGAAACGTCCCGACATGACCATAGCTGCTGACTGGGACGTAAATAATCAATTCAAATAAACAAAACAAAACAATTAGTTTAGGTCTCTTTTCACAAAATTACGAGGAAATGCAAGAATTAATAAAAAAAATCAATGAACATGATGCATCCATGTGTCACTTAAATCAATATGAGCCACGCCATGAGAAAACAAACATTTTACATATGCGGAAACAAAGACGCAGACCAGCTTCGCAGTAACTGCGATGCCGAGCAGCGCCTTTGTTTTCGCTACACGGATAGTACAATTCCTATACTTTCTAAATCCAAAATTACCAGCCTCTAGCCATCTTCTGTGCTTGTACAGCTCGGTTTGTGTCGGGCCAGTTCGGAACCCACATTGTTGGTTTTCTCATGAGGCGGCTCATATCTATTCTAAGTTAACGTTAGTACAAAAAGAAACTCCAATCAACAGCAATGACAAAGCATGATAAATGATCTGCCCAGATTGCAAAGTAATGAAACAGTCTGTAGAGTGAAAATGAAAAATTACCGTTGTAACTGACTTACAAGTTGACCTATGATATTATACAAATATTAGACTGTCACAAAGCATCTAGTACATTCATCTATGGCACGGATTCGGTGCAGAAATCTTTGTACCTATAGAAATGAACAAGTCAAGTACATGTAGCCAAGCTGTTAACCATTTATATATTGTAACCTATCATATTTGATAATTTTGTTGGTTCTTTATTAGACAGCTGCAATAATATGTTAAATAATAAGGTGGTACTTACAATAAAGAGACATAATCAGAATACGAAAGTTAAAAAACGTCTCTGCAAGACCAATATACATGTACTTACTGGCAGCATCGCCATTTTTGCCGTGGTACCGAATAATTCTGTTGATGTGAAAAACACTTACAAGTAGTTTATGACCATTAAGTTCTGGAGATCATGTTTCAGATTTAATTAATCTGAAAACCAAAATATAAAACGACAGAAGATCACGCCACTATTTGAATGTGTAGAAAGCTAGAAAGTAGTAAATGCCCATCAGGTATTAAGTGAACTACTTTGATTAATTGCTATAATGTCTCCTTATAATCACTTCACTGCAAGATTAAATGTCGTTTAATTTAAACACGACAGCTATTGCAAAAGTCGATTATACAGTTTTGTTAAAAAATGGATACAAGATTTAAACACAATTTTGATATACATAAGAAGAATCCCCATTAGAACTTTTGTATTACTTGTAAAAATGTATAAATTGTAACAACGTACGAACGTATCTACCAACTTTCAGGTAACAGCCACAAAACGTTTCGACAGAAAAAAACAACAACAACAAAACAAAGTTATTTTACATTTTTCCATTAAAAAGCCTTTGTGACCATAACATAGATAACATAGGTCAAGGTCAATCAAAGGTTATGACTTATAAAAGCCATGACGGGCTGGAGTCCCCGATGCTACATACCAAGTTTTTTTTTAAATCGGTCAAGTGATTCCGGGGAAGAAGATTTTTCAATGTTTTTGCAGCCATCTTGGTCATCTGACCTGGATCATTTATGCGAATTTCGGTTCCCCCTTCCTACGGATGCTCCACATATAGTTTGGCTTTGATCAGTCCAGTGGTTTCAGAGATGATGTTTGAACATTGTGGACAACAACGACGACAACAACGGACGCCGGAGCATGGGAATATTATAAGCTATAACTAGCTTGAATACCTTTTTGAAGTGGATAACATATTTGACAAATATCTTGTCTAACATATGGTCCTCATTTAACAAATGTTAAAATATTTGACAAATTGAATAGAAGACAATCTATTATTTATAATATATATAATATATAATTTGAAGACTATTGGAGGGGATGTAAAGATGGCTTAACGCAATCCTATGGTTATGTAAGACCGTGTATGGACAACCGAGTATATATCTGTTTCCCAGAAGGTGACCGCATGGCTCATTAATCGACATTAATATTATCATGACGGATGCAAATCGAAGGACTAGCTTAAGTTGATTAGTTTCCCTTGCTCCGATCATTAAACACTTTATTGGTGCCTAAACAGAGTCTGACAGAAGCTAATTCCTTATTAACAACAAATTGTGGTGTTATTGAATGCACCGCACCATAAACTTTCTATCTTTCTCTCTTGGAAACAGGATATTGCTTTGTTGTGTCACATATGACATTAATGCTTCACCGTTTGTCATAATACCGTTTGGATAATTGTCTATTATTTCACGTGCTATAGCAATATTGTTTTAGAATGGCGGTATTGTGGCTATTTGTTATCATTTCAATCACCAAATAAGCCGCGTTGTAAGATGTATATGGAAATCAGTTCCTTATGCCTAACAAATGACATTTTTTAAAAAAAAACATAAGCTATGAAATACACACTGATAAAAATGTTACATTTTGCATCGTTTATAACAAATGTATCGTTCATAACAATATAGTTTGGGCGGGCATGAATTAGCATCATGTACATACATTTGAAATGCTCCTCGAAAGCGAAGTAAAAAGCAGAAAGCGCACAATGCACAATAGAATCTCTCAACTTACAGACACAGTAAAATGAATTAATATGATCTGACAATCTGAAATTTTCGCACCATGGCGTCGCAGATAAGAAGCTGAGGACAATTTGTCGAGTTTATCTTCATTAACACTCATTCCATAGGGATATAACCCAACACATTATCAAGTTCATTGCTCTTTGGGTCTCATACTTTGTCACGTGATCTCAGATTGTAAATGTTTTCAAGATAGTGTTTTATTCTCAGAAGACCGGCAAAGGATATCGTGCTACATGTACATAAGCCCAGATTGTAATGATCGGTAACCGCGAAGCTGATCAGCGTCTTTGTTTTCGGATAGTACAATTCCTCTTCTACTTAAATCCGAAATTTCAAGCTTCTAGCTCTTTTCTGTGCTTGTACAGGCTGGTTTGTGTCAGACCTGTTCGGAAACCACATTGTTGGTTTTCCCACGAGGCGGCTCATATATTGTGTGGTGAAATTATTAGGAATTCAATCTGACCATGATTGAGACCTAAACCATTGACCATAAAAGGTTTTTACAATATCATTAGATAAACCAAAGGCATTTTACAATTTCATTATATAGAACAATTTGAAGGGTGGTCGGGTGTTAATATGGGCCCCCGAACATTGGGGCCTAACGAAACAGAGACTGCCTGTGCCTCCGGGCAAATCTTATACGCTACTGACTGACCATCCAATCACCACTCAGGTATGAGCCAGTCCAGGTGAAACCATGCGTACATATGGCTTACTTGGGTGGAAATGTATCTGAATCACATGTTGTGATGTCGTGACGTCCTAATTTTGGGCAAAACTCCCATAAAATGGCGGAAACGTCGCGACATGACCATAGCTGCTGACTGGGACGTAAATAATCAATTCATATAAACAAAACAAAACAATTAGTTTAGGTCTCTTTTCACAAAACTACGAGGAAATGCAAGAATTAATAAAACAAATCAATGAACATGATGCATACATGTGTCACTTAAATCAATATGAGCCACGCCATGAGAAAACCAACATTTTACATATGCGGAAACAAAGACGCAGACCAGCTTCGCAGTAACTGCGATGCCGAGCAGCGCCTTTGTTTTCGCTACACGGATAGTACAATTCCTTTACTTTCTAAATCCAAAATTACCAGCCTCTAGCCATCTTCTGTGCTTGTACAGCTCGGTTTGTGTCGGGCCAGTTCGGAACCCACATTGTTGGTTTTCTCATGAGGCGGCTCATATCTATTCTAAGTTAACGTTAGTACAAAAAGAAACTCCAATCAACAGCAATGACAAAGCATGATAAATGATCTGCCTAGATTGCAAAGTAATGAAACAGTCTGTAGAGTGAAAATGAAAAATTACCGTTGTAACTGACTTACAAGTTGACCTATGATATAATACAAATATTAGACTGTCACAAAGCATCCAGTACATTCATCTATGGCACGGATTCGGTGCAGAAATCTTTGTACCTATAGAAATGAACAAGTCAAGTACATGTAGCCAAGCTGTTAACCATTTATATATTGTAACCTATCATATTTGATAATTTTGTTGGTTCTTTATTAGACAGCTGCAATAATCTGTTAAATAATAAGGTGGTACTTACAATAAAGAGACATAATCAAAATACGAAAGTTAAAAAACGTCTCTGCAAGACCAATATACTTACTGGCAGCATCGCCATTTTTGCCGTGGTACCGAATAATTCTGTTGATGTGAAAAACACTTACAAGTAGTTTATGACCATTAAGTTCTGGAGATCATGTTTCAGATTTAATTAATCTGAAAACCAAAATATAAAACGACAGAAGATCACGCCACTATTTGAATGTGTAGAAAGCTAGAAAGTAGTAAATGCCCATCAGGTATTAAGTGTACTACTTTGATTAATTGCTATAATGTCTCCTTATAATCACTTCACTGCAAGATTAAATGTCGTTTAATTTAAACACGAAAGCTATTGCAAAAGTCGATTATACACTTTTGTTAAAAAATGGATACAAGATTTAAACACAATTTTGATATACATAAGAAGAATCCCCATTAGAACTTTTGTATTATTTGTAAAAATGTATAAATTGTAACAACGTATACTTTTGAGATTATCCTGTTGAGCATTGGTCCTTATAGCACTGAAATTAAAACCAGTATACAGTCAGTACAAAAAGAGACGCAAACTTTTGAATGACATTTATTGTATGTCCTTTACAATTCTTTGGAAAAGATCCAGTCCAGAGGTTTGTTGAAAACTGAACATAAGGCTCTTGATTTAGAGGAAACCCCTAAATTCCATCATTTTTATCCAGTGACTAAAGTTGAATTGCTAAAAAAATAGGTCATGGTCATCTCAAGTTCCATGATTTATACAACTGAGCTATGATGGGCCAGACTTCCCAATGGTTAGATGAAATTTGTCTACTGGTTCCAGAGAAGAATCGTTTGAAGGGGTTTTACCATAAATGGGCATGGTAGTCATCTTGGTCATTGGCCTAGATCATTTATTGAAACTTTTACACACCTTCCAAGGAGAGTCCATATAAAATTTGGCTTCGGTTTGCCAAGTGGTTCCTAGGAAAATTACGTTAAAGTTATTATATGTAAATGACCTTTGGTCAAAGACAAGAAACTTGAATATCCACATTACTTCATTATCTCAATAAGTTGTCTTTATCTACCAACTTTCAGGTCACATGCCGCAAAACTTTTCGACAGAAAACAACAACAACAAAACAATGTTATTTTACATGTTCCCATTGAAAAGCCTTTGTGACCAAATTTAACCTTGTCGTAACATAGGT
Organism: Rugalucina vietnamica; assembly: GCA_964017185.1. Lineage (NCBI taxonomy): Eukaryota > Metazoa > Mollusca > Bivalvia > Lucinida > Lucinidae > Rugalucina > Rugalucina vietnamica. Next base: position 53,540,597 of record OZ024873.1, read on the forward strand.
CAAGGTCAATCAAAGGTTTTGACTTATAAAAGCCATGACGGGCTGGAGTCCCCGATGCTACATACCAAGTTTTAAAATCGGTCAAGTGATTCCGGGGTAGAAGATTTTTCAATGTTTTCGCAGCCATCTTGGTCATCTGACCTGGATCATTTCTTGCGAATTTCGGTTCCCCATTCCTACGGATGCTCCACATAAAGTTTGGTTTTGATCAGTCCAGTGGTTTCAGAGATGATGTTTGAACATTGTGGACAACAAAGACGACAACGACGGACGCCAGAGCATGGGTCAGTTATAAACTAAACTGTGAGCCTTCGTCTCAGGTGAGCTAAAATACCTTTTTGAAGTGGATAAATTATTTGGCAAATATCTTGTCTAACATATGTTCCTCATTTAGCAAATGTTGAAATGTTTGACAAATTGAATAGACAATACATTATTTACAATATATAATACATAATTTGAAGACTATTGGAAGGGGTGTAAAGATGGCTTAACGCAATCCTACGGTTATGTAAGACCGTGTATGGACAACCGAGTATATATCTGTTTCCCAGAAGGTGACCACATGACTCATTAATCGACATTGGTATTATCAGGACTAACGACGATGACGGAAGCAGAACGAAGAACTAGCTTAAGTTGATTAGTTTTCCTTACTCCGATCATCAAATACTTTATTGGTGCCTATAAACACAGTCTGACAGTAACTAATTCCTTATTAACAACAAATTGTGTTGTTATTGGATGCACCGCACCATAAACTTTCTATCTTTCTCTCTTGGAAACAGGATATTGCTTTGTTGTGTCACATATGACATTAATGCTTCACAGTTTGTCATAATACCGCTTGGATAATTGTCCATTATTTCACGTGTTATAGCAATATTGTTTTAGAATGGCGGTATTGTGGCTATTTGTTGTCATAAGCCGCGTTGTATGATGTATATGGAACTCAGTACTTTGTGCCATAACAAATGACAATTAAAAAAAAAATAAGCTATGAAATGCACACTGATAAGGTAAATGATACATTTTGCATCGTTTATAACCAATGAGTCGCCTCGTGGGAAAACCATCAATGTGGTTTCCGAACAGGTCGGACACAAACCGGCCTGTACAGTCACAGAAGAGAGCTAGAAGCTTGAAATTCCGGATTTAAGTAGAAGGGGAATTGTTCTATTCGAGTTGCGAAAACAAAGGCGCTGATCAGCTTCGCGGTTACCGCGAAGCTGATCTGCGTCTTTGTTTTCGCCTATGCAGATTGTTGGTTTTCCCATGAGGCGGCTCAAATGTATCGTTTATAACAATTTACCTTATGACTTCAATGTAACCCATAGGAAATTATTTTTCATACTGTATTGCAAGTGCGATGTTATGGTCAGTTATCCAGGTGGTGAAAGTTCTTTCATGCCTGTCTGGAGGTGAGGAAAGCCACTTTCCTTACCCCCAGACAGGTGGTGAAAATACGTTTCATAACGGTTCCAATATAAAGAGTTTAACTTCTTGTTTGAGAACTGAGGAAAAGCTATCAAGTAGACTCTGATCTGACTGAGCAGTTACGTAGAGCTGAGAGTCTTCTCTCGTTGGAAGTTGGTTTCAGATTCGCAGATTATGGTTAGTGGGTTATTGTTGTGCAAGAACAATGAATCAGAAACCAATTTCACATATTTTTGCATTGGGATTATGATCATTAGAAACGACCATCTGTATGTATCCCTTAAATACAGCTGGGCATTTTCTACTCCGGTCCCCTAACTGACCATGTGGATTTTTTTTTTTTTTTTTTTTTTTTTTCCTGGGCGAGACCAGTACTATATGAGGTTGTTTTTTTGTGGGTTTGTTGTTCCGGGAGCACCCGAAGGCTCAACCGGAAGGAGGTTTTTTTAGGAGAAGCCCGGGATCGAACCTGCGACCCCTGGTTTACTAGGCGAGTGACTTAACCACTGCACCACGGAGGCTGACCATGTGGATTTGGGAAAGTTAGGTCCGAGGGTTTCAAAAACCTGCATTGCAAACCTACACACAGTATATATACCTATCCAAAAACCATTACGCAGTGGTAATATGTTTTTTGCATATATAAGAGATCATTTATATTGACCACCCAGTCTGTTAACTGTTTCGATAAAAGATAATGCCTATTGTAGAAACTTTGAGAGAAAAAATGCTAAAGAGTACCAATAAAAATTATGTCTCAATCATTTTTAAATGCACAAGGGAAAATACTCCCTTATGATCTATTTTTGACAATAGCGAAACGGTACAGTGGACGAGCGTCCTCGTTTTGCACGTGCAGTGTTCGGTCAATAGTTACGCCGCGAGAAAAATCACCGTTACCGGTGTTCATTATCGTTGCGTAGGTCTTACAAACTGTAATTCCACTCAATGGTGTCATAAGGTAAGTTAATTACCCGCTTCGCGACAGGTGGGCATGATATTTTCCTGACCTGTCCATCAGTCAGAGCACTTACATAAACAAGTGATCTTAAAATCACGTTCTCGTGTGATTTTTTGGCTCCAAGAGAAGACTGCAATAGCATGAATAAATGCCAACTTTTTTTTGTTTTATTTAGAATTTCGCGCTGTTTTCCTAATTCTAAGCTATCCGAGGGGTCAATGCAAAGACGCGCCATTCAGTTAGATGGTCAGAGGCAGCCAAAGTGTAAGCATCGCAGAGAAAATCGAGAAAAACTGTGAATTTTATGTGAAATTTTCGTGATTTTCAAGTTCAGTTTTGAAGAATTTCCTATTTTTTGTGAAGACAGCGCCTATTTTTTTTGATAAGTTTGGAGTCTTATTCGTTGAATAGTGAAAAGAAAGTGTGGTGCGCGCATTCAAATAAGTACTGCGCGCAGTGGGTTAAAAGTTGAAGGGTAACCCCAAAAAATCACTCCGCATTGTGATCGGCCATTGATCGGTTTGGCCGATCACTTTTTCAAGTAACACTTTCTCAATGAAATAAAAACCACAAAACTCGATATGGCTTCTATGTTTCTTGGTTTCATCTTAGCTGACAATGCTCGTCATCTCCCTTAACATGTTGGCATTTGTGCCTGGCAAAATGAACAGACAGCACCGTCCCTTTTTCTTATTTACTTAAATCACCTATGCAAGTGATTTGATAGATCAAAATAATCACCTGAGGGAGTGATATTTAAGATAATTATTTCAAACAAAGGGAAACAAATCTTATATCTTGTGACTGATTTATAAAAAAATGTACTGCACAAGGTGATTTTCATAATCACCTGTTTAAGTAAGTGCTCTGACTGTCCATCCAAATACATGCACCTCGAGCCCTTCGGGCTCTCGGTGCATGCATTTGGCTGGACAGGTCAGGAAAATATCATACCCACCTGTCGCTCAGCGGGTAATTACTACATAGTTTGGTCGGGCATGAAGGAGCACATATGCTCATCGAAAGCGAAGTAAAAAGCAGAAAACGCACAATGCACAATATGAACCTCTCGACTTACAGACACAGTAAAATGAATTAATATGATCATTCCCAAATCAACTATCTGACAATGTAAAATTTTTGCACCATGGCGTCGCAGATAAGAAGCTGCCTGCAGACAGTTTGTTGAATTTATCTTCATTAACACACATTCTATAGAGATATAACCCAACACATTATCAAGTTCATTGCTCTTTCGGTCTCGCACTTTGTCACGTGATCTGAGGTTGTAAATGTTTTCTAGATTTATTCTCAGAAGACCGGCAAAGGATTTGCAACGTGTTCTTGTGTCGCATTCTAGACACAAGGGTACAACAGCACAATGGAACAAATACTTGGAATGTCGTCTTCGAACAGCATGACTTGACTCTTACATGTATCATCTCGCTTGTTAAAAAAAAAAAAAAAAAAAAAAAAAAAAAAAAAAAAAAAAAGATTTGAGTACTTACGTTGTGAACAACTTTTCTCGACGCATTGACTCTCTGGTGCATCGTCATATGACATTATACAGACACACTAGGTGTTAAGCAACAACTAAATCAAAACAGACACTATTGCGTCTGGACTGCGCTTGACATGGCAGTTAAATATACACTGTAAAGTCCGTCTTGAAACGCCCAATGCATATAGCAATATTAGTTTTGTATTTCTTGTTACTGAGTGTCATGTCTGTTTCTATGAAATAACCTTTGATTACATAGGACAGTATTCTTTTCTTTTCCGGGGCAAAATTGAGTTCCAGTACAATATTGGAAGTAGGTCGTTTAAGTATGAAAAGCAAATGACCAAGAAAAGCTCATATGCTCATTTCCATATCGTATCATGTAAAACACAGTTCTAACAAAAAGCATTTTCGAATCGACCATAGTATGGCATTATACAGAGTTTAAAGTATTCTATATACGATTAGAGGTTGTAAATTTAAAATGTTAAAAGAAGGGGCATATCTGGTGCATACAAACATCTTGACTCTTTCACAATGTCTTAAATATAGAGATCTGAAGCTAGAAACTATCACACGTGAGCGACGGAAATAGATGCGGATTAATACAATAAGGAAAATGATGCATAACATGCTTCAATTAAAAGTTTTGTTTCACTGTTGTAAGTAAACGCCTGGCAGTACAAAGAGTAACTTTGACAACGCATGATAAACGACCTGTCGAGAAAGTAAAAACAAAATGCAAATCCAGAATCTTGGAGCATAACCATTTTATGCTATGGTACCAAATTACTCTCATGGTGTGAAAACACTTTATGAACATTAAATTCTTTAGCTCATATTTCAGACTTAATTAATAAATCTGAAAATCAAAATAGAAAAAAAAAAACATAGGACTATATATTTTCTCCAAGACGTCAGTAAAGACTACGCCAGTATTTGAATGCGTACGAAACCTGATGAAACACGCACAAAAATATCCATCACGCATCCCATTTCTTTGATTAATAGATATTACGAAAAAATGCCCATGCAATATACAGAGTAAAACAATTAAACTTTTCAGTAGAAAAATTTTGCTATTTTTCTTAGTTTTGCTCAAAACATAGATTGTGGGTACATGTTAAAACCATCTCGGCGAGGCGGTTCTAACAAGTACCCGCAATCTATGTTTTGGGGCAAAAATAAGAAAAATGTGTATACCCCTATAAACAAGAGTTTTACTATACGAAATGTTGTGAACCATTGCAGAAGATGAGGGTGAGGTTGGGCGCCTGTAAAACCGGTATAAGCCCCCCAGTAATTTTATATTACTGATCGCTCCAAGGCGATACTTCTGTTGTGGTTCTTATTGATTTGTGTTTTGGAGTCGACTTTGTGTGCTGTTTGAGTCTTATGTACGTTTTCATATTTTTAGTTAAGTTCGGGTAATTGAGTGGCCGCCTATTGGGGAATAGCTGCTCACTCGGCTTACGGTATGTTTTATTGGTATAAGTACCTAAATGTCATTTTGGTTCCCCCCTCGGTTTGTGGAGTGGGAATTTCTTTCTGATTGCTCCATTTCCTGATCACTGCCTACTTTTACCTTCTTAGTAATGGTTTCGCACAGAAACCTTACAATTTCGACGAATTGAGTAGGAAGAAGGATTGAATTGTCAAAGGCTTATCCGCTTTTGCAATATCTTTTTTTTTTTTTTTTTTTTTTTTTTTTTTTTTATTATTATTATTATTATTATTATTAACCAGGGCCCAGTTGTTCACAATTTTGTTAGCTTAACGTCATCGTTAAGACCTCAACTTGTTAAGTAAATGCCGACTACATAAGCAAATACACTGTTATTTTTTGTTGAAAAAATGTGAGAATCCTTTGCATTGCAAAGGATTCTCACATTTTGTCAACAAAAAATAATAGTGTATTTTGTAATATTGCCATTTGAAATTTTAACGAATCGTTAACTATTTGAACAACTGGGCCCAGAACTTAATTTAGAAATACCACTCTCTGATCAATCAATCTATAGCTGATCACGGAATGTCAATTGGTCCCTTGATTTGAAATCTACGTAGTTTTTGGTATTTTTTTTTTAAATGTACTAAGCTAACTTTTGAAATTTACTGACTCGATTAAGCCTTACTCTAATCGCACTTAAATTAATACCAATATATCTTCAAGCGTCTGCAAATGTCAAACATATAAAAGAAATTTCAGGAAAGGCGTTTAAATCATCCCTAGCTACTTTTCTTCGAAAATCTCTTCGTGTTAGGGGAATAGAAATCTGAGCTACGAAAATGAATTGCTTGACAAACATATTTTTTGTGTCCCGGCGTTACATATTCTGACCGGAAGGCGATCAAAGGTTTGGTTCCCAAGTCGTTTTATCATACGACAAATTAACTTACAATAACACTTGTTTATTATGCTTTGATATGACTCCTGAGAATAGTTTCTGGGGAAAATGCTAAATTTATAATCACCACTTTTGCATTATCTTCTGGTTCCCAGCTTGCACATTATCAATATTGGAAATTCAAGTAACTCCAACCCCCCCCCCCCCCCGCACCCCTTGGAAAAAATCGATAATCCAAGGGTTGTTTCGGTTACCTGTATTTCCAATATTGATTTTAGTGATGTAGTGTATATAGTCTTTTCAAGTACGTACGATTTTCGGTGCCACTTTATCGTCTGCTAATCGAAAGCACAGCTTTTCCATTTGTTCTATGAGAAGTTAATACCATTTAGAAAAATAGCCACCAAGTGTGAAATGTCCTGTAATTTTGCTGGAATTCTAAATGAAAAATAGACAGAGATTTTACGAAAGAAAAACGTAAATATCACAAGACTATTAAAATGACCAACGAACAGACTTGGACACCATATCTTTTTTTCTGGATGCCGCTTGAGCTTGGCTAAATGGTGACGATCTTAATTCTGTACTATAATCTCGTTTCAGTTTGCTGCCTTTTTCTCCTACATGTGGCGGTTCGGACCATTCCTGTGCAAGGCAGTCCACTATATACAGAATGTGTCAGCAATATGTTCAGTGGCAACACTCACAGTCATGAGCATAGAAAGGTAGCATAATGTGCATAATTGTTTGCACTTACCAATACAATATGAAGTTTTTAGTTTTACACTCTTATTATAAAGATCGATGGATTTTATTGCGAAGAAGGTGTTCATGGTTATTTATTTCTCCTTTGATTTTAATATTAAATAACTGCTAGCAAGAAGAACTTCTGCATCCCATCTGGTGTTTAATATTACTAGTATGCATATGACAAAATATACGTTGGTAACAAGGTCTTGATATTTGTGTTTAAAAGGTATAAAAAGGCAATAATCTGGAAAAAGTGCCATCAGAAAGAAATTCCCACTCAAAGATAAAAGGTGGGAAGAAAACTAAATAGACATTTAGGTACATGTACTTATACTTAGAAAACATATCGTAAGTCGAGTGAGTGAAGCTATTTCCCAATAGGGGTCACTCAGTTATCCGAACTTAAAACTATGAAAAGGTTCAAACAGCACAAAAATCGACCATAAATCATAAAACAAATACAGCCACTACAGAAGTATAGACCCTTGAACGATCAGTAATATAAAACTACTGGGTGGGGGGACAGGCTTAAACCGAATTTACAGGACCCCAACCTCGCCCTCAGCCCTTCGCTTAAAGAAACAATTTATTAATGACTTTATATTCATTTACTCTTATGTTATACAAATTTTCAGACTGACCCAGTCCGCAGTCGCTCGTCAACTATTACAACTATTACCATGCTCACTCTGTCCATTCCCCGCTCTCTCACTAGGCTTGTCTAACCACCAATATATTCACTCCCACGTAACGCTTAATGACTTATTAAATATTCTTCGATCTGTGGCGATAGGTTAAACTGATATATCATGAACTCCATGGAGTAATTTTATGAGTGTCTGCTGCGAAATTTCCAGACAAAAACTAAGCTTCGAGCATTACCGAAATAGTCGTTTCAACATGAACGTTCGCAATGCCATAATTAATTACATGGCACAACCGAGACGTCTGCAGCTCGCAGCATGTGCTTGCTTTTATCTTTGGACATTGTGACATTTCTAAATAATAGGGCATGGAATAATACATTCCAAAGTCTCAGACACCAAATTTCTTAATTTGAGCGTGCTTATTCAATTCTGAACAGAGAGGACAGGGTTAAAGTGGCATTATTCATATTTGAGCCGCCTCGTGGGAAAACCAACAATGTGGTTTCCGAACAGGTCCGACACAAACCGGCCTGTACAAGCACAGAAAAGAGCAAGAATCTTGAAATTTTGGATTTAAGTAGAAGAGGAATTCTACTATCCGAGTAGCGAAAACAAAGGCGCTGATCAGCTTCGCGGTTACCGCGAAGCTGATCTGCGTCTTTGTTTTCGCCTATGCAGATTGTTGGTTTTCCCATGAGGTGGCTCATTTATAACAACTGGTGTTTGCAGAAAAGATTTGAAGCTCTGATATAACGATTTGACACACGTTTCATGTTTAAGCAATTTTGGAAACGGTATAAACATACTTGGCAGTAAATGTCCAAGCCCCAAGGTTGTAAAACTTTTTTCATGCTCAACTCAGCTGAACTTGAAATTTAAACGAAATTGGAATGGCTAAAATGGCTAAAATCATTGGGGTTTTACTGTATTGACAACAAAAGCCTACAATTTAGCCTGCTTATAAATGTTTTAAAAAATGCCAACAATTGTTGGCATTTTAACATTTATGAATCGGATAAATGTTAGTCTCAGCTGAGCTGAGCATGGAAAAAAAGTTTTATAACCTCGAGGCCAGGATTTCGAGTCAAAGCCATAATGTCACTTTATGACATTTCTGTATTGCTTGGAAGTGGTCTTATTAAACTTGACAGAAAGTATCGTTTTTCATAACAAGGACACTGTCATGTGATCTTGTGATCTTCTAGGTACTACGCCATCCTTCACCCAATGCGAGCCAAGTATGTGTGCACTGTAGGCCGGGCTAGAAGAGTTATCCTTTGTCTCTGGGTTCTCTCCCTTGTGTTGGCCACACCCATTCTCGTAGGAAGGGTAAGTCATTCATCGCATAGCACCTAAATGGGACCAAAGCATAATATCTATTGATTTGTCATTCACATGTTTAATATATCAAAACAAATGTTGACGATATAGTTGAGGTCACGGATAGTCACTTTCATTCGTGACCATTCTTGATCTTTCTTGCTTGTAACAAACCCAAATGTTACAAACCAAATTGCTCTTTTGGATAACAAAACAATAAAATAATAAAAATAAATGCTAGTAAACAGAATGTTAACTTACTTAAACCATAACAAATGAAAAAAACAACACTCATAAAAGGATTAAAATTAAGCAATGGTGAGGAAAGGGTGCAATAAGAACCAAAGTCCTACCCTAAACACCGAGGTGTTAAAAACCAAACTGGCAATCATGTACTTGGACAAAGCAAATATATATTTTTAGCCGTGTGATTAGCTATTTCCCTAAAGGTGGTCGGTCAATTACCTGAACTTTAATCAGTTTCTTATACAAAGAAAACATTTTCGTCAGCGGAGCGAACAGCTTTATTTCGCAAAGGCGGTTTCTCATTTACCTGAATGTACATGTAAAATAAATCTTTAAGACTGCTTTATATAAAGTCTTAATGTATATTCCAGGTACACATCATCGTTGGTATCCACCGAAAAGCTGCATGGTGCGTTAAGTATTGGGACAGTGACGTAGTCGGAAAAATATATGAGGTGTACATGTTCAGTGTAATATTTCTGGTACCAGTCTACATTATGTCGTTCGCGTACTTCCGGATTTGTCAAGAGTTATGGTTCATGTCTCGACCTGGGCTAGTGTTGCAGACATCAGGGTAGGTCACTGGGAGACATCGTTTAATCGGCGATTTTGATTCACGTGAATCAAACTTGATAAGGGTTCTTAATTTCCCTTCCACTTTTTAGTCACTTACGTTCCTATAAATGTGTATATCGTATTTTTCATATCACTTTTGGCCATGTCCAAAGTTAGTGATTTATACTGATCATATCAAAGTTAAGTGTTTTTTTACTTTGGTCATGCCTCACGTTAATATACAAGTTAAGTATCTATTTTGGTCATGTCTCAAGTTAAGTATTTGTACTGATGATATCCAAGAGAAGTATCTATTTTTGTCATGCCTCAAGTTAATAGTTCAAAGTTAAGTATCTATTTTTGTCATACCTCAAGTTAAGTTCCCAGTTAAGTATCTATTTTAGTCATGCCTCAAATTAAGTTTCAAGTTAAGTATCTATTTTGGCCATGCCTAATATTCATTTCCAGTTACAAGTAGGTAATGATCAGGAAAAGGAACAATCAGAAGGATCTTTTTCATTTAATTAGAAAGTTTGTGTCTGTCCTTTCGGGGACCTTGCACTTGAACTTTAATACACGTTGTCGTGCGACAATGTTATTTTCATGATTGTATCACAAAAACAAATGTATATAATGCTTTAATATTTATTCAGCCAGTAAGATTTATATTTTAATCTGTTCTTTCGCAAGGAGCGAGACCCGACGTTTCCAGTACTACACGCGTCAGAACGGGCGATTAAACAATATTAACTTGACACCTAACAGATGGTCCAACTCCGAGAAAAGCCCGGTCCTAAAAGTGAAATTTACTGAAGATGATTCCACTAAGAAACAGGTAAAATGACCAAGTTTACTCAACATAAGAACAATATCTTTTGGCAACAACAGTAGATTGTTTGGGTTATACTATCCCGACGTCTTTGGCCATATAATTAATGTTTAGTTAGAGTTAAAGTACTGAGGAAAAAAAATAAGTAGAAGACGAGGTCTTTAACTAACGTGTAGTATGGCATATTACCACTTGACAGGTTCGTTCTGTAACTTCCAATATCAGAAAGTTACAGTTCGGTTTTCATTCCGCCTTCTTCCTGTGTATTAATACGCAAGCCCGTCTCCTCTGATATTCATTTGTATTTAATGTTACAAAAACATCAAAGGAAAAACAGAAAGCCATACTACAAATACTGATGTTGGCACTGAGGGTTGTGCTTTAAAGATTTGTGTTTACTTGTTATGTAGTATGACTTTCTGTTTTTCCTTTGAAGTTTTATCTGTCAACTAGTGTTCTGTCATGCTACAAGTTAGTTAAAGACCTCGTGAAAAACAAAGTAAAAACAGTTCGTCTTCGACTCGCTTTATTTTTTCTACTCGGTACTTTAACTCTTAACTTAGAATTTGACACATTGAATCCGCGATAGCAGCTCATACCAAAGGGTGTACTTTAATGAAACTTTATTTGCCATTGTGCAAGGTCTTTTTAATTATCAAAAGTCTTATACAATTCCCAAAACACAGAATAGATCAATTTGAACATGACACGACACTTTAAGGTTAATTATGATATGTATTTAAACTCCAGTCCTACATTTGCAGGTCATTAAGATGCTGGTGACAATCGTGCTACTATTCGTGATCTGCTGGGCACCAATCCTGTTAAACAACATCCTGGTTGCGTTCAACGTTCTACCAGAGTTACACGACCCACCTTACAAATACATGCGAGAGGCCTTCCATATCATGTCATATGCAAATAGCTGTGTCAACCCTATTGCGTATGGATTTATGTCCAGAAACTTTAGACAAACATTCAAAAAGTCATTATGTGGCTGTCTAAAGGGAAAACAATATGTGCGAAGATTGACTTTTAAGTCTCAAAGAACGTCAAATCACGTGATAAGAGAACGATGGAATAGTTCAACAGGAGAGCACCACTCAGAGATAGTGAGTGGCTCAGAAATGTTGGAAATGACGGAAACAGCTCGTAACTCAAGTAGCAGCGATGGTGCTAGAGTCTGACCTCATTAATTGTACAACTGATATTATTCATTGATACCCTGCGCACTCCACCATTCAAGGGACATTCTCATTTCTCCGTCTAAAAATGAATGTGACGAAACATAACAACTTTCTGAGGCGGCTATACTCGTTGTTAATAATTCTACCACTTCTTACTCCAAACAGTCAATTGCTGATTATTACAGCAAGGTGGAAAAGTGTTGATATCGTGTCATTCAAATACTTGATGACGTAAAATACCTGAAATATAAGAGCAGACGGCAAAAATACAACTGAACATTTGTACCAGAAAGGACTGATAAACCTAATTTAACATATATATAGTTCGAGCTAGTGATACCGGAAAAGAAGACTCCAGATTTGGTTATAACGGCTGCATTATAAGCTTTCATTGCAAATAATCCAAACCCCTCATTGCAAATACTCCAAAACCCTTATTGCAAATATTCCAAAACCCTTTAATAAAGCATTAGAATATAAAGCTGTTGATTTCTTAAATTCCTTAAGCACATGATCAGTTAGGACAGCTAAATAGATGCCCGTAAGACTATGAAGAATGTTTCCTATTTTTTGTTGTTGTATTTGCACGTATAAAAAAAAGGGAAATTAATCAATGGTCAGGAAATTGCGCAGAAAAATATTCCCACTCCAAAATCCGAAGTGGGAAAAAACTAAATTGACAATCAGATACTATACAAAGAGAATATATCGTCAGCCCTGGGCACAGCTATTCCCCAATAGGTGGTCACTCAGTTACCCCGATGAATATATACAAACGTACTTAGGTGCAAACAGCACAAATATTCAACACCGAAACATACGAAAGTTAGAACCACAATGGCAGTATCGCCTTGGAAAGAAAGTTTGTAGACACCTTGACTAACAGAAAAAGTACGAAGGGTGTTCTTTAATACTTGTCACTTGCTTGATTACTTTTCCTGTGGACAATCAGTGACAATGTTGTTCATATGTGGTGAAAGCCCAATCTATTCTGATCAGATTGGCTGTCTGACGCATATAGTAATCGTAATAGTAATCGCATTTTAAAACTGGGTACAGTAATGACACTGCGTTGTTTTTCAGTTAATTTACAATCTGTTATTTCGATCCCTAGTATAGACCAGAGGACCAATGGTCCTGTAAACGCTCACCTGAGATCAGCTGCATATACCAATAAACATGTTTGAATATTATGGTATTTAACTCCAGTGCAGGGGCAGATAAGCCCTTGGGCCATTTTCTTTTTTCAGAATCTTCAATATTCTGTCCATTTGCCAATTTCCTGTTGGCTTTTTCCTTCAAATGACATTTTAACAGTTTTCCCAATTCAGATGCACAGGCAACCCATGTTGACCTTGCCATAAACTTGGTCAAGGTCATCACAGGGTCATGATTTATATATACATTTGAGTACTTTAGCCATCGATGCCTCACGCCAAGTTTCCTTGAAATCAGTCTATTGGTTTCAGAGAAGATGATTTTTGATGGGTTTTTACCATATATGGGCATGGCGGCCATCTTGGTCATGTGACCTAGATTATTTATATACACATTGATTCCCCCATTCTATAGATGCTTCACTTAAAATTTGGCTTTGTTTGGCCAAGCGGTTTCAGAGGAGAAGACGTTTGAATATTATGGAAATATACATGTATATTGCCCCGGGGTGGGGGCACATGAGCCCCTGGGGTCCAATTTTTTTCAGAATCATTAATATCCAGTCCTACTGCCCATTTCCTGCAAGACTTCCACTTTAAATGACATTTTAAAAGTTTTCCCCATTCAAATGCATTGGTGACCTACGTTGACCTTCCCGTAAAATAGGTCAAGGTCATCACAGGGTCATGATTTATATACACATTGTAGTGCTTGAGCCATCAATGCTTCTTGCCAAGTTTTGTTGAAATCGGTCAACCGGTTCTGGAGAAGAAGATTTTTTAACGGTTTTTACCATATATGGGCATGGCGGCCATCTTGGTCATGTGACCTGGATTTTTTATATACATATTTGTTACCCCTTCCTATTGATGCTTCACATAAAATTTCGCTTTGATTGGCCAAGCGGTTTCAGAGGAGAAGATGTTTGAATATTATGGAGATATACATGTATATTGCCCCGGGGTGGGGGCGGATGAGCCCCTGGTGCCCAATTTTTTTCAGAATCATTAATATTCAGTCCTACTGCTCATTTTCGGCAAGATTTTTCCTTTAAATGACAATTTAACAATTTTTGCCATTCAAATGCATTCGTGACCTATGTTGACCTTGCCGTAAAATAGGTCAAGGTCATCATAGGGTCATGATTTATATACACATTGTAGTGCTTGAGTCATTAATGCTTCATGCCAAGTTTGGTTGAAATCGGTCCAGTGGTTCCGGAGAAGAAGATTTTTGAAGGGTTTTTACCATATATGGGCATGGCGGCCATCTTGGTCATGTGACCTGGATTATTTATATACACATTGGTTCCCCCTTCCCATAGATGCTTCATGTAAAATTTTGCTTTGATTGGTTAAGCGGTTTCAGAGGAGAAGATCTTTGAAAAGTGTGGACGACGGACGACGGACGACGGACGACGGACGGACGGACGGACGACGGAGCATGGGTATACTATAAGCTCACCTTGTGAGCCTGACGGCTCAGGTGAGCTAAAAAGGCTATAACTTTCGCAACAGTATATGCAGGCCCACTTTCATTTTACACATTATGATGTCATTCATATGAGTAACAGAAAACACTTTTGTATAATATTTTGCTTTGAATTTATAGAATTATTGCTCCTGCTTTATGACGTCATAATATTGTTAATATACGTCATTCAAAATCATCGCACAGGTTACACCTTTTCGAATTTTTATATTTTGTAAATTGGATTGTATGGTGAATATCTCAAATTGATGGATGTCAAGTTTGGCTAAAATGGTGTAAACGGACATTCGATGTAAGTAACTAAAAGGACAATTAAACATTTCCTTCAGATATAAGGTGGAGCACGTGCTCAGTTTCTAAGAGAGCTGTCCGTCTCTGTCATAATAGAAACACTGTCAAATTTCGCGATTGAAAACGTCAACCTAAACTCTTCTTGAACTTATCAAGTAAATAGCTTTTTGAAAGTTGTTGTAGTATTTGTACATGCTATTATTTAGGAAATGAATTTCATTTTTCTGGTGTTCATGGAGCTATGAACCGCAGTGGGTCGCGTGCAAAGTGAATGAACCCCGAAGGGGGTCATGTAAGCTTTGCTAGCGACCCACTGCGGTTCATAGCTCCATGAACAACAGAAAAATTAAACTCATTGCTTATATTTACATTCATTTCTCTCTATCGCCTGTAGAAAAATCACCAAGGCGGTCACATTTACAAGCAAACAAAGAATCTATACACAGCGGGTGTTCAAACAGCGGAACGGCGTCGACGTTTACAACGTCCAATCAGATTGGCGAGATTCTTGTTTTTTTGACGTCAAGTTTGGATTACGTCACCTCGCGTGACACAATATTGTTCATGGAAGTATTAACACAGATGGACATCTAATGGTTCATCTAAGGAGGTTTTAGAACAGTGTAAATATTGTGGTATGGACACCTCTTCCACTGACATTTTGTGTTATCTTTCAAAATGTTACTACTCATAAACCAAACTTTTAGTGGATGAATAATCCAAAACTTATATACATGTATATATCAATGGAATTAGCAAAGATCTGACACAAAGCAGCATTAACAGTTTGGATGAGTCATATCTGGACAGCAAATTATTAGGCTCTGAAACTTCTATTCCGGCGTTCATTCAATTTATCAGCTCTAAAAACTGGCATAGTACTGTGTTTAAAGCTTTCGTAAAAATTGCAATTTCTGTTTTAGGAAAATGATTTTCGCCTGTGTGTTTGCAAGGTAATGGGGGTCCCGCAGGTACAAAATCGTTCTTTTAACCCTTTTAATTTAAACATTATACTGTTAATTGGGACAGAATGAAATAGGTATTTGCAGTGCCATAAGGGTGTCCCTCTTTCTATGATAAATTGCACCGTCCTAAAATGGTTGGGTGTTTTCAATATTGCAAAGAACCCATCTATAATTTCCAAGTCTTTTTGCTCTCGTAAAGATGCTGGTTGAGGAGAAAATGAGTCGATGACAATAATTAAAGAACACCCCTCGTAACGTGTTCTTGTGAAAGGTTTTTTTCTATAAATACAAGCAGCAATATCTTATGGGCGTACTTAAGCAATTTCGTTCAATTTGAAATAATAACACGCTTGATATATAATCAGATTTCCATTTGATGGTAGAGCTAAGCGGGACAAGTCACAAAATGTGATAGAATTTGACGATTTTTACATTGTGTATTAGCTTGGGAAACGGCGCACTAGTATGCTTTAACGTCCATATCTTTTTATTCCGAAATCACACAATATTAATGTTTGAGCATTGGCGGCAGTATATACAGTCGGACAAAAGTTAAGCATCACTTGAATATTTTCCGAAATAATTATTAAAACCTTCAATACAGAAATATTTTCTTTTAATATTTGTGATATTTGTTATATTGGTAATAAATGAAAGCAAAGGCGGATGAGGTTGTTCATAAGGTAAACATGTAGGCATTGTTTAAGCAGACACACCCCTACATAGCCAAAAATCGCTGTTTCCTAGTCCATATGACGCTGCTAAACGGCTTTAACTTTGACCTCGAAATGTTTAGTGCTATGGAGTTCTCTGTTTCTCTGTCCTTAACGGGTGTCATAGAACCAATCTGGCTTGAATGACAGCTTCGGACAATTCTTGCAATTTGCATAAATCCAAGATTGCCGCCAGAAAAAATGCGTATTTTTAAAACCGCCAAACAGCGTAAACAGATAATGCCATTTTGTTACAATTTCAAAACCATAATCAGTCTGAAAAAATTCAGATTAATATCTCTAAAACATCAACAGTTATGGGCGTTTAAAGAATGGCATGTTACATAGTGAAAACGTCGTGCTAAAAAACAAGGACATGTAACTGCCATTAAACCTTTGGTAGAAGAAAACTTTTTTTGGATATTTTACAACATGATACTACTTTCTTTCCATACCTATAGAAACCCATATGCGATCATATAGGGGACATTAATACAACTTTTAATGGCAACCCCCCCAAAATTTAGTACACCATATAACTTGAGCGACATGGTAAAAAGCCATTCCGGCAGACGTAAACAGTCAGGGATAGACGTGAGTTAAAGACCCTCACTAATTTATTGTGGTTTTGAAGTTATTTTAATGAAAAATACATTTAGAAAAATGTTAGGGTGATGCTTAACTTATGTCTGACTGTATAGTTTGATTTCTGTGAAGAAAAATTTAGAAGCAGTCCGAAAAAATCTGTTTGAAAAAATGGCGTATTTTGACGTTGGAGAATAGCCGACAATCATAAAATTGTGTGTTGTAATAGGAAAATCGACCACAGATACGTTTGACAACAAAAAGCCATCTGCCTGTCGGTCATAACTTTACAAATGAAATGGGCGATTTTTACATGTTCAGAAGATCACCTGAGATGATATATGTAGCGGAAGGGCACCCGTCCGACATACACACCGCAAGAAATATGTTTCATATGTTCAACAGGTGGTCAGAGAATTTTGCGAGAGTTGGTACAGATCTGCATTAGACACCTGGATACGCAGATATCAAAAAGTGTTGAAATCCATGGATCTTATGCGGAAAAACTCTGAAACATCGGAGAAACATGTCACAAATATATAACACACAGCGTAAAACGTCAAGTAATGTCACTGAGACGTTGACCCTTGCCCCGCAACCAGTTGAGGAGGTGCACGAAAAAGGCTGCAGGAAACATGGTTTGGGTCAGATTTTCATAACAATTTATCTAATATTTGCTCATGAAATATTTTTGCAAAAGCAGATATACTAATTTTGATTGCATTTCTTTTTCTCTTGAAAATATTAATGTAGACTGAATATTTCCATCGGTATTCCGTTAGACCTCTCCACGAGAGAGGAGCGAGGTCACGAAGTGTATCGGAGTGCAGGTTAGCCAGCTGATCTAATATTAATGGTGTCCACGAACTTTCCGGACAACCTACGTAATATAAAATTACTGGTGGTTTAAACCCGTTGTACCTAACCTCACCCTCAGCTTCTGCAGTGGTTCACAACATTTAGTTCGTTGTTCGGTCCTCGTGGTTAATCTCGTACTAGTCGATGAATCATCAAGAACAAACAAATAAATATGGTTAACGCCATGATTAATCAAAAACGAGGACTCACATATATGTAATAAGCTGCCCATTGACTTGGGATTACCGGGTGCCAAACAACATCACTGAAAAGGTAAAAGTAGTAGTAAAACTCAGTAAATGGCGCAATCAGGGAGAAATTCCCACACCGAGGTGAGAAAAGTAAGGGACTTATACTAAAGGAGCATATCGTAAGCCGAGTGAGCAGCAATTTCCCAATAGGCGTACACTCAGTTATCGAACTTTACTAAATATATATATATATATATATATATATATATATATATATATATATATATATATATATATATATATATATATATATATATATATATATATATATATATATATATATATATATATATATATATATATATTAAAACGTAAGGTGCAAACAGCACAAAAATTCAACACCAAAACATGCAAAAACGATTAGAACTGTAACAGAAGTATCGCCCTGGAACGTTCAGTAATATTACTAGCGAGGCTCATTCGATTTAACTTCGCCATAAACTCACCCTCAGTTTCTGCAGTGGTTCACAACATTTAGTTAGTTGTTCTGTCATCGTGGTGAATCTCTAACTAGTCAATGAATCATCAAGGACAAAAAAATAAACCAAAATAAATATAAAAAACGAGGACTCACAGATACAAAAAGCTAACCAGCGATAGAGATCCCTGGGTGCCAAACAACATCACTGAGAATCTTGATCAAAAGAAAAACACCAGTTGAACGACGGAGTTCAAAGCAACAGACAAGAAGCTCAGGTCCCAACCAACTAAAATTAATAGCTTATGTCAAAGCCATCGAAGAGACTGACACCCGACCCTCCAGAGTCCAATTCAAGAAGGAACCTATGTTATCAATCGTGAATGGGTTAAACACTAAGCATGCAGACTGTCGCGTCACATCTATATTATATCTGAAAATCTTGATGAAAAGAAAAACACCAGTTGAACCCTGGTGGGCCAAGCAACAGACAAGAAGCTCCGGTCTCAACCAATTAAAATGAAAGTATTTACGTGAGGGCTTCACAAAATACATGTATTAAATTTATAGGCCTCTTTATCGTCAATCAGTGCTCGATTCATAGTTTCATGTTCGGTATCCTTTGATCTCTGTTCGGTAAAATGAATAGCTACAATGTTACTTTAGAGAATCAGCAAGACAAGTTGAATGCATTGAATAAAATCATATTAACACTCTAATATTAAGGCAACTTGTACTTAGATTTCATTCAGAGAAGCACAAAAAACGCATTTGTCTTATGAATATTTTTTTTTCTTAAAGGGGCACATTTGATACCACCCGGCGAGCGTTTTATTACCTGGGATTTACCCGTAGAGATTTTAGCTGATTTAGAGCAGACATTTTTAAATGTCTAGCTACGATGTCGCACACGCAAAAACAACGTCAATGACGTCCCAAGTTGATCTACGCAATTTATTATAAAATGGCTTTTATTGTAGGCTACTTACAGTCATTTTATTTAGTCCACATATGGTCATTTTACGATGTTCAAAACTGCGGATGAAAAAATATCTAAAGCATCCTAAAAGACATTTTTTTTTGTTTGCAGTGGAAAAATGAATCCTGTTGAAAGGTCGAAATATTGAATCCTGTTGAAAGGTCGAAATATTACAAGGAACTAAAGTGACGTCTTTTTTGACGTTACGCAGTGGTACGCAACATTGGACGTCACGTCGAAACATATGTTTTTGTCCCTAGCGTGCCAATCAAATAAATCATCGCACATTGGGCTACATGTATTTGATAAGCCATAAATGATATTCCGTCTGCAAGGAAAAATATGCGTCGAAAGGTTTCTTAACGCTTCTGTAGTTTCTTTATTGACTCCCAATAAACAGAAATCTTAGAACTGCCAACATACACAAAAACATTAATACGCATGTATGAGGGTCTGGATGGGGGGTCCTGGTATTCACTAATCACTAAAAATTTAGGCATTTATTCACTGTCATTAAAATTTTGGCTTATTCATTAAAATTAGCTCGATTATTCATTAAAATATTACAAGTCGCGCCCTTCTTCGCCAAGCTAATAAGCATAAGCAAAAAGGTGTTCCCCACCTAAGACATCCCTTATCTCAAGCCACAAGGACCGATTGTTTTAGCCTTTTAAATCCGTTGGGAGTATAATCCCCTCCACCTTAAATACTAGATACCCTGAATCTTTCTCCTCAATTTTGAATATCAAAGGTTATTTAAGAAAAAATGTAACATCAGGGGTAAAGGTATAATAAAATGGTGTTGTTTTTATTTAGCAAACTAGTTTGCATAGGGGTAATATGTGATGTATGGATTTGTACTTGCGCCTGATTGTACAATACATTTTATTTATGTCTTAAATACCGAGCGAGTGAAGCGAGCGAGGAAAAAAAATATGTAGTGCCATTTAAATTGTCAGATGGATTGGCATGAACATTCTTTATGCTGCCTTGTTTCTGATTGCAAAATGCACTATAATTATGGTCTGTCATATAAGACACCAAGATGATGTCCATCCACAGAAAATATTATCATTATAGGATTGGAACATACATAATAAGGACAAAGTGGGGTAATAGAATAAAAAGAAAATACATATGCATTTATAAGCAAACGAAACAGTGAAATAGTATCTGGCTCAGTAAACATCCAGAATGATTTAATTCATTTTTCTCTGCCTTCAAATGACACATTTTCAATTGGCCCATGAGGTGAGTCCCTACATGCTTGGCTTCCAGACATATGTATTTCCAAACATTCAAAGATTTCTAAAATATGAATACAACATTTGAACTTAATCGGGTCTGTCGGGTCTGGGGGCGTCCAGACCCCAGACCCAAGAAAAAAATGAAATTCTGGAATGTCAGGGAGGTCATCTAAGACCATTCCATATCCAAATTTTAGCATATTCATTATTCTTTAAAATGTTATTATTCACTATTCATTATATTATTCTGCTATTCATTAAAAATTTACATTTATTCATTATTCTTTAGGACCTCATTATTCACTAATCATTAAATTTTTTGCTCTTTATTCACTCTCAATAAAAAATTTAGGTCATTATTCATTAATCATTATACCCCATCCAGACCCTCATGTATACTGTCATTGAACTAGTCGGATTGAAAGTGATTTTAGACAGGAGATTCACAGAACACATCAAAGAGAAAATTAGAGCTTGCACAAATTTTAAACAAGCAGGACTCCTTCATGCTCCTTGCTGCATAGACAAAATACCAATCTCAGAGAAGTATTGTCATTCAGAATGGTAGGATGTGATAATAGTGGAGGCCACTGAATTTCTGTTATCTGATTTTGGATTTAAAAGACACTGTGAAACAGCTTATTGCTATCAATCATTATATCTTATATCATATCATATAAACGTCGATAATGGGGTGGTTAATGAAGTATTTGTGACATATCTGTCATAACAACGCAATATCCCGCTTCCAGGGGCGCAAAATGAGAATTTTATGGTTAAGTTCTTCCTGTAACAAGACATTATGTAGTGTCAAGTTAGCGGTCTCGCCAAGAATGAGCTTTGTACTTCTCTTATTTTTCAACAAAGGTCGATGACATTTTACTTTGCACAATGCAACACATCAGGAAAACATATCCGTGCAATGAATACCCACTAAACCCCACTTTTATATAGCAAAACTGGGGTATGTAGGGTTATACCTATTTTTCTTATTTTTGCTCCAAAACATAGATTGTGGGTACTCGTTAGAACCGCCTCAAATTTTTTTCTGGTGAAATTTTCAATTTTTACAGCTAAAAAGAATCTCTGTATATTGCATGGACAAGTTTTTGTAATGTTTTCAACAAAGGTCAATGACATTTTACTAAATTTGCACAATGCAACATATGAGAATGTATTGACATCTGCAACACTCATGACAGATTTCTCGGACAAATACGATATTTTTTTTAAAGTATCTTACCCCTAAATTCTATTGAAAACAAAAGTTCCAATGGTATTATACTGAGTTCCACAGCCAACGCAACTCGTCATTATTTTTTAATAACATTGTGTGGTTTCAGTCGTTTCATCCGAAATTCCGAATATAAGTAGTCAAACCATTTTCAAAGAAGACCTGTAAAAATCAGCCGTCAGTAGTTTTCGTTCGCCTACAATTGCGTAGAAACTGGCGAAGGGGTCATTTTCAAAAATGAAGGAAATCGACGATTTTAGCGAATTTCTTGCTAAACTGTGCAAACTACCCTAATCTGAAGCAACGAAACACATTGAAAAACGACATTCGTATAGCTGCAGTACACTTTAGTCAATAGGGCTAGCTTGCCAACACAAAATAAAGCATATGGTTGACATTTGCATTGACGTCGACCATGTGACCAAGTGACGTTGAACGCCTAAAAACAAGCATTTTTCGGGTACTGAAAATCAATGCCAATTTCTGACGTTGAGCTGTGGGTTTCAGCATTGGTATTGCCATACACTCATCAGATTATCGTCCAAGATTTGAATCTTGTGAATTGTTTAAAAAAAAATTCGAGCCCGCGCGCGCGGGGCACGGGAAATGCAGTTTTGTACCCTGAGACGTGTTTCCGCGCATGCGCACTAAAATCACAGATTTGATAACATGCAAAGATTTTTCGAGTCATTTTAATTATGAAAGACCACAAAGGTTTTCACATAATTGACCAATTTAAAAGAAGAGAGGAAAAAATAAAGTTGCGTTGGCTGTGGAACTCAGTATATATACTATCATGGTATTCTGTGCGGAGGAACAAATCATGAAACTGTATGATGAAATACCAACCCAGGTTTGGCAGAATACAAGGCCAGAGGTGACTCTACAGTGCTTTAAGACACTATTTGTAAATACCACATTTTCAGCATTTGTACAAAAAAATAGTTATTATTTCATAAACGAAAAAAAAAAAAAAAAAAAATACAAACTATTAACCATTGTTCCTTGTGGAATCTTTGAAACTAGAATATCAGCGAGTGTTTTGTTAAAATGGGCTCCATATATTATGAAAAGGTACAAGTAGGCAAAGATCAGGAAAAGGCGCAATCAGAAAAAGATTCCCACTCCAAAAACCGAGACGGGAAAAAACTAAATTAACAATCAAGTACTTATACCATGAAAACATATCGTAAGCCGAATGATCAGCTATTTCCTAATAGGTGGCCACTCAGTTACCTAAACTTAATTAAAAATATGAAAACATACATAAGGAGCCAACAGCACAAAAATTTTAAACACCAAGACATAAAACAAAAAGAACCACTACAGAAGTATCGCCTTGGAACGATCAGTAATATAAAATTACTGGCGGGCTTATAACCTCACCCTTAAGGGGTCGTCACACCTAAGCGAAAATCCCTCAACGTAGACTTGCGCAGACTTGCGTTTTATTTCGAAAAGGTATTCTTGTTTGTTTGATTTATTGCTTTAAGTCCCTTTCAACATCTAACGTTCCGACATGACCATTGCTGTTGACTGGGACGTAAAGCAATAAATCAGTCAATCAAAAACTATTTTTGCTTGGCAGCGCCAGCTGCCAAGCAGTTGAGACGGAATGGGAATTTCTCTTCAATCTGCGGGGTCTTTTCCTTCAATCTGTGGGGTTTCCCTTTGACAGCCAGGGGCCTGGTTTCAGTCGTAATTTTTTGCTACTCTTGTCGCATTATAAAGCAATTGAAAACGGAAACCAGACGTGCTCTCTAGGACTTGTGGGAAGAATGACGTGCTTGGCTCTAAACATATATCGGTGCGGAGGTAAACATATACCATGTAAAATTAGACTTATTAATACGTTCCTCATGGATAATGCTAAAACCCGGAACTAGTCCAAGGTCCGACCAAGTACGATTGTATCCACCGAGGAAGTCTTTTAGATGCTCCACTGTATTTTCCCCGGAGAAGCGTCTGCTAGAGGATCTAAAATTAACATATTGTTCTTACCTAAAGTAGCTTCTGAACTTTATAACACAATGTTAATAGCTGCACTTAGTAATAAATCTATTGAGCCAACGCACTGCAGTACCAACAAAAATAAATGTTTACATTGTTTATAATTTAACAGCCACATTTAAACAGTGCCTAAGTTGTCTGCATGAAGCATAGCAAAAGCAAATATTCTCATTAGTCATATTTTGGTTCACGCTTGCACATGGGATTAATGGTATTTTGTGGGCTTCTCTGTGCATTTAATACTTGGGACGAAGTATTTGAATTTTCGTTATCAGAGTGAGTTTTCAGCAGCTCTATAAACAGAATAGGAAACTTGCAAACACTCAGATATGACGTTGTATTTACCACAAGAATGAGCCAGTAAAAACCCAGAGCTGGCAGGTTAAGCAAAGTTCAACATTGGTTTGTGATATGGAATGGTCTATAGGAAGTCTTCTGCTGGGGAAGGAGTAAAACCCGGGACCAAAATCCACTGAGGACCATTTTTTACGGTCATTAAAAGGCACTATCATATGCGTGTGTAGTTTATAAGGTCATTTCAATGAATTAAATCATCGTTTATCCAAAGAATTCGAATATTTGAAATTTTGATCAAAATATGGGACCCCATCCAAGAATTTAGATCCAGGACCAGTTTTGCAGTATAGACGAAATAATGTTTTATACAGACTAGCCAAGCGTTCCTTTTAACAAGGAAAATTTATTCGCAATTAAACGTAAGTCTGCGTCAAGAGATTTTCGCTTAGGTGTGACGACTCCTTTAGCTTCTGTGGTGGTTTAAGTTCTTCGATCCTCGTGGTGATTCTCTAACTAGTCAATGAATCATCAAGAACAAACAGATAAATCATGATAAACATCCTGATGAATTAAAAACGAGGACTCAGCAGATTCAGTAAGCTGCCCGACGATGGAGATCCCTGGGCACCGAATAACTTACTAACTCCGGGGCAAAAGAAAAACACCAGTTGGACCCCGGTGGGCCAAGCAACAGACAAGAAGCCCCGGTCCCAACCAACTAAAATGAATAGCTTTATGCCGGGGCCATCATAGAGTCTGACGCCCGACCCACCGACGTGCAATTAAAGAAGGCAGCATAGTTATCAACCATGATTGGGTTAAAAACTAAGCATGCAGACTGTCGCATAACATTCAAGTTATAACCTATACGTCTGTAACGTGTAATGATTTTTCTGAACTTAAAGGAAAAATCATTCCTTCCTATAAGTTTCTTAAATTTGTAAACCAAGTCACCATAAAATTCTGGTTCCGAAAGGCCCTCACCGAAAAGCGTCTTTAACCCAACATTATATTTGGAAATCAATTCACAGTGTCTACGATGAAATTTAGAAAATGTTTTTCGAAGTTTATGATACCGATAACCCTGTTGGAGAAGTTTGGCCGTTAAACATTTATTTCGAGCGTTGAAGTCCGTAACATGATTGCAGACTCTAGCAAATCTAATAAGTTGCGAAATGTATACACCATAAGAAGCACGGCGAGGAACGTCACCATCCAAAAACGGAGACTTAACAATATCAAAATCAAAGTCATCGCGCTTATCATAAATTTTAGAAGAAACAAATCTATTTGCAACAGAAAGATGTAAATCTAAAAAGAAATCAATTTAGGCATACACCACTAGAAGATCTGGAATTTTTATATACAGAGTAAATGTTACCCTAATACTTAATAAAATCTATAAACTGATTCCTCCAGTTGTCGAGGATTGTTAAAAAACAAGAAGTTGTCAATTTATTACTGAATATTGCGGGGTATATTAATAACTGAACGCAGCTAAAACAAAGGCGCTGATCAGCTTTGCAGTTACTGCGAAGCTGATCTGTGCCTTTGTTTTCGCATATGCAGATTGTTGGTTTTCTCATGACGTGGCTCAAATAAAGGCTGTGAATAGAATATTCAGTTTCAAATAGGGTGCCTTAAAACGACTTTCGTAGAAAATGCATGCATACAAACAGTAAGGTCGTAGAAGATACATACATCATATTGAGAATAGTTTATGTCAGCCCTTTGTTTGGGTCAGACTTTGTTGATGCCCATGTGGACAATAGAATTCTAATTCTAATGCTTGCTGCAGCGCTATATATAATGTGTACAGCCACTACGTAATCTACGAATTTTTTTTTTTTTTTTTTTTTTTTTTTTTTTTTTTTTTTTTTTGTCTCTGGCATGCCAATAAAATAAATCCTCGCACATTGGGCTACATGTATTTTAATAAGCCATAAATGATATTCCGTCTGCAAGGAAAAATATGCGTAGAAAGGTTTCTTAACGCTTCTGTAAGGTTTCCTTAATTAAACTACTTTATTAGCCTAGTGTTATATAATCAACTGACTCTCAATAAACAGAAATCTTAGAACTGCCAACATACACAAAAACATTAATACGTATACTGCCATTGAACTGGTCGGATTGAAAATGATTTTAGACAAGAGGATCACAGTACACTTCAAAGAGAAAATATTAGAGCTTGCAAGCAGGACGTCTTCTTCATGCTCATTTTGTATAGACAGGACACCAACCTCAAGAGATGTTTTGTCATTCAGAATGGTAGGATGTGATAATATTGAAGGTCAATGAATTTTTCTGTCATCTGATTTTGGGAGTAACAGACCATCTGTTGGGATCCCTGACCTCAAGATTTCCACCATGAAGATAACATGTCCGTGAAATGTATACCCCCACATACCCCACTTTTATAAATCAAAGCTGGGGTTTATAGGGGTATACCTATTCTTCTTACTTTTGATCCAGAAATCCAAAACATAGATTGTGGGTACCGCCGAGGCGGTTCTAACGTGTACCAACTACCAACATTCAATGTTTTGAAAGAAAATAAGAAAAAAGTAAAAAATATAATAATAATAATAATAAAATTGGTTAAAATATTTCATTTTTTAGAACTTTAAAAAGTCTCTGTTTATTACATGGGCATGTTTTTGTAATGTAGTTCAACCAAATAGATAGGTATGTACAACATATGGTGAAGCGAATGATAACCTTATTTTTCAATGTCAAGACATGCAGTGAGAACAAAAGAGCAAAGAAGCTATCCTTGAGTATGCTAAGTTCATGGGGCTAAGAAGTCAAAGACAGCTTGCACAATCTTCAGAGAAAAAACAGTCTAATTTCTTACCTTATCAAGAGTAATTTATTCCTTTCCTCTGTTTCTAAATCAAATTTGAAGCTTCAAACACCAAACTTTTCATTAAAATACTCTTTTTACAAACATTGTCTGCTACATTGGGCAGCCATTTTTTATATCCTAAGTCCGTGACGTCACTTGTTTGGAAATTCCCGCCATAAAAATAGGCCGCAAAAATCAATTATTGGGTTGCTGAAAATTCTTAAGGCACATTAAAATGATTCCAATGAGAAAAAGCCCTGAAATTCAAACAAAATTTGGCAAATGTGATGATGATTTCATCTCCAACTGTGCCTCTGCAGTCATTTATGAGCTTATACCCTTAGGGGCATTTCTTTTCAAGAATACCAAGAAATAGCAATATTTTCAAACTAAATATGACTAATAATGAAAATTTAGTCAGATAATGTAAAATCAATCCATCACATTTATTTTGTATGCAATTAAAATACATTAGTTTTTTATTTTAAAAACCTACATATTCTTAGGTAAAGGGTAAGCACCCCTAGGTTGCAACAACCAAATAATAAAAATGTCTTTGGCCTTGCTCTTCCTGGAAATCACATGACCTTGACTGCCATATTGTAAACAAACTTCAGACACATGCTGGTTTTTGACAGTTCTTATTTAGTAGCTTTTAGAGCATTTTAAGAGGTACAAAATTTGGAAATAAGAAAAATTCAATATTTTGTGACCTTTGCAAAATAACTGCACACGCTGGTCTTATTTAGACCAGCATTACAACAATTTATTTATAAATGAAGGTAGTTGACCCTTTGAAACATTTTGGCACCTTTCCAACCATTGCACAAGCAGACGTCTGCCAGAGAGGCACACAAACATTGACCCCACGAACTTGGAATATTCACGGACTTAAGATATTCAACGATATATGTAGCACCAAAGTAAGACAGATGGTGATCTAAACACCGCATATTAGCAGTCTTATTTAAAAGGTAGGTGCAAGCAATGATCAGGAAATGGCGCAATCAGAACGAAAGTCCCACTTCAAAATCCGATGTTGGTAAAAACCAAATTGACAATCAAGCACCAATATATACTCATCAAAAGAAGTTTTGCACCAGTTAATATTTTTCTCATTTTAAAATAATGTCTAGTATAGATATTTTTCGAATAAACTTTTAAAACTTAATACCATCTTAAAGGGCTGGACTTCCTGAATGACAAATCAATATTTCTTCTAAAAAAGATTTAATAAAAATGTGCAAAAACGCATGTTTTTGAAAACACCAAAATTCGGGATGCAGCAAAAAGCCCACATCTTTATTTCTGGGCTTTCAAACCCGGATTCGTTTCAGATCCTTATTCGGGATACTGAAAGCAATCATTTAAAGCAAAAAACTAAAAAATGAATTTTTTTGACAAAAACACTATTTTTGACACAAAATAACGATTTTTGAGATTTTGTTTAAATTCTCAGATAAAGCTTAGTAACTCATCTCTCCAATAAAATGGGTTGCTTTTCTTTCAAACACAGCATGCAGCACCCATTAATGTTTAACTGAAGGTAGTGGTTTTCAACCCATCCAAATTCAGAATTTTTAAAAAGCTACATGTCAAAAAAGTACTCATGCAACATCTTTGACATGAGATTGCCTTTAACAGAAAGAAAACAGGCGGCAATTTTTGGTGTCAAAACATCTCATAGTGATCAAAAATTGAAATGAATTTCGATTTTACTCATTTTTTCCAATATTTATCATTTTTTCTAAAAAATTGCAATTTTGTCCAAAAATGAATTTGTACTAAAATTTTGAGATTTTTTAAATTGTTTTCAGGCTTAATCATTAGCTTTGGAGCTCTTGTGTGTAAATTTGGAAACAAAAATTTGTTCTTGATGCTGTGGCATTTTTTGTGGAATTTTTTCGATTTTCCAATTTTCAGCATTTACAGAAAATTGGAATTTTCAATTTTTCCTAAGATCGTTTCCGCAACAATTTTTGGTCTTATCCTACACATTATCAAACTCTTCCAGACTGTGCAAATTCAAAAAGCTAACTTTAAAATTTGTTAGTTAAAATGTCACTTAAAAATATGAAAAAATCTAAATGGTGCAAAACTTCTTTTGATGAGTATATATAGAACGTAGCCTTAACGGAATCTACGGGATCAAATCGCCTTTTCCGGCGCCTACGGGATCAGCAACGGATTCTACGGGAATTCTTTTGATGAAGTTGACAATGAACGCTACTTCAGAGAAAGATTTTTATTTAGAAAAAAATTAAAGTTATTGTATATTCTATTTCACGGGACCCGGAACATATCAGGCATACTACTTTTGTACAGAAACTGCAGTTCGAGACCCTGAACCTGTTAAAAAAACGGTACTTTTCTCCACCCTGCGTGTCTACAGGATAAAAGAAAGGGCCTTTAAAGAGTCAATTTTATGATTTTTACCAATCGAAGATGGGAACATCAATCAGAATGTAGACTATTGTTATTTACTCTCCTTAAAAAAAGGTAAATACTACATTCTTGTCCTTTATCTGATGCATATAGCACAAATTAGTGATCGTTCAAAAGAGTTCGTGGTGGAACGGATCCTACGGGATCAAGAAGAAACATGCGTTTTTATGGCACCGGCCATAACGGGATCATTTGGCACCGGATCCTCAGGGAATTGTGTACAAAATGAAAATTCGATTATTACCATGCACTGGTATATGGCGACTAACGATCAAGTATTTTTTGTATTTTCTGTACAATACACATTATGTGGATCTTTGAGCAAAAGTATAGCCCTGCAAATCCCACAATTCCCGATAAAAAGGTATTTACCCGGGTATTTATAATAGGCTTGCTAGCCTTGCGGTTATGATACCAATAGACCACTATTTCAGTTACAATATAGGCCTATCCTTTCAGGGTCCCAAAAAGAAAAAAAAATGCTTTGGCTTTTCGCCCCAAAGAGGAGAAAACTTGTACACCTGAACATCATGATCCAACAACACTAATTTGATCTCCCGAACTAACTATCAAACCGACCTACAGTGAACTAAGACACGCACCGAAAAAGGAGAAAACCACCCTTGAGAAGAGCAGAAAACGGAGTCGGAGTTAGCTGCTCTTTAGCATTTGAATCAAATCTCGGGCCATATACTTATAATGGGAAAAATCCCCTAGGCTGCGGTGCCGGATTCCCCTAGGTGCCGTTCCTTCTTTGATTCGATTTTTGGACAAATTCTTTTATTTTGACAACAAACTATTGTGTCAATACAGAAACAAATCGAACTAGGAATAGTTCTATTCAAAATAAAGGCGAACTTACGAGGAAGCCGGAATATAGAAGCCCAGCATAATGCATTTTAGGGGCGGTCCGTCATTTTACACCACGATCGCAGCAAATAAATTGTCACACACGCAAAAACATCATACTGCACTAAATCACAATGCTGGTCAAAATTTTGTGTGATCTTTTAAAAGTCCCGTGCAATACTTACTCTATGTCTTTCCTGATTATTTTTGCGTGAAACTACCTTGGAAAGAAAGCAACCTTTTGTAAAAATAAATAAAAATTCCCGTAGAATCCGTTGCTGATCCCGTAGGCGCCGGAAAAGGCGATTTGATCCCGTAGATTCCGTTAAGGCTACCCACCGTGATATTGTAAGCCGAGTGAGCAGCTATTTCCAATAGGTGTGCAGACAGCACAACAATTTAACACCTAAACATAAAACAATTATAATCACAACATAAGTATTGCATTCGAACGTCCAGTAATATATAGAAAAATCACCTTACTGTAATGGACACATTACGCTGTTTTAGCTGTATAAGAAAGGTAAATGATCAGGAAATGTCGCAATCAGAAAGAAATTCCACTCTAAAAACTGAGGTGGGAAAAACTAAATCAAATACTTATACTAAGAAACCCATATTACAAGCCGAGTGATCAGCTTTAAGTACATCTTTCCAAAATTGATTACTGATTAATGTATGTTTTGCCTTACATATTCTATATTGCATGACACCATTTTATCTAAATCTACATATTCTTTTAAGAATTCTTGCCATTTACTATCACTTAATAGAATTAGCCTTATCCAAGTTGTTTTTAGTGCTTTTATAAAGGCATTTAAATTGATCATTTTCAATCCTCCATCTGAATATTGTTTAACCAGAATATCCCTTTTAATTTTTGCTTTTTATTCCATAGTAAGTCATAGAGTCTATTATTTTAAAATCAAATCTATTATCTCTCGATTTGGGTTTGGTAAAGCAATAAACAAAAGATTGAAAATGGGTATAATAAGGGTTTTTATCACTGTTATTTCACCTATTGGTGTCAAACTTCTTTTTTCCCTTTGTTTAATTCTCTTTTTTTTTTTTTTTTTTTTCATTTGTGTTATTCTTGGAGTGTAATTGTCTTTTAACATTTTCTCTAAATCAGTGTTGAAGTTGATTCCTAATAGTCTGAAGTTATTTTTACCCCAAGAGAGTTTCCATTTCGTTTTCATTGACCTTGAACTAAACTTTTCTGCACCAATCCAAACAAGCTGCGTATTATCAAAATTAATATTCAAACCTGATCTACGAGAGAAATAATCTAGTTTGATTTAATGATGCTTCTGTGCCATCTAAAATTACCGAGGTGTCGTCTGCGTACTGTGAAATCTTGAATTCAACTTGACTTACTTTTATTCCTTTAATCTTTTTATTTTGCCTTATCTTAGCTGCACGAAAAGGGTCTATGATACATGTATGATAAGTATCTATAAATTCTAAAAGTTTATCTCTCCCTTTTGGGTTATTTATGTTTTTGTAATTAAAGCCAAATGAAAATAAAACAAGACTCAAATTGTTATTACTGCCAATCACATGAGGAAACTGTAACGAACCTTTTTTGGACATGCAACAAAATACAAGTTTTTCTCAATGACCTTTTAAGATGGCTCAAAAATTATGACATATATTGTGAGATAAATAAAGAGCTGTTCATGTTTGGTTTAGATAGAAAGAACAATATATCCAAACCTTTAAGTATAATATTAATGTATGCGAAATATTATATATATTTTACCCGTTGCAATCAACGAATATTAAACCTTGATGTATTTAAGAAAAAAAAATCTTATATTGTACAAGACACTTAAAGAAATTTCCCTTCATAATAATAAGCTTACAGAATTTGATGAAGAATGGACTCTATATAATCCATTATTAACTAGCATTATTAATCTATAAAAAATGAAAATCAAGTCATAAGAGAAATAAAAATGTTTTTGCACCAAACCAACAAGCTGCCAATTATCCCCTAACAGCTACTGAAAAAAAAAGTATTTTATTGATTAAAATAGTTTAGATGCCAGATCAGTCCAGGAGGGCAAGTGAAACTGCACACATCAAAGGGAAGCTAAATATATATATTATTAATGAAGAAAAAATTCCCTAAAAACACTGTTTTTGTCTGATATATACATAGGAAATAACATCTGAAAATGGATGAGTGAAAGTGAGAGAGGCATGTACAATGTTGTATTGTTGTATATTTATTTACATGTTTATGTAATTTGGTATAAAATAAAGATGGAAACAGGAAAAAAAATCATGATAACCACCATGGTGATACGAAAACGAGGACTCACAGATTCAGTAAGCTGCCCCGATGATGGAGACCCCTGGGCGCCGAATAACTTACTGAAAATCTGGAGCAAAAGAAAACGTCTGTAACGTGAAACGATTTTTGAACTGAAAAGAAAAATCATCCCTTCCTATGAGTTTCTGAAAATTGTAAACCAAGTCACCACGAATGCAATTCTGGTTGCAAACAAATTTATTTTATTGCTGTCAACCATTTTACTACGTCACATCATATAAACAATGATGATAAGCATATAAAATAAACCGATAAATTACATTATGTGGCTAATGAAGTATCAGTGACATATCTGCCATTCAAACGCAATATCCTGCTTCCACGAGCGCAAAATGGGAATTTAATAGTTGAGTTCTTCCTCTAACAAGACATTAACTGTGTAAAGTAATCGGTCTCGCCAAGTACATGTATGAACTTATTGTTAACGAAGGTCAGTGACCTTTTATGGACTTATGGACATCTGCAAGCATACCCACCCACTACCCCTGGTCCCAACCGCCACCCAGTTGACGCCGAATCCCACCAACTACCAAAGGATTCGCCGGGTGTCACCAACTACCCCCAGCAATCCCTGGAACCCATCCACTATCCTAGGGACCCAAGATCGCAGCATCTACTCGAGCGCTTCCAGGAGACAATCCACTACCTTAGGGACTCCCAGGATCCCACTTTCTACCCCAGGAACCCCAAAATCCCCATCCACAACCCCAGGAACTCCGGGGTCCGCAAACACTTTCGTACTGCGTCTCCCAGAAATGAGAATGCCCATATGTATTTTCTTTTAAATATTAGATGTTCATATGTGTTGGTGAGGTCTTAAATGGCTGACCAGGCCAAATCTAGCTCGAAACATTGTCGGTTGCAAGTAGAGCAATGCCAAAGACTCTGATGGTGGTACATTGGTTTTGGCTTTGCGTTCTTAGCGCTCTCTTTCAGCTTTACATACTTTCTTCTCTTCATAATGAGCTGCTCTTTTGTTGATAGTTCGTCTCTCACTAATGAGAAAGACCATCATTATTTCTTGAATAGTGCTGATGTGTGTTGGTGAGTTCTTTGATGGCTGACTAGGCCAATTCTGGCTCTAAACTGTCGGTTGCAAGTAGAGCAAGTCAATGTCATAGAGTCTGCTGGTGGTACATTTGTTTTGGCTTTGCGCTCTCTTCGCTTTCTTTCAGTTTCACAGATTCTCTTCTTTTCATAGAGAGCTGCTCCTTTGTTGATGAGACCTCGCCACTTTGATCGCTCCTGTGCAGTCTGTTCCCAGGACCCCATTGGTATTTCGAAATCCTTCAGAGAGGCTTTGAGGGTGTCTTTGTAGCGTTTCTTCTGGTCACCTTGAGAGCGCTTTCCCTCCTGTAGTTCTCCATAGAAAACTTTCTTTGGAAGTCGCGCATCAGGCATTCTTATAACATGGCCAGTCCATCTTAGCTGTGCTAGCTTTAAGACTGTATGCATGCTTTGCATCCCTGCTTTCCTCAGGACCTCTGTGTCTGGAATCTTGTCCTGCCACTTGATTTTTAACAACTTTCTCAAACAGCTTAAGTGGAAATGGTTAAGTCTCTTTGCATGGCGTTGGTATACTGTTCAGGTCTCACATGCATACAAGAGGGTTGGCAGTACCACAGCCTTGTAGACTTTCAGCTTGGTGTCAAGCTTGATTCCATTTCGCTCCCAGACATTTGCACGGAGTCTTCCGAATGCCACACTAGCTTTTGCAATTCTGGCAGTGATCTCATCATCAATATGCACTGCTCTGGAGAGAGTGCTTCCCAGGTAGGTGAACTTGTCAACAACTTTCAGTTTTTGCCCATTCACAGTGATGGTTGGTTCATTATATGGTTTTCCGGGGGCTGGTTGGTGTACAACCTCTGTCTTTTTTGTGCTGATTGTGAGATCATAGTTATCACATGACTGTGAGACTTGATCCATGGCTCTTTGCATTTTTGCCTCTGTGTTGGCATTCTTATCCATATCATCTGCATAGAGGAGCTCATCTAGCACATCAGTCTGGACCTTAGTTTTGGCTTGCAACCTTCTGAGGTTGAATATGTTGCCATCAAAACGGTACCTGATTGGAAAACCAGTGTCACTGTCCTGAAAAGCATCCATAAGCATGGCAGAAAACATCATGCTGAACAGTGTTGGTGCCAGAACACAGCCTTGTTTGACCCCATTTGTTACTTCAAATGGTTCAGAGAACTCTCCATCATTCTGCACACGTGCCTGCATGCCATCATGAAACTGCCGCACCATAGCTATGAATCTGGGTGGACAGCCAAACTTGGCCATGATTTTCCAGAGTCCATCACGACTAACAGTGTCAAAAGCTTTGGTGAGGTCAACAAACGTCATGAATAGATCTACATTCTGTTCTTGGCATTTCTCCTGAAGCTGTCTTGCTGTGAAGATCATGTCTATTGTCCCTCTGTCTTTTCTGAATCCACATTGACTTTCAGGGATAAGTCCCGTCTGATCAAGATGAGCATTCAGACGATTCAACAGAATTTTTGCAAGTATCTTCCCAGCAATTGATAGGAAGGAGATGCCTCTGTGATTGTCACAGACTTGAGGATTTCCTTTCCGCTTGTATAGGTGGATTATGGATGCATCCTTAAATTCTTGTGGGATAGCCTCCTTCCTCCACATACAGTGAAACAACTCTGTCAGTTTCTCTGCCATGGGTAGCCCCCCAGCCTTGTAAACTTCGGCAGGAATTGCATCTGCACCTGGGGCTTTGCCAGATGATAGTTGTTGAACTGCTTTTCTTGTTTCCGTAACGGTAGGAAATTCATCTAACAGAACATTGCACTTTATCTGTGGAAGTCTGTCGATTGCATCCTGATTGATGCTTGATGGTCGATTAAGCACACTATTGAAGTGTTCTGCCCACCTTTCCAAGATAGCTTCTTTATCTGTGAGAAGAGTGTTTACATCTGCACTGAGCAATGTGGTGGCTCCAGAACTCTTTGGACCATAAATGGTTTTCAGTGCATCATGAAATTTCTTCATGTCCTTTCTATCCGCAAAAGACTGAATTTCTTCTGTTTTCTTCCTCAGCCAGGAATCTTGCATGTCCCTAAGCTTGGTCTGGACTGCTGTAGGCTGCTTTCTTTGATACTGAGCTAGTATCATCTTGATGTGCCTTGAGCAAACGGTGCTTTTCTTCAAGAAGCCTCTGAATTTCATCATCATTCTCATCAAACCAGTCTTGATGTTTGCGAGATGGATGGCCTAAGGTGCTTGCAGCTGAAGAAAGAACTGTTTTATGGAAAACTGTCCAGTTTTCTTCGGGGTCCTCTGAACTGAGATTCATTGCATCCAGTTGGTTGCAAATGTCTGTTAAGAAGTCTTGTCTCATGCTGTCTTTATTCAGCTTTGAGACATCCAGTCTCTAAGGAGCTTTCTTGCCTTGAGGTCGCCTCGCAGGCTGTATTCTTAGGTTGAATTTGCTGACAACCAGTCTATGATCTGTCCAGCAGTCTGCACCACACATAGTCTTTGTCACTTTAACATCCTGCCTGTCTGTTCTCCGCACTATGACATAGTCTATGAGATGCCAGTGTTTTGAACGGGGATGCATCCAGGATGTTTTGTTCCTATTAGGTAGACGGAAGACTGTGTTGGTGATTAGAAGATCATGTTCAGCACACTTCCTGAGAAGCAAGAGACCATTGCTGTTGCACTTTCCAACCCCTTCTGGACCTATAACTCCTTCCCAGGTCTGGTGGTCTGTACCCACTCTGGCATTAAAGTCGCCAAGAAGGATAAGCTTGTCTGTGCGGGGTGTTGCAGAAATAACATTGTCTAGGTCATCATAGAACTTGTCCTTGACCTCATCTGGATTGGTCATTGTGGGTGCATAAGCACTGACAATAGTTGCATGTTTATTGCCTGACAGAGGAAGTCTCAATGTCATTAGACGGTCATTAATGCCTTTTGGCAATCCTGACAGCTTACCAACAAGTTCTGTTTTGATGGCAAAGCCAACTCCTGCTTCACGCCTCTCTTCACTTTTGCGTCCACTCCAGAAGAAGGTGTATCCAGCGCCAACTTCTTTGATCTCCCCAACATCTGCGAACCGAGTCTCACTCAATGCAGCTATCTGTATATCATACCTCCCAAGTTCTCTGCCCACAAGGGCCGTTCTACGCTGTGGTCTATATGACCCAGCACTATCCATTAAAGTGCGCACATTCCATGCGCCAATCCGTAAGGGGATTACTCTAGCTTTTTTCTTTGTATTTCGACCGCTTAAGGGGATCCCCGCTGATCGCGGTTAACCAGCCAGGGGGTTTGAAGCAGGCAATTGTTTAGGGCACCTTTTCTAGCCCCTTCCCCATGCTACGGGGGTGAGCAGTGCGGTCCTAAATAGGTCTGCTCAGTCACTCAGCCGACTGCCGAATTCTGCTTACTGCTTCTCCTCACAGAAAACGACCATTAGAACTGAGCCGCCTGTGTGCAGGTCTGCAACTACAGCTCCCAGTGTGTCCTACACCTGCTGCTTCGCCACTCGCCCATCGCCACAGGACTTTGTAGGTATGTGGGTGCAAGTGTGATGAAATTGTTGTGTATGCAAGTGCTTGTGTGTTGAGAAATAAGATGACATGCGCTATGAAATTGGATTATAGTGAGGAAGAGGTGCGCAACGTCAACCTCACTCTCTAGTCCTCGCCCAGCTGCGCCCAGAGGCAAGACACAGGTCAAGACGTCTGGAGTTGGGTTTGGATGCAGTGGATGACCGTAACATCTTTAGTGCCTTGTCACGCTCTGCATGTTCCACAACATGTTGCTGTATTGCTCTTTTGTTAATGAGACAGCAGCGCCACTTTAATCACCCCTGTGCAGCCTTTTCCAAAGACTCCATTGGCATGTCGAAATCGTTCAGAGAGGCTTTTAGGGTGTCTTTGTAGTGTTTCTTCTGGCCACCTATGGAGCGCTTTCCCTCCTGTAGTTCTCCGTAGAAAACTTTCTTTGGAAGTCGCTTAACAGGCATTCTTAAAAGATGACCAGTACATCTTAGTTATGCTAGCTTTCTTTAAGACCGCATGCATGCTTTGCATCTCTGCCTTCCTCATAACCTCTGTGTATGGAATCTTGTCAAGACACCTGATTTTAACAGCTTTCTCAAACAAAACGGAAATGATTAAGTCTCTTTGCATGACGTTGGTATAGGGGCCAGGTCTCACAAGCATATAAGAGGGTTGTCAGTACCACATATAAGAGGGTTGTCAGTACACATCCTATATTTTCAACTTGGTGTCATGCTTTATTCCATTTCGCTCCCAGACATTTGCACGGAATAAAAATTAATCTAAGATCCTTTAAGAGCAGTGAACATATTAATGAGAAAGGGGATGGGCCATACCGCAGTTTTTGAGCCTCTTCAGAGTCTTCCAAATGCCACACTGACTTTTGCAATTGTGCACTGCTCTGGAGAGAGTGCTTCCCAGGTATCAACAACTTTCGGTTTTTGTCCATCACATTGATAGGTGGTTCATTGTACAAGTACTGGTTGTTGTCCAACGTCTGTTTTTGTGCTGATTGTAAGATCATAGTTATATCACATGATTGTGAAACTTTATAAAGATCCTGAGAATACAAACGACAAGCGCATATAATTATATTTAAAGACATTATTTATATTTATACATGTATAATCTTTTCTGTGGGTTGACAACATGTTTGTTTTTCATCACTCTCTTTAGTTATTTTGAAAACATGATAGACCATCATAGTGTATTTTGCATTCAGAAACAGCACTTAGAAGGGTATTGTTAATCCTTCAATGATAATATTTAATTGGGCTACATCATATTTCCCCATCTTCCATGGTGTGGTATTATAGTGTAACGTTTTCGAAAATTTGGAGACCGGGCGTATACAGTACGTATTTTATGCTTCCTCAATGTTGTATGAACCTTAAACGATACTGCAATATGAACGAGATGAGCCACACCAAGAGCACCGCATTGGAACGTTTAGTAATACAATTACTAGGGGGCTTAACCCCGTTTTACGGGATCCGGTATTGGTGTGGGTCGTACAGGTTGTTTTGGATAATGTCTCGCCATATCAAAAAAATAGTTTAACGCTCTAATTTATATGCAACACCTGATGTGACTTAAATGGTCTAATCCCAAATACCAACGGCACTCAATTAACTTTAAAATCGTTCCATAACAACTGCACACCCTTTGCAGCTTCAACAGGGGCCCTTCATACCGGTTCCTAATTCTACTACTTCACAAAGAAGGCACTGATACACTAAGTCTCACAAAGAAGACACTATGTCTACAGACACAAAGTCTGATACAAACTAGGAGCCCACCTCGCCGGCTCATGATTCTACTTCTTCACTAATCAAGTAAGCGAGTCCGACACAAACTCCTACAGCATTTCTAGAAACCTAGTCCCATGTTTTGCAATGATCCAAAAGAGACTAGTCAACCGGTCTTTGCTCAAAGCGCTCCTAGAGCATTTCAAGAAGCCCAGAATACTGAGGTTTGAAAAGATACGGGTACGCATTTTTCTACAAATAACATCATTATTTTTAAATATCAGCACATATTAATCAGCACATATCTTTGTTTTACTTTTTTTTTCAAAACACCACTCATTAAAGTCACTTTTCAAAAGTTCTCCAATTTAAAGAAATGGATATATATATTTCTTGTGAACACTTGAATTTAATTAATATGTGTTTATCAGAAAACTGATACAATCTATCGGATATACGTCACAGGAAGTACCAACCCATTTACAAACGGGTCGACCCATTTATATGTAAGGGAAAATTGAAAAACGGGTCGATCTTGACAAGCGGGTTACAACACCTAGTCACAGGTTTCGCAATGATCCCAGTGCAACTGGTCAAACAGTCTATGCTCAAAGCGGAGTTATATTAATTATTTCACCTTCTTTTCACCAAACTATCTGTTCGCCGTCAAAACACAGAATAATTATTTTAGTAGTAGTAGTAGTAGTAGTAGTAGTAGTAGTAAAGATTGGCAGTTTTACATCATGCCGGGTCAAACGGACTTAATCCATAGTTCCACCACAAGGACGTGATAATATAATCATTTTCAATAATCATTTTAGTAGTAGTAGTAGTAGTAGTAGTAGTAGTAGTAGTAGAAAGGGGCAGTTTTTCGGCATGCCGGGCTGAACGGACTTAATCCATGATTCCACAACAAGTGTTCCTGGGCTGCAAATCGTGGCGGTGACAGCAAAGTGCAAATCGCGCTGTTCGCCGATGCCCAAAGTAAACGGACAATGCAAGTCAAGCCGGAAAAAGTGGAGGAGCACTTCTTTTTAGACTTTTCAACGCCATGGTCGAAAAGTGAGCATAAAAATAGATAGGAAATCGATGCCAATTCGGCTGCAAATCAGTGATATCACTATGTTGCTCGAGAGCGAAAGTAAGTCAAATGAGATATCCAATCAGGTTGCTCTCATTCAGGGCCGCGCTTAATGGCTATGCTAGGTCAGGTGAATTGACCTAGTTTTGCAGCACATGATTAAACAGATACGGACACTGCAATCCATGTGAACAGCTATCTCGGACGTTTGCTAGCGGCATAGCAATGAAGTTTCGAGGATCAGGAGGCAGAGGCAGGTGCTGGCGGCGATCAAGACATGGCTTTTGGTGGTCGTAGCAGTAGGATGTCGCCCGTGGTACAGAAGTAGGTCCAGTCTTTGGTCTCTTCTGGAGATGATTTCTCACCTAGTTGCCAGATTCGCTTGTAGTGGTCGTACTCCGGATTATCTTTGTAGGTTAGCAGGTAGTACTCAGGACTGCCGTCGACCCAGTCGTTGATGAGACAGTGGGTGTGACGAGGGCCGGTCTTCGGTCGTAGAGCCTGGACCGATGCCACTTTTGTATCCCCGTCGTATCTGTAGTCTCCGGGGCCGTTGTTTGGATCAGCATGTTACGTAGGTAGTTGGCCTTGACTGCTTTGACCTGGTATTCGCCGGTGAAGGGCTGACGTCTGGTGGAGGCTTGGTCATTGGCTGAGGAGTAGGTGTGCTGGTGGGCGTTGGTAGCAGAGGCTCTCGACGTGGCTTCTTGGCGACTGGTGGTGCCGTTGGTGATGGCGTTGGTGCTGTAACTTGGCGTCGGACGATGGTAGCTGGCGTTGGTCGGAATCTGAATAGTTTACTGGTGACACGCCAAATGACATTATTTCACCAGGGGGTTCGGATGGGGGAGAAATTAGTCCCTTGAACGCACGAGTGAAGCGAACTTGGACACACAGTCATCAGACATTTCAGCACAGGAGATAAGTGAATCAGGGAGGTCATTCCAGTCCCTGATAGTCTGTGGAAAGAAACTACTTTTGTACGCTTCTTTGCTAGCTGAAGGTATCTGAAAAGCCAAAGAGTGTTGATTTCTACAACGCCTATTCTTTAGGATAAGGTCATCTGTTGGTATTCTGGCTTTACCCTTTAGACCTTTGTATAGCAATATAAGTCTACTATCCTTCCTCCTTTTCTTAAGAGATTCCCATTTCAGTTGACCTAAAATGCCAGTCATGCTCCCAGTTTCAAAAACATAATTTCCCGTCACAAACCTTGCCGCACGATTTTGGACCTTTTCCAGTTCTTCCTGGAGGCCATGAGTGTGAGGGTCCCAGACTGAGCTTCCATATTCCAAGACCGGCCGCACCAGTCCTTTATAAGCTGCTTCTTTCACATCTGGGGGACAAGAATACAAATTTCTCCTCAAGAATCCGACAGTTCTGTTAGCCTTTGTACAAACATTGGAAATATGAGTATTCCATTTCAAATCATTTGTGATAGTTACACCCAGGTATTTTATGCTTTCAACATTCTCCAGTACAGTGCCCTCAAGGGTGTAGTTATATATATAGCCTGTATCTTACTAGACCGTTTATTTGTCAGCTGCATCATGTTGCATTTGACGGGTTGAAATCTCATTCCCCATTTTCTAGCCCAACTGCCTAAACGATCAATGTCTTCCTGAAGTTTCAATGTATCCTCTTCATTTTTGATTTCACGATAGCAAACACAATCATCAGCAAAGAGTCTTATTTCAGACTCAATGTCTGCTGAGATGTCATTTATATACAAGGAAAACAGCAAGGGGCCGAGAACGGTGCCCTGAGGGACACCCGACACAACTGGAGCCCAATCCGATTTAATACCATTAACCACTACCCTTTGTTGTCTGAAACAAAGGAAAGCATTTATCCAATTCAGTGTTGTTCCGCCTATTCCATAGCTAAACAATTTGCTTTGGTGATGGTAGAGTCGGTATCTCAGGTGGTGGACACTGTGACGTTAGATGCGGCTTGCTGGTAGGAGCAGAAGTCTCGGAGGGCTTCTTCTTGGCTGGCTGTTTCTTGGGCTTCTTCTGAGCTGACGTAGCTAAGTCCCAAGTGATGGTACCGCTGATCTTCGTGGCTCGGAGATCAGTCTGGACATTAGGCATCCAGTGAGATTGGTAG
This sequence comes from Rugalucina vietnamica, assembly GCA_964017185.1. Taxonomy (NCBI): domain Eukaryota; kingdom Metazoa; phylum Mollusca; class Bivalvia; order Lucinida; family Lucinidae; genus Rugalucina; species Rugalucina vietnamica. Next base: position 53,582,822 of record OZ024873.1, read on the forward strand.
CCTTGAGCATGCCTACAAGAGGCGCAGGAAGTCTATAGTCTTCCATTGGTTTTTCTTTCGAATGAAAGATAAGTTTTTCTTTCAGAAATTATCTCAGATGGGATTTTTACACTTCAAGAGCTGAAGTGGAAGTGATCAAATAATCATTTTAGTCGCGCACTTTCCTTTTATACTCATTCAGTCACGTGCACTATCCGGTTTGTTCCATTATATCGGGAGAGTCCATTCTAAACAACTATATAGGTAAATCAGGTGCGAAAAGAATACTGTATTAGTCGATTTTAAACAAGAAACCAGACAGAATTACGAGAATTTACATGACGAATATCAAAATATGATCCTTTTAGGAAATCTTACAGAAATTATGCTTTTAAAGCGGAAATTCGTCACAATAGTCAGTTTGGCGTTTTATCAGTAAACTGTTCTGGTTCTGACAAGAGATTTATATCCAGTGACGGGCTCCAGTGTCACAAAGCCGTGAATTTCGGAGCGGAGTACCGAAGTGACCTGGACACGGCGCCGTCCTCTGATATTCGTTCCGGCTTTTATCAACGTTTCTTGCAGTTGCAGTTATAGAAAAAAATATCACAGTTGTCTTCTCAGTTCAACTGTCCATTTTTAACTTCCGATTATCTTTACAATGCAACGGGTTCTTCAAGCATGACATTACTTTGAACAGACAAAAATAATCAACAGGTATGTTTGGCTGAACATGGTTTTCTTGCACTGTCTGTAGCGGAATGGCGCAGTGGTATAGTGTCAGACTTTGGTCCCTGAGGCTTGGATTAATGTCTGTTTTTTGTTTTCTTGTTTCTCCCATCAATCAATTTCTGATTATTCTTGGGAGGTGTACATTGTACACTCCGCGGTGTGTTTGCAGGATGAACCTACATGCATGAGGATAGAACCTGTGTAGGGATCTTTTTATTCTGCGCAGGGGATGACTGTCCCTGCACAGGGTCAGGGGGGCCTCCAGTTAACGTCTCGATCCGAAGGACGGCGCACTGTATCATGTCATTCCTGCAAATGACACAAAGGGAAGCGTCTTCAGACCAACAAATTTTCCTCACCGCCGGCTGTGATCGAACCCAGGACCTCTAGCAAAAGAAGCCAGTGCGCTAACCACCCTGCTACCTCTCTGTGTTTAATGGGTCCCAGGTTCGATACTCATCTGGGGTGCCGTTCATTGTTACCTTGAAGAAGTCGCATTGCCAAATAAGTAAATATCAGTGAGTCACAAAATTTAAGCCCCTGGATGTTGTCTGACTACTTGGGAGGAACCAGGATTTTTTAAAAGGGGGTTCAAATGTAGAAAAGGGGGGTTCGTCAGCCTCATTTCACTCAAAATTTTTTTGAATTCCCCATGAAAACGAAATAATTTGGCTCCAGAGGGCTGTTCGAGCGAACCCCTTGAACCCCCTCTAAATCCGCCACTGGACTATGTTAAGCATGTTAATGTAACCTCATAATTTGGGCGATCATATCACCCAGTCGATAACCTGAGTATTCTCTGGCTGTAACACCCAAAAAGTCAATAATAGCCACTAGTTGAAATAAATAGAAGGCTACTTTAATGACAGAGAAGTCTCAGATTACTCAGTCAGTGTTTCATCTTATGGCCAAGTGAAAGTGAGAATTACTTTTTGTTAATGACTGACTTTGTGGTGAATCAGTTGACATGTACAAGACTCAGGTATGAGGTAACTTAAGGATAATCAAAATGTCCCTAAGGGTCACAGTTTGCCATCCTTCAGCTAAGTCTCATCATCAAAATGCCAATGTGATGCTTGGGGCAGATTTGCCTTTCCCTGTCCTAACACTCTTGTAACAGTATCATGTAAGATTGTTCTACTTTTATAAATTTCCATTGAACCCAGTCTTCTTAAATTCTTAATTAACATTTGAACTGAGTCATGAAAAACAGATCCAACAGTGCTGTACAAGCACAGAAGGTGAAATTTTGGATTTAGAAAGAAGAGGAATTGTACTATTCATGAAGCAAAAACAAAGGCACTGAACAGCTTCATAGTTAACTGCAAATCTGATATAATTATGCAAATGTTGGTTTTCCCATGACGCAGCTCATTTTCATTCTCAAAGCATTGCTTCCTTTTTCTGGCAACTTCTTCTTTCTGTATGTTTCAGTTCGACCATGGAGACAAGGGAAATATTAGATGGGGAGTATTTAGACCTGCTTCTGCGCAGCGAAGCCAATGAAGACTTGATGACTTCAGGCGAGCAGTCAAAGAATGCATACATGTACACTTTAGCTCCGGCTTATACTCGTGATGAAGCATTTCCTGGTCAACAGCCAATCAATCTTACGGAAAAATCAGCTAGTCAAGACAAACAGAAAAGTGCAAAAGGGAACATAAAATGTGATATCTGCCTGAAGGAATTCAAGCACGCGTCAAGCTTGAAGACTCACCGACTCACCCACACAGGCGACCACCCTTACCCCTGTCCCCAGTGTGGACGGCGGTTCACGCAGGCCTCAAGTCTGAAGACCCACCAGGCTCTACACAGTGATGTCTGCAAGTACAGGTGCGAGACTTGTAAACAAGGCTTTAAGCAGCTGGCGTCTTACAGGCAGCACTTGCTAAAACATGGCAAGGACATGCAGGTGAGTTGAATGGATGCTTGGTAGTTGGTTAACAGACAAATATACGTTTACTACATGGCTCTGTCTCAATCAACATTTTGAAATTCAGTATACACATGTACATGAAAAAATTCTTTGCTTGAAAAGATTTTGAATAAAATGAGAGTAAAACCTGGTTTCTCGTTAAACAACCTGCGGCCAGTTGTTCAATGATGTTGTCAGTTAACAAGTCATTAAAATTTCAAATGGCAAAGGATTCTTACATATTTTCAACAAAAAATAACAATATATTTGCTTTTGAAGTCGATATATACATTGTAGTTAACAAATTGAGGTCTTAACGACAGCTTTAAGCTAACAAAGTTTTGAACTACTGGGTCCTGGTCCAATTCTGTGTGCTATACACTCTGGCTGTACAATGGCATAAGATAGCTGGAGGCTATAATATATCACAGGCTGCCCAGTGCTCCTATTTTTTCCTATATTTTCAGGGCTTCCTATTTTTTCCTATATTTTGATCCCAAATCCTATATTTTTCCATCAAATTCCTATATTTTTCAAAATGCTGCAGAAAATAATGAAATATCAAGGAAAAATCATGGAATTTTGGTTTGAAATGCCAGTTTTGATGTCTTTGGCATTCATTTTTTTCCTCGCTCGCTTCGCTGGCTCGTAACTTGATAAATAAAGTATTTTTTCTTCATTAGAAAACAAGATAATTCTGTGAAGTAAGTTACTTCTACAACTTGAGTAGGTTTAAAAATAATGGATCACACACCTATACCAAAATTACACCAGTAAGATTTGCCTTCTTGCTGCTATATGTTAATATTTATGGTTTTCAATGCTATAAAAAAAGCTGATAATTTCCTATTTTTCTCCTATTTTTTGGACATAAACTTCCTATTTTTTGAAGCCCAAAATATATATTTTGTACCAAACTGCACTGGGCAGCCTGTATATCAGGGTCTTTGAAGCACAGGGGGTGTACCGGTAGTACTGGTATCTAAGAAAACATGGTATTTTGGATCCATAAAAACAGGCTGTGTTATAATGAGGTTTCAAGCTATAGAAATACATGTACATATGAAATAATCAGTTTTGGACTGATGGCAGTCATCATGGCATGGTCTTCTTCTCTGTTATATTGAAATCTGCATTGCATTGAAGCATAATGAGGTTAAACTGTATGAATTCTTTTTTTGGTTTATTTTAGTTAGAGTGTGAGATTTGCCATAAGAAGCTTAGTAACCATTTGAAACTCAAGAGTCACATGCGGCACCACCGGTATGGCAAGAAACAGAGCAACTGTGAGATCTGTGGCTTGACTTTCGCACAGACCTACATGAGAAAACACATGGAAAAACACAGCGATGAGGTGCTGCCGTGCCAATTTTGCAATAAGACGTTCTATGATCGAGGAAAATTTGAAAAACATAAAACTACACATGATCCCAATATGCCATACAATTGTAATGGGTGTGATAAGAAATTTGAGAATCAGTCAGACATGAAGAAATGCCGCATGAGCCACACAGAGAAGAAATTTAAGTGCACTTTGTGTCAAGATGCGTTTAAGTCTGCTTTTTCGCTGCGAAGTCACATGATGGTGCACTCCGGGGAGCGGCCATTTTCTTGCAAGGAATGTGATGCCAAGTTTCGATACAAGGGTACACTGAAGCGACACATGTTGGATCACGTTGACCCCGCTAATTGGCCCTACGAATGTGAAACTTGTCATAAGAAATTCAAGACGGGTGAGAGACTAAAATTTCACTCATTCACTCACACAGGTGGCAGCGCTTACGAGTGCAGCATTTGTGGGATGGGGTATGCATGTCAGCAGAGACTTGACGATCATCTCCTACTTCATAATAAGCAAGAGGGAACTTGTAAAATTTGTTCCAAGCACTTTACTGATAAGGAACAGTTTGTGAATCATGGGACAGAACACTCTCCGGTGGATCTGAACGAAAGTCAATACAAGGCCATGCTACTTGCCCAAGATCAGAAGTTTATCCCATCAGCATTTTTCCACAGCAGAGGCTACATGTGCCATGTGTGTGATTTCATTTTCCCGTCCAGGATGCTGCTGAAGCATCATCTCCCCGACCATTTAGCCGACAAGCCTTTTATGTGCATGATTTGCAAAAAGCAGCTGGCTTCACGGAAGACCATGAAGGAACATATGTTGTTACACGTCGGCCAGCGCAAGAAATGCACAATGTGTCCGAGATCTTTTGTGACGAACTCGGATCTTAAAAAGCACATTCAGAAGATACACTTACAAAAGTCTCATAATAATAGATTTCCATGTAATGCTTGTGGGAAAAATACAGGGACCAAAAATGGTCTAGCTACTCACAAAGAGAAGTTCTGTATTTATAGAGATTTGAAACGTAAAAAGCCAGCGACGTCAACTAACCCAGCAAAGAGGGCTAAGCTAAGGATGACCCAAGTATCAGCTGCTGAATCTGAGGTGCCCACTGAGCCAGAGACTCCAACTGGACAAGACGGGCCGTCAGCCGGGCAGCACAAGTGTGAATGGTGCCATGCCACATTTGGAGATGAAGAAACTCTCAAGGTAAAAAACATGATGAGTAAAATTATGAGAAAACCTGCTTTTAGTTTGGTATATGTGAAGGGCAGCAGTTGAACAGCTGATTTAAGCATTTGTTTTTCTCAATATGGACAGAGCAGTTCTTCCTTCTTAATACAGAAAACAAAGCTTCTACTTCTCTTCTATTGCTGTACAGGTTGGTGTTGGATCTGGTCATGAGGTTATAAAGCTTTTTCCATGCTCAGTGCTAGCTCAGCTGAGACAAAAAGTTAGCCTGCTCATAAATGAGCCGCCTCGTGGGAAAACCAACAATGTGGTTTCCGACCAGGTCCGACACAAACCGACCTGTACAGTCACAGAAAAGAGCTAGAAGCTTGAAATTTCGGATTTAAGTAGAAGAGGCACTGTACTATCCGAGTAGCGAAAACAAAGGCACTGATCAGCTTCGCGGTTACCGCGAAGCTGATCTGTGTCTTTGTTTTCGCCTATGCAGATTGTTGGTTTTCTCATGAGGAGGCTCAAATGTTATAATGCAAAGGTTGTTGGCATTTTAGCATTTATGCCCAGGATAAGTTTAGTGATCTAAACCTGAAATTTAATCAATTTGGACATTATTTTAGTTTATGAGTAGTTGAAAGTCTTGAAAGTGTCGGCTGAGTTGAACTGTCAGTGTCAGCCGAGTTGAGCTGTCAGTGTCAGCTGAGTTGAGCACGAAGTAAGTTATATAGCCTCAAAGCCCGGTCAGAAACCCAGTATCGGTTTTCTCATGACATGATGCAGTATCTTATCAAAATGTACATAATCTCTTCTGTTGCAGGCTGCAATATTTTGTAGAATAAGTTGAAGGCCTTACCATTATCTGTTCTGTTGCAGACTCACACACCCTCATGCAGCAAGAAAATAACAGTTGTGGGAAAACAGAGTTTCCATTGTGTAAACTGTAATCAGGCCATCCGTGGAGATCCCTCCAGCCTTCTAGTACACCAGTTCTTTCACAAGAAGGCAGGATCCATAACCTGTAATATTTGCCAGGGTGAATTCTGGCCCACCTTACCCAGTGATGTACAACAGGTTACTGAGGGTGTTCAAGCTCTGGGTACGAACTTTGTCTTCAAATTTCTGCCAGATGGTACTATCCAGCAGCATGCCTTAATGCACAACAAGACTATACTCGGAGACCAGTATATATTGGTACATAGTGAGCAGAAAGATGGTAAACAGGTTTCGTATCCGCCGACGGTAAAATCAGCAGTTTTGCCATTAATTGCGCAGAATGGTGAGCAGATTGTGGCAAATAAAGAAACAGGACTAAACACAAATAATACAGGAAATAAAGAATCAGGCCTTGACGCAAATAATAAAGCAAATAAAGAACCTGATCTTGACACAACTGAAGAAGCAAATAAAGAACAAGGTCTTAAAACAAAGAAAACGGCAAATAAATTACCAAATTCAGGGGCTGAGGGAAAGAGAGTATCAAATACAGATTCCGGATGTGAATTAACGGATGAACAAAATCAAAAAGTTGCAAAATCAGGTAGCAATGGTAAAAGCATTGATCAGGTTGTTAAGAATCTTATGAGTAAGAATGAAAACTCTGCCAATAATGTGAGAAAATCACAAAGCAATGGCACAAAGCAATTTACTGGATCAATGGCTGATAATGTGAGTTCTGTTAGGTCTGTGACAGCAATACCAACTGAGAGAGACGATAAATCAGCTGTCAGTGTCCTACTTGGCCTGGTAAATCAGTCAAGAACAGCAATGGGTAATAAGTCTCAGAAATGAGTCTCGTCATCACATGTACAGAAGCTATCTCTTAGAGAATATGAACCAGAGGACCATTGGTCCTGAAATCGCTCACCTGAGATTCGGTCTTGCATGACCTTTAGCGAAGGTCATGTTGGTCAATGTAAAAAGTAAACTTGACCCTAATACTCAAATAATTAATGAAAAATTACCTTTTTTGGGGCCAATCAAAATAAGGTATTAGGGCAAAAGTAATATAAAACATAGAGTACTACTAAATAAACATTTCTGCAAAATCTCCAGTGAGACTGCAGAAATAGCAAATTTTCACTTTTCCAATTACCGGTATAAGTCTGTGGAAACTGAAAGTTGCCATAGCAACCAGAGTTCTTATCTGACTGGAACAAAAAAAACAACTTTTTTGTAGAGGCTAATGCCAGGAACATGTATGCAAAGTATCAACTTCATAAAGCAAACAGTTTCTGAGAAGAAGATTTTTAAAGATTGTTTTTTTGAAAATTTGCCCGTTTTGGGGCCCCAGCAACCAATCAAAATAAGCGATCAGGATGAAGGTCATCTGAAACATAGTGCATTACTCAATAAACATTTCTCTAAAAATAAAATTCAAATATCTCCAATGAGACTGCAGAAATGGCAAATTTTCACTTTTCCCATTATAAGTCTTTGGAAACTGAAAGTTGCCATAGCAACCAGAGTTCTTATCTGACTGGAACAAAAAACAACTTCTTTGTAGAGGCTAATGCCAGGAACATGCATGCAAAGTGTAAAGTATCAGCTTCATAAAGCAAACAGTTTCTGAGGAGAAGATTTTTAAAGATTTTTTCGAAAATTTGTCCTTTTTGGGGCCCCAGCAACCAATCAAAATAAGCGATCAGGATGAAGGTCATCTGAAATGTAGAGCACTACTCAATAAACATTTCTCTAAAAATAAAACTCAAATATCTCCAATGAGAAAGCAAAAATTTGCAATTTCCACTTTTTTCCATTATAAGTCTATGGGACGTATAAGTTGCCATGGCAACCAGAGTTCTTATCCGATCTGAACAAAAACAACATTTTTGGTTCCCCCTTCCTGTGGATGCTTTATGCCAAATATCAAAAGTTTTGGCCACACAGCTTCAGAGGAGATGTCATTTGAAATTGTGGACGATGACGGACGGACGACGGATACCTACCTATCCTATAAGCTCATCTTTGAGCCTTCGGCTCAGGTGAGCTAAAAATGTACCAGATAATCTAACTTTGTTGCAAAGTGGGTAGCTAAGGCTTCAAATGTCTAACACCAGACATATTGACCGTACCATGTCGTGTTGTGCCATGTCACGTTGTAAATTGTTTATTTTTATTTCCCTGTCTGGGTCCTTGTAATTTCCTGTTAGGAATTAGTGTTTTACTGTACCAAATATTGAAACATGTAGGATATGGAACAAATTATTTGTTGAACATTTAGTTAAATACTTATTTTGTTACTGAGGTCATTGAATATTATCTTATGTAAATTTACCTACATAAATGTTTTGTCGATAGATTTCTTTAATGATTAATGCGATTGTCGGGTATAAAACATACACATGTACATTGTACAAGTAGAAAGATTTTGTATATAGGTTTTATTGTTTGTGCTGTTGCTTAATGTCCCAGTAATCAACATTTTAGTCCTGTTTGGATGGAACCCCCCTCCGTGAGTACTTAAATGGTACCATGGGGAGTAAGCATACTTTTTCAACTTCTGTAAGTTAGAAATATTTGTGAGAATTTAATTTTTGCTAATATTCATGATTTTGTTGTCCCACAAATCACATGGAAAACGTCCATGAAAAGTATACCCTCTTGAACCCCAATTTTATTTAGCATGGGCGTGTTTTCATAATATTTCTATTTAAGGATGATACGGATGGTGAGGGTGATTTTAAATTTTTATAATTTTTTCTTATTTTTATTTAGAAGATACTTAAACATGTTTCCTTTGCACCAAGCAAATAAAAAGTTGGGGTCAACAGGCTTAATTTTGATTTATACTGGTTGAAAAAAACACCCATTGTGTGTGCCGCAAATGGGGCTTTTTTGCTAGTTGCTACTACATTTTGGCAATGAAAATTTCGAAAAGTAAAAGCAGTACTATCCAAATATCATAAATTTTAATAAGACTATACGTTGTTGAGTGTATATAACCATCATCAAGTGTGAGCTTTGCCTAAAAGTGGTAATACTAACAGATATTAGGCAAATTCATGCTTGTTTGGTTATTTTGTTTTAATACTCCTTAACATAGCAAATCTAAGATTATTCAAGAACTCGCTGATAAATTTCTGTGAAAAACGTTTCAGTGAAAGTCCATCTTATAACAAGTAATTTGATGAGAAAAAAAACATTCGGTCACCAGAATAAAAAAAAGTACTACAAACAACTATGTTACCTCACCCCCTTTGATTTTGCTTCTGCTTTTCGTGATTTTGTACTTATGGAACACATGCTTTAATTACCACCATAGTATAGGTTTTAGATCATAATGATATACCTGAATGTGTAGCTTGATGTATCAGTATTGATATTCAGTAAAAGATGAGAACATACTGTGCTTATTAGCTCACCTGAGCCGAAGGCTCACAGGTGAGCTTATAGTATAGTGGTCGAGCCGGCGTCCGTGCGTCGTCGTCATCAACATTTTCAAACGACTTCTCCTCTGAAGCTGCCAGGCGGAATCTTTTCATATTTCACATATAGCATCTACAGGTGGGAGGAACGAATATTTTTGTTTTTTATTTCGATCGGTACTCTGGTTGCTATGGCAACTTGAAGTTTCCATTGACTTGTATGGAGAAAAAGTGGAAATTGGCATTTTCCGTTGTCAGGCTGGGGATATTTGAATTTTGTTTTTACATAAATGTTTATTGAGTAGTCTTTCACGTTTAAGGCAACTTTTGTAAAAGTCACTTTATTCGTTTTGTTGCTATAGCAACATAAAGGGTAAATTTTCGAAAAAAATATTCAAAAATCTTCTTCTCAGAGGCCGTATGGGGGATGAAGCTGAAATTTAGCATACATGCTTATGACATTAGCCTGTACAAAGTTTGTTTTTTTTTATTGTCTTTGTCCAACTATTTTGGTTGCTATGGTAACTTGAAGTTTCCATTGACTTATAAGGCAAAAAGTGGAAATTTGCAATTTCTGCCGTTTCATTGAGGATATTTAAATTTTGTTTTTACATAAATGTTTATTGAGTAGTCCTCCCCGTTTTAGGCAACTTTTATCAAAATCGCTTTATTCGTTTGGTTGCTATAGCAACGTAAAGGGTAAATTTTCGAAAAAATATTCAAAAATTTTCTTCTCAGAAGCTGTAAGGCGGATGAAGCTGAAACTTTGCATACATGCTTATGATATTAGCCTCTACAGAGTTTATGTTTTTTATTGTCCTTGTCCCACTACTTTGGTTGCTATGGCAACTTAGTTTCCATTGACTTATAAGACGAAAAGCGGAAAATTGCAATGTTTTGAAAACTATTGCAGCCTGAGACCTGAAAAGTGGTAGATGCAAACAACTAATGGAGTAGATAAAGGTATATGATTAATTTAGGCCAAGGTCATCTCTTGACCTTGAAGGGTCTGTCATCCATACACACTTTTCAAAGATCTTCTCTGAAAGTGCTTGGCCAATCAAAGTGAAATTTTATGTGGAGCATCCCTGGGTAGTGGAGACGAAAATTTGATCACGAAATCTGGGTCATATGACCAAGATGGCCGCCACGCCCATATATGGTAAAAAACACTAAAAAATCTTCTTCTCCAGAACGGGCAGGCCGATTTTCATGAAACTTGGTATGTAGCATTTGGGACTCCAGCCCATGGTAGTTTGATCAAATAATTTTGGAAACATAGGCTTTTACATGGGGAACATTGAAAAATATGGATTTTTTGAAAACTATTGCAGCCTGAGACCTGAAAAGTGGTAGATGCAAAACAACTAATGAAAGTATGTGATTAGTTTAGGTCAAGGTCATCTCTTGACCTTGGCCGATCTGTCGTCTATACACACTTTTCAAAGATCTTCTTCTCTGAAACCGCATGGCCAATCAAACTGAAATTTTATGTGGAGCATCCCTGGGTAGGGGTAACGAAAGTTTGATCCCGAAATCTAGGTCACATGACCAAGATGGCCGTCTCGCCCATATATGGTAAAAACCACTCAAAAATCTTCTCCAGAACGGCAGGCCGATTTTCAAGAAACTTGTTATGTAGCATTTGGGACTCCAGTCCATCATAGTTTGATAAAATGATGACCCTAAGATGACCTTGACCTATTTTACGGCAAGGTCAATTTTGGAAACATAGGCTTTTACATGGGAAAAAGTGAAAACAATGGATATTTTGTAAACTAACTGCAGCCCGAGACCTGAAAAGTGGTAGATGCAAACAACTAATAGAGTAGATGAAGGTATGTGATTGATTTAGGTCAAGGTCAATTTTGGAAACATAGGCAAACATGAAAACATGGAGAAAAGTGACAACTAGGTCTCAGGTAAGCTTTTACAGGACCAATGATACTATGGTAACTTTTGCAGCCATAGGCCTGAAACATTACCAAGATGGCCGTCATACCCATTTAGGGTAAAAAAAAAAAAAAAAGAAAAAAATTCACTTTGTCCAGTGACTGTACTTGTTGACTCTTAGGTGAGCGATCATTGCCCTTGGGCTACTTGTTGAATTAAACATGCAGCTTTAATCAGTCGAGTGTCGCAAACAGTCATGGCACCAAAAAACTGTCGCATGCAATTGTTCGATATTCAATGTAAGGTTGCCTTTATTATGACGTCATTCCTATTCAAAAACTTCATCAAATTGTACAGACACTATTTAGACAATAAGTTAGTAAGTTTGTTTTACATAAATCCTCCATTTTCAAAATCTGAAGCTGGAGGTACATAGTATCAACAAGAGTTTTATCCCTTGGTGTCAGTTAATCCTTAATAAAGACTTGCTATAATGTTAATTTGCAAATAAAAAAAATGAAATAAACATGATAAAAGTCAACAAAAATTTCCAGATTTACAGTACATGTACTTTTTTATTCAGTGATTCTGTTAGCTTGCAGTATTATAAAACTGTATCATATTTGAGACAGAAGCAGACTCATGTTCACAATAAATTCTGTTTGCTAGGATAATTAAATAATAGAATGTGTGTCCAAAATATGTATACTTTTTGTAATTCTTTTCGAAAGTTTATTGTTTCCTTGATTTTTTTTAGATTATGCATCCATCTATTGATATTTTGATACACATATAAATTATGTGTGTGATTCTTGTTAAGTAGAAAAATTGAAATCAATGTTTAACTCATTTAAGCCTAGCATCCTTTTTATGGGAGCCCCAGATGTGACGCCGCAGAACGCGGCGTCCCATCTGGGGCTATTCTGTTTGCTTAGAGGATTTTCATCAAAAAACGAGAAAAAGAATTAAAATCACTCCTGGAGCCCCAAAAAATCAAAGTGGAATCGCCCAAATGATAGGGATGGGCAAGTCCATTTGTCAAATATGCGTTGTGTTATTTGCATGTTATATGAGAAAATTATTATGTGTTATATGAGAAAATCTGTTATGTTTGTTTGCTCTACACCACAGAAATGGAATTATCTCCCCTGAAATCTCCTGAATTTAAACTGTTGTATTGGAATAAAGTTCATGTAATTCTCCTAGAACATGTTGAAATGCAGCAAGGATCAGCCAGCTCAACCAAAGATGCAGACCTGATCCAACTGGTTTTGGTGTTTACAAGGGTCTTTCATCTTCTCAAGTGTCGTTCATTTTGTATTGACTGGTACAGATTCTCTTGACTGTAAATTAAGGGTTTTGTTGTAAATAGGTCTTTTATTTTGATGTAAATGGAACATTTATGATTTTTTTTATTTTTCTATTTTTTTCTATTTTTTTTTTTTTTACATGTCTGGTGTGATTTGAAAAAAAAATGTAACAGCTTTTTGATAAATTGTGCCAAAAGTACATGTTTGTTCTAATTTGAAAAAAAATATTGTATCATCTTGTAGCATTTACATTCTAATGAGAAACACTATGTGATTACAGTAATTATTGTTAACTTACACTCACAGAGGCATGTTTCTTTGTTTAGTTCAAACTTAATTCAACTTAAAATTTTCTACCAAGCATTACAGGTTTATCACTTGCAGTTGTCATTATATAATACTTATGTCTACAAAAACATGTTGCACACTACCTTGGGACACCAAAAGATATTGGGTTCTAGCATTGCATTGGCAGTGTGTGACATGGTATGATTATACCATAATTAAAGACATCACATAGACACTTTTAATATAAAAAAAATCCTTGATTTTGTCCTCTCATGCATTGGAAAAAGCACATTCCCTCAGAAACGTTTTTCCTGTTCATAATGTGAAGTATTGAATCTCTCTGACTTTTAAAAATTGGGCTGCCTTATAATTTTTTTGGATCACAATGTATCATTTGAGCCGCCTCATGGGAAAACCAACAATCTGCATAGGCGAAAACAAAGACGCAGATCAGCTTCGCGGTAACCGCGAAGCTGATCAGCGCCTTTGTTTTCGCTACTCAGATAGTACAATTCCTCCTCTACTTAAATCCGGAATTTCAAGCTTCTAGCTCTTTTCTGTGCTTGTGCAGGCCGGTTTGTGTCAGACCTGTTCGGAAACCACATTGTTGGTTTTCCCACGAGGCGGCTTATTTTTAGATCCAAGCTGTCTTAAGTTTTATCAGCAAGTGAAAGTTAGCCTTCTCAAAGATACATTTCACTGAGAGGAGCTGTTCTAAAGTGCTTCAGTATATAATTGGCATCTGTCGGTATATCCTAAAATGTTTTATTGATACCCATGTGATTTGATACCAAAGTTTATATAAGCATCATTCCAATATGAGCCGCCACGCGAGAAAACGGGTCTTCGGGAGTTCAGACTAGGTCTGACACAAACCGGCCTGTGCAGCTACAGAAGATGGCTAGAAGCTTGAAACTTTGGATTTAGGAAGAAGAGATGTACTATCCGAGTAGCGAAATCAAAGGCGCTGTTCAGCTGTGCAGTTTAACAGCTGATCTGCGCCTTTGTTTTCGCATAGGCAATAATCCCGTTTTCTCAGACGCGTCTCTTATGTTTATAGTAAATATGGTAATATTATTAGGCTCGTCACATGTTTATGACATATATATGATTGTTAGATTTGTTATACCCCCGGCATTTATGCCGACAGGTATATAGCTTTCGCTTTTCCGTTCGTCCGTTCGTATGTTAGTTAGTTAGTTAGTTAGTTAGTTCGTTTCTTCGTTCGTAATTCCGGAACGTTCGTGGAATTTACGTCAAAGTTTTGGTTAAAGTTTCTCTAGAGGTGTATATCTCATGAACCAATGGTCAGAAACCATTCATATTTGGACCATAGGTACCCTATAGGGTTTGCTTTGTTTCCATGAGTTCGGGCCCCAGGGCCCATGCCCGGGGGTAGGGCTGGAGGTCAAAATCTAGGTCACCTTTAAAATATGCTATTTACAATTTTAATGTTTTTTCTCTAAGTCCATATCTTAACAAACAATCATAGGGATGTATTCTTATTTAGTTCCTAGATACCCTATAGGGTTTGCTTTCATATTTCATGCTCGGTACCATCTCCAGGGGTTGGAGGGTGCTACCAGCCGGGGGTATACATGCCTCTCAAGGCACTTTTTCTAGTTTGATAATGTAGTATTAAACCATTTAACTGCTATTTTTGCTGTAAGATAGTTTCAATTTTAACCAGACTTTGAAAAGTAAGAATAGAAGGCACAGGGATTGTACAATCAAATTTAAAATACCACACCAGACACCAGGTGGGAAACATAGTGCAGCACAAAACATCACAAAAATGTTACAGCACGCATGAAGAGAATTTGAGAAAGATGACTAGCTCTTTCCCAACAAGGTAGCCATCAGGCTAACATCAACCAAATACAGAAGTGACGAGTACAAGAGAGAGGTAGACAGAATAAAACTACCCTGTGACCAAATAAACCGATTTATCATGCAAGGATTAGTAAACAGATGACATGGCGAGCTTTCAGCGAGTCATTTCATTTGTTTACGGTCCGAGCGTGATAAATTGGTTTATTTTTGGTCACATGGTAGTTATTCACTTTATAATGCAACGAAAGCCGACAAATTTCGCGAAAAAATTCACCTGATGTGAGGAGATTTGCTTACCGCCATTTTGTTTATTTAGTCAACAGCTCAGCAATCACTCCGCAAAATGACTCCTCAAAATTCGCCGTCATAGCAGTACATTTTGTTGATAACTTATGTTTTTCTTGTCCATTGTTTCATTTACGTAACATTGCATAGCAATGACGGAGACATGACTAAATTTTTCGTCACTGGGCGCTTCTTATTGGTGCATTATACAAAATCACAACACAGTCTTTATTTAGTCAGTCAAGATGGCCTTTATTAGGTCAGTAGCTAAATAAAGCTATTTATGAACCCCCCTTTATTAGGCTGATATGTAGGGTTGTTGCATTATAAATCACAGCAGACTTGCCTTGAAGCAGTCGGTAAAGAAATTATTGAAAATCTGCTGTCACTCAGTCTACTCTGACTACCATCACTGAAAATGGATTGTCAAATTTTGCATGTGGAATATCCCATCAAAGAGTTTAAAGAGATTTTAGAAGGCTCGTTGATTTGAAGAGTGATTCAGAGAAAACAACATATGCTTCTTTTGAGTGCTAGGGACTCCTCCACTGCACCACAATGCTCCCTAATATGAGAAAAAGTGGCTGCTGCTTATAACATCTCAACCTCTTTATAACACTATTGTTGGGGTCCAAGCCAATTTCCGTGTTAGCTATCCATTCAGTGTCATAATGAGAGTTGAATATAAAGACATATTTATATAGGAACATTAGTCTAAAATGACCATTAGGCTTCCAGCAATGAGCTGTGTTATATCCAAAACCATTGTAGCGAACCATGTTTTAAACAGGTCCAGGTCTATAACACTTTATTAGCCTGGCTTCCTTTTTATGGGGCATAGGCAAACAGTATGGCCCCAGATGCAATGCCACAGAGGTGGCGTCAACCCATATGGGTCTATTCTGTTTGCGTAGAGGAATTTCATTGAGAAAAGGAATGAAAATTCAAAATCACTCGTAACACCCCTTAAAATGGCAATTGCTTCTCTTAACTGAGCTGCTGCATGGACAAACAAACAATCTGCATTGGCGAAAACAAAGGCGCAGATCAGCTTCGCAGTAACTGCTAAGCTGATCAGCGCCTTTGTTTTCGCTACATGGATAGTACAATTCCTCTACTATCTAAATACAAAATTTCCAGCCTCTTACCATCTTCTGTGACTGTACAGCCCGGTTTGCGTCGGACATGGTCAGAACCCAAATTTTAGTTTTCTCACGCACAGGCTCAATATTCCATTCATCATAAATGGGTTAAAAATAATTGAGCCGCCTCGTGGGAAAACCAACAATGTGGTTTCCAAACAGTTTCAACACAAACCTGACTGCACAGTAACAGAAGACAGCTAGAAGCATGAAATTTCGTTTTTAAGAAGTAGAGGGATTGTACTATCTGTGTAGCGAAAACAAAGGTGCTGATCAGCTTCGCGGTTACCGCGAAGCTGATCTGCGCCTTTGTTTTCGCATATGCAGATTGTTGGTTTTCCCATGTGGTGGCTCAAATAATTGTAGAACCTAGCTCACTGGATGATCATAAATAACAAACATGTAAAGTTTTGTCTTGTTTATTTTTGGCATTTGTAATACATAAAAATTGTGACTTTTGACAACAGTACACATTTGTCTTTGTTCCACCATTAAAAATGTATCATCATAATTTTGAACCAAAATAACTTCTGCTTCACATTTGTGTTATGGCTTGATGGCTTTTTGACAAAATTCAGGCACAACAGACCGTTATCTTTGTTTTTGCTTATCAGACTCTACTATTCCTCTTCTTTTTAATCGAAAATTTCAAGCTTTTAGCTGTCTTCTGCGTTTGTGTCAGACCTGGTCGGAAACCCTGAAGACCATTTTCTTGCGTAGCGGCTCATATGTGTATCATGATTGAAATGGAGTGATCACAATCAGATGAAATGCATTGAAGATTATAAAATATTTCACACAAAAAAGACAAATACTTGCTTTGTATTTATTACTTATTTGGCTACTGATTTATAAACATAAGGACAAATGATTTATAGATATTACACATTTTGAACAATATCGTATACAAATATACATAAACTAGAAAATCTGGACTGTAGATCATCAGAACCGGACTATCTATCCAAACCTTACAATTTTGCATTCGGATGGGTATCCGCTATGGACAAGACTGATTTTAAGTTTTAAGATGTGCAGGCACATGTATTGTGTGATTTAAATAGAACATTGATCAGCTGTATGATTACTGCTCAGCTGATTTTATTTGAGCCACTGCATGGGAAAACCAACAATCTGCATAAGCGAAAACAAAGGTGCAGATCTGCAAAGCTGATCAGCGCCTTTGTTTTTTGCTACACGGATAGTACCATTTCTCTTCTTCTTAAATCCGAAATTTCAAGCTTCTAGCCTGCTTCTGTGACTGTACAGGCCGGTTTGTGTCAGACCAGGTCAGAAACCCCGAAGACCGGTTTTCTCACATCGCAGCTCATATATGACTGCAGAAACCAGATTTGCTCAAACCACGTCTAAACTGGCCTTTCTCAACAGAAATTTTTTACATGTGTAGTATGAATCTGCAAGTAAAATACAAAATATTTTCCAAACTTAAATAGTACAAAAAAGAATATTTACATCAACAAAAAGTACAATTCAATACATAGTATAGCTTGCCAAATAGGTTACTGTGTAGGCAATAACTTTAACATTCATTCTGGATGTGATTGCCTAGTCCATATATTTAAGGAGGGGGAGTAAAAGAAAAGTCGAACTCAGAAAGTGTAGACTACCATCAAATGTGTACCGTTAGACATTGGCTACCAGTGTATTTTGTCCAATCCAATGAATTAGGACACTTTTATTTTATACTTTACAGTGAAAACCAATGTATATCAAAATTGATAAAATTGGTATTTTCATTGATATGAAATTTCACTGATATCAAATCTCACTGACATCAAAAGTCACTAGCGACTGATATCAGCCTATATCTTCACTGTAGAGTTTGGATTACTTCTGACGTTTCCATTTACTTGACATCATTAAATGTGTCTCACTTCAGAAATTCAAACGCCTATAACTCTGTTATTTATGAAGGAAAACATAAAGTGTGGGTATTCATTTTCTTAGTTAGAACGTAAGGAACAATGTGGTACCAAAATTATTTGTTTTCAAAAATTTTTGGTTTTTGCATTTTCACCGCCTGCCTTGTGAATTGGAAAATGCCCGTGTATTGTATAAAATAAAAATAAAATTTGCTTATTTTTGTGAAAATTCTGATGTTTTCAACTCACTCGATGAAATATATTTGGTATTCACCTCAAAAAAGCAAATATCCTCTATGTATTTCATTCTCATATTTTACAGTAAATCTGTGAGTTGTGTCTTTTAACTGTATTCATATAGTTATTATCTATGTCAAAAGTTGACCATACCCAATAATGTATTCATGAGGATTTAGAGGTAATGCCAGCACAGTAACCCAAATGTGAAGCTATACATCTTAAATAAGATGAATAAATAATGCATTTAAATATGACATTGGCTGCACCAAAAAAAAATCCATATGTACAACCACTATTCAAATTAAATACTAAAGAGAGATTGCAAAACGTTTTATCATTTCACAGCAACAAGAATACAAACTCTAAACAACTTGAAGTAACCTGCATTCAAGTCTCTGAATTCAATTAATTTTGTGGAAACACTCAAGTCTTTAAATGTATAAAAGCAAAGCCTTAGAAACAAAGAAAAAAAAAACTCAAAATAGCTGGATGCACCCCCTTAATCAATATTACATCATAAACATAGATGTACCAAAACATTTTAACAATTGAGCCGCGTCATGAGAAAACCAACAATCTGGTTTCCGAACAGGTTCGACACAAACCTGTCTAACCTGTCATACAAGCGAAGAAGATGGCATGAGGCTTGAAACTTCGGATTTAGAAAGAAGAGGAAATGTACTGTCCGTCTGGCGAAAACAAAGGGGCTGATCAGCTTCGCGTTTACCGCGAAGCTGATCTGCACCTTTGTTTTTGCAGATGCAAAATGTTAGTTTTCTCATGATGCGGCTCAAAATAGGAAGACATGCAGGACAGGACACAAGAGAGGATTAACATGATGATGATGAAATGAGCCGCCACATGGGAAAACCAACAACCTGCATAGGCGAAAACAAAGGCGCAGATCAGCTTCACAATAACTGCGAAGCTGATCAGCACCTTTGTTTTCGCTACTCGGATAGTATAATTCCTCTCCTACGTAAATCTGAAAATTCAAGCTTCTAGTTCTTTTCTGTAGCTGGACAGGCTGGTTTATGTCAGACCTGTTCCGAAACCATGGTTTTTCCATGAGGCGGCTCAAATATAGAACACAGATTTATTTATAAATGCTTGACATGTGTATTGAATGCCCATAATATATGAACCATTAAAGTATATTTTCAAAGAGTACCTGTTTTTTTATATTCATGAAAAAATGTCAAAAAACATTGTTTCTCACAAAAACAACAAATTGCTGGCATTTAAATCCCCCAAAATAACTTTCAAAATATTTATACTAATGAACATACTTGTCATGAGACGACAGTTTTCGCACAAACAATGTAAAAGATCATCCAACCTAACCACACAGCTTATCACCAAGCGGACACATGACGTCAAAATGTCGATGGGACGTTGAAATGACGTCATTTTGATGTCATGTGCCTGCTTGACAGTACTTTGTTTTTCATGCTCAGATAATACAATCACTCTATCTCCTCTACCTCTTGTATCTGAATGTTCAAGCCTCTTTCGATCTGTTTCCTCTACCTCTTGTATCTGAATGTTCAAGCCTCTTTCGGTCTGCTACCTCTACCTCTTGTATCTGAATGCTAAGCCTCTTTCGGTCTGCTTCCTCTACCTCTTGTATCTGAATGTTCAAGCCTCTTTCGATCTGTTTCCTCTACCTCTTGTATCTGAATGTTCAAGCCTCTTTCGGTCTGCTTCCTCTACCTCTTGTATCTGAATGTTAAGCCTCTTTCGGTCTGCTTCCTCTACCTCTTGTATCTGAATGTTCAAGCCTCTTTCGATCTGTTTCCTCTACCTCTTGTATCTGAATGTTCAAGCCTCTTTCGGTCTGCTTCCTCTACCTCTTGTATCTGAATGTTAAGCCTCTTTCGATCTGTTTCCTCTACCTCTTTTATCTGAATGTTCAAGCCTCTTTTGATCTGTTTCCTCTACCTCTTGTATCTGAATGTTCAAGCCTCTTTCGGTCTGCTTCCTCTACCTCTTGTATCTGAATGTTAAGCCTCTTTCGGTCTGTTTTGACATAACTGCAAAGTTTGTATCACGCTTTGTCACAAAGATCATGAGCCTTTGCATGAGAAAACTAACAATCTGGGTTGCCGACCAGGTCAGACACAAACCAGCCTGTGCAGCCACAGAAGCAGGCTAGAAATTTAAGTAGAAGAGGGATTGTACTATATGTGTAGCGAAAACAAAGATGCTGATCAGCTGTGCAGTTACTGCACAGCTGATCTGCGTCTTTGTTTTCGCACATGCAAATTGTTGGTTTTCTGGTGTGGCGGCTCATATACGTATCAATCAAAGGGTTAGCAACTGGTCCTGAAAGAGTATTGAAAATTGCACGGAAAAATTCAACCCTTCTGTATGCTATCTCCTGCCCTCTTTTCTGGCATCTTCTTTCAGTCTTAACTGCATCAACTGTAGACATGATATGGCATCTTCATTACTGTCGTGACCAGCGACTGAAAAATTACAGTTTTATAACGGTTAATTTTCTAGTTTTTTTCTTTTTTCCTGATGGTTTTTCCTAGCAAGGTAGTGGTCCCGCAACAAAGATTGGTTGTTTTCCTCAGATTCTCTGGTTAAGCAAACATTCATGCCTTTAAGTATGAGTTTATAAGTTTCATAAGCTTTTTTGTGCAAGATGGTAACGTTTCTAGAAAAGCATTCTCAACTCATTTAACACTGGCATTCTTTTTAAGGGACTTAGGTAAACAGCATAGCCCAGATGTGACGCTGCAGAATCTGGAGTCACATCTGGGGCTATTCTGTTTGCTTTGAGGAGTTTCATATAAAAATGGGAAAAAAATCAAAATCACTCCTGAAGCCCCTAAAAGTGAAAGTAGACTCATCCAAATGATAACGATGGGAAAGTCCATTCATCTTTGATGGGTTAAGCATCAAGAACTAACTAATAAGTCTAGATCAGCAAGGAGGCAGTTCTAACGTGTACCCACTATCTCTGTTTTCAGCAAAAATAATAAAAATGTCAAAACTGTTGCACTAAAATTGGTCAAATTTTGCAGCTTTTTATATGGCATAGACATGTTTTCGTAATTGTGAAAACCTACCATCATCTTGTATAATTTTCTTGAGATACTCTGCCATCAGGTTTTTCAGGGCCCGTTTGTATGGTAGCCCCAGTCTGTGGGGGAATACTATTGAGGTATCCACAACTGTACTGTGTATCAACTGTAACAGAGAACAATAAATACATGAAAATTACATAAAAACAATTCAGTGATTTAGTTGTAAGCTGTTATTTGTTTAAGAAGTTTGCAACTAGAGTCTGTGGGGGAATACTATTGAGGTATCCACAACTGTACTGTGAATCAACTGAAACATAATGAAAGCATTACTTAAACATATGAGCCACAACATGAGAATACAGGTCCTCAGAGTTTCTGACCAGGCACCGAGAATATAAAACTTTTTTCATGCTCAACTCAGCTGAGCATGAAATTTCAACTGCTATCAGATATTAAAATAGTCAAAATTAGTGGAAAATTCAGGATCAAAACTCAAAATCTAGTAATTTAGTCTGCTCATAAATGTTAAAATGCCAACAATTGTTGGCATTTAAACATTTATGAGCAGGATAAATTTTAGTCTCAGCTGAGCTGAGCATGAAAAAAGTTTTATAACCTTGGGACCTGATCTGATACAAACTGCCTTGTACAGCCAAAGAAGAGGGCAAGAAGCTTGAAATTTCAGATTTAACAAGTAGAGAGATTGTATCATCCAAGTAGTGAAAACAAAGGCACTGATCAGCTGTGCAGTTACTACACAGTGACAGCTGATCTGTGTCTGTTTTCAAGAAAGCAAAAAAAAATATTTTACCCAGAAAGAGTTGACTCCGTCCCGACATGACAGAAAAATTGTTGACTGGGATGTTAAGCCTCAATACAAAAAAACCCATTGTAAAATTGAGATATGATCTAGTATCTTTTGTGGTTTGGGCATAATCTGAGGAATTGTGATTTGTAGTGGCTACACTGCATTTCCTTAAGTTTATTTCTAAAACCTTTGCATGGATAGGAAATTGTTTGTTTTGTGGCATTGTGTCCTGTCCAAGTCAACAATTTTTCAGATATTTGGGAGCATAGCCAGAGCTTACTAGGTATTAACCATTACTATGGGGAGTTCATGTGTCTTGCTGAAGGACACAGCATGATGCTATTGTGGTTTGAACCCCCTGACCTCTTGATCCAGAATCTGATGCTCCATGGTTGCGAGACAACTAGCTTTTTAATCCATATTTGACGAATGGATTCTCCCATCATTATAATTTGGATGAGTCCACTTTTATTTTTAGGGGTGTTAGGGGTGATTTTTATTTTTAACTCATTTTTCAATGCAATTTTTCTGTGCAAACAGAATAGCCCCAGATGGGATGCCACGTTAGGCGGCGTCACATCTGGGGCTATTCTGTTTGCCTATGTCCCACAAGAAGGATGCCATGCTTATATGAGTTAAGGCCACTTCAAAAGAGGCTTCTAATGGCTATGAAGATGAATGATCATTTTTCTCAAATTAGAGTGGATAAACTACACGTATATGAGGTCATTCTAAAAATATGTTAAAAATACCATGTTTTGAGCAAATTCAACAATGTTTTGCGCACTTTATGAAATCTACTCCAAAACCTGTACCTTCAGCGCCGAGAGATCACTCTCTAGACTGTGTCCTATCAGTATGGTCTGAGCAGTGAAGAGACTGAGCAGTACAGCCTGAACCTCTCGTATAGTGGTGGTAACATCCTCCAAGTCCTCTTCTGTTATACCACTGAACCTGAGAATACAAAAGCAGCATTTGACATGCTTTTTTTTGTTTGAGAAAACAAAGCCACATTTGTTTCTGCTACTTAGCCTTGGAAATTGGAACTGCAAGCCCCTAGTAATCTTTTGAGGCTTAAAGGAATCGATTCGGAAACGCATATTTGGCCCTGTACATGTTCATTTAGATGTTACAGTACGTGTTACAAATCAAATTCCAACGATTTACCCCATAATAAGTACACAATCATCGATTGAAAATTACGCTAAAATGCGTCTCGAATCGCGAAGGTTGTCGCCATATTTGTTTACCTGTGACGTCACTCACTCACTTTCGGATTAGAGCCATTTACAAGCGATCGTACTCCACCCCATTTTATCGATAAAATTCGCAGATTAAGGTAAGAGTAAAAAAAGAAATAAAAACAGAAAAAAATGTCATCTGTCACAGGGATCTCGCGGACACAGGACCCGGCGTCCCGGGACGAGTAAATCTGGGCTCAGACACATGGTTTTCCTCAGTGGTGATTCCCGGGGCGCAAGTTGTTTTTGCCGCGATACATCCCAATATTTACCTGTGTTTTGTTGTCTATGAACCAAAAAAGCATCTTAGAGACATTCATCCGAGTGTATTTCGCACCTTTATGATTTAAATCCAATCAAAATTATGTAACGATAGTTAGGTAGTCGATAATCTTTCATACGTATAATGGCGATCAAACGATTTAAAGAATGGCGGTCGCATCTTTTGATGGCGCGTGTCCTTATGTAAACAACTTATAATGGCGATCAAACGATTTAAAGAAAAGCGGTCGCATCTTTTGATCGCGCGTGTCTCTATGTATACAACTTTAATTGCAGTCATTGTTGACAAGTGAGATGACCCCTGGAGTGTGTACCGATTCCGTTTTGGAATAAAACGGATGCAAAACTTGCGAATTCCTTTTTTTTCTATTGTGCGCGATTCTTTGACGAATTGTATGTGAAATGCCAAAATTCGGAATAAAAACTACCGTGCGTAGATACATGTAACAGTAATTCCATTCCGTTCATACTGGATTATTAATAAGAAATAGTGAAAATGTATACACCTACGATTTTTTATCGCTTTGGGGGAAGCGAAAAGCCGACGACGGGTATCTGGAAAAAAAACTATTACATCCTTTCTGTGACTTGTACTTACAGTTAATCGCCTGGCACTGAGGCATCTTCGGTAAATATTATTCTCCGGTATTATCACATAAACACTTCTATCAAGATATCCACAAATACAAAATAAAATAACGAAATTGTCGCGAGAATATTTGAACGTCTTGCAATTGAAATGAGCGGCTTAAAGAGAAAGTGAGTGAGTGACGTCACAGCTTTATACTGGTTACCGCGTTCACCGTGTAATTATCGATAAACCGGTAACCATACCCGATAAAGATGGCGATTCACTCAGATGCAGGAAAAAACGAAGGTTTCCCAACTTTGAATACGAATATTTTGCGTAACAAACCCGATATGCATTCTCTTGTACCAGGAATGAATTTATGATGGTATTTTACGTATACATACGGCGTCTTATGCGGTTCCGAATCCATTCCTTTAACAGCCAGCTGTGTGTTGTAGACATGGCTGTGGGAAATTCTTCCCAGGGGCCAGGTGTTCAAAATTAACGATGTCATTAGTTAATGATTCTATAAAATTTCAAATGGCAATATTACAAATGCATGTATACTGTTATTTTTTGTTAAAAGAATGAGCATTGCAAAGTATTCTCACATATTTTCAACAAAAAATAACAGTGTATTTGCTTTTGAAGTCGATATATAATCAACAAAGTGAGGGCTTAGCGACAGCGTTAAGCTAACAAAGTTTTGAACAACTGGACACAGGTTCTCGTCATGACTCTAACATATAATGAAATAAGCAGGCTGCATAATAATAGAGGTGACTCTGTTTGGTTTGATATCTCAGTAAACAGTTTTTCAGTCACAATGGAACGGAATAATAAAGTAAAACTTTGGGACTTAACCTTCTATGTAACAATGAAACAAAATTTTTCCAACGATTAAAACGATAGTTCTATCAATTTTGCATGTTTACCTGGTATTATAATCTACGACTGGTCTGTCAGGTTTGACTAATGACTCGTAGACAGGTTCTTGGTCGGCTCCTACTACTGTTACTCTGGCCAACTCTATACCTTGTGTAGTGTATACCTACCAAACAAAAGGCATAAAATGGGACTTAAACAGGATTTCAACTCTCAAGCACCCAACTGAACATTCAAGTCACATGATTAGCTTGTTACAATTTCTCACAAAATAACTTGAACCTCAGTTATCTAATTGTCTGTTGAACATGAATACTGAATGAGCTTTCAAAACCTTGGTGTGAAAAGCAGTATGAGCCTGTGCATGAGAAAACCAACAATTTGGGTTTCCGACCAGGTCTGACACAAACCAGGCTGTACAGTCACAGAAGCAGGCTAGAAGCTTGAAATTTTGGATTTAAGCAGAAGAGATATTGTACTATCCGTTACTGCACACTTGATCTTCGCCTTTGGTTTCACATATGCAAATTGTTGGTTTTCTGATGCATTGGCTCAGTATAGAATGTGGTAAGATGCTGATATCTTCCCTGCCTGTGTCCCAAAAATGGAAGCCCAACTTGAGAAGATAAATGTTTACCATTTCACAGTCCAGAGCAAATACTCCATGGTTTCCACTGGGAGGTGGGGAACGTGCTATGGTCTTCATAAAGCCACTTAAGTTCTCCTTCTTGTTGGTCTCATGTACATGTGCCTTCAAAAACAAAGACAGACAGTTGGAACTGACTCAACATCATAAGTTATGCCGTCTGGCAAATAGTTGTTCCATAAATGAGCCACCTTATGAGAAAACCAACAATGTGGTTTCCAATCATAACAAAGGCGCTGATCAGCTTCACAGTTAACGCGAAGCTGACCTGCACCTTTGTTTTCCCATACACAGATTGTTGGTTTTCTCATGAGGCGGCTCATTTTTTATCCACCAGTGGATATTCATAACTAAATGCACTGTTTATTGGACTTTGAAACACAACATGATATGAGCCACAAATAGAGAAAACATGCTTTTTACTGCTAAAACATAACCTTATATGCAGATCAGCTGTGCAATAACCGTTGTTTTCCCATAATAGATCTCAATCAATTATTGAGGGTCTCAATGGGGTTTACTGATTTATTGCGATTTTCGGCACCCACAATCTATGTTTTGAGCAAAAATAAGAAAAATAGCAAAATTTTCCTACAGAAAATTTTCACTTTTTACAACTTTAGAAAAATCTGTATATTACATGGACATTTTTTGTAATGGCATGACTTACCTTAGAGACCTGACATCCATCAGAACCAAGGTCTCCAGAACAACAGGTGTATCTCGTCTCCAGGGATCCAGCAACTAGGAAGAAAGGTAAAGTATGATACAAAGGTATTAAACCAGCTAGATATATGGCATAGAACAATTAGTAGTACATGTAGTACTATATCACTGTATCACTGGGTGCTTGCTTGGTTCTGATACAAAAAAGAAAAAGAAAAAAAAAAAGATTTTTTCTGACTTTCACTCTAGGTCCTGATACAAACGGGAAATTGTATATAGCCTTCTTTTGTGATTGTCCAAGCTTGTTTGTGTCAGACATGGTCCGAAACCTCAAAGACCATTTTTTTGTGTGTGTGTGATGCTGATATGTTGTTGTCTTTGTTATATCTAAAACATTTCACTTGAAATTATCAGGCTCTGTGGAGTCAGCCATTCCTGTTGCATTTTTGCATGGAAACCGAAGGTATGCCTTTTCCATGTACAGATTTCACGAAGAAAACAGCAAAGTATACAACATTTGAAGATAAAAATTTAAAGAGCACTCACTTTTCTTTTTGAAAGCTTTTCCCCAGTGGTATACACACTCCTCCTTCTTGGGATATTTACCATTAGGGTATACCTCAAATATCTTCCCACACCGTACACACAGCTTCTCATAACCTGGGAAATAAACATGTGTTTATGTATTTGCTTTTATTTATTTGTTTATTCATTTTGGAAGAGTGTTGGAAAGTTTGAAAATGAAATAACTTAGGTGTACTTGTACAGATTGTCAGTTTCTCTTTGCTTTTCATTTTTTTTGCATTCTTTTTTCATCTGATTTTCATTTTACCAAAATGATTGCTTCAGCTGAGAAAGAAAAGATGCAATTTAAATACTAAACACATTATAATACTTGGTTTAGGATGGTAGGGGAATTGTGGGTAGTTCTTACAGTTATGGCACAATTCTGACAGTCTTTTTCAAACCTTCCAGTTTATCCAGATCTGATATATCAAGTAGACCACAAACAACATTTCAGCCTTCTATCAAGAGAGAACCAACAATTTGGGTTTCCGCCCAGGTCCGACACAAACCTACCTGTACAGCCACAGCTGGCTAGAAGCTTGAAATTTAGGATTTAAGAAAAGGGACTGTACTATCTGTGAAACTAAAAAAAAGTTACTGCACAGCTGATCTGCGTATTTGTTTTAGCATATGCAAATTGTAGGTTTTCTGATGTGGCAGCTCATTTACACTGATCAAACTGGACAACTGCCAATGGCAATGTATGTCTTTGTGTGTACAGCCCACAGGCTATCAAGCTGCTGTCAACCCTAATTGATCAGACTATTTTGATGCACATACTTTCAAATCAATATCAAATGTAAAGAAATGTACCTTTAGTTCTGCCCTTCTGAGCATGAAAATTTTCCCCATAGAAGACAGCCATACCCCCAGTAATGGGGTCAGACCGAGGAAAATTATTCTCTTTAAGTTGGTCCTCTGTCAAAATGTATGGCTCAAGTCTCTTGTATAACTCCAACCCTGTAAAGTAGAAGTGAAAATAAAAATCTTTCAAGTCTTTTTAGCAAATACATATAACAGGTGAATAAAGTCAGTTTCGGTCCCAAAACTGATTGCTATTCTTTCTGAATCCTTTAGAGGCATAACATGAGCCATGACACGATAAAAACACTCTTCCGAGTTTCCAACCAGGTCTGACACAAACGCGCCTGTACAGTCACAGAGGAAGGTTAGAAGCTTGAAATGATGGGTTTAAAAAGAAGAAAAGGTATTGTATGTGCAGCTAAAAACAATGGCACATATCAACTGTACAGTTACTGCACAGCTGATCTACGTCAATGTTTTTGTAAAGGCTAAGATGCAGTTTCATGACGCGAGAAAACAAGTCTTCGAGGTTTCCGGCGAGGTGCGACACAAATTGGCCTGTACAGTCACAGAAGCAGGCTAGAGTCTTGAAATTTTGGCTTTAAGTAGACGAGGAATTGTATTATCTGAGTGGCGAAAATAAAGGCGCTGATCAGCTGTGCAGTTACTGCACAGCTGATCTGTGCCTTTGTTTTCGCATAGGCAAAAACCCGGTTTTCTCATGACGTGGCTCATATCATGGTATCAAATTTAATGTACACATCAAGGTTAGTCTTACAGGTGTGGGCCACAATCAAATGAAATGTTGCAAAATTAAAGACAGCCATGGTCAAATATTGTAAGTAAAGCATGACAATTGAGCCTTCGCATGAGAAAACCAACAATTTGCATATGCAAAAACAAAGGTGCAGATCAGCTGTGCAGTAACTGCACAGCTGATCAGCAACTTTGTTTTCGCTACACAGATAGTACAATCCCTCTTCTTCTTAAATCCGAAATTTCAAGCTTCTAGCCTGCTTCTGTGACTGTGCAGGCCGGTTTGTGTCAGACCCAGTCGGAACCCCAAATTGTTAGTTTTCTCATGCAAAGTCTCAATTAGTGATACAAATAAAGACAATTGCTACAAGTACAGAATTTTACTCTTGGTGTATGTCAGAGTATGCTTTTCCACAAACGCCGAAGTGGTTGCCATTGCCATATCTAGTGTCTGAATATTAACTCATTTAAGCATGCCGTCCTATTTATAGAACATAGGCAAACAGTATAGCCGCAGATGGGACGCCACATTCTGTGGCGTCCCATCTGGAGCTATTCTGTTTGCTTAGAGTACATTGAATACTCTTCAAAAAAAGAAACAATTAAAGTCACTCCTAATGCCCCTAAAAATGAAAGTGGACTCACCCATATGAAAATGATGGTCAAGTCCATTCATCACAAATTCAAATAGGTTAAGGAATCTTAACACAAACCTGTGAAATCTTCCTCCCTGATCTTCACTGCACCACCCGACCTGTGTAAGGTATAGGACGTCTTTGACGCATGAGCTCCATCAAGCATTCCAGTATGGGACACCTTTAATGGACTTCCCTTGCTTTTGGACCCTGATGCCTTGTTCTCCACCTCTGTTCGGAGGCGTTTGATCGTGTTCACGGCCTTGTTGAGGTAGATGTTTTTATTTGAAATGCTCTTGAATACTGATTCTTCTTCTTCTGTAGCCTGAAAAGTATGTTTAAGCCGTGTCATGAGAAAACCAACAATCTGCATATGCGAAAACAAAGAAGCAGATCAGCTCGCGGTAACCGCAAAGCTGATCAGGGCCTTTGTTTTTGCTTCATGGATACTACAATTCCTCTACTTCAAAATCCAAAATTTCCAGCCTCTAGCCATCTTCTGTGCATGTATAGTCGGTTTGTGTCGTACATGTTTGAAAACCACATTGTTGGTTTTCTTGTGACGCAGCTCATTTAAGCAATAACCAAGAATTGGCACATTCATAAGCCAAATAATACAAAAAAAAAACATTCTTGACACATAAATGTGAAAAAAACTGTGACAACAAATCATCAGGATCTAGTACGGTAAAACGTTTGAATGGTAAATTGAGTGAAAAGCTACTGTACACGCAGGAATTTTCATGTTTTCATGTGACTTTTATTTCACAACTTTGGGGAGGTCTTGAATTTGCAAATGTGTAGTCTTGCAGGTCTATTAGCTTTAGCTAATAGTAACTCTTTATTAGTGAGAACTCTGAATTCACAGGGCAACGAATTCACAAATATTAGCGAAAATTACGTTCTTGCGAACATTTCCAAGATGTGATCCCTCATCAATAACATTGACAGCATACTTAAATTTGAAATCAAAACAAGAAAATGAACAAACATCAACAGAATGGCCAGTGATGTTCCAAGCCTCATTAGTGGAGCAAATATGGTTCAAAAAGTAGCTTAGAAATAGGAGTAGGTGGTCTATGGAGTACCACATTTGTTTCTATATACCAAACTGTTTGTCTTGGTCTGTAGTTTTGAAATCCAGCGTTTGCCACCTTGGCAAACCTTGCATAACTCCAGTATTCAAGATGGCGTTCAAGATGGCTGCCGTTTCCTAAAACCAACCCCTACTCCAAAAATGCATCATATTTTTCATGTGTTTGCATTGTAATGGTATCTTAATGCCCCATTTCATGTAAGAATGATATATTTGTATATTTCAAGTAAAAAACCTGACAATTTAGGTAAAACAGGAGTAAAAATCATGTTTAAATTCACAAATGCACATGCCCAAGGTTTTTCACCTAGGAATGTTTATTTAATGGCGCATTATTTATGATCAGATAGTTATGGCTGCTTTTTTACTTCTTTTCTATCAAATATAATATCTGTAAAGATTTAAGAGAAACAGAAGTGGTTCTATATATAAGCTTCATGCTTAAAATCAGGTTTTAGACATCCAACCCAGCACGACAAAAACAACAAAAAGTACATATTTTCTTATATAAAATATGCTCTTCAATCTTATTTGTTTTTGATTCTATATACCATAGTGTTTGTCGCAGTCTTAGTTTGCAGCATAAAATCCAGTGTTTGCTACCTCAGCAAAGCACAGGATAGCTCCAGTATTGAAGATGACATCCAAGAAGGCCGTCAAAATATAGAATTTTGAAAAATGAGCCAAATATGTCCCTTGACTTTCATTAAGAAATAAAAAGCTAAAATCAAGTTGTAAAACACTTGAAACATTTTCTTAATGTTATCTTCATGTGTGTTTTTCCTTGTTAAAACAAAATTATTCAGACACCATAACCTTTTTATAACACTATTGTTGGGATTCAAACCAATCTCTGTGTTAGCTATATTCAATTTGTGTTATAACGAGAGTAAAGTATATAGACATATACCAAAGGTAGTAGAAAATGACCATTTGGAGTCCAGCTATGATCAGTGCTATATCCAAAACTATGTTTCTTGAACTGAGTTATAGGAAGGTCCAGATGTATTTATTCTAGTAATGAGTGGAATTTTCTTGCCCGGCAAGAAAAAGAGCAACGAAGAAAACTTATTTTCTTGTACATCATAAGCTCCGCAATCTTATTACAAATGTAATTCACAAATCTGGTTCTGCAATTAATATAACTTTTGGTGCAGTATTAATCTTACAATTAATTTAACCTTGGTGCAGACTGGATGCACGATATGGCACTATATAAAACAAAATAATACCAAACCATGTTTTGTTTCGACACTATAGTCATATGTAGGTTCTAATTCCCTATTTACTGATTATGCTTTGAGTATTTATGTACAAGGTTTATGCAAACTGTGGTGCCATAAGAACTGTAAATCCACTTATCAGAGCATTAAAGCAAAAACAGTAGAGAGGTAAAGTCAAACATAAGAAATGATTAGACTAACCCTAGAAAAAGGTACAAGTAGGCAAAGATCAGGAAAAGGCGCAATCAGAAAAAGATTCCCACTCCAAAAACCGAGGTGGGAAAAAAACAAACTAACAATTAGGTACTTATACCATGAAACATATTGTAAGCCGAATGAGCAGCTATTTTCCCAATAGGTGGCCACTCAGTTACCTTAACTTAACTAAAAATATGAAAACATACATAAGGCGCCAACAGCACAAAAAAATTTAAACACCAAGACATAAAACAAAAAGAACCACTACAGAAGTACCATATCAGTTACAAAGTATTTTGATTGGAAGAATAATTGCTTATTTGTGGCAAGATTTGTGACCTGTTAGAAATAAAAGTAAAGTAAGTGGAAGCTGGTCGATGTTAGCATGTGCTAATGGTGATTGTAACATTGATGTATTTATAAGAGTTGTTGAAGCAACATGGAAAGACAATGACTTCAAAGTGCTATACATACATGTACTAATGGACCTTCCAAATGGTGACTTAGTTGCTGCTGGGGCAATATATTGTGCAGTAAAAAGAGCTGTTTGCTCAATGGCACATTAGAATATAACATTCAGCTATGACACTGAGCATGCTAAGGATAATTCTGTTTCATTTAAATATGCAGATACAGGTTCAAAGCGAAAAGCTGAGTATGAAAGTTCAATAATGAACGAAAATCAAGTTGTAGAGTTATCCAATTAATAGACAAATTTAAACACCTGGAGTTAGAAAGCTGGGTTATATAAAATAGAATGTTAAAAAAACAATCCATATAAAGAGTTTTTTTTTATTTAATTATGGTCAGAATTATCATTTACTTAGGTATCTACTTAATAGACAAATTTAAATACCTGAAGTTGGAAAGCTGGGTTATATGACATAAAATGTTATGAAACAAACAATATAGAGAAGGTACAAGTAGGCAATGATCAGGAAAATGCGCAAACAGAAAGACATTTCCACTCCGAAAGCCGAGGTGGGAAAAAATAAATTGACAATTAGGTACTTATAAAAAGAGCCTTTTTATTTAGTTATGGTCCAAATTGTCATTTACGTATTGAGATTGATTTGGTACGAATCAGTGTGGCTGAAGCGCTGAATATGTTTGATCAACTATGAAAATCAAACCAAAGCATTTCAGCTGATGATACACACGGGCTTTTTGTAAATAATAGCAGAAGATACGATAAATCATAAAACTATCGGTATGTTTATAAATGGTATTCTTAGAAACGTTGAAATTGTAATGGATCAATCTGCTACCATTGCAAGCCTTTCAAGATATTTTACTGTACTAGAAAAATGGTCGGCTTCAAGTGTGAGCAATGAAAGATTTGCTAATGCTTCAGACATATCGGCTGAGCTTCAGTAGACTTGCACTGTCTTTAAGTTGCTTGTAATATTACAAAAGCAGCGATTTCTATTGCATACCCAAAACATGTAGGACTTGTTGTACATGATCAAATCTGGAGTAGACTCTTTGATTTAACAAATAGCATTTCTTCGATATACGATTACATACCGTGTTTTATCATCAGCACACAAGCTAACACTCCCTCAGTGGAACCGTCCCCTCAGAAATTACGTCAGAAATCAGGGGTTATGCTTATACTGGGAGTTACCGATAACTTTGACAATAACGAAAATGCAGTAGATGTAAACTAACCAAACATGCAATGACCTCTATCGTTCTGATTGCGCCATTTCTTGATTGTTATTTTCATTTAGCTTTGTTATCGCATTATGCAGGGTCCTGAAACGAATATAGATCTGCACCATCTAGGTGAAGATTTAGAACACTCGGAGGATCATAGGTGGTCTAAGCTCGTAATTAGTTTGTCTTTAAACTCACTGTGCGCAGAGAAGGCAATAAAAAGCTACCTCGAAAGATAACAATTTCGGGTTTCATTGCCTGAGGTGTGTCTATCAACTGCATATTTGGCGGAATGGGTTGCACTATGATCAAGAACTGAAATCACCATCAGACTTTAGATTTGAATTCGACAATAAATGATAAAATAAAATGCTTAGTATTATTGGTAACACTATCAGTTGCAGCTCCAGAGCTATTGAATGACACTGTATGGCGTATGCTAACGTAAAGAAATGAATGATGAATACTGCACAAGCTCTATGTGTCGACAACCATACACTGATATATAAATTAATGTACACGTAGTTATATACACAAATGTGCATACTATCTTTTCAGGCATGTTGACAGAGGAAAATTACAGAGATTCAGACTATTAAAAGGAATTTATGTTGCATCTGTTCAAACATACTCCAGCCCTTACCCATGCATTTCTAGATTTGTATGCATAATGTAATATTGACAAAGAAATATATACATGAAAATATTTTTAAAAAGATAGATCCAAGTGTTTTAGCTTGATTTTTTAAACTGTTTTGTTAGTAAACAAAGGTTAAAGTACACATGCGGCTTATCTTTCGAAATGTTATATTTTGACGGCCTTCTTGGATGCCCTTTTGAAAACCGGAGTTATGCTGGGTTTGCAGAGGCGGCCAACGCTGGATTTAAAGGCTTAAAACCTTCAAAAAGCTTGCAAGACAAAATATTTGGTATATAGAATCAATAACAATCACGATTCAAGAGCCTATAATGTATAGGAAAATATGTATTTTTGTTCTTTTTTGCCTTGTCAGTGAGACCTTACTCCATTCATAAATTGATATCTAGAATATATATGTAGTTTTATAACAATGAAAAAACACATAAAAATAACAATAATAAGATAAATCTAAGTGTTTGTAGCTCAATTTAAGCATATCTGTTTCTAAACAAAAGTCAAGGGACATATGTGTCTCATTTTTTCAGAATTGTAAATTTTGACGGCCTTCTTGGATGCCATCTTGAATACTGGAGCTATCTGGTGTTTTACAGAGGTGGCAGACACTGTATTTTTATGCTACAAACCAAGACCAACACAAACACTATGGTATATAGAATCAATAACAAATTAGATTTTAGAGCGTATTTTGTATAGGAAAATATGTACTTTTTGTGTTTTTTTCCGTGTTGGTTTGGATGTCTAAAACCTGTTTTAAGCATGCATATTATATATAGAAACAATTTCTGTTTCTATAAAATCTTTAAAAATATTATATTTGATAGAAAAGAAGTAAAATAGCAGCCATAACTATCTGATCATAAATAATGAGCCATTAAACAAACATTCTGAGGTGAAAAACCATGGGCACGTGCATTTGTGAATTTAAATATGATTTTTACAACTGTTTTACCTAAATTATCAGGTTTTTCACTTGAAATAGACAGATACATCATTCTTACACGAAATGGGCCATTAAAATACCATTACAATGCAAACACATGAAAATTATGATGCATTTTTGTATAGGGTTTGATTTTAAGAAATGGCAGCCATCTTGGACGCCATCTTGAATACTGGAGTTATGCAAGGTTTGCCAAGGTGGCAAACGCTGGATTTTAAAACTACAGACCAATACGAACATTTTGGTATATAGAAACAAATGTGGTACTCCATAGACCACCCCCTTGAAAGATAGCCCATGATATTTGCTCCACTACATGCAGTCTGCTTGACATTCAGGGTCATTCTGTTGGGATTAAAATGGTTTCATTCAAATTCTTGCTAAGAAAATGCAAAACCACCCTTTCATTCATCGTTTATAAGGACTAGCTGGCCCACAGATTATAAAACTTTTTCATGCTCAACACAGCTGAGACTAAATTTTATCCTGCTCATAAATGTTAAAATGCCAACAATTGTTGGCATTTTAACATTTATCAGCAGGATAAATTACAGGCTTTGATGACCTAATCCAGAAATTTCAATTTATGGGCTATTTTGGTATTTATGAGCAGGACAAATTTTAGTCTCAGCTGAGTTGAGCACGAAAAAAGATTTATAACCTCCGGGCCTGGTCATTTGACAATGACAACCTACCCTCTGATAAGCTTCGTCCTCTTTCTTGTAGAGTTTGAGACATTCATCAATCATGAGGTTGAGGTAGCGCTGCCGTACATTGGTGGGAACCTTTGAACTTGTGCTGACTTCGATGACTGGGCGTTTTAGTTTCTCTGTCGGCTGCAATATGAAACAAGCAAGATTTTAACATTACAAAATTATTTGGAAAATTCCATATTATTTGTAACAGTAGAATCTGTGAACAAGATTAAGAAAGTAAACAATATTATACTTCAACTTCAATATTACGCACCTCCTTATAATGTTGTTTTCATTATAACATGACAATGTCATGACTCCCAAATTGATTATTTTGTTGTCTACATAATCTCATTATATCACAAATCACTTATAATACTATTTTTATGGACCCCAAAGATAGTGTTATCAAGAGGTAGGTTTGTACTGCATTCAAACGAGGAATATGCAGAGGGCAAGAGGCTGATCTTTACTAGTTTTCACATACACAAGCTGTTCTCGTTTTTGTGCTGTTTTACTACATAGCCATTGACGTTTTAAAGTATGGTTCAGCAAATTCTAGTTTGAAAAAATGAAACCTTGTGTCAACAATTTTTCATTTATGTCAAGATGGAGCCACTGCTAAGGTATTAACCAGTACTGTGGAAAGCAACTGTGTCTTGTTCAGGTACACAGCCTGGCACCAGTGGGGTTTTAAACCTGGTCCCGAGGTTATAAAACTTTTTTCATGCTCAACTCAGCTGAGCATGAAATTCAAACTACTCATAATTACTGAAATAACCAACATTTGTTGAAATTTCAGATTAAGAATGCAAAAGCCTGTATTAAATTTATCCTGCTGATAAATGATAACTGTTGGCATTTTAACATTTATGTGCAGGATAAATTTTAGTCTCAGCCGACTGAGCATGAAAAAGGTCTTATAACCTCGGGGCCTGGACTCCTAAATCAGAATCTGATGCGCTAACCACTAGGCCTCAACATTCTTCTTTATTGAAGTTTTGAAAGGGTCTATATTTTTTGGATCTACACAACATACCACGGTAGGGCAATGAGCTTTCCTCTTTTGTCCTTTGGTAGCAGTAATTGCTGCAGTTTTCTTCTGAGGTCCCTTGTTCTTGTTGGCTAGATAGTTGGAGAAATTGGCACTGGCATCAGCTATGCTGTTCTTGGTGGGAGTGGCCTGTAAAGAGAATACATGATACAAAATGTTTCAAAAATGATTTAAACTTCTTATGAGTCATCAATGACTACAGGTACATGTACTGTACAGGCTGTACATATTTGAGCCACATAGAAAGCCTATCTTTCTGGTTTCAGGCCAGGTAAGGTAGAGTCCAGATTGCTAATCTATACAACCATCATTTGGTTTGTCTGGCAAATTCAGCTTATTGCTAGAGTCATGAGTGATAGCAAGCAACAGGTGTTAAGATTGCACAATGGATTCCTAAACAAACTTTCTCAAGACACCATTGCTTTTTAGAATTTCTCTTCTCTGTCTTCATCAAATTAGAAGGACCCATATAAGCTCACATTGCTTGCCTTGTTAACAGAACGTCAGGAGAAAATGTAAACTCACAGCATTCTGGTTCAGTGCATTCTGTGCCGATATTTTCCTGACTTTCTCTTTAATTTTCTCTTTCTCTTTTTCCTCCGCCTCAAGAGCCCTCTGTTGTATCATCTTATATCTGTTCATCATCACCTGGGCAGGGGACGGTTTGGGCTTGGGCTTGTTTTCTAGGGTGGGCTTTTTTGCAGTCTGAAGTTACAAGATGGTACAGAATGTATTTGATTATAGCTGGCTTGCATCAGGAAAACATGTCTGTGAAATAAATACCCCCTTATATCCAACTTTTATACAGTAAAACTGGGGTATGCAGGGGTGTACTTATTTTTCTTATTTTTGCTTCAAAACATAGATTGTGTGTACTCATTAGAACCGCCTCGCCGAGGCGGTTCTAACGTGTACTCACAATCTATGTTTTGAGCAAAAATAAGAAAAAACATCAATTTTTTCTACTGAAAATTTTCAATTTTTTACAGCTTTAAAAATCTCTGTATATTGCATGAGCATGTGTTCGTAATGTGCAATTCAAGTGTATCAAGACAAAACATAACTTTTTGCAATACACTATGCAAAATGAATACACTTCAATCTCTTTATAACACTATTGTTGCGGTCCAAGCAAATTTCCGTGTTAACTATCCAATCCATGTTATAACGAGTGTAAAATGTATATATAGCAAAATTAGTATAAAATGCCCATTTGGGGTCCAGCTATGACCCGTTTTATATCCAAAACCGTTTTGTAATGAACCGTGTTATAAAGAGGTCCAGGTGTACATGTAGTTGAATAGCGGGGGTGAAAACCTTGTGGCCAACAAAGTCCAGGCTTACTGATTCAGATTGTATCTATACATACAAACTTATAAGACTAACTGCATGTATGTGCATTGTTTTGATAATGTTTACCTACATTCAAGTTGGGAAAAAACTTACTGGGTCATTAGGCATCTTTCCTATTCTTTTCTTCCCCGATGAAACTTCTGGGACACTCTGAGATTCTTTCTTCTTCAGTTTCTGCATAAAAGCATCAAAATTATAGTGAACCTTTGCTCATGTACTGGCAAATTTAGTGTAGGATGAGTCAGTAACCTGTCTTCCGTTAAATTCATTTCTGTCTGATAGCTGATTTTAGAAAACATAATGTCAGAACAAAACAAACACCATTTGTTACTTTTTTATTCTTATTTCAATATGAGGTGGAGCTATTTGATTCAGACAATGACATGCATAATATTGTTGCAAGGCTGCATGTAGTTTGTTCACAAAAAGATTAACATTTATTTATTTTAAAAGTGCTATAGATAATTAGTTATCCAACAATGGTTCTGTTATACAAACATGTACCCCTAAATACATGAGGAATACCTCAAAATTAACTTGGATCAAACTCACCTTTTTGTCAGGCCCAGCTGATGTAGAAGGTCCTT
The DNA here is from genome assembly GCA_964017185.1 of Rugalucina vietnamica. Classification (NCBI taxonomy): domain Eukaryota; kingdom Metazoa; phylum Mollusca; class Bivalvia; order Lucinida; family Lucinidae; genus Rugalucina; species Rugalucina vietnamica. The sequence continues at coordinate 53,621,584 of OZ024873.1, forward strand.
CCTCGTTGAATATTTTGAGACATTCATCAAAAGGATCTTCCTCTGAGAAATATTTCTCTAAATCCGAAAATTCCTCCTCCACATCAGGCTCAGCCTGTTCAAACTCAAGTTCCTCTAAGTCTATGTCACTGTCATAATGATCTATTCCAGTGTCAATCACAGGCTTTTTATTACCCTTAGTACTGTCAGTTTTGGCACTATCTTCCTTATCATTATCTTCATTTTCACTTTCAGCACCGAACAAATCTACATTGAGATCCACTATCTTTCTGGATTTAACCAGTCTTCTCACCTTTTCAGAAGACCTTCTTCTTTTAGGTGTCAAGGTGGGTTTATTATTGCTGATTTTATCTGACTTTAAAGAATCCTTCTTGGAGGCTTTGGCTTTATCATTTGTATCACTAAGTTTCTTTTCTTTAGAATGTTCACTTTTTGAGCTTTTCACATTACTATCTGATTTAGAATGCCCAGAATGTTTTGAGCCTTTACTATCCTTATGGGATTTAGAAACATTAACATGTTCTGAGTTTCTCACACAACTGTGAGCTTTCTTTGAATCTGACTTGTCAGTTTTAGCACTATGTTTGTCAGATCTATCATGTTTATGGCTTGAAAATTTTTCATCACTATCCTTTAACTTATGACTTGAATGTCCTGGACTATCTTTTGTGTGTTTGTGTTTGTTGTTTATGTGGGAGGTAGTATCACCTTTCAGTTGAACATGTTTATGAGACTTTTCTGATTTCTTGTCTGTACTTTCAGATTTATGTTTATGAGATAACTTGTCACTGACATCCTTACTTTTGTGATTTGAATGTTTTGCAGAACTGCTATGATCATGCCTGGCCTTTTCATGTGTTTCCTTCACAGAATCACTTTTTCTATTTTCCTTATCTTTTGAATCACTTCTTTTATGGGAGTCAGACTTTCCTAACTTATCTATAGATTTTACTTTCTCATGCTTAGTACTAGACTTAGAATCCTGTAATTTTTTGGACTTTGAATGAGATTCAGATGACTTAGTTTTATCAACAGTTTTGCTGCTAGATGAAGTTGATGATACTTCAGCTTCCGTCTTATCTTTCTTTTCAGTACTATCCCTTCTTTCCGAGTTTTTTGAGGATTTAATTTCCTCTATTGCACTTTTAAGCTCTAGCTTATCTTCTGCAGAAGCTTTTGAAAGAACACTTTCTGCTGCAGCCATAAAAAGGCTGAATATATTCTTTTTCTCATCCTTCTTAACACTTTCATCTTCACTCTTATTGTCTTCTTTTTCCTTTTTAATTTCTATCTTATCATGCTTAACTTTTGGCTTTCTTTCAACTTTAGAAGTTTTCACATCTGATACTTTAATAGAGCCATCTGAATTAAACTCCAAGGGCAAAGCATCTCTGTCATTGTCTTCATTTTGATCCTCTGTTGCACCATCAGTTTTCTTTTCACCATGATCACTTGCTGAATCAACCACATTATCTTGAATATCAGAATTGTTATCCCCTATGTCACTTGTGTTGTCTTTGGCGCTCTCATCCTCTGAAAACCAGTTCTCTTTATCACCAGGAGGATCTTCATCACTAAAAGATGCCTCAGCAACAGCTGGTGTATATTCAACAGATACAAACTTAGGAATTTTAGCAACTGGACTTTCTGACTCGCCCTCATTGCTTGCACTTCTTTTTGTGCCGAGAATATTTGGAGCATACTCAGGGACATCACCAGATGTTGCTGTCCCTTTGAATGATGCTGTGAAATTACTGCAAGGATCATACTCTTGCTCTGATGCAGGTTTTTCCAACAGAGCTAAGTCATACTTTGAACGACCAAGTATACCAGTGTCTTTCTGTTTTTTCAACTCATTGATAGGAGTTGGGTTATACTCCGGTGTTCCTGTAGGTTTTGTTCTTATGGTTGGTTTATTTGAGACACCAGAACTTGAACAAGCACCAGTTATTCCTTTAAGCTTATTCTTTTCATCCCTTATGTTTTCTTCAATGTCTTTCAAAGTTCTCTCTAAAGAATTTGCTGGTACAGTATATTTGTCAGCTTCAGAAGTTGCATTTTCTGTAGAAGCTTGTTGTAATGCAGCTTTTGCTGAAAAAAAAATGAATAAAAAATATATGAGCCGCGACGTGAGAAAACCGGTCTTCGGGGTTTCCGACCAGGTCCGACACAAACCAGCCTGTACAAGCTAAGAAAAGAGCTAGAAGCTTGAAATTTCGGATTTAAGTAGAAGAGGAATTGTACTATCCGAGTAGCGAAAACAAAGGCGCTGATCAGCTTCGCGGTTACCGCGAAGCTGATCTGCGCCTTTGTTTTCGCATAGGCAATAATCCCGTTTTCTCAAGATGCGGCTCATATACATGTGCACATCTACTTAAATCAAGTAATATAATATGCATTTATGATCATCTAATGTGACCAATTTGTACAGTAAATTTGATATGCCTTCAGAAGCTTGACGGCATCCATCAATCTGAATGTATCAAGAAACTAAAATTCAAGTTATTCTAATTTAAAATATCTGGCTCAGACATCAAAGCTTGGTAGCTCAGCTCCACTGAAGCTTTCATACCTGACCCCGAAGTGCTAGGCTTAACAGCGACGCTGGTCCACCCTGCCCAGTGCCCAACCATCTACTGAACTGTACCTCAAAAATTGTCATTCCATCTATTTAGATATTGTAACAATGAAATTTTCAGAGCATCATAATAGGTTACCAACCAATACTCACACTGCATGTGTGTAATGTAAAACATGGCTCATAGCATGGCCTTTTTTTTTTCATTTTAATAGATAAACTTTACTACTACTGCATTTTGTGCATATAAATTGAAATTTTCTGCGTATGCCCTTGCTCACTATAGGCCAAGTGTCTTGTGACTAGCTCACAGCGAGACTACAGGGATGGCCACTCCAGTTGGCAGTTTGTCAGACAAACTTTGTCTAGTAGAGTGACAGGTTCGTACAGTTTTGAAATTTTTTTTTCATCTGTATTCTCATACCTTTTTAAATAGCCCTTTCATCTGTCACAGCCTAAATAATGCACACTCCTTGTTTATTTTGCCCACCTAATTTCGTTTTCGGGACTTCCTGTTTGCTAGGGAGCTATCATTATTTTAGTGGATGAAAATCAGAAAAACTCACGCCTCACAAGCTGAGGATTCGTACACCAACTTTGTGGGAGAATAACTGAGAGTAACTCTAAAAATCAATTTCAGAGATGGAAATAGATCAATTTTACCCCGTATTGCACATTTTCATTGCTAACTATGATTATTTTCTTATGATAAACTGCCTTAAAAAGCCATCTATTGTTTCAAATATTTTTCAATATGAAATAAAAAAAAACTGCCGCTGCAACTGCCATATAAAATTATCTGCAGGCTGCAGCTCACTTGCGTTGGCATGTACGCGCGAAATTGCACTGAAAATGATTGACAGAAATATTTAATTGATTGCTGGTGCAATCTGAATTATCTTCATATGTGCATGTTTACTTCTACAGAGGGTGGGGTATGAAAGACCCTGCCGAGCCGAGCTGCCGAGCTCAGAATGCCGAGCCAGGTTTTTGACTAATTATTGCTAAAAGCTCCATATCTTCATGGAAAATAATATACAGAATGGTATTTTATAGCATTTGAAATGATTTTGTATGATTGCATTTTTTACAGTTGACATAAACACAGTTTATATAATTTGCCAAATTCATTGAATTTGATAGAAAATCTCAGTTTTTGTATCAGTGAAATTGAAAAATGCCATCAAATCTTGTTTTTGAATTTATCATGACAAACAATATCTTTAACACCTGTGCAGCTTTATCTGTTTCAATGCATGAAACCATTCTTTTTTGGTATTTTTTGTTAAATTGGCGATTACAAGTCAAAAACCTGGCTCAGCAGGGTCTTTCCTACAGCAAGACTTGGCAGGGACTTTCATACCCCACCCTACAGAGTCCTTATACTGTCAAAGTACATATCACTCTATATCGCCGACACTACCCACGTGTTTCTCCATCACCTGCATGTCCACAAGGGTGGAAATTTGACGTGATATCATCCATATTCAGGGGCCAAAGACATATCATAGACAGGATTTAAGAAATTTTCCAATAAAAATAACTGATTGTGCAACATTGCTTACTCAACATTTTCTCAAATTCTGACAGTTCTCATTTACCTTTCGCTTCATCGTGTCTGGAGTGCTTGAAATGGCAGTAGGGCCGTTCACAGAGGCCAAAAATGAAATATGGACATGATACATCTTTAAATAACCCTGTACTTTGAAACATTTTAGACAGAAAAAGGAATTATTTGCTAAAATAAATACTTTCTTGGATAAATTTGTATGGGGGCCACCATCTTGTAGACTGGTCAAAATATATAAACTTTAACATATTCACCAAGTCGCTTCGTCCCAATAAATGTTGCAAATCATGCTAAAACGTGACAATACTCTGAATCTGCCAGATACTCCAGAATCTTTGCCTACTTGTACTTTTTCCATACACATCATAAAGAATATAAGGTGGAGTGTGTGTGGAAATGGCTAAAAGAAAAAGAGTTTGTGTTTTGTTTTTTTTTTGTTGTTGTTGTTGTTGTTGTTGTTGTTGTTTTCTTTTAATTAAGACAAAGAAGCTGAAGGTTTAAAATGATTTTATTCCGTTTATTGCATGTTAGAATCGAAATAGAATCAGCTCTAGCAGTAGTGAATTGTTGAGTAATAATTCACTGTTTGGAGGTCAGTTGTTTGCAGATGAAATCACGAGCGCGCACACGTTTCCAACGCGTTGAAATGACGTTACACCGTCTAACGTCAAGGTAACGTGACTTACGGGATAGCTGACACCATGATTTAATCAAAATGGCGTCAAAACGGCACAGAGTAACGTCAAGCTTATTCGCCCAGTAAAATTGTTGCACAATATAACACGTTTTTAATAACCATTGGCTTTATAGGCGAGGTGTGTACGTTAGAATTCAGTTTTACGTCCTTTTCAAGATTATTTCAGCTCATATGAGACGGGCCAATCAGTCAGGAGAACCCCGAGAAAAACCATCTGACACACCCGCAAGCAGAACTGGTGGCCAGGGCGGGGCTCCGGTACCGTTTTTAAAATTGGTTTGGGAGTCATTATAATTGTAGATATGTAAAACCGATGACTTTGGAATTTTTATCCGCTTATGTGAGATAGTAGTGGTAGAAATTGGGGTAGTTCCTAAATTGCTGCTGCTGCTGCTGATGACGATGATGATGATGATGATGATGATGATGATGATGATGATGATGATTTCCAATGAATGCGTAGCACGGACCGGCCCATAAGGGCGATCATGGTTGGAGGCATGAAATCAGAGGTGATGATGATGATGATGATGATGATGATGATGATGATGATGATGATGATGATGATGATGATGATGATGATGACTTAATATGTAACACTATACATGGGTGCAACTGATATTTAGATTTCTGTATTTTTTATATTTGGTGTTAAGACAACTTTTCTAATGTTTGGCTTGGGATCTAAAATACATGTAGGCCTACAACAATTCTAAGAAATAGCGGGTCGAAGCTTAGGCTCTTCACTTATCTGGATAAGGTATGTAAAACACACACTACACTTTTCTTACGTAAGTGAAATCCTATGGAAGAAACCTTCAACCTAACAAAGTACAAAATGTAATCAGATGCATGACGTTTACCTATAAAACAGCCGTGGGCGCTTTGCTGAGTAGTAGTAGCTTGAGCAGTAAATAAAGATGTATTATGAACCTAGTACTTATTAAAACTATACGATCGAAGTGGACTTCTTATTGGCCTGAGATGACGTAGTATAACAAATAATGTTACTGTTTCGGATGAGGTGAGAGGCGAGTCCAGCCCGGAATGATTCCCGATCAGGTCATGGGGAAGGTTGTTCCAGAGTCTTGCTGTTCTTGGAAAGAAGGAATGCAAATGAGCGTTAATTCTTGAGTATGGAATGGAGAGCCTGTTACGCATTGTGGGAGTGATGTATGGTGGGAGAAGGATTCGGACTAGGCCTGACTGAATTTTATAGAGTATTACCAGGGATGATCTTTTTCTACGTGTTTTTAGAGTAGGAAGACTTAGCTTTTATAGCATTTCGGTGATGCTGCTGGTACTTGCGTAATCGTTTAGATTGTATCGCACCTCCCTGTGTTGGACCATCATGCTCAAGCTGTTCTATGTATTTCTTCTGCCATGGATCCCAGACTGATGAAGAGTATTCTAAAATGGGCCTGACATAAGTTTTGTAGGCTGTTTCTTTGATCCTGATGTTGTGTGTTTGGATATTTCTCTTGATGAATTTTATAGCGTTGTTTCCTTTTGCAGTGGTCTAGTTGATGTGTTTGGTCCAAGAGAGGTCGTCTAACCACTTCACATTTATCTGGGTTGAAAGCCATAAGCCATTTACTCTCCCATGCTTCAAGGTTTGAAAGATCATTTTGAAGGTCAAGGCAATCTGATAGGTTGGATATGGTAAGATAGTAAAGATACGTAATGGTATCATCTTCAAACAGTCTGATATTGCTCTTAATGGTTTCAGGCATGTCATTTATATACATGCGGCAAAGACATGGACCCAGTACTGACCCTTGGGGGACACCTGATAGGACAGGACAAGCTTGCAAGCTTGCATCTGATTTCTCGCCATCTAGTACGACACACTGACTTCTGTCCGAGAGGAAAGACCGGATCCATGTTATTACCCCATGGTTGATACCTAGTCGATGGAGCTTCAGCAAGAGCCTTTGATGGTCTACCTTATCAAATGCCTTGCTGAAGTCCTGATGACTATGACATCAGCCTGGCCTTTATCGTTTAGGGTGTCATATATGTCCTGTATAAATTGAATTGAGTTTCACAGTTAACCCGACTTCTAAAGCCATGCTGAATGTGAAAGAGGAGGTTGTTTTTATCAAGATGGGCCATTATGTTAGAGGTGCTAACATACGCAATGTGTTCTAGGACTTTACAGCAAATACAGGTAAGTGAAATTGGGCGTTAATTTTCGGGTTTTGACTTGGGTTTTTATGTATACTGGTGTCATGTAGGCGAACTGTTCCTTCAGAAAGTGATGTGTTAAAATATCTGTCATTATGGGAGCTAGAGCTGTTTTGTAACTCCACTAACTGTAACTGTTATGTTTGGCATAACAGGGAAATTGACTTTACTTGGGTGGATAAGGTTCAAAAGATAAGGCACAACTTAAGGGGTACAAGCTTGGTAATTACAGACTGTAACTGGCTATTAAGGATATTTGCCTCCAGAGAAGGCTCTGCACTTATCAAGAAAAGAAGAAAAAAAAGAGAGCCTTAAATTCCTCAGTGGTCTTGGAGTAGAAGAGAGACAATTCCAAACCTGGATATTTAATTTAGTTCTTGGGCATTTTGGGGAAAACGAAATGTTCAGAGCATCGCCATAGTACCATAGAGTCTCACGCTAAGAGTTTGCAAAAGTGGGCGGGATTTTTTCCTATGCTTCGTTGTATTTTTACTAGATGCTAGTAGCTGATAAGCTGAAAGTCCTATAGGTAATATGTCAATTCAAGTGATACCCGATTACGTCCTATGTTGGGTGCCGGGGTCAGGGTCTTTATTAAGAGACACTGTACCGGAGTGTACCTTGTAAACGAAGGTTAAAGAGGACCGCTCCCTGCGGGACTCCAGCGATGGCCACTCATGTTTGCTGGTAACGGGTCGTTTCTGCACCTTCTTCAGTATAGAAATCTGAGTTTCATTATTGCTTGGATCCAGTATATAATCCGGATATTTGGTATTACGCAAATGTCAATTTATGATGTCTCCGTTTGATTTTAAGTATTACAAAACGCATCAGGATGGTCTAAACTGAGTTTTAGTGACAACTACGGCTCTATTAAATTGTTTTCTATCATGCTTGGTCAAAAGTTTTAATTTACTATGAATGAAAATGGAGATTTTCCCATCATTTTAACCAAATCTGTTGATTTCCTATCAAAAAGGATGAAAACAGTGAAATTCGATACCTAACATTCTAAACAATTTGTGCAAAACTTGTTGGTTTTCTCCAGAAATAAAATGAAACTGCCTTAAAGCCTGAAGTTAAAGGTAATATATTAAGCTATTACTGTATGAAAAAATATCTTAGATATTTGCTCAAATAATGGAATTATCAGCTTTTAAACTTTAAATACCAAACCTAGCCGAGACCACATATTTCCACTAAATATAATACATAAATCGTAGTCAATTATCAAGACTTTGGATCCGAGATTACAGGGGTGCCGAATAGGAGCTGCGTACTAAAGTTGAAGTCGGCCCAATGTTATATATATAACTTCCTTTGTACAAGTTTGTATGCCTAGGTGACAGTGCCAAAACCGTGCCGAAGAAAATCCAAAGTCTACCGTTCCATTTGTATAGCAAGTCTGATCTATTAATATATATATATATATAAAGTAGAGAAATAAATATGTACTAAATTGGCGAAGGTAGGTTTCGAACCCGCAGACTTCGGCTTCGGCGCCTAGCTATACAGGGCCATCACCTCTACCAACTGCGCTACTACGCTCCTTAAAAAAGGAGTTATCATAGCTCAGGTTTAGAGGCGATTTCCCTGCATAACCCGTCTGATAGGTTACCATTTTTCGTTGTGCAAGCACACTCGTCTATATACATGGAATAACTGGATCCTGTGGATAGGATGCCAAAGCTTGGAAATAATATTTTCATATCAAAGATATACAAACTTATATAGGAACAATTATAGTCTGGCGTTCGTTGCCGGTTTAAAAAGGGCTACTGACGAGGGTTCATTACCCGAAATTGCGCAATATAGTCCATACTATCTCCCTTTGAATGTTTTACTGCTTCCAAAGGATCAAACCTTTATATTTTATTCAACAGATATTCCTACCAAGATCATTTCTGATACAAGTACATCGGAAAAATTATAAAGTAGAGAAATAAAGATGTACTAAATTGGCGAAGGTAGGTTTCGAACCCGCAGACTTCGGCTTCGGCTTCGCATATATATATGCGTGCGCGCATGTTAGAGGAGAGAGAGAGAGAGAGAGAGAGAGAGAGAGAGAGAGAGAGAGAGAGAGTTCTATTGTGATCAAAGTCAAAGACCTCTTTTGTTTTGTTATGTCCAATTGGCACGTAACCTATTAAGTTTGTTTTAGTAGGCTGAATGTAATCATTTGGTTAAGATCTCTGTTAAAATAATCTGCGTTTACGTACGCGTCTCTTTCACTTTCGATCGAGATAGTTCTTCTGTGGTGGTTCCTTTAGTTTTATGTCTTTAACTTTTATGTATTGGTGTTTAAATTTGTTGTGCTGTTGGCGCCATATATATATGTTTTCATATTTTAGTTAAGTTTAGAGAACTGAGTGGCCACCTCGGTTTTTGGAGTGGGAATCGTTTTTCTGATTGCGCCGTTTCCTGATTTATGCCTAGTTGTACCTCATTAAAAGTTTCAAGCGGAGACATTTTGTTTATTCATCAAAGCTTAAGCTAGGCATTTATGGCTTAAAATAAGCAGAAAAAATGCTGGTGTAGTCAACCAAAAGTGTCACAGAACAAATGGTTTTATAATTCACAAGTATTAAAAGTAAGAATAGAGGGACCAGGGAACGATGCAATTTAGTCCCAACATAGACACAAGGTGGGAAAGAAAATACATCACAATGAAAACAACAAAACATATTTTCCCACAAAACACTCGAAGAGTAGGATGACTAGCTAGCTATACTTTCCAACAATGTAGCCTTCCGGCTAGTCTCAACCAACATCAAAGGCAACGAGCACATCATAAAGACAGACAGAGATCTACCATACATAATAAACAGGAGATGTACCATGAAGATAAATCACATTTACCGGGACGCCGAATACCGTTTTTTTTTTTTTACTGGAGCGGTGACGTTTTTACTGGGACAGCGAAATGGCCAACGTATTCAAAATACAAAACTTACAATATGAGAGCCAAGTGTCTTGTGATACCATGGAAAACGCAAAAAAGTAGATGGAATTTCCATTGCGGTTTTTTCCGCTCTGATCATGTCATGGCATTCAACAGATACGTAATAAAATTACTTACGGTAAGCAGTAAGAATAAATGACAAAATTACCAGCCTGTTACAAATCTCTACTGGGTAATTATAGTGTTTGCTGCCGACAGAAAAATGCAGATTAACAAGTGACAGACACGAAAATCCGATCGCTGGACTACAAAAACAGGACCAAGAAGAAAAGGCGGGTACACTAACGGTGTCCTAGTTATCAACAACAATTTTAGTGTTCCTTTCACATGTTTTAAATAGGGACCATGCAGGCAACGAAGCTAAGTAAATATCTGTTGAAGGCCCTAGAAATTAGAGATTTATAATTACTTTGTTATGGAGATTTACAGTCATGAATTTATAGGTGCTCACATATTGATATGTGCGTTTAGTTACTACAGTCATGTAGTATATCACGTCTTGTTGTATTCTTTATGTCATGTATGCTTTGCAATGTATGATATCACTGATTTTGTATTCAGAATTTCAAATAAAGATTACACGTAGAATAGAATAGAAAAAGGTACAAGTAGGCAAAGATCAGGAAAAGGCGCAATCAGAAAAAGATTCCCACTCCAAAAACCGAGGTGGGAAAAAACCAAACTAACAATCAGGTACTATTACCATGAAACATATCGTAAGCCGAATGAGCAGCTATTTTCCCAATAGGTGGCCACTCAGTTACCTTAACTTAACTAAAAATATGAAAACACACATAAGGTGCCAACAGCACAAAAATTTATACACCAAGACATAAAACAAAAAGAACCGGTTTTACATGGCCATAACCTCACCCTCAGCTTCTGCAGTGGTTCATAACATTTAGTTAGTTATTCGGTCCTCGTGGTGAATAGATATTTATTTCAGTCTTGTGGCTTAATAATAACCACTCTATGTATGGCTTTCGATGCCAGTTTTTATAGGGTCACTGATGAAGGTTCATTACCCGAAATTGTACAATATGGCCCATCATCTCGCTTTGAAATTTTTACTGCTTTATTTGCTATTACTGCAGCGGGAGTTGTGCCGTGTGGCGGCCATAAAAAGTCTCCCAATACATCATCCATAGTGCAGATTTTATTTTTCTTTTGATCCTTTGGGATCAGTGAATATATTTGGAGTATTTCAAATATATTGTACGTTAAGAATCATCTTCTTAGCAGTATTTTGATTATTTGGACCCTTTGGGAATATGAGTCTTTGATTTAGACTACACTATATAAATTCTTGAAATTTCAGCATAAAATGTATGGCTTTCGATGCCAGTTTTGTAAAGGGTCACTGATGAAGGTTCATTACCCGAAATTGTACAATATAGCCCGTCTTCTCGCTTTGAATTTTTTACTGCTTCTAAATGATCGAACAATTATTTTTATCTGTACTTTAATATTCGTATGAAGAAAGTTCTATTCAAGAGCATTGTTCTATTCAAGAATACCTGGTACTTTGGGTGTTATAACATAAAAAGTGCACATGAATATATAAATGATCATGTTTGATCACTGTCTCAATGTTCAATCAAAGATTGAAAGAACTGTTGAACCTTTACAATAACTGATTTGGTTTTCGTTACCCTCACTTCTCCATCACAATCTGTCGCTGATAAAACATTTGCTATCCCATTATCACGATCACTTTCATATGCAAGCTTTAGCTGATTAAAGTCAAGTCCACTTTCTGCCATTTTCTTGATCATATCTTTTGATATTCCGTCCCCATTAACCAGTCTTTTCAGTGTATGTTTCCGCTGTAACGCCTGTAATGAAAACCGAGCAACTTTGATTGCAGCTTCAGTTTTCATAGAATACTTTTGTAAAGATTCAGCGGAGGGTCTGATACATGTTGTAAGTGATTTTAGAATTTCAACGTCCGCCAACGCATTGTGTGCATCATATGTTGAATTGTCCAGAAAATGTTCAGCTAGACTCGATAGTTTGTGTGACTTCAGTTCAGGCTTCATTGCTTTAAACAACGGTAGCGTATCTACAAACCCAATTACAGTCTTTTGGAATTCCCCTAAGAGGTTGAATTTATCTAAATGATTCAACAGACGCGGTACATCGAATGTTTTCGCATTATGAGCGTACAATACAAGCTGCTTGCTGTCTGGTGTAATTCGCTGTAGCCAGTCTATGAAGTTTTGAAAGGCCTGTTGTGGTGGAAATGGACGTACTGGTTTGCCATCGTGATACATAACATTATTAACAATTGTGATCTTAGTGATTTCAGATGCGCCCTGTCTCATTCTAATAGATGGCATAATATAATTATCAAATTCGTTGTCCTTGAAGATGGCGGCCAACTGCACTATTTCACAGTCTAGTTCAAAACCAGTGGTTTCTATGTCAAAATAAACACCCTCTAAGTGATCTATCCATGAATTAGGGTCCGTAATTATTTCATGACTTGGTTTTCGTAATATTGGCGTTATACATGTAGTTGTTTCTGTATGGAGATGGACACTTTTATTCGATTTTGCTGCAGTTGTTCTGTATTTTTCTTGACTCTGTTTCGGTTGACAACGTGCATTTTGTACTAATCTGTTTACAGCTTCCCTGTCGGTTTCACCTACCACTGGATTGGAGTTACCGCCAAAACTACTATTAATATCTAAAGATATAGTTTGAGCATTTTGGAATAGCGACTCAGTATTGAGCACTCCAGATCTGATATCTGATTGGGCAGTAATTCCGTTTGTCACAGCGGGTGTTGCATCAAACGCTTGAGTAGAAATAGGCTGAGTGAAGATCGGCAATATGGTGTCCGTTGCCCTTGGGTTGACATCGTGTCCTGTACTAGTATTTACAAATACGGACAGCTCACTGCGTGTTCGCATTGTCAATGTGCCTTCGTTGGATGACGCTACGCTGGTTTGCGAAGGTGAGTGGGGTAAAGATAAGTCACCAAAATAACCAATTTCCGAAGTGGTGCTATTACAGTCAGGTATGTTATCGTTGTAACCAAATGAATCATCCGACGCATCATGTTCTGACAATTGCGTTGGCATGATTATTTGCTCGTCAGCATTAGCTCTAGTATGCTCATCTGCTGTTATGGAATTACTAGTAGCTTCGGCACTGGTATCAATATTACCATCTGTAGAGTTTTTGACAGTTTCATGATTTTGAACGATTTTAGTTTCTCCACTGGCCTCTCCGTTGACTGTAGTGTCTATTCCTACTGACACTAAATTACAGGCAAGTAATTCTCCGGTTGATATTCCTAATGACATGGACTTGTCTACATATGTTGTGTTGACAAAACTGGGTTTTAATACATTTTCCTGACTATTGCTTGTGACAGGAACGTGATTGTTGGTTTCAATAGACTCGTTGCGTATTAAAAATACACTGTGCTTATCACTATCCGTCTTCTGTTCACCGCTTGAAACTTCATTCTCCTTGTGGCTTTTACTATGTAAGCCTCTATTCAAGCTTGTCTGTCCATCTGTCGGTATTTCAGAGTTTTCATCATGATGCAATTTCCTGGTTTTACTAGGTATTTTGTTTTCCAAAGTTTCTGCGGCACGTAAATCTTTTCTTTTCTGTTTCAGCTCTATACAAGCTTTAGCAACAACTGTTGTTCTTTGATTGTGCCGTGTCTGACCATTAGTATTTGCATTTGCTGTACACGTTATAGTTGTTAACGGTAACCCATTTTCTTTTGTGGCGATCACAGTACCTGGCGTTTTCAAATGATCCGATGCTTTCCTAACATACTGATGATTTAAATCAGTCTGGTTTTGAACCTTACGAAGTCGGAGCACTGTTGGTTCTGTTCGTTTGTGGTGTTCGGTTGTTGTTTTGAGTTTGCTCGTGCAATTATGACGCGGAATATACGTGTGTCGACTACCCCAATAGGCACATACTTTACAGTCTGTGTTGATCTGTCTTGGTTTCGCTACTTGGAATCGGGTCCAGTTTTCTCTGTTGCTGAAAAGAAATTTGCAATACATGAATACATGAAAAATGATAGTAGATTTAAGAACGAACTTGACATTACCCACAGCTACATTGTTCTCTATGTTTCTCTATGTTTATCTTATTTAAACATATAAGCAAGTCGTCGGTATGAGGAATATGTTTAGAATTTGATTTTAAACAACCAAGGATAGTGATTACTCAAAATAAGTGACTTGTCGGTATTCGTCGATATTTGTTATTTTAATTTATTTGTTATTTTAATTAATTTATTTATTTATTTATTTATTAATGTTCAAAGTTTCATCAACCTACGTTGAAAAGCGCATGTTGAATGTCGCCGAGTTTTTATCTTTTTCCAGTCGGTAATCGTGCGGTACTGTAGTTGTTTCATTACATATCCCTTGTCGAAACAGATCTGCAAAACATACATGTAACAAACTCATCGCATCCAATGAAAGAATGAACAACAAATTACATGTATTGGCTCCATGTTGCCAAATCTATAGGGTCACTGAAGAGGCTTAAGTAGCCGAAACCGCTGTATGGCCTATCCCCTTTCTCATTAATATGTTCACTGCTTTTAAAGGATCTCAATTTTATTTTTATTTCCTATTACTGCAACTGGTGTTGTGCCGTGTGGCGGCCCTAAAAAGTCTCACCGTACATAATACATAGTGCAGATTAGATTTTTTTCTTTTCAAAATTTGATCCTTTGAGATCAGCAAGGATATTCTGAGAAATCAAAATTATTATCGGTTAAGATTCATTTTCTAGCCAACGGTTTAATATATTTGGCCCCATTTGGATTTTACTAGTCTTTGTATCGACTACTCTGTTGAAATATGCAAAATTACAGTAATTCTCTTTGACTCCATCTTGCCAAATCTATAGGGTCACTGTAGAGGCTTAAGTAGTTGAAACCGCGGTATTGCCCATCCCCTTTCTCATTAATATGTTCACTGCTCTTAAAGGATCTCAGTTTTATTTTTATTACAAGCACATCGAATAATTACTATTATTTAGTAAAATAAATTATGATGTATTGAACACAGGCATCGTGTCATTGCATCATCATTGTAGCTTCCTAAGGCGCCTAAAACTAGATATGTCTTTTTCTTGTATTTTCTTTGTATTTGTTTGGTGCGCTTTCCCTTCTCTTGATACTACATTGGTAGTACACGATTTTACATATTAGTGTTAAGGTCATTCAATTTAAACAGAATCATTCACAACCAAGGTAATAACCATCAACCTCATGGCATTGTCAACTTACATGTTCCTTCATTTTTCAGTCTGCTGTAAAGGTATACAAATTTTCGTTTCTGAAACATCTGTGGATATCCCATCTGCCATGGCGTAGACACTGGTTGCTCTGAGTTGAAATCCAATGTCTTAAATAACAAAAGCGGATCTACATTATACATTGGTTTGTTGGAAAGATAAACATTTTCTTTCTGAGACATCTGTGAATGCTGCTTTGCTTTTGACTTCAATTCAGAGCCTGAGAAATCAAACGGAGGTATAATTATACTTAGAGCTTAATTTAATTTTGCGTCGTTATTCTTTCGAAATAAGCTTCACATATTATATATTTACATGTTTCTAAAACTTCCTTAGATGAACCATTAGATGTTCATCTGTGTTCATACTTCCATGAATAACATTATGTCACGCGACGTGACGTAATCCAAACTTGACGTCAAAAACATGAATCTCGCCAATCTGATTGGACGTTGTAAACGTCGACGCCGTTCCGCTGTTTGAACACACACTGTGTGTAGATTCTCTGTTTGCTGGTAAATGTGACCGCCTTGGTGTTTTTTCAACAAGCGATAGAGAGAAATGAATGTAAATATAAGCAATGAGTTTAATTTTTCTGTTGTTCATGGAGCTATGAACCGCAGTGGGTCGCTAGCAAAGCTTACATGAACCCCTTCGGGGTTCATTCACTTTGCACGCGACCCACTGCGGTTCATAGCTCCATGAACACCAGAAAAATGAAATTCATTTCTTAAATGAATTGGGTATGTGTTTCTTTTCGTGACGCGCTGACATGGGCTCGCGAGATGTATTCTAATACATTTACGCACGTTCTATGTATTTTCTTTACCTTTCCTGAATAATGATGCCTATCTGGATAGCGTACTTGGGTCGCTGTGGTGTCAGATAATCGATCTTCAATACGTGAATCCCATGGTGTTTGAAGTCGGTTTCTCTTCTCAATCGACAAAGGCACGGGAGTCCAATTGGTAGACTGATAGTTGGATTTGATGATCTTCCCAGTTCCGAAAGGGGGGAAAGCGTTGACTAGACTTATATTGCGTTTTGAAAGGCCACCGTGTCTAGCATCACTTTTGTGATAGAGTCGGGACTGAGTTTGTCGCAGGGTATTTTGATTTGTAGAAAGTTTCTCACGAAGTTGTCTATCCTCCTTTCTTTCATCATGAAGTACCTTCTTTCTCGTGTAGACGGTGCTGTTTCTCCTAGTCTGTAATATACGTTGAAGTAGAAATGATACGCAGTGTATTTTTGGGAGTAAGATGTAGACTTAGAAGTAAAAGATTTTTAAAAGCGCAATTGTAACACTCAGTAGGATGTTTTATTACTGTCTGTCCTTGTATGTATACCTTTCAGAATGCATTTTACTACTTTTGCATTTTTAGACACGTGCATTAAGGACATTAAGAACTCACCTCTCTATGTAATGAATTATTCCCAGCCACGCGTATGTAATACATAACCAGCCATCCTATGGCAACAGTAAGGGATATGATCAACAATATATACGTCCCATAGTTGCCTTTATCCGTTTCTCCGCCCACATCCATCACAGTTGCTTGCAGACTGTAGAAACCAAGTCTTGATTTCGTCAAAGCTCCTGCAAAAGAAAATATATATCTACTTGTATTAAACGTATTTAGACCGACCAAGCTGTATTCTATTGCTTTGACTTTGTTTTTACAGAATGCCCTGGTATCTATAGCATAAAAGCATTTTGATTGCATTCTTGTGTTTTCATAAATTGAAACATGGGTTTCCTATAAACACATATGTGTTGACTGTGTACTGAATCTTCGTCTGAACTCGAAACTATAAACGAACAAAATATTTACATACATATGACATTTCTAAATTTTAATATATTACTGGTCCTGTGAAACAACGAAATATTGTATGAATCTTTCATTTGATAAAATTTTATAAATTAAAGTATAATATTTCAAATTCCGTGCATGATTAGATCTATAAAACATATACACATGTGATATCCAGTAAACAAAAGCACTTACCACACTTTGAAGCGTTTCGAAAGTGAAAGTGGAACAAAGAAAATATCAGGGAAAATATACTGCAGTGTGTGTAATATTTCGATAGTAAAATTGAATGTACACATAAACACGTCCAAACATGCTGCTGGGAATCGATAAGAGAGATTAAAATACTGATATATCGCGACGGTGTATAATCGAAAGCTGTTTTGAAGAAATGCATTGAACTATGCTGCCTTCTTTTAATAATTGCACGCCGGTGGGTCGGGCGTCAGACTCTATGATGGGCCCGACTTAAAGCTATTCATTTTAGTTGGTTGGGGCCGGAGCTTCTTGTCTGTTGCTTGGCCCACCGGGGTCCAACTGGTGTTTTTCTTTTGCTCCGGAGTTAGTACGTTATTCGGCGCCCAGGGATCTCCATCGTCGGGCAGCTTACTCAATCTATGAGTCCTTGTTTTTGATTCATCAGGATGTTTATCATGATTTATTTGTTTGTTCTTGATGATTCATTGACTAGTTAGAGATTCACCACGAGGACCGAAGAACTTACTAAATGTTATGAACCGGGTGAGGTTAGGATCCTGTAAAACCGGTTTAAGCCCGCCAGTAACTTTGTGTTACTGATCGTTCCAAGGCGATACTTCTGTGGTGGTTCTTTTTGTTTTATGTCTTGGTGTTTAAAATTTTTTGTACTGTTGGCGCCTTATGTATGTTTTCATATTTTTAATTAAGTTAAGGTAACTGAGTGGCCACCTATTGGGAAAATAGCTGCTCATTCATATGTTTCATGGTATAAGTGCCTGATTGATAGTTTGGTTTTTTCCCACCTTGGTTTTTGGAGTGGGAATCTCTTTCTGATTGCGTCTTTTCTTTCTCTATGCCTACTTGTACCTTTCTCTATTTCTTATAGCAAACACTAAAGTTGTGGCGATCAAGCTAATGCGAGGGAAAAGGTCGTGGATCAGGGATAGATATGTAGCATTTATAAATATAGAGAGCAATAAAACAAAAATCCTATGATGTAGATGGATACAAGAGTGTGAGTGTATTGGAGGATAAAAAAAAAAAAAAAAAAAAAGCCTCAGTTTTTCGTCGTTTAGTCTATATTCACATTTTCGCATTCGAAATTAGACTATAGACAAGTTCATATTATCATATATTTATATTACTGAAGCAAATGAAAATAAAACAGATCCATATTAACGAGAAAGGTAATGTGTCATACCGCGGTTTCGGCTACTGTAGCCTCTCCAGTGACCCTAATTTTGCATCTTTCAACAGGGTAGTCGACACAAAGACTAGTACAATTCAAATGGGGCCAAATATTTTAAACATTGTTTAGAAAATGAATCTAAATCGATAATAATTTTCTGATTTCTCAGAATACCCTCACTGATCTCAAAGGACCAAAGGGAAAACCAAAGTCTTAATGAATCTATAGAACTGAAATGCGATTCATAGTTCCGTGAACAACATCATGTCACGCGACGTCACATGATTAAACTGTACGTCATAAAACACGGCTCTCACACACTGTTTGTTAATTCTCTATTTGTTTGTAATTATGATCGCTTTGATACTTTTCCAACGGGCGATAGGGAGAAAATGAATGTAAATATAAGCACTGAGTTTAATTTTTCTGATGTTTATGGGGCTATGAACCACGGTGAGTCGCTAACATAGCTAATGTGAACCCTGAAGGGGGTTCATTCACTGTGCACGCGACCCGCAGGTTCATTACATAGCTCCATGAACATTAGAAACATGTAATTCGTTCGTTAAATCTTAAATACATATTAAATATGTATTTAAGATTTAAGAAACGAATTCCATGTACTTGTAAATACCCAATTTTGAACGCTGCAACTTTATTAGCAAAATGGGGATGTACTCGTAGAACAAAATATCTTTGCCATGCCAAGGCAAATGTGCCAAGAACCTATTTATTTTGATGCATTTATTTTGATGCATGAACATTAAAAGGACTAGTTATCAACCAATTATCATTATTTTTTGTAATATTCTAATCTATTTGTGGCCCGGAGTTTCGCCTTTCTCTGTAAAGAGTCCTTGCCATTTGGCTCCCGGGTCAGAAGAATTGGATAGTCGTTTTAAGTATGACAGCGAGTTAATTATCGAAGTCTCTTCATTAGGATTTTTTCAGAGACGCCACATTTGGGACTGCCCGTCGTCTGTCTCATTTTGTAGATGTTTCTCATCTATGAGTTTGGTTATGCCTTTCCATATAAACTTTTCAGATTTTCCTCGGCTGATTACTCTCTACATCGGAATAAGTGTTTAACGTCAGGTTCGATAAGTCTTGTGGTGTCAGACGGTGGTATAAAGCAAGTAGACCACTTGCCTCTTCTATCTATCTTCTGATACTGAGTCTATCAATTTCTGATCATCACCTCAGGTGTGGGGTGGGTAGCTATTTTTAGAATTTAGTCAAGGGGGGAAAACATTTGGGGTGGGCTATTAAAACTATTCACAAGATATAGACCAGAGGCATACTAAAACGCATGCCTCTGGGCATATGATTAAAATAGAAGCCTTAAATTTCTCACTTATCTCGGATGAGACCAATGAATAAGGGAGACTATTCCAAACCGGAATAGTTCTGGAGAAAATGATTTTTCAGGGCATCACTATAGGCAAATTGTCTTGTGTATTGTGATTAATGCGATGCCCGAGTTCGCCTTAGATTGGGTGCCGGGGATAGGTATTTGTTTATCAAGAGAAGTATCTTGTAGAAGAAGGTTAAGGAGGACCGCTCTCTGTGGGACTCCAGGGATGGCCACTCAAGTTCGTCTAGCATATCACCATCGCTACTTGAGTTCCTCCATCTCCTGAAGGTCCACCTGGCTCACCTGGCTGCAGTCATCTGTACCTTCTCCACCTTAGCAGCCTGACTTTCATTATAGGGATGCCAAATGGGAGTCGCACACTCAACTGAGATGAGGTCGGACCAATGTTTTGTATGCAACTTCCTTAGTATGCCTATGTGCAAGTGCCAAATTGCGCCGATGAAAGCCCAAAGTCTTAGTTGCCTTTCACGCAATGCATTGACTCAATTTTACTTGGAAAAATGAGCATCGTTAAAAGTAAGCAAATATCAAGAACTTACTTCTCGCATAAATAAATTTGCGAAAGTCAATGCGCATATGAGCGACTTTGCTCTCTTAACATGGACATTGAGATAGCAAACACACAAATTTCATAGTCTACACGTACATGATCGTTTACAAAAACCATGCAACGTATACAACTATATGTGCGTCGGGTTAACACTTCACCTCTTTTAGAGTATCTTCTCTGGCTAATGTTGCCAATTTTATAGGGTCATTAATGTTTTAATGACCAAAATCGTGTTCTGGCCAAACATCTAGTTTTCTTCTTAATATAGTTAATACTCTTTCCTTTTTGCTTACCTGAGCTGAAGTCTCACAAGGTGAGCTTATAATATACCCATGGTCCTTCGTCCGTCGTCGTCCGTCATTCGTCTGTCGTACGTCGGCGTTCACAATTTCAAAGATCTTCTCCTCTGACACCACTTGGCTGATCAAGTTGAAATTCTATGTGAATCTCCATGAGAACGAAAGTTTGTTCATGGGATCTTGGTCACATATATGGTAAAAAAAAACCTTCAAAAATCTTCTCAAGATCCGGTGGACCGATTTCCACGAAACTTGGTATGTAGCATCGGGGACTCCAGTCCAATGATGGCCCTAGGATGACCTTTTCCTATTTTACGGCAAGGTCAATTTTGGAAACGTAGGCTTCTTCATGGGAAAAGGTGAAAACAATGGATATTTTGGAAACTATTGCAGAATCAGAATCAGAATAGTTTACTGGTGACACGCCAAATGACATTATTTCACCAGGGGGTTCGGATGGGGGGGGGGGAAATTAGTCCCTTGAACGCACGAGTGAAGCAAACTTGGACACACAATCATCTGACATTTCAGCAGTAGAAAACAGAGAGTCAGGGAGGTCATTCCAGTCCCTGATAGTCTGGGGAAAGAAACTACATTTATAGGCCTCTATACTAGCAGATGGAAGCTGAAATGCCTTGGAGTGGCTATTTCTACAACGCCTAGTCTTTGGGATAAGGTCATCTGTAGGTATTCTGGCTTTACCCTTCAGACCTTTGTATAGTAATATAAGTCGATTATCCGTCCTCCTTTTCTTGAGAGATTCCCATCTGAGTTGTTCAAGAATGCCAGTCATACTACCTTCCTCGAAAATATAATTCCTAGTTACAAATCTAGCGGCACGATTCTGAACCTTCTCCAATTCCTCCTGGAGGCATTTAGTATGAGGATCCCAAACAGAACTTCCATATTCCAGGACTGGGCGCACCAGTCCTTTATAAGCTGCTTCTTTAACATCTTGGGGGCAAGAAAATAAGTTTCTCCTCAAGAATCCAAGTGTTCTGTTGGCTTTAGTACAGATATTATTGATATGGGTATTCCACTTGAGGTCATTTGTAATTGTTACACCTAGATATTTAATGCTATCAACATTTTCCAAAACCGTTCCCTCGAGGGTGTACGAGGCCTCAATTTTATTTATCCGCTTATTTGTCAGCTGCATCATGTTGCATTTGACAGGTTGAAATCTCATGCCCCATTTTCGGGCCCAGCTCCCTAAAAGGTCAATGTCTTTCTGAAGTTTCAATGCATCTTCTACCGTTTTAATTTCACGGTAACAAACACAGTCATCAGCAAAAAGCCTGATTTGAGAGTCAATGCCAACGGGTATGTCATTTATGTACAAGGAGAACAACAATGGACCGAGAACGGTGCCCTGAGGGACACCAGACACAACAGGGGCCCAGTCAGATTTAACACCATTAACTACTACCCTTTGCTGCCTGAAGCACAAAAAAGCATTTATCCATTCCAATGTCTTTCCACCTATACCATAACTAAACAATTTGCTTTTAAGAAGTTCATGTGGAGGGGTGTCAAAAGCTTTTTCAAAGTCCAAAATAAAAGTGT
The DNA here is from genome assembly GCA_964017185.1 of Rugalucina vietnamica. NCBI lineage: Eukaryota > Metazoa > Mollusca > Bivalvia > Lucinida > Lucinidae > Rugalucina > Rugalucina vietnamica. The sequence continues at coordinate 53,643,852 of OZ024873.1, forward strand.
CAACCTGACCCTTTTTGTCCAATATTTTTGCCCAATCATTTATCACTGTAATTAACTGAGTTTCACAACTATGCCATTTCCTGAATGCATGCTGTTTGTCCGACAAAAGATTATACTGGTCAAGATGACCCATGATATTTGAGCAGACAATATGTTCTAGAAGTTTGCAAGGAATACAAGTCAAAGAAACTGGGCGGTAATTACAAGCAAGGGACCTGTCACCTTTCTTGAAAAGTGGACAAATATTAGCAAGTGACCATTCCTTGGGGATTTCACCCGTATTGATTGACTGCTGGAAGAGATGTGCAAATACAGGTCCTAATTCTTTTGCCAATTCTTTAAGGACTCTAGGATGGAGTTCATCAGGTCCTAAGGCTTTAGATGGGTTCAGACCTTTAAGGAGTTTTGTTACTCCTTCCTTTGTTACAACAATTTCATCCATGAATGGGGCCGACCTATCCAGAAGTGGGACTTGGTTGTGTACCGTTTTGGTGAATACATCTGTGAACTGTCCATTAAATTCTTCTGCTTTTTCGAAATCTGATTGAGCAATACCACTTCCATTTTTCTTTTTCAAAGGGGGAATGCCTTGGGTATCTTTCCTCTGACTATTGATATACCTATAAAAACCCCTGGGATTAGCCTTAACGTCCCCTACCAAGTTATTAACATAAAGGTCATGCTGCTTCCTTATATCAGCTTTGATTTCCCTTCTTAAGTTTTCAAATTTAGATCTAATTTTTGCACTTCCAGTTTTCTTAGCTTTTGCATGAGTTATATTTTTCCTGCGAATCTTCCTCCTTATCTCAGGAGTTATCCATGGGACAGAAGAGACAGAGCGACTTGTTTTTGATGGGATATGCTTATCTGCCGAGTCCTGAATGAAAGATGTAATAAGATTGAAATTTTCCTGAACCGAACGGGTATCGGAAAAGCCATTGAAATACTTTTCCTTTGCAAATTTTAATGTTTCTGCCCTCATAGATTCATAATCACCTTTCTGGTACCGAAACACCTTCCTCCGAGGTTTCTTAATGGGGGGAATAACAATCTTCAGCGTTCCAGAAACAATATCATGATCACTGAGACAATCTGGGGAGTGGATGTCTACAAACTGATTGGGAAGAGAAGTGATAATCAAGTCCAAAGTATTTCTTTCTCTGGTAGGGAAGTGGACTAATTGATCAAATCCATGATCATTAATAATGTCAACCAAAATTTGACCTTCAATCCTACTCAATGGTGACCCACATTTATTGTGTCTGTCCGGCCAAACAATATCTCCAAAGTTGAAATCCCCTAGAATGTGAACTGAGGGGGGTTTATTTCCTTTATGTTTATCCCTAATTTTGTTAAGCTGCTCTCTGAACAAAGTATCAAATTTCTGTAGGTCTTCCAAAGGTGTCAAGTTTTCATCACTATGGGGCGGCCTATACCAGCTTGCAACAAAATGTGCGGTTTTATTAGCGAATACTTTTACCCAAACTGATTCTGACTTATTTTCTAATTCTGTCATTGGCATGTGTGGGATGTCCTTGTGAATAAGTAACATGACACCACCACCATCAAGAGTTCTGTCCTTCCTGTACACACTATATGGGAAAGTTTCCGGAAACAATTCTGAACTTGAAATAGAACTGTCAATCTTTGTTTCTTGAATCGCTACAATCTGAGGTTCATGAAGATCAATGAAAGCCAACAACTCAAGCTTTTTACCTGTAATGCTGTTGATGTTTATACTGAAAAATTTCAACCCACAGCCTGAGACTTAAAAGTTGCTAGATGCAGACAGCAAATGGAGTCAATGAAGGTATGTAATTAATTAAGGTCAAGGTCATTTAAGTATCAAAATTAAGATTATGGTTTTCTCAGAAATCACTTAGCCTATCAAAATGAGAAATTGTATGTGCATAGGGGAACCAAAATTTTGTACGCTAAATCTGGATCGAATGCTCAACATGGCCGCCATGTTCACAAATGCTCAAAATGCTCAAAAATGTTCTTCTCCAGAATCGGTGGACCAATAGTCACGAAACTTCGCATGTAGTATCTGGAACTCCAGTCCATTTTTTCAAATGATTGACCTAGGATGGCCATGGCCAATTTTCGGCAAGGTCAGTTTTGGAAACATAGGCTTGTACATTGGAAAAAGTGAAAACAATGGATATTTTGGAAACTATTGCAGCAAGAGACAGAAGCAGACAACTAATGAACGAATGCGATTAATTAAGGTCAATGTCATTTCTTGTGAGAATGAAATTATATTCGTGAAATTGGGGTTGCATGCTCAACATGGCTGACATGCTCACACATGCTAAAAAATGCTCAAAAATCTTCTTCTCCAGACCTAGTGGGCTGAGTTTCCTGAAACTTGGTATGTAGCATCATGTACCTTAGCCCATCGATCATAGCTTGTTCAAATGATGACCCAATGATGACTTGACCTATTTTACGACAAGGTCTATTTTGGAAACTTTGGCTTTTTGGAAACTATTGCAGCCTGAGACCTGAAACTTGGCAGATGCATACAACTAGCCAATAAAGGTATGTGAGTATTCAAGGTCAATGTCATTTCATGATTACTAAATGCTCCAAGGTCAGGCTTCAGGTGAGCGTTCTCAGGACCAATTGTCCTCTTGTTATCTTTATAGGGTGAGTCTCGATGCTGCTCATTATGATCCATTATGGTATCATTAGCCTGAGCCGAAAGGACAAGAGAGAGAGAGAGAGAGAGAGAGAGAGAGAGAGAGAGAGAGAGAGAGAGAGAGATAGAGAGAGAGTTTTGCGGTACAGATTAGAAGGATCAGAATGTGAACAACCAAGGCGACACGGCCTGGGGCGACACGACTTCATTTGGGGTCGAAATGACCAGATTCTTTTTAAATCACCAGTCTACAAGATGGACGCTTCCTGCAGAAAAAGAAAAGAGTGTGCATTTTCACTTTCTTTTCTTAGAAAAGTCAGTTCTTTTCTGAATCTGCCAAGTACTCCAAACACCTCATAAACAGAGTATTACATGGAGCTCCCATCATTGAAGTTATTTTTTTGAGAGAAGAGAAGCCAGTGCTTGCCTTATTAAATGATCTAGAGAAAATAAATTTGCTACTTGATGGGCCATTGAAATTGGACAGGGATGATTGTCAGGTACAAGAGCCGGTCAGACTGGGAACATACAAAATTGCTAAACCAAATGAACCTCAAAAACCAAGACCAATAAAGTTTACAGTTAAAAACTTTGAAAGCAAAAATAAGATTCTCAAGGCCAATGCGGAACTCAGGAAGGAAACTGGTGACTTAAAGAACATATATTTCACTCCAGATCTAACCAAAACTCAAAGAAAAGAAGCATTTTTATTAAGAGAAAAATTGAGGTATCAGAAAAATGTGCTGAACAAAAAGAACTTGAAAATTAGTAGAGGTAGAATCGTTGAAATTAACTTGGAACAGGATCAACAGGATGATTCTACAAATGATGGGAATAATACTGAGCATGATGTGGGTATACCTGGAGATGAGGGGAAGGGTGCTACAGCAATGGCTGTGCATCCATCGACAAGCCATTAAAGAAACATAAAAGTGTTGGAACTGTAAATATGTTCTGTTATGTTTATTGTTAAAATTCAAGTTTGAAGTTAATTGTTAAAATCAACATGATTTTGACTCAAATTGAGTTTGAAAGACTAGATGTACATATTACTGTTCCATATCGTTTTGATATCTCAAGACTACACATCAAGCAATACTACTGAAATAGAGACAATCTAGACTCATCAATAGAAAAATTTGTTTCAACAGAGACTACCTACATGTATATTTGAGACATTACAGAGATAAAAACTAAGTTGGGATTGAGTTTTTGTGACACAAATGTTGACATAGTTATAGCTACAGAAGTTAACCCTATTCTTGTGACTCTAGAGAATCATAACTTGTGGAATTTTAGAATGAAAGGGTATAATCTGTACAATGACAAATGTGAGAAAAATATTTGAGAAACCATTATTTGTGCCAAATAGACTGAATCTCGATTTAAACCAGAAGTCATAACTATATAATATCTTGTTGAATTAACGAGTAGTCAGATGAAGAGAAATACCAGTTTCAATATTCAATAAATAAACACCTATATAGATATTACATAAATGAAAACTATTATAGAGGATCAATATTTGCATCCAAAATAAATAAACAAGCAAAACACTTTATACCACACCGGAAGTCTAAACTGTTTAGAGAAGATTACAGAGGGGGATATTTATGAGCCGTCCGGGCTCCACAGTTCCCACAAAGAAACAGTAAACAGTAAACAGTAAACAATGCTGAGCGCCAAGCAAGGTAGCCACTGGTACCATTTTTAACGTCTTTGGTATGACGCGGCCCGGATTAGAACCCGCGCCTCCCGCTTCCGAAGCGAACGCTCTAACCATTACGCTATCGGGACCGGTTTTGATTTGCTTATTATGGATCATGTCATATGGCAGTCTTTATCAATGCTTGATGATATGGCCATGTCTTTGTAAAGTACCCTACATGTTTGTGTTGGAGGGTCACTGGTCAGAATTTTCAATTTCTATAAAGTTTTTAAAAATTTCATCTGAACGGCTCACAGGTTCACTGACATTGGTCAGCCGATGACAAACCCAATGGACAATACTTTAGGCAAAAAAAAAAATGTCTTGTTTTCGTAAACCCGACCTACCGTCTGTTTTGGCTGCCGACTCAAAATTTTTTTTAGCTTGATCCCGATATTGGTAAAAATCGCCAACCTTTGAAAAACGTGTTTTTCGCGCGTTCTGGTAGTTCTGGTTTTTAAACTCGCGCCGGCTCAACTTGAAATGGCGTACACCGCCATTACCGCAATCGATTATACCAGTATCAACATGAACATGGCGGCCTCATTGATCATACCAGTATCAACATGAACATGGCGGCCTCATTGATCGCAATTCACGTTGAGAAATGCGAACATATTACGACCAAAAGATCTGTGATAAAACAGTGGAACATGTTCAAACGATCAATGTGATAATGGAACACCTTCATCTCTATGAGAAGGGGTTTGTGATAAAAGCTATGTGCTCAGTAAGCGGAAAATTGTTTGCTATCCCCCACTTTCACTTTAGATTTCGATTTTGCGCGAAATGATTTTACCACTGGCACAACTTTTAGGAGTGAGATTTTTTAGTTAAAAATCAAGAACTTGATCACAGAAATTAGCATAGTTACAAAAACTTTCATATCAACTGGTATATATTTACACAATTTAAGACATAAATATTTACATAAAACATACTTAAAACTGATATTTGTTTGCATAGTTTGGAAAAATGGTCAGCCGCTGTAAAGGGGAGGTTATGTTCCGCGATGAAGTAACTGAACAAAGTTTCACTTGTGATAAAATCGTCGTCACCCTTTTGAGCATAAAGTTGTTTATCGAGCTTTGTTTACCAGCCTGAATAGATCACTTATGAAGATCCGTATTTTCATGTTTCTTTACATCGTTTATTCCGGCGTGAGAAACGCTAAAATGTCTCTGGCAACATTTGCAAAAGCAAATCGTCTGCCCCTTGTCGCTTTTGGTGACCCAAGCACGTTCGATCGCCCACTCATCTTTGAAGCTGCACCCATATCTTTTTTTCTTTGTTGGTGTTTTCACCATTTTTCTTCCAATATGACCGAAATTACACAGCACGTATGTAAAATATACACAGCATATTACGTTTGGGATACTTCGGTCATTTCCATTCAGTTTGTATTGGAATTCCGCGTATCTAAAAATACTCACTATTTAGGTATTTTTATCTTGCGTGTTCGAGCGTGTGACTTGCTAAATTTAGAAACTCGCCAGAGGGCGCAGTTTCACATTCTTAAACAAAAATGGCGGATGGAAATTCCAAGCGTGAGATCGCTGTAAAATCGTGTTTTTTAGCGATTTTAGCCAATTCGTGCATGTGATGAATTCCTGGACTCGAAATCGTGTCAAACACGATTGATTCGTGTGTGTTGACAGGTATGCCTTCAAGGCCCTGAAATACTAGTCAGAACTTTGCCTGTCTTTTTTTCTGTGTTTATTAGATCTATTATAAAGGGAAAATGAATAAAAGAAAGTCTGTGCTTTATACTTTGTCTCTTTTACTCCTTTAATACCATTTTATAAAACAAACATTAACTGTACAATAATTGTTAACACAAACATGATATTATTTATAAATCTACCTGCAGTCGTACAAGATTAAAAAAAAAATTACAAAAAAAAAAATCTACCTACTGACCCCAACCCTCACCCCCCCCCCCCCCCACCACCACCAAAAAAATTTGATGTTTCCAGAAACAAGACATTTTTTTTGCCTTACCAAAGTGGTGCCCCTTGTGTAGGATATCCACCCAATATACAGAATATAGGATCATGGCCTAATTGTTAAAGTGTAATCTGAGACACTGGCTATCTGGTGACACTGCATGGCTATCATCACGACAGAAAAATCAATTTTCAAAAATGCTAAATGTTTAGAAAATGGATGCATTTTAAGTTGATAAATATTATGCATTTATTTCTAAAGTGAAACAGAATATTACCATTGTAGGACTTTTTGATTGACACATTTATTATTTTTTCTGAAATCAGTTTACCTGTGAACTTACCTGTAAAAATCAGCGATGCTTACGTGTAAATGAAAAGGCTGAGGCTATCTGCACGACGGTTGTGGCCATGACGCCACTTATCCGCACGACAGTCATGCCGATAAGTGGCGTTTTCGGCAAGACTGTGGTGCGGATAGCCTGCATTATAGGTATTGGCTATTGGCACGACGTGAGTTTGGAATTTTCTAACAAGCATTTTACTGTTAATTTTCAATTTAATATTGTATTTATTAATGAAGTAGAAACACATTACCGTATTCATTCTAATTAGCACTCCTATGTGCGCACACCCTGGTCGTTTCCGAAAAGCATGTGGTTTTCAAAAGAGTGGTTATTACAAGCCTTATGGCTTTATGGGCTATCCATAGGTCTTAAGATACCGTAGTGCATTTCAATATCTGTGTTTAAAGTGGATATTGGTGCTGGCATCCCTCATTCCACTATTTGATTTAACCAAATTTACTATTAATCATGCAAGTGTGCTCTTAATGATTAGTAAATATGTATTTACACATAAAAACTCAAAACATAATTGTACATATGATCTTATTGCCTGATAAATCTTATCTTAATTTGTATCTATAGGGGGGAAAGAATAGGCCGGCCCATTCTCTTCCCCCCCCCCCCCCCAACATTCAAGTTTAGATGGACCAAAAGAAAAAACTATATATACAAAGACCAGCTTCATTGCTAAGAAAATAATTCTAAAATATGCAAAGTAGCTGGAAATAAGAGTGGTTATTACAAGCTTATGAAGTCAAAGTCAAAATTTATTATGAATTTATGAATTTGTATCTATAGGGGAAAAGAATAGGCCGGCCTATTCTCCCTCCCCCCCCCCCTCTCCCCCCCCCCCCCCCCCCACCCTACAAGTTTTGACGTACATTTTTTCTTTTAGTAATTATATGTGTAGTTTGTCCTATACGTTGTTTATACATCTTATAGACTTATATGTCTTTGAAGTGTCTTCTATGTTTTTCGGTCATGATTCTCTGTTAAGGATCAATACTGAATAAATTTTGACTTGACTTGATGTACATAAAGAAAAAACATTAAAATATTCAAAGACCAGCTTTATTACTAAGAAATTATTTCTAAAATATGCAGGGTAGCTCGAAAGAGCGGTTATTTCAAGCTTATAAATTTGTATCTACAGGTGGGAAAGAATAGGCCGGCCCATTCTCCTCCACCCACCCACCCTCACATGCAAGTTTTAATGTACATAAAGAATTAACATTTAAACATTCAAAGACCAGCTTTATTACTAAGAAATTAATCTTAAAATATGCAGGGTAGCTCGAAATAAGAGCAGTTATTAAAGCTTATAAACTAGTATCTGTAGTGGGGTGGTGGGGGGGGGGCATAGGCCGGTCCCTTCTCCCCCCCCCCTCCCACTACACCACTACACTCAAAATGGTTTTGTATCTGAAAGCAATGCATTGATATATTCAAAGACCGGCTTCATTACTAAGAAAATAATTCTAAAATAAGCAGACCAGCTCAAAATAAGAGTGGTTATTACAAGCTAATAAATATGTATTTAAAGGGGGGAAAGAATAGGCCGGCCCATTCACCCCCCCCCCCCCCCCCACCTCACATGCAAGTTTTGATGTACCAAAAGAAAAACATTAATATATTCAATGACCAACTTTATTACAAAGAAATTAATTCTAAAATATGCTGGCTAGCTCCAAAAATGAGTGGTTATTAAAGCTTATGAATTTGTATCTATACACTTGGGGAAAGAATAGGCCGGCCCATTCTCCCCCCCCCCCCCCCCTTTACATAAAGAAAAAAACGTGTGTGAGACAGTGAGACAAGCCAAGTTGTGCTTGCAGGTGTGCCAGATGGTTCTTCTCAGGGGTTCTCCTGTTTCCGTCACACCTACAGATTGGCCCTTCTCAAATGATCTGCAATAATCTTGAAAGGGACATAAAACTAAATGAAAAAAAAAAAGAATTTAAATACCATTTTCAGATAGAATTGTGAGCTGTGTATAGAGGATGGCTGAGAATCATGATGTACGAGAGATTGAGGCTAACTTGAAGAGGATGTTGAATATGGGGCCACAGGGGCCAGGAAATGGCCAGGCGAAAGAGGTACGTACACATTACAAAAACTTGCCCATGAAATATACAGAGAATTTTTTTCAGCATTGAAAGTTGAAAACTTTATTGGAAAAAAAAAACTGATATTTTTACTATGTTTGCTCAAAACATTGATCGTGGGTACACGTTAGAACCACCTCGGCGAGGCGGTTCTAAAGAGTACCCACAATCTGTTTTGGATCAAAAATAAGAAAAATAGGCATACCCCTGTATACCCCATTTTTCTTATTATCTCATAAAAGTGGGGTTGAAGGGGATATACATTTCACGGACATGTTTTCCTGATGGTGTAGGACCGAGAACATGAGTCGCTTCACAAGTAAATGGAATTTTTGCATATGCGAAAGCAAAGATGCAGATCATCTGTGCAGTAAAGTATTAACTGTACAGCTGATCAGCCCCTTCCTTTTCACTTTACAGACCCCTTTCCTTCTGATATCCAAAATTTCAAACTTCTGGCTTTCTTCAGAGATAGTACAAGCCAGTTTAACTAGATCTGTTTGGAAACTTTATATGATGACAGTTTTTATGCTGTAGATAATATCAATTATCAGAATTTGTCAGATACAGTGAACAACTCATAAACAGAGTATTATATCAAGAAGTGCTTTCATGACCAAAGTCATGTTGGAGTCCAAGCTTATGAAGAACAAGACAGGTACAAGCCTATTTGAGACACAAACCGGCCTGTACAGTCACTGAATATGGCTAGAAGCTTGAAATTTTTGATGTAAGAAGAAGAGGAATTGTACTATCCGTGTAGCGAAAACAAAGGCGCTGATCAGCTGTGCAGTAACTGCATAGCTGATCTGCGGCTTTGTTTTCTAATAGGTAAAATCCAGTTTTCTTGTGACAAGGCTCATTTAATAAACATTTTGGATTGATATTGCAAAACGATTGTTGGCTCAAGCAGGTGCTGTTTAGATAGAAATGTTTTTAGCTCACCTGAGCCGAAGGCTCACAGGTGAGCTTATAGTATACCCATGCTCCGTCGTCCGTCCGTCGTCGTCCGTCCGTCGTCCGTCCGTCGTCCACAATTTCAAAGATCTTCTCCTCTGAAACCGCTTGGCCAATCAAAGCCAAACTTCATGTGGAGCATCCTTAGGAAGGGGGAACGAAAGTTTATATAAATGGTCTAGGTCACATGACCAAGATGGCCGCCATGGCTATAAATAGCAAAAAACTTTAAAAATCTTCTTCTCCAGAACCAGTGGGCCGATTTCCACGAAACTTGGTATGTAGCATTGGGAACGGGGGCCCATCATAGTTTATATAAATCATGACCCTAGGATGACCTTGACCTATTTTAAGGCAAGGTCAACTTAGGTCGCCAATGCATTTGAATGGGGAAAAAATGGTAAAATGCTATTTAATGGGTAAAACTTACTGGGAATGGGCAAATAGACAGAAGATTAATGTTAATGGAAAATTTTAGCCCCTGGGAGGTTGTCTGCCCCTGCCCGGGGCTATATACATGTATATGACCATAATATTCAAACATCTTCTTCTCAGAAACCGCTGGGCCAGTCAAAGCCAAACTTCATGTGGAGCATCCTTGGAAAGGGAGAATGAAAGTTTATATAAATGGTCAAGGTCACATGACCAAGATGTCCGCCATGGCTATAAATAACAAAAAACATTTAAAAATCTTCTTCTTCAGAACCAGAAGGCATATGATTTTGAAACTTGGTGTGAAGCATCTGGGAATGGAGCTCTACAAAGTTTATATAAATCATGTCCCTGGGATGACCTTGACCTATTTTACGTCAAGGTCAACTTAGGCCTCCCAAGCATTGGAATGGGAAAAAATAGGAAAATGTAATTAAATGGCAGAAAAATTGCTAGAAATGAGCAAATGGACAGAAGATTTATGTTTCAGAAAATATTTTGGGCCCAGGGGGTTGTCTGCCCCTGCCCCGGGGCTATATACATGTATATGACCATAATATTGAAACATCTTCTCTGAAACCGCTAGGCCAATCAAAGCCAAACTTTGTGTGGAGCATCCTTAGGAAGAGGGAATGAAAGTTTATATAAATGGTCAAGGTCACATGACCAAGATGGCCACCATGGCTATAGATTATGATAGCAAAAACGTTTAAAAATCTTCTATTTCAGAACCAGAAGGCCTATTATTTTGAAACTTGGTATGAAGCATCTGGGAATGGAGCTCTACAAAGTTTATATAAATCATGACCCTGGGATGACCTTGACCTATTTTACGGCATGGTCAATTTAGGTCTCCCATGCATTTGAATGGGAAAAAATAGGAAAAGGTCATGTAATGGCAGAGAACTTGCTAGGAATGAGCAAATGGACAGAAGATTTATGCTTATGAAAATATTTTAGGCCCAGGGGTTGTCTGCCCCTGCCCCGGAGCTATATACATGTAGATGACCATAATATTCAAACAGCCTTTTCTCAGAAACTGCTTAGCCAATCAAAGCCAAACTTTATGTGGAGCATCCTTAGGAAGAGGAAATGAAAGTTTATATAAATGGTCAAGGTCACATGACCAAGATGGCCACCATGGCTATAAATAGCAAATATTTTTTAAAATTTTCTTCTTCAGAACCAGAAGGCCTATGATTTTGAAACTTGGCATGAAGCATTAAGGAACGGAGGTCTACAAAAAATTTGTATCAATCATGACACTGGGATGACTTTGACCTATTTCACGGCAAGGTCAACTTAGATCGCCCATGCATTTGAATGGAGAAAATTGTTAAAATGTCATTTGAAGGACAAAACTTGCAGTTAATTGGCAAATGGACTGAATTTTTAGCTCACCTGAGCCAAAGGCTCACAGGTGAGCTTATAGTATACCCATGCTCCGGCGTCCGTCCGTCGTCGTCCGTTGTCCACAATTTCAAAGATCTTCATCTCTGAAACCGCTTGGCCAATTAAAGCCAAACTTCATGTGGAGCATCCATAGGAAGGGGGAACGAAAGTTCATATAAATGGCCCAGGTCACATGACCAAGATGGCCGCAATGGCTATAAATAGCAAAAACCTTTAAAAATCTTCTTTTCCAGAACCAGAAGGCCTATTATCTTGAAACTTGGTGTGAAGAATCAGGGACAAGAGCTCTACAAAGTTTATATAAATCATGACCCTATGATGACCTTGACTTATTTTACGGCAAGGTCAACTTGGGTCGCCAGTGCATTTGAATGGGAAAAAATGGTAAAATACTATTTAATAGGTAAAACTTACTTGGAATAGGCAAATGGACAGAAGATTAATATTTGTGGAAAAATTTTGCCCCCCCCCCCTGGGGGTTGTCTGCCCCTGCCCCTGGGCTAAATACATGTAAACTTCCATAATATTGAAACATCTTCTGTTTTAAAACCGCTTGGCCAATCGAAGCCAAACTTCTTATGGAGCATCCTTGGGAAGCAGCAAAGAAAGTTTATATAAATGGTCAAGGTCACATGACCAAGATGGCCGCCATGGCTATAAATAGCAAAAACCTTTAGAAATCTTCCTCTCCAGAACCAGAAGGCCTATGATTTTGAAACTTGGCATGAAGCATCAGGGAGAGGAACTTAACAAAGTATATATAAATCATGACCCTTGGATGACCATGACCTATTTTACGGCAAGGTCAATGTAGGTTGCCCATGTATTTGAATAAGGAAAAGTGTTTAAATGTCATTTAAAGAGAAACACATGCAGGAGATAGGCAAATGGACTTAAGATTTATGATTCTGAAAAAATTTGGACCCCAAGGTCTGTCTGCCCCTACCCTGGGGCAATATAAATGTATATTACTGTGATAGTCAAAGATCTTCATCTCTGAAACTGCTAGGCCAATCGAAGCCAAACTTTATGTGGAGCGTTGTTAGGAAGTGGGAATGAAAGTTTGTATAAATTGTCAAGGTCACATGACCAAGATGGCCGCCATGGCTATAAATACCAAAAACCTTCAAAAATCCTCTTCTTTAGAACCAGAAGGTCTATAATTTTGAAACTTGACAAGGTCTATGATTTTGAAACTTGACATGAAGGATCAGTGAGAGGAGCTCTACAAAGTTTATATAAATCATGACCCTGGGATGACCTTGACCTATTTTACTGCAAGGTCAACATAGGTCACCCATGAATTTGAATGGAGAAAAGTGTTAAAATGTCATTTGTAGGGAAAAACTTGCAGGATTTGAGTAAATGGACTGATGATTTATGATTCTTAAAAGAATTGGATTCCACGGGTTGGTCTGTCCTCACCTCGGGGCAATGTACATGTATATTACCAAAATATATAAAGATCTTTTTGTCTGAAACCCTTGGTATATCAAAGCCAAATTTCATAGCGAGGATCTGTATGAAGGGGGTTCATAAATAATCCAGGTCACATGTCCAAGATGGCAGCCATACCCATATATATTAAAAACATTCTATTTTTATTGCACAGTCAACTTAAGTCTTCTAGGCACATGAATGGAAGAAAAGGGGGAAAAGGTCATTTATGAGGAAATTTCTTTGAAATAGTAGGAATATTTGCAGATTTGTGTTTATAAAAACATTGGGGTTGACTGCCCATATCCTGGGGCTTTATGCATGTATAAATCTGTAATATTCAAATATCTTCTTATCTTAATCAAAATGGTTACCATGCGTACAAATGCTAAAATGCTAGAATAACTTTTCCTTTGGGAATTCATTTTGGACAAACCAATTTCTTTGAAACTACATATGATGGATGAAGAACTCAGGCGCACCATAGTTTGCTTAAATGATGAGCCTTGGTCGACCCTTACCTATTTCATGACAACATCAATTTATTTACTTTATTATTATGGAACTGAGACTGTCTTTAGATCATGTACAATGTAGGTAAATATTACTTTCATTCTATTTTCAGATGAATTGCCATACATTTGAGGTTGAACTGCATGAAGATATGCTAAAAATAGATGGAAAGAATAGCGATAGAGATCAAGAACAGACACTGGTGATGCTGCTGAAGTAACAGATAAGTATCTTAGAAAATATTGATAAGGTGTCTACCTAGTGTGAACATGACATCCAAACAATGTTAGATCAAAGCCAGTGTGACTTCATAACGTCACATTGACATTGATGTGATGTTGTTATATCATGTGCTTGCTGGGTGGCTATATGAAATCTCAAAATAAGAAGCTAGAAATATCATACTTTTTGATCTGTTTAAAAAAGGCACATCAGCCTGTGTAGTAGAGCAGCCAATCTGCTTCTTTTTTCATACCCAAAGTGCCCTTAGTTCATGTCAAATTCACTACAAGATAAGCTTCAATAGAAGAGAATCTATCTTTTATAATGCAAAGTTGCAAAATGTGTCTGAGCATCTTCGTAAATAGCAATTTTGTTCATTTCTTCAATAGTATGATATCTCTACATTCTATTTTGACGATTTCTTGGTAGGTTGGTATCTAAGCAATTCTACACATGACCTTTTCTTTCTATTTTCAGGTGAGTAGCCATGCCTAGAAGGAAACAGTGGAGGAGGTCAGAGGAGAGAAGATCAGAGTGGAGAAAGAGGTCAAGAACAGATGGAGATGGAGCAGTGTTGGACAGAAAGAGACCAAGAGGTAAGTATACTGAAAGTCCGGAAAGGATGCCGGCAAAGACAAGTCCTGAAATGATGCAGGCAGGAAGTCCGGAAAGGATGCCGGCAAAGACAAGTCCTGAAATGATGCAGGCAAGAAGTCCGGAAAGGATGCCGGCAGAACAAAGTGAAAGTCATGAAAAGAAACAGGCATATGATCAGAAACAGCCAGTTTACCGCACTGAATTAGACATGGAAAATATTCAAAATAAACAGACTGAGTTTCAGGATAAGAAGTTGTTAGAGAATGCTTTATTGACAAGTCCTGATTCAAAACATATAAAGGCTAAAAAAGACAAGCAGGCAAACATCAGTCAGTTTAAACAGTTACTTAATGATCTTAGCAAGCTCATAGAAAATGTTAGCTCAAATGTGCAGACTGATTTTGATGCAGTATTTCTCGATACTTTTCCTGGTGTGGATGTTGATTATCAATCAAGGGTTGTTGAAAAATTGTCTGAAAGAGCAGATATAACAGTTTGTTCACAAAAAACAATGTTCCAACAACATGCATGGCATGATAAAAACAATTCAGCACAGCAGCATTTCAACAGAGATTCATCGGAACCAGGGTTAGATAATGATGTGATGTGTTATGAAGCGGTAAGATCATCTGAACAATTGTGGAATGCAAGTTATTTGGTCTTTGGAAGTTTTCATCAGAATGATGTCAGATTTCCTGAGCAATCTAGAGGATATCAGTGCACATGTAATGCATTATGTATGCTGTCATACTCTTCCTGCCTTGATATTGAAAAGAGCTCTATATTAGACAAGGTGCTTTGTGAAGGAGATGTTCTATATCGGAGTGTTATAAACAAATTAAGAGAAGATGGAAAATTCATTCACCACCTGCTGACTTTAGAAGAAATTCCAGATGATTTTAAAGTAGAGATAGGAAGATTTACAGCTGAGAAACTGCCGATTGTAAGTGGCGTGCTTTTAGATACTCAAAATCTGGGTTTGCCAACACTTCATGAAGTATTGCAATCAGTCTTTTTGTATACATCATCAGGTCTTTTAACCATTGGGGCCATATGCTCTGCTGTATTTAGAAAGAATGGCATGTATGTGTTTTTTGATTCTCATTCTCATGGAGAAAATGGACTTTCATCAAATGATGGTACATCCTGTTTTATAACTTTCACAAGTATCAATGACCTAGTTACATATATGTATGCATTTTATGACAGTTTAAATTTAGATACCAACACCAACTTACAGTTTGACTTCTTACCTATCAAAATTAGAAAGACTGAAGAAACACAGAGCTGTAAAGATCAAATGGAACATAATATGGAATCTTACTTCAATGATCAAAGGTTGAGACAAGCTCACAAAGCACAAAGTAGTATGTCAAGCATATCATCGGCAGAATTCAAACAAGCATTAGGGGCAAAAAGAAAAAGCAATCGAATGGAGTATTACAAAATTTATAAAAGAAAATGTAGACAAAGTGCAGCATTCAAAGCAAAAGAAAAACAATCAAAGCAATTTGCAAGGACAAATTCTGTTTTTAAGACCAAAGAAAAAAAGTATCAGTTCAAATCAAAGCAATCTGCAAGGACAAATCCTGTTTTTAAGGCCAAAGAAATAAAGTATCAGTTCAAATCAAAGCAATCTGCAAGGACAAATCCTGTTTTTAAGGCCAAAGAAACAAAGTATCAGTTGGAATCAAAGCAATCAGCAAGAAAAGACCCTGTGTTCAAAACAAAAGAAAGAGAATCAAAGCAATCTGCAAGGACAAATCCTGCTTTTAAGGCCAAAGAAACAAAGTATCAGTTGGAATCAAAGCAGTCTGCGAGGACAAATCCTGTTTTTAAGGCAAAGGAAACTGTGTATCAGTTGCAATCAAAGCAATCAGCAAGAAAAGACCCTGTGTTCAAAACAAAAGAAAGAGAATCAAAGCAATCTGCAAGGATAAATCCTGAATTCAAAGCTGAAGAAAGAGAATCAAAGCAATCTGTAAGAACCAATCCTGTTTTTAAGGCCAAGGAAACTGTGTACCAGTTGCAATCAAAGCAATCAGCAAGGAAAAATCAGACTTTTAATGCAAAGGAGAGAATATACCAGAATGCATCAAAAAAGAAGGCAAGGGAAAATCCTTATTTTCTTGAATGTGAGAGAATTAAGAAACAACAAGTAAGGCAGGAAAAAAGAAAATTTGAAGATAATTCTGGAATTAATGTTCCTAGAAAAAGATGTAAGCATGACACAGGAAGTGTTTCAAAACCTCAGCTCAAAGACTTTGAAAATATTGAAAATGATATCAAACAATTTCATACAGATATTTCCATTGGACCTTTGTATGTCTGTTCTTGTTGTCACCAGACATGGTTCAGGAAAAGTGTTTCTATGTTAAAGAATACCCATATTCCAGCAGAAAGTAAACGAGAGCATTGTACAAACTTTATATCTGTCAATAATAAAGAATGGATATGTCATACTTGCTTAAGTGCCTTAAGAGATAGTAAAATTCCAAAGCTATCAGTAAGTAATGGAATGAAGTGGCCAATCAAGCCACCAGAGCTAAACTTACATCAATTAGAAGAAAGGTTAATAGCACTGCGTATTCCATTTATGCAGATAAGAGAATTACCACGTGGTGGCCAGTACTCCTTGAAAGGAAATGTGATTAACGTACCTGTTGATATTCAGCCTACAATAAACTGTCTGCCAAGGCCAATGGATGATAATTTTACAGTTGCTATCCAGTTGAAAAAGAAACTTTCCTATAAAACAGTTGACTTTAAAGAAAATGTTAGACCATTAAGAGTTTTAACTGCTCTTCATTGGCTTATGAACAACAGCAAACTATACAAGAACTCTGGCATAGTAATTGATGATGACTGGTTTCAGGAAGTTACTGAAAGTGCAGAGGAAACAGTCAGAGAGTTTTTAGGAGTTTCAAGAGAGCAAACTAATGACAAACATAGCATGGATAATGAAAATCAGGAACAAATCACAAGTAAAAAGGACACTGATGCACCAACTGATTATGATTCTGATCATTACAGTGAGATAGATGCTAATGACCATGTTGGCAATATAGATACATTAGTGGATGATGCTGATATTGACAATAAGTGTGACAAAGTTTTCACTTTTGCACCAGGTGAAGGACAACATCCTTTAAGTCTATATAATGATAAAGATGCAGAGTATTTGTGCTTTCCATCCATTTTCTGTGGACAAACACCACCTAGTAAGGAAGAGCGAATTGTTCCAGTTCATTATAGTGACATTGTCAAATGGGAATTGAGAAGTGTTGACAGGAGAGCTGCACAGTCAGTTCCAAATATATTCTTTAAACACAAAAAGCTGCAGATGAAACAAATCAGTGATAAAGTCAACTTGGCTGTTAGAAGATGTAAAAAGCGAGGTCAAAAAATAACTGCAGCTGAAGCTAGAGATGCAAATTATTTGGACAAACTTGTAAACCTTGATGAAGGCTATTATATATTTCGCCAACTGAGAAATTCACCTGCCTATTTAGAAATGCGCAAGAAAGACATTTTTGCAATGATTAGGCAACTTTCTTTGCCTACTTGGTTTATGTCATTGTCAGCTGCCGATACTAGATGGACAGATCTGTTGAAGATGTTAGCAAAATTAAATGATGGTATTGAATATTCTGAAACAGAATTAGAAAGGCTTACTTGGCAAGAGAAAACAAAGCTAGTTCAGAAAGACCCAGTTACATGTTCAAGGTACTTTGATCATAGGGTTCAAGAGTTCCTCAATACAATTCTAAAAAGTAGTTCTGAGCCAATTGGAAAGGTACTTGACTATTTTTATAGAGTTGAGTTTCAGCAACGTGGCTCCCCTCATATTCACATGCTTGTTTGGGTAGAAAATGCTCCAACTCTAGAATCAAAGTCAGAAGAGGAAATAATTGAATTTGTTGATCAATATCTTACATGCAGTAGTGATAATGAGAAAACAGCAAATCTTGTGAACCTTCAAAGTCACAAACATTCTAGAACCTGCAGAAAAAAAGGGAAACCAATATGTAGGTTTGGATTTCCATTACCACCATTGCCGAAAACTATGTTGCTGTATCCTCTTGAAGAAAACATTGACAAATACAAGAAAAAGAATGTAGAGCTCCAAAAATCAATGAATGAGTGTAAAGAAAATGAAGATATACCATTTGATGAGTTTTTGAAAAAAATTGCTAGAATGGATTTCGAAGATTATATTAGTTGCATAAGAAGCTCATTGAAAGCACCAAAGGTTTTCTTAAAGCGAAAAGTGAAGGAAATGAGAATAAATCCATTTAATGAAAACATACTTCTTGCCTGGAAGGCCAATCTTGACATTCAGATTGTTCTTGAGCCATACGGTTGTGCTTCATATATAGTTGGTTATATAAGTAAATCACAGAGAGGTATGAGTGCACAACTTGATGCAGCAGCAAAAGAGGCTAGAAGAGGAAATCTTGACCTAAAAAAACAAGTCAGGCATATTGGGAATGTATTTTCTAACTGTGTAGAGGTCAGTGCTCAAGAAGCTGTTTATCTTGATCTGCAAATTCCTTTGACAAAATGTACGAGGGATATTGTTTTCATCAACACATCTATACCAGAAGAAAGAATTTTTCTGTTGAAGCCAAAAGCTGTTCTTGATGAACTTCCAGCTGAATCTACAGATGTAGAATCTGAAAATGTTATACAGAGGTATTCTAAAAGACCCAGGCAGCTTGGGAAATTATGTTTAGCTGATTATGTCTCTAAGGTTGATGTTACTTATCCAAAAGGGAATAAGATTTCAGAGAAAGTTGATGACACTAATGATGATGACAGTTTTGTCAATAGCTCTGGTGATGAAAGTGATGACAGCTTTGATGATAATAACAGTCAAAGTTCAGACCTGTTGTTTGAAGCAAAAAATGGAACAAAATACAAGAAAAGAAAAGTACCAAGAATAATAAGGTATGTAAGATACAACAGAAAAAGGGATCCAGAAAATTACTTCAGAGAGCAGCTTATGCTATTTGTACCTTGGCGAAATGAACAGAAGGATTTGATAGGTTCTTTTGGAACATATGAAGCTCGGTATAACTCAGTGCAGACATCCCTGGTGTCCAAAAGAAATGAGTATGAGCATCATGCTGAAGAGCTTGAGATTGCAAGACAAATGATGGAAAATGAGGAAAGGGACTATGATCAAATTGCACCAAATGCAGAGCAAGAAAATAGAGAGACAGAAGAAGAAGGGCCAGCAGAATCAGAAAAATTTGTTTGCTTTAACCCAAGCAGAGTTGTAGAGCAGAGGCATTATGACATTGGAATAGAATTACAGTCAACTTGCTCAGTGCCACCAGTTGAAACAAGTGGTATTTTATTACCAGATGATGAATACTTACAACTACTCAGAAGTCTTAATTTGAGACAAAGAGAATTCTTTAACCACATTGTGCACTGGATTAAATGTAAGGATGAACCGGTTTATGCTTTTCTAACAGGAGGGGCAGGTGTTGGTAAATCAGTAGTGATTCGAGCACTTTATCAAAGTCTGTTCAGGATTTTAAATTTGAAAGATGGAGAAAATCCAGATGATAAGAGAATTCTGCTGTGTGCTTACATGGGCTTTGCTGCTTTTAATATTAGTGGCCAAACCATTTGCTCTGCATTCCACAGGAAAATGTATCAAAAGGGCACCAATCATCTTGCAGCTGATGAGTTAAATACATTCAGAATTAAGTACAGACATCTGAAAATTATCATTATTGATGAAATATCAATGGTAGGCAACATGACACTAAGCTTTATTGACACTCGCTTACAGCAGCTGATGGGAACAAAAGAAGTTTTTGGTGGTTTAAGTGTTATCGCTGTTGGGGATCTTTATCAGCTTAAGCCAGTAGGTGATTACTTGATAAGTCTTGATTTGAAAAAGGGAGCATCTTCACTGGGAAGGAACTTATGGAAAGAGCTCTTTACAATGTATGAATTGGTTGATATCATGAGACAGAAAGACGATCTAGCATTTGCACAGTTATTAAACCGACTTCGATTGAATGAAATGACAGAGGAAGACAAACAAAAGCTGCAGACACGTGTTGTTGACCGTGAAACTGGTGACTATCCAAAGGATGCCCTTCATTTGTTTGCACAGAATTGTTTTGTAGACCAACACAATGACACTATTTTGAGTCAGCTGCCAGGAGAAAAGATTGTCATACCATGCCATGACAGTGTTATCTCTGCAAACATTCCTGCCAGCATGCACCAGTCCTTGATTGATAAACTCCCAAAACAGTATGGACAAACAGGCCAGCTAAAGAAATCATTGACAGTAGTTGTTGGAATGATTGTTGTTCATACAGCTAATGTAGATGTAGAAGATGGTAGTGTTGTAACGATGATCGAGTCAAATCGAAAATTGAAAAAAGTTGTCCAGGTCGGCGACAATCGATTATGCTGTCCAGGAATCGATTGTCGCTAACAGTAGGAGCCCTCGTTCGCCGAAATTCGGCAAAAACTTGAATAATTTAACAGTGTTAGAAATAAGCAATTGCCCGATTGCTTGACACGGATTGAAACGTCGGCAAGCCAAGTTTAATGCAATCATGGTAGGGTGCTTAGGCCCTATGTTAGGGTGCCCGCTTGGAAACCTGAATTCATTGCCGGCGAGCGTGAATGACACCCATTGTTTTCTTAGATAGGTCACAAAGGTTGTGAAAATAAGCCAAGGGATACACATCCCGCAATGGATTATCAGTAAGTAGATGGTAAACGAGATAATTAAACAAAGTTGTCAAACCTTTACGCCTGCGTTTACTTAATTGTCCATTTATTCCTAATCCGATAATCGCAATCCATTCATGCTTGCCGAAGAGTAGACGCACGCCACGTGATATCGGTCCGTTTAATCCAATTACATTACCATGAAAACATTAACACAGATGCGTAATTGAACTGTCAATTAAATCTGCAGATAGCCGAAAGTAGGCGCGGCCTGCATTCAACACGAGCGCTCATTGGCCAATCGATTTTTTTTTCAAAGTCACTCCATGACTTCACGCACGTATGAGTTTCCGAGGCGGTAAGATCAGAGACAGACACACAAATTCTCGTAACCATTACTACCATTAGCGGACGCACCTGATTTTAGAGGAAATCCATGGTCGTCTGCACTCTAGATTTTCGGCGTATGGCTGTCACTTGTCATTGCAAAAACGCAGAAAATGTCTGTTGAAGCAAGCAGCATGGCACGTTAACGTGACGCTACTCTATGTTTTCGTGTCGGCGATTATTAGAGTCCAAAATATTGAGATACCATTATATCTTATCGAGCTGCTCAAATCAAGTATTTGCACATGATCCGCTACTGAAATTGGCAATATTTTTTATAGAAAACTCGCTACCTATTTCACTGGGTAAAATGAGTGGTGTTTTCTACTGTTTCCGCTGTCATTGACGCTTTAAAATCTGTTTTCAATGGTGCGTCATAAAAATGAATTTTATTGTTTATAGAGTGTTTACAATGGATTAAAATTTTAAAACGCAAACTTGCAATTTATTATTCCATTGTACAAAGATCTCGAGGTAAATGGTTTATTAATTAATCGTTTTTAATGAGCCTATAAGGTGCTTTCCCCCACCCAAACGAACTACAGAAACGGTGTGCAGTCTGGTCGGATTTGGTAGTATAGCCTTTCCGTTACATGACTCTCGTATAACGGGCCCGCGATTTGTGAAATCCGACCAGCGCATTATAGCGGAACTGTTTTAGAAGTAAATTTCACTCTCGTAAAAACGTAGCTAAAATAGCAAGTCCTCTCTCTGTTGCATATAATCAATTTAAAGTCTTTATACATATTAAATGCACAATTTTACTTCAGCTATTCCATACATTATATTTTTAGATTTAATTGAGTATGTTGGCAGAGTACTCCTCCCAGTTCTGATCAGTTCTGTGGAAGGAAATCAGTATTGGTCACATTTCGATTATACATATGTAATCGATAATTGATCGGAAAAGCATGTCTCATTATTTTCGATGATTGATTATGAAAATTCTATATTCGAACAACACTAGAAGATGGTTTAACTAATGGTGCTACTGGTGTAGTAAAACACATTGACTTCAGGTGGATGGAAGGAACTAACCGTCCTAGCATTATTTGGGTATTGTTTGATGACCCTCGGGTTGGTAGAGCAACACGTGAGAAAAACAAGAAATTCTACAATGCAAGCATTCATTCAGACTGGACACCTGTATTTGAAACACAACGAACATTTATAGTGAACTACAAAACATTTCAGAGAAGCCAGTTCCCAGTGACACCAGCTTCAGGTAAAACAGTCTGGAAAGCTGAAGGTGCAACAGTTGACAAGGTAGTTGTTGATTTGTCCCAGCAGCCGGTAAGGAAAATACCACATGTTCACTATGTTGCATTTAGTAGAGTGAAAAAGCTGGAAGATTTATATATACTGAATATGAATGAAGCTGCTTTAGCACTAGATGATGATGTGAATATAGAGATGCAAAGGCTACGCACAGATGCTGCCTTAGAACTGTGTTATGTTCCTCTTTATAAAATCGGATCAGACAAAACCAAAATCGCATTCAATAATGCTAGATCATTGCATAAACATTATAAGGATGTCCAATTTGAACCAAATGTATTGGCAGCAGATATCATTGGATTTGCAGAAACAAGGTTATGTAGTAGGGATGAAAATGTACATTTTGATCTGAAACGGTTCAGACTTATAAGACTTGATGACACAGTAAAAGAGACAAACAGCAGACCATATCATGGACTTGCATTGTATGTAAAGGAGTACTTGCAGATTCAAAAAGTTGTGAAAATGCAATGTAAGTCATTTGAATTCATATTCACGGGCACATTCAGCATTCAAAGAGGTTATGTTCAAGTTGTTGTGTTGTACAAATACCCCAAAAGTTCACAGACTGATTTTAGAGAAGACATTCACTGTCATCTTAGGCCAGTTATTGATCTGAATGATAAATTAGTCATATTAGGTGACTTCAACATACAGATAAATGGTACTAGTACAGGGTTTGTTGATTTTGTGGAGACATTATTTGGGTGTATGCAGCAAATCAAGCAATTTACAACAGACTCTGGATCAGTACTAGATTTGATATTTTCAAATTCTGAAGGTTTTTGTGATGTCATCGAGGCTTATTGGTCTGATCATAAACTTATATATTGTGCCATAGACAAGTAGATAATTAAATTAATGATGCGGAACATGAATGAAGTACAAAAGACCAGAATGAAGATAATCACCTATTCTTGAGGCAAATAATACTACATGTATTAACATAAGTTACATGGCAACTTTACAACCCAACTTTAATGAGCTAAATACAGAATGTTGTTGACTAGGATTGGCAACAAAATTTGTTTTGTCATAGTATTACTAAAATCTTCCAAATTGTATGTCATTTTAGAGTAGCATTGAGAATATAGGTCTTTGTGGAAATCATAAAAAATGTAGGCGTAACCCCACTAGCAATTGAATCAGGTGGTTTAGCTTATTTTTGGGGTTGCCACCTTTTTTATTTATTTTTTTTTTTTTTA
The DNA here is from genome assembly GCA_964017185.1 of Rugalucina vietnamica. Taxonomy (NCBI): domain Eukaryota; kingdom Metazoa; phylum Mollusca; class Bivalvia; order Lucinida; family Lucinidae; genus Rugalucina; species Rugalucina vietnamica. Next base: position 53,667,751 of record OZ024873.1, read on the forward strand.
TTTTTTTTTTATTTTATTTTTTTTAAATAATTGTAACATTGCATCCAATCATATTAAATTTCATTTTGGCACTATTGATTCTTACAATTAGCTCTCAGTGTGGAATGTTTGATGTACTATATTGGAAATAAATTATTTTTTGAACTAGCTCCCTGAATAGGGAGTGTGGAGTCTCAGTGGTAGACTATCAGATCTGGAGTAAGAACCCTTTCTCTGTGGAGTCGTATCTTTGTAAAAGAAACTTTATTCACCAAAGTATTGGTCTAGTACTTACAAAGTAGTTGTTCTATTTTGAAATAACTGAAAAGATCTTGACAGGGACATTAAACCTCAACTCGAACATAAACAAAGAACAAAATAATTGTTTTATCATAATAGTTACATATAGGCTGCAAAAAGAATCAAAAGTTATGTATTATTAATAGCACATTTAAAGCATTTATGTTACACTATGGTAGAATGCAGTAACTGTTGTTATTTTGTTATGGTTATATATATATTTTGTGTATAAAAACACTTCTCAAATAAGGTGTTAGAATTAAAGAGACTGTGAATATAACATCTGATTTGAATAGAATCTCAAATATACAGTATGTTACTGATTTCAGTCAAATTAAAGCAGGCAGTTAGAGGCATTGTGAAAATAAAGCAGGCAGTTAGATGCATTGTGAAAAAATCATTGTAATGATATGGTGATAACTGATGTAACAAGTGGTATACAGTGTTTTATGTTAGTTTTATAAGTGTTTTGCAAGAAAAATGGTTTTCAGTATATTGATGCAAGGTTTTGCAAAAAGACATTATTGCATATTGATGAACATTGAACAGTGAGTGGGAGTGGCCTTTTTTAATTTTAAAGATTCTGGACATTAGCGGATGGTTGTGAGATTTGGACAGATTCTCTTGTTGCGTCACAAAAGTATAGTCATCAGAGTTTGATTCGTTGTTGATTATAATTCACATTAATTCAAATCAAAAGTGTTTATTATTTACAATTATGTAAATAGATTTAAAGGAAAATGAAGATAATGTTGGATTGAAAGAATGATAGAAATACAAATCAAAAGTGTTTATTATTTACAATTATGTATATAGATTTAAAGGAAAATGAAGATAATGCTAGATTGAAAGAATGATAGAAATATACTATCAGTAAATGTATTTTATTATGTTTAAGCTGTCATACTATAATGTGTTTATTGATAATAAGTTTATAAACATATTGCCCAGTAACAATGTACACTACCTGGTTTGGTATAGGTGGTTTATAATGTTAAACTGTACAATTACAATGATTTTTACAAGGTATTTAATTTAGCCATAGAAATTTTACTTGCATAAGTGCAGTCTTTGCATGTTTTTTTTACTCTTAATGTTATAGACCCAGTCTCATTACTTCTACACCCACTATAAGATACTAGATTAACCCAGAATCATGATTGATTAAGTTCATTTTTTTTCATCACTTTGAATTTGTTGTCAATAAATTACAGTAGGTCATTCATGTAGTATTTTTGTGTTTCAGTAATAAGGTTCCAAGATAAATGGATTTTAAAAGGGGAAATAAAAGGATCATTGTAGTGCAATTCAATAAATAAAAATATTAGATAAAAAGAACTAGTTGTTTTCACTGAAACTCCTTTCTGGCCCATCTGGGTAGTACTGTTAAAATGATGACAATTGGTTGATTCTGACCTATTGTGACAGGGCATAGAAGTAGAAGGTATTAAAGCAATGATCAAGAACTGGCACAATGAGAACAAAGGCTCACAAAAACCCATATCGGAAATTGCCAAATTTTACAAACAAGTGCCTAACATTGCACACAAAATCAAAGGAGGCACCAAGAGGTAATTAAGGTATTGGTTTCATCAGAGTTTGCCAGTAGCTTTCATTCATGATTTATATCCAACTCAACAGCTAAGGGCATATGGAGGCAGAATCTTCATTCAAAGTCTTATCAGAAAGACTGGAGAAGTCCGAGATCTAACCCAGGAACCTGAGGTGTAGCTTAACCAGCATTCCACAGAATGTCCTCCCATAACAATTGATAGCTATCTATATGAGTTTATATGAAAGAACTCAGGTGAGCGTTTATAGGACCAATGGTCCTCTGGTTTAATAATTTTATAGATATTTGCCAAACTCTGATCCATCACCTATTCTTGCATAGATATCTATGCATGTAGCTGTTTGAAGCTGTTTTCAGTTGGTCGAAAGCCATGTTCAAACAGCAAAACCCATGTTCTAATCCTGAAATTCATGTGCCGTTTGAACATGGGTTTTGGCCGACGTCATTGGTCAATGTGACGTAACGTGTTTCGTAGAAACAAAATGGCCAACATTGAAGAAGCTCTGTGGTTTTTGGTGAGTTTTAACGATGTTAATGTTATTTTAATGGATTAGAGTAAAAATGCAAGAATAGCGATCAACCATGGTTTGTTTCAGTGTTCAAACATTCGCTGGATCACTCGGAAGGGGTTTGAACATGTGGATCCTTGTGATCCATTGAATGTTTGAACACTGAAGACCATGGTTGATCCCTATATTATAGCATTATTCTCTGGATCTTTTTTGTATTCTCAATCTTAATGTGTTAGGCAGAGATGGGGTAATGGTAATGTGTAATGGTAATGCATTGTAATGCATTACAAATTTCAAAGTAATGGAAAGTAATGTGTAATGAAGGATTTTATCATTACAAGTAATGGTAATTTAATTAATTACATTGGAAAAAATATCTGTAATGCCACCATTACCTCTCATTACATTATCATTACTTTGTACATTAAAATGATACAGCTTCTACAACTTCACATTCTGTGCATCGGGTCAGGATGATTGGTTAAACAGCAAGTGAATAACCAAATATAATTTCTTTGCCAAGTTGTAAATCTAGTATGTTAGAAACAAAGAAAAGGAACATCAGCTATGTTGATGATGATGATGATGATGATTAACAGCAGTGTTGCTGATTTATGATATAACAAAATCTTATATTCTCAGGAGATAATTCTTTTATTGTTGATTGGTACAATTCTAAAGCAATATCAACATTTACCTTGGTAATCTACTCTGTTGTTATGAAAGGTGACAAAGTAGAACAAAAGAGTTTGCAGAGTGTGAAAACAGTTGCTCAATTTAGACAGATTAACTCAAATTAAAGACTACCCTGATACATTGTTTGACAGATGCACAGATGAATGACTATAATGACACAAGTGGCTTTAAAATCAAACTTTCAAGAACATACAGCTACTTAGCTGCACATCCAAAAACATGAAAAGTTAAAAAATGAAAATTGAATTTAACTTAGAAATCAAAGCAAAACATCATAATAAACAAGTTTATCCAGTGAAAATTTGTTTTTGTAAAACAGCCCTTTCAAATCTGATAGTCAAGTTAAAGGAATAAAGAAAACAGAATTTCAAAAGAATTGAGATGTTTCTCTATAAACAGATTTTACAAATCTTACTTTTTTGTTATTTGTTGCACAATCTGTTGTATACAGTCTCGTTTTAATAGTCCAACCCTCTCAATGAGTTTGGGCAGATGTCCTCAAACATTATTTTTCAAAGTGTCAAATGTCTGAGGTAGACCATGTCATACACTCACTTTTGGCAAGGTATCAGCTTAATAATCTAACACCACATGTTTTTATGCTGTCGGGCAATTCGTAATATGTTTAGTCAAAAGTGAACTTTATTCATATAGATCATATCGGGACAAAAGTAATGTGTAATGGTAATGATTACATTTCCAAAGTAATGGTAATGGTAATGATTACTTTTCCAAAAAGTGTGTAATGGTAATGGTAATGGTAATGAAGAAATTGCAATGTAATGGTAATGTAATTCATTACTTTTCAAAAGTAATTGACCCCATCTCTGGTGTTAGGAGCAAAATGTATGAGTCTGTATACAAACAGAGTCACTGATAGCCTGGTTGGCATCCAACTCTGAAGAGTTTTATGTGCAAAACCATGTTGTAATGAATTATGTTATAAGGAGATAAATATGTATTGAAGATGAGAGGAAAAACAAAATATCTTTTTGTCTTAATGTGCATATGCACATTATTTTACAGAATGCTGGCAGTAGTGACAAAGATGCTAAGAAGGGAGACAAAACAGGAGGAGACAATCATGTTAAGGAGAAAAGGGAGGCCCTGCCCCACCATCACCACCAACCAGACCCAGGGATAGATATGAAAGGTAATAAAAATAAATTCCATCATTGATGTTCAGTGAAAATTCCAACCCGAGGGTCCACCGTTTCAGTGGGAAAGGAGGCTTGTCTCATTGCAGTTTTTCTGCAGATGTAGCTTGAGACATAGTTTGAAACATAACATTGACATTGCCCATGACATACTTTTCAAACCATCCTTTATTGTAATATGAAATTAAGGTACACAAATTGCTAATTTGCCCAAGTGAATTTGAGACATAATTAGCATGTATGGAAAAATAATTATACGCTTCATCAAGATTTTAACAGGGAGACATGCTCATGTCCACGTGCCAAAAGTTAATGTCAGCTGTTTTAGCTCACCTGAGCCTAAGGCTCACAGGTGAGCTTATTGGATAGTCAGGCGTCTGTCGTCGTCTATCCACACGTTCAAAGAAGAATATTTCTGAAGCCAGTGGACCGATCTTGATCAAATTTGATGTGAATCATCATTGTGTTGGGGGATTGATTGCACGAGGTTTGTTAGCAGATTGTATCAGAATTGTGGTTTCCTTGGCAACAGCTCTCATAGACTTACAATGGGGAAGAACTTAAAAAAATCTTCTATGAAACTACAAGGCCCAGAGCTTCAATATTTTGTATGTAGCAATATTTGGTAGTCCTTAATATAAATTGTGTCGACCGTGCCCCTGGGGTCCAAATTGACCATGCCCAGGGGGCGTCAATCTCCCATAGACTTACAATGCAAAAAGTTAAAGAAATCTTTTCTGAAACCACAAGGCCCAAAACTTGTATATTTTGTATGTAGCAATGTTTGGTAGTCCCCATCATAAATTGTGCCAACCGTGCATCTGGGGTCCAATTGACCATGCCCTGGGGCCGTCAATAAATGCCATGGGCTTATAATGGGAAAAAATCTTCTCTAAAACTTTAAGAGATAGAGCTTGTGTATTTAGGATGTGACAATGTTTATTGGTACCCAAAATAAATCCTGCCAATCCTGCACCTGAGGTCAAAAATGGTTCTGCCCTGGGGGTCATCAGCCCCCATAGACTTACAATAGGAAAAACATTAAAAAATATTTTAATTTGAAACCACAAAGCCCAGAGCAATTATCATGTTTTGTGTATAGCAATGGCTAGTAGTTCCCTTTATAAATCCTGGCAACCATGCCCCTGGCGTCCAAATTGGCCACGCCCTAGGGCGTCTATATCTGCCATATGCTATAAGAATAGTATATATAATAGGAAAAACATGAAAAAAATCTTCTGCCTGAAACCACAAGACCCAAAGCTTACATATAAAAGTATGCAGCAATGTTAGGTAGTGCTCTACATATATCCTGCCAGTCATGCCCCTGGGGTGAATAATGGCCCCAGCCTGTGGCTCATTAGCTCCCATATACTTCCAGTGGGAAAACACACAAAAGTCTTCTTTTTTCTGGAATAAACAATTATCGTTTTGAGCATGTTGCTAATATGTATGTAATAAATGTTTAAGATACTGCAGAACAGCAAGACTCAACACCAAAAAAGAAGAAAAAGAAACCAAAAAAGAAGAACAAACAGGAAACTCCGGAGGAACAGGCTGCGCTAGAGAAACTCACACAGGCTCAGGAGCAGGCTGCTCGGAACAGGCAGGCTCAGCAGAAGCAAGGGCAAGCTAATAAACAGGTATGGTTACTGAAACTTTGCTGGCTAGGTTGTGAATTAGCAACAAATGAGCCGGTTCAGGAGAAAACCAACAATGTGGTTTCTGGACGTGTCCGACACAAACTTTACAAGCACAGATTCAGACGATGGCTAGTCTGGCGGGTCAGCCATCAAAATGAATTTTTGATAACTGATTTATCATTTTGACGTCTGGCTCCAACACTATCAAAATTTCCCAAGTTCTATTAATATCTCTGCAAGCTGTTTTTGGACATTGATTTTATGGGAATTCCTAATCTGATTGGTTGATAGCTGGGTGCTGAGGTCATGCACTCTCTTAGAGCCAATCAGAAGCTTGCAGTTAGAATTGTCTCCCCTCTGGAGATGACTTTTTGAAGAAAAACATGTCAGCCATGTTGAAGGATTCTTTTAAAAAATCATCAAAACAAACAAAATTTGGATATGTTTTATGAATTTTCAAATGGAGTTTTGTTAATTATTTTGTTTTACAGTGTTTTACACCATTTGTTTTGCATAAAAACTTGTTATTCTCTAAATAATGGCTTTCACCCAAAAGTGGCTGACAGCTTGGCATTTTGATAATGTGCTGGAGTCAGACGGCAAAATGAACTACTGGGTATGATACTTCATTTTGACGGCTGACCAGTCAGGCAAAATGAACCACTGGGTATGATACTTCATTTTGACCGCTGACCAGTCAGACTAGACGACGGCAAGAGGTTGGAAATTTTGGATTCAGAAAGTAGAGGAATTGTACTATAGTGAAAACTTCAAAATTCAGGTATTCTTGGTAATTTACTCCAATGAATAAAAAAGAAAACATGAATGACTGCACAGGCCAATTTGTGTCGGACCTGGTCGGAAACCCAGACTGTTGGTTTTCTTGTGCGAAAGGCTCAACTGGTTTTTAGATGTCTGTACAGTTTCATATTTCTTTGTTCTTCAGAATTTTCAAAACAAAAAACAACATTGAGACTTTGCATTAAAACTTGGAAAATATGTGCTGCATCATTAGAAAATTGGTCTTCGGGGTCTCCGATCAGGTCCGACACAAACCGGCCTGTGCTTTCACAGAAGATGGCTAAAATTTTGAATTTTGGAAAAAAAGATTTGCACCATCCATGAAGTGAAAACTGAGGTGCAATCACTGCACAGCTGATCTGTGCCTTTGTTTTCGCATATGCAAAGGTCTGGTTTTTAGCTCACCTGAGCCGAAGGCTCACAGGTGAGCTTATAGTATACCCATGCTCCGGCGTCCGTCCGTCGTCCGTCGTCCACCATTTTCAAAGATCTTCTCCTCTGAAACCACTTGGCCAATCAAAGCCAAACTTCATGTGGAGCATCCTTAGGAAGGGGGAACGAAAGTTTATATAAATGGTCCAGGTCACATGACCAAGATGGCCGCCATGGCTATAAATAGCGAAAACCTTTAAAAATCTTCTTCTCCAGAACCAGTGGGCCGATTTCCATGAAACTTGGTATGTAGCATTGGGGACGCGGGCCCATCATAGTTTATATAAATCATGACCCTAGGATGACCTTGACCTATTTTATGGCAAGGTCAACTTAGGTCGCCAATGCATTTGAATGGGAAAAAATGGTAAAATGCTATTTAATGGGTAAAACTTACTGGGAATAGGCAAATGGACAGAAGATTAATGTTAATGGAAAATTTTAGCCCCTGGGGGGTTGTCTGCCCCTGCCCTGGGGCTATATACATGTATATGACCATAATATTCAAACATCTTCTCCCGTGAAACCGCTAGGCCAATCAAAGCCAAACTTCATGTGGAGCATCCTTTGGAAGGGGGAAAGAAAGTTTATATAAATGGTCAAGGTCACATGATCAAGATGGCCGCCATGGCTATAAATAGAAAAAACCTTTAAAAATCTTCTTCTCCAGAACCAGAAGGCCAATGATTTTGAAACTTGGTGTGAAGCATCAGTGACTGGAGCTCTACAAAGTTTATATAAATCATGACCCTGGGATGACCTTGACCTATTTTACGGCAAGGTCAACATAGGTCGCTCATGCATTTGAATGGGGAAAAGTGTTAAAATGTCATTTGTAGGGAAAAACTTGCAGGAAATGGGCAAATGGACTTATGATTGATGATTCTGAAAAAATTTGGACCCCAGGGGTCTGTCTGCCCCCACCCCGGTGCAATATACATGTGTATGACCAAAATATTCAAACAGCTCTTTCTCTGAAACCGCTTGGCCAATCAAAGCGAAACTTTATGTGGAGCATTCTTAGGAAGAGTGAATGAAAGTCTATATAAATGGTCAAGGTCACATGATCAAGATGGCCGCCATGGCTATAAATAGCAAAAACCTTTAAAAATCTTCTTCTCCAGAACCAGAAGGCCTATGATTTTGAAACTTGGCATGAAGCATCAGGCAATGGAGCTCTACAAAGTTTATATAAATCATGACCCTGGGATGACCTTGACCTTTTTACAGCAAGGTCAACTTAGGCCGCCCATGCAATTGAATGGGAAAAAATAAGAAAATGTCAATTCATGGCAAAAACTTGCTAGGAATGAGAAAATGGACAGAATATTCATGTTTATGAAAATGTTTTTGGCCCAGAGGGTTGTCTGCCCCTGCCCAGGGGCTTTATACATGTGTATGACCATAATGTTCAAACATCTTCTTCTCTGAAACCGCTTGGCCAATCAAAGCCAAACTTTATGAGGAGAATTCTTAGGAAGAGTAAATGAAAGTTTGTCAAGTTGATCAAGGTCACGTGACCAAGATGGCCGCCATGGCTATAAATAGCAAAAAACTTTAAAAATCTTCTTCTCCAGAACCAGAAGGCCTATGATTTTGAAACTTGGCATGAAGCATCAAGCAATGGAGCATTACAAAGTTTGTTTAAATCATGACCCTGAGATGACCTTGACCTTTTTTACGGCAAGGTCAACTTAGGTTGCCCATGCATTTGAATGGGGAAAATTGTTACAATGTCATTTGAAGGGCAAAACTTGCAATAAATTGGCAAATGGACTGATCATGAATCTTTATGATTTAAAAAGAAATTGACTCCAGATGTTGCTCTGACCCTGCCCTGGGGTTATATACATGTATATTACCATTCTAGTCAAACAAGTTTATTGGTATATATCTCAGGTCTCAGGTGAGCGTTTACAGGACCATTGGTCCTCTGGTCTTATGATGGGGCTCATATGATGTTATTCTGTTTGTGGAAAGTTTCTAATGACCAAGGTTTTGTGATCAACAACAGGTCTGTTATAGGTTTTCTGTCTGTCTAAGAAGGAATTTTAGTAAACATTATGACTTGAATATCATATTCCACACTACATTGAATTTGTAATGTGGATAAATGCTTAAAATTTTCTCATATTTGTAATGAACTGGCATTGGAAGACAGATGTCTGGGCTTGATATTCATTATGGTACAAATTGGTTGGTTTTCCACAGCAATGTCGTAATGATCAGTTTGTTTTGAGGAGTACGATGAATTTCATTTTGGGATTTAAACTTTCATATTAACGATTCAGTTTTATAATTTATTTGATTATATGTACTTAGCAAAATTTAAAGTCAAAAATTGGCTTTACACTGTTGCTATGCCAATGTGGAAAAATTTAACCTAATTCTTGGACTGGTGAGGGTTTAGGATTATTTTATCACTTGAGCCGTGACGCGAGAAAACCGGTCTTCGGGGTTTCCGACCAGGTCCGACATAGATCGGTCTGTACAGTCTCAGAAAATGGTTAGAAGCTTGAAATTTTGGAATTAGGAAGAAGAGAAATTGTACTATCCGAGTGGTGAAAACAAAGGCGCTAATCAGCTTCGCAGTTACTGCGAAGCTGATCTGCGCCTTTGTTTTCGCATAGGCTAAATTCCGGTTTTCTCACGATGCGGCTCACTTGATCCCCATCAGCGGCTCCATGTTGTGTCCTTGATTGAGCAAGATACATTAACTCCCTGGGATACTGGTTAAAACCCAGGAAGCGGTGGCTCCACCCCAACATGGCTGAAAACTTGTTGATTAGGATGTTAAACCTCAGTACAAACAATGTTTTATCATCTAAACAGATTCATATGATTATACAAAAATGGTGCAAACCAAAAGAAAATTTTATTTTAAGCTGCTGATATTTCAACTTTGGCTGACTTTGCTGACGAGGCCCGGGGGGAGGGCGGGGGATACCTGTGGAAATGTGCGGGGCTTTGACCAAAGTTTTGCCACGGCAGTGCGGGGGAAATACCTGGGCTTTGCTTTATATAGGCAAAAAGGGCTGTGAAATGAAAAGATAGCAGGCTGTGGGGGAAAACAGCAGTGGTTTTACCAATGAGCAGTCCCCGCAGGGTGAGGCTTTTAGCAGGGATTTGCTGGACCAAAAGTCAAAGTCCCCGCTATTCCCCGGGCCTGGGAGGGAGGGGCGTGGTTACAAATGACTAGTGCATTAGAGCGAGCACGAGCAGTGACTCAATATTGGTACTGCATGACATACTCAACTGATGGGGCAAATTTTTTATCCCCTTGAACTAGTTGTTTAAAATTGAAGACATTGTGATAGTTTACATTTCTCTAATAGGGAATTATTAAAGAATTAAGTATAAATACTATTAAAACTTTTTTTTTTCAATGAAATAACATGGCCATGTTTGCTGCTATGAACAAGCAAATTCAGAGAATTTATGTCCCCCGCCTTAATTGTTTAGTTACACAAATATATCTGACAATAATGTATATCCAAATCACATGCATTTACTTGTCACAGTGTCAAACACTAATCTGAGGATTATATTCAAACCACATGCAAATCTTCAAATCATGGTCAGGACATCTGTACAGTTTGAAAAGAATCAGAATAAAACTGAGGGAGGAGTTTGCACACAAGGTACACAATGTCCATTCACTTTCATTGTATAAATGCCTGAAAAACTACTAAGTTCAAATTGCGAAAAAGTGTCAAAAATTAATCTGAGGATTATATCCAAAGCACATGCATATCTTCAAAACATCATCAAGACATCTGTAAAGTTTCAAAAGCATCTGAATTAAAAACTGAAGGAGGAGTTGCGCACACAAGGCACCCACTGTCCATTCACTTTCATTGTCAAAATACCGAAAAACGACTAAGTTCAATTTGCAAAAAAAAGTTTCAAAAATTAATCTGAGGATTATATCCAAACCACATGCACATCTTCAAAGTATGATGAAGACATCTGTAAAGTTTCAAAATAATCGGAATAAAACTGTAGGAGGAGTTGCGCACACAAGGTACCCTTTGTCTATTCACTTTCATTATCAAAATGCCCGAAAAATGACTAAGATCAAATTGCAAAAAAAAGTGTCAAAAATTAATCTGAGGATTATATCCAAACCACATGCACATCTTCAAAGCATGATGAAGACATCTGTAAAGTTTCAAAAAAATTGGAATAAAGCTGTAGGAGAAGTTGCGCACACAAGGTACCCACTGTCTATTCACTTTCATTATCAAAATGCCCGAAAAATGACTAAGTTCAAATTGCGAAAAAAGTGTCAAAAATTAATCTGAGGATTATATCCAAACCACATGCACATCTTCAAAGCATGATGAAGACATCTGTAAAGTTTCAAAAGAATCGGAATAAAACTGTAGGAGGAGTTGCGCACACAAGGTACATACTCCTATAGGGGGACGGAAGGACGGAAAGCCAAAAACTATGTCCCTCCGCTTTTCTTCGAAAAGGCGGGGGACAAAAAATAAATGTTTACGTTTAAAGTCTGAAACCAACTGTGCATCTAAAATGAGCTTAGTATGTTTGGATGGTGTAATGCAAGTAATCAAAGATAGAACATTGAAAGAAAATGAACAGCCGCATGGAAAAAACAACAATCTGCATAGGCGAAATCGTAGACGCTGATCAGCTTCGCAATAACTGCAAAGCTGATCAGCGCCTTTGTTTTCGCTACACGGATAGTACAATTCCTCTTCTTTATAAACCCAAAATTTCAAGCCTCTAACCATCTTCTGTGCTGGTCTGTGTCGGACCTGGTAGGAACCCAAATTGTTGGTTTTCTCATGCACATGCTCAAATGTTATCCACTCTATAATTAGTGATTTCTGTTTTAGACCAAAGATGGACAGAAGGATAAAGAAGAAGGAAGGAAGAAATCATCAAAAGATGAAGATTCAGATGATGACAGTGATACAGGAAAACCAGTACTGGCCGGCCTGAAGACTGCTATCAAATTCAGATGTAAGCATTAATTGAATTCATTTACCTTTTTAAATCAAAACTTGCGATTTAAAATGGTTGCAGATTCAATTTGAGCCACCACATGAGAAAACTAACAATATGCATATGGGAAATCAAAGGCGCAAATCAGCTTCGCGGTAACCATGAAGCTGATCAGCGCCTTTGTTTTCGCTACACAGATTGTACAATTCTTCTATTTTCTAAATCCAAAATTGCCATCCTCGAGCCATCTTCTGTGACTGTACAGTTTGTGTTAGACCTTTTTGAAAACCACATTGTTGGTTTTCTCATGACTTGGCACTCTTAGTTAGGGTAAGAGGTACAGCTTTTGTAACAGCTAAATGAGCTGCATCGTGAGAAAACCGGATTATTGCCTATGCGAAAACAAAGGCGCAGATCAGCTTCGCAGTAACTGCGAAGCTGATCAGCGCCTTTGTTTTCGCTACTCGGATAGTACAATATCTCTTCTACTTATTGCCAAAATTTCAAGCCTCTAGCCTGCTGTACAGGTTGTACAGATTGGTTTGTGTCAGACCTTGTCGGAAACCCCGAAGACCGGTTTTCTCGCGTCGCGGCTCAAATGTGATTCTGCTCTCTGTAGATCACAATCACCTTGTTTCCTAATAAAATTGAGCCGCTGCATAAGAAAAACAACAATTTGGGTTTCCGACTAGGTCTTACACAAACCGGCTTGTACAATTACAGAAGCAGGCTAGAAGCTCGAAATTTTGGATTTGACGATAGAATGTATTATCTGTGTAGCGAAAACAAAGGCGCTGATCAGCTGTGCATATGATAGGAAAAAATCTGTTTTTCTCGTGACGTGGCTCGATTTTTTCCTCCCAATTTTCAGATCTGGATGAGAAGTTGACACCTGCCATAATGAATGAGCTGGAAAAACACAAGATCTTTCCCATGAGAAAGGTAAAAAAATCCATCAGGAAAATATGTCCATGCAATATACGGAGATTTTTTCAGCTGTAAAATTGAAAAATTCATCGGAAAAAGTTCGATATTTGTAGTTTTTTGCTCAAAACATTGTGGGGACACGTTAGAAATGCCTCAGTGAGGCAATTTTAAAGAATACCCACAGTCTGTTTTGGAGCAAAAATAAGAAAAATTGTATACCCTGCAGACCCTATTTTTACTATACAAAAGTGGGGTTTAAGGGGGTAAACATTACATGGACATGTTATTGTGATCATACAGATTGAAAACCTTTTGAATTTGTCATTATACCCCCCGCAAAACGGAACCCCCCGCAAAACGGAGTTTTAGGGGGGTATACTGTTTTCAGCCTGTCCGTCATTCCGTCATTCCGTGATTCCGTGACTCCGTGATTCCGTCATTCCGTCATTCCGTCAACATTTGGACATCTTTGCTGAATAACTTGAGTAGCTTTTGCCTGACTTGTTTCAAATTTTCACCACACTTGCGCCATCAGACAATACATGTGTGGTATGAATTTAGGGGCCAAAGGGTCAGTATTGCAAGAGTTATGGGACTTTTTAAGTCTTCCTATAACATGTTTGCCATAGTACTGAAAGTACATACTTTGTGAAATCAACTCCTCTTACAGCTTTCAATGTTTCCTTTTAATATTTTGCTGATATGTTTCAGATATATTGCAGATGTGCATGAACAATTGTCATGCTGAAAAAATCATTTTTGACAAATTTACAGCATTTTTAACTTAGCAAATTTTCTATAATTGCTTATATTCAATAATGGTTGGGAGTGCATACTTTGTGAAATCAACTCCTCCTAGGGCTTTCAGTGTTTCTTTTCAGTACTTTGCAGACATGTTACAGACATATTGAAGATGTGCATGAAGAATTACAATGCTGAAAAAATAATTTTTGACAAATTTACAGCATTTTTTAACTTTGCCATTTTTCGACTATTGCTTACATACATACTTTGTGAAATCAACTCCTCCTAGGGCTTTCAGTATTTCTTTTCAGTACTTTGCAGACATGTTACAGACATATTGAAGATGTGCATGAAGAATTATAATGCTGAAAAAATAATTTTTGACAAATTTACAGCATTTTTTAACTTTGCCATTTTTCGACTATTGCTTACATACATACTTTGTGAAATCAACTCCTCCTAGGGCTTTCAGTATTTCTTTTCAGTACTTTGCAGACATGTTACAGACATATTGAATATGTGCATGAAGAATTATAATGCTGAAAAAATAGTTTTTGACAAATTTACAGCATTTTTTAACTTAGCCATTTTTCGACTATTGCTTACATACAATAATGGTTGGAAGTGCATACTTTGTGAAATCAACTCCTCCTAGGGCTTTCATTGTTTCTTTTTAATTCTTTGCAGATTTATTCCAGATATGTTGAAGATGTGCATGAAGAATTTTTATGCTGAAAATTTTAGTTTTGACAAATTTACAGCTTTTTAAACTTAGCCAATTTTGGCCATTTCTGCTTATATTCAATTATGGTTGATAGTACATACTTTGTGAAATCCAACTCCTCCTGGGGCTTTCAGTAATTCTTTTCAATACTTTGCAGACATGTTACAGACATATTGAAGATGTGCATAAAGAATTTTATTGGTGAAAAAATAATTTTTGACAAATTAACAGCATTTTTCAACTTAAACATTTTTCAACCATCGCTAATATACAATACGGCTGGTAGAGCATACTTTATGAAATCAAGTCCTCCTAGTGCTTTCATAGTTTCATTTGAATTCTTTGCACACTTGTTCCAGATATATTTCAGATGTGCATGAATAATTCTTATGCTGAATAATTTATTTTTGACAAATTTTCAGCTTTTTTTTAGCATAGCCAATTTTTGACCATTTCTCATGATAAATGATGATCAGCAGTGTACAGTGAAATCAACAATAATTGTACTCCCTGAGCTTTCAGTATATTATTAGCTCACCTGAGCCGAAGGCTCACAAGGTGAGCTTATAGGATGGCCATGATCCGGCGTCCGTCCGTCCGTCGTCCGTCCGTCCGTCCGTCGGCGTCCACAATTTCAAAGATCTTCTTCTCTGAAACCGCTTGGCCGAACTAGTTGAAATTTTATGTGGAGCCTCCTTGGGTAGTGGCATTTCAAGTTTGATCGCGAAATCCAGGTCACATGACCAAGATGGCCGCCACGCCCATATATGGTAAAAACCACTCAAAAATCTTCTTCTCCAGAACCGGTGGGCCGATTTCCACGAAACTTGGTATGTAGCATCGGGGACTTCAGCCCATCATAGTTTGATAAAATGATGACCCTTGGATGACCTTGACATATTTTACGGCTAGGTCAAATTTGGAAACATAGGCTTTTACATAGGAAAAAGTGAAAACTATGGATTTTTTGAAAACTATTGCAGCCTGAGGCCTGAAAAGTGGTAGATGCAAACAACTAATGGAGTAGATGAAGGTATGTGATTAATTTAGGTCAAGGTCATCTCTTGACCTTGGCCAGTCTGTCGTCCATTCACACTTTTCAAAGATCTTCTTCTCTGAAACTGCTGGGCCAATCAAAGTGAAATTTTATGTGGAGCATCCATGGGTAGGGGAGACGAAAGTTTGATTGCGAAATCCAGGTCACATGACCAAGATGGCTGCCACGCACATATATGGTAAAAACCACTCAAAAATCTTCTTCTCCAGAACCGGCAGGCCGATTTTCATGAAACTTGGTATGTAGCATTTGGGACTCCAGCCCATCATAGTTTGATAAAGTGATGACCCTAGGATGACCTTGACCTAATTTACGGCAAGGTCAATTTTGGAAACATAGGCTTCAACATGGGAAAAAGTGAAAACTATGGATTTTTTTAAAACTATTGCAGCCTGATGCCTGAAAAGTGGTAGATGCAAACAACTAATGGAGTAGATGAAGGTATGTGATTAATGTAGGTCAAGGTCATCTCTTGACTTTGGCCAGTCTGTCGTCCATACACACTTTTCAAAGATCTTCTTCTCTGAAACTGCTGGGCCAATCAAAGTGAAATTTTATGTGGAGCCTTCTTGGGTAGTGGCATTTCAAGTTTAATCGCGAAATCCAGGTCACATGACCAAGATGGCTGCCATACCCATATATGGTAAAAACCACTCAAAAATCTTCTTCTCCAGAACCGGTTGGCCGATTTCCACGAAACTTGGTATGTAGCATTGGGGACTTCAGCCCATCATAGTTTGATAAAATGACGACCCTTGGATGACCTTGACCTAATTTACGGCAAGGTCAAATTTGGAAACAGAGGCTTTTACATGGGAAAAGGCGGAAACAATGGATATTTTGGAAACTGTTGCAGTCTGAGACCTGGAAGTTGCTAGATGCAGACAACCAATGGAGTCAATGAAGGTAAGTAATTAATGAAGGCCAAGGTCATTTCTTGACCTTGACCCAAAGTCATTTAAATATCAAAATTAAAATTGTGGTTTTCTCATAAATCACTGGGTTTGGAAACTATTGCAGCCTGAGACCTGAAACTTTGCAGATGCAGACAACTTATGAATTCAATAAAGGTGTGTGAGTATTCAAGATCAAGGTCATTTCATGATGACTTAATACTGCAGGATCAGGCTTCAGGTGAGCGTTCTCAGGACCAATGGTCCTCTGGTTTAATACCTTACAGACATGAGTCAGACATACGGAGGATTTTCATGAAGGATTATAATGCTGAAAAGATATTTTTGACAAATGTTTTGCATGTTTGACTTAAAGGAAGTTATTGGCCTTAGATAATTTTGCGGGGGGTATACTGAAAGCCTTGCTTGCAGCCAATTTCTAGTTTTTATTGCATGATCTTGTATATCTAAGGTCAGTTTATGATGAAAGAATGTACTTTCAGAATTGGTGACCTGCTAACTGGTATCATGCCAGAAATGGTGTAAGGATAAAAATCTGCCACAACATGAACTAAGATGTTTGCAAATGACATAAAGTAGCAAATCAGATTCAGTTTTCTATGGCTAGAAGCTTGAAATAAGTGTATGTTCCTATAACATATTTGTAGTGTTTATGTGGAAACAGGGGTTAAAAACTCATGAGCTATTGAGTATCAGTATCACAAAATACATGTATTCATAAGTTCATCAGAGTATTGTAGTAACTTGTATTCCTTTGTAGAAATCCAACAAGTTTCCGTCAGCAAAGTATTTCTGTCGACTTTGTGAATACCACTGTGATAATATACCAGTGTGCCGACAGCACTACAATGAGGCAAGACATAAACGTAGGAGTGAGGTAGGAATTCTGTTTTGCATGTGTTCTTATGATACATTTTCAGTAGGGTTTGAATTCTGGAATGGTTGTGAAAAATGTTTAAAGAACAAGAAATAGAAATATATAGATGGGTCTACTTTGGCAAAACTATTTACTGTAATATTGACAAATATCAGCTAAAAAAGAGATTAGAATCCAGATTGTGGATATTTGTTACTTGATAAGAACGAGCATGAGTATTTGTGTTCAGCGGAAGTAAGACTGTAAGTATAATCATTTGTGGAACACTTGGTCGTTTGAGAATAATTTCATATCAGAAATCATTAAAACAGCATGTATACATATGGCAATTCATGCTGGGTGTATGAAACTAAGGAATATTAGGTATGTCATGAGAAAACCCTTTTTTTTTTTGCTTAGGCGAAAAGAAAGATGCAGGTCAGCTGTGCTGTAACTGCACAGCTGATCAGCACCTATGTTTTCTCTACAGGGATAGTGCAATCCCTCTTCTTTTTATATCCAAAATTTCAAGCATCTAGCATTCTTCTATGACTGTACTGGCTGGTTTGTGTCAGACCTGGTAGGGAATCCTGAGGCTCATAATTTCCAACCCCTAGATTGCAGTACAAGACAAGATGTTGAAGACCCTACCACAGCCATCCAAAAGACACCTCGAGACTCTAGACAGGATTCTGTCAGACACCTACCAGCAGTATGGTCTGTCTGATCAGGATCTACATGACAGAGCTGATATAGCGGGCGCAGTGAAGGAGTTTCTATGTCAGACAATACCAGGTACCGTCATATGAGTCTTCACACAAGAAAATTAGTCTTCAGGGTCCAACCAGATGTGACACAAACTGGCCTATACAGTTTCAGAAAAAAAGGCTGGAAGATTAAAATTTTGGATTGAAGTAGAATAGTCATTATACTATCCAAGTAGTGAAAAACAATGTTTCTGAATGGACTGAGAAATAATGCTTTGATCTGCATCTTTATTTCTATACACAAAAACAGTAGGTATTCTAACCATATTGTTAAGTAACTCATGCTCTGTTGACTATGATATGAGCCACGACACAGAAAACCGGTCTCTGGGGTTTCCGACCAGGTCCGACACAAACGTCTCTGTGCATCTACAGAAGAGGGATAGATGCTTGAACTTTCGGATTTAGGAAGAAGAGGAATTGTAGTATCCATATAGCGAAAACAAAGGCGCTGATCAGCTTCACAGTGACTGTGATGCTGATCTGTGCCTTTGTTTTGGCATAGGCAAAACTCCGGCTTTGTCATGACGCATCTCATATGTCGTGTTTCAACTCCACAGGTCTTGAGCTGCGAGTCTATGGATCTTCTCTGACGGGTTTCGGTCTGAAGACGAGTGACCTCAATCTGGACCTTCTTGTACCGGAAGGGTCCAATCCCGCACAGCTACTCACCAAAGTCTACAAAGTATTGAATAACTCTGGTAAGTTGTACAATAATGTTGAAATGTTTTTCTGTTTTTTCTTCTCAAAAGCTTGAATGTGGAAATGTGATTAAATCACCTGTGATTACTTTTAGAACTCCAGTTTGAATAGACAAGAATAAAAAGAAAACAGTTCATGTAAGATAATAAACCATTTATCCAAATAGGAATCAGAAAATCACAAATAGATACAATATGAGCCACCACATCAGAAAACCAACTATCTGCAAATGCGAAAACAAAGCAACAGATCAGCTTTGCAGTAATTGCGAAGCTGATCAGCGCCTTTGTTTTTTGCTACAAAGATAGTACAATTTCTCTTCTTCCTAAATCCGAAATTTAAAGCTTTTAGCCACCTCGTGTAATTGCGCCGGCCGGTTTGTGTTGGACCTGGTCGGAACCTCAAATTGTTGGTTTTCTCATGCACAGGCTCAATTCATTTCAGATGTCTATAGGAATGTCAAGAGTAATTTCCTTGCCAAAGTCCCCAGTGTCTTGTTTGACTCCCCATGTGGGCTTGTACATTGTGAGATCTCTGTGAACAGTGACCTGGCCTACTACACTAGTAGACTGTTGGAAGTCTACTCAAAAGTAGACCCACGAGTGAGACAGCTAGCTGTTATATTCAGGCATTGGGCAAAGGTAAGGTTTAAATATCAGAATTCAGAGAATTCACCCGAAAACATAGTTTTAGGGAAGTTCTTGCATTAGTGGTCTACTAAACTAGTAGACAGTTTGAGGTCTACTCAAAAGAAGACCCTCCAGTGACTCGGAGTGAGACAGTTAGCCGTTATATTCAGGCATTGGGCAAAGGTGATGTTTTAATATCAGAATTCAAAGAATTCACTCGAAAACATAGTTTTTGGGAAGCTCTTGCATTAGTGGCCTACTGCACTAGTAGACTGTTAGAGTTCTACTCAAAAGTAGACCCTCAAGTGAGACAGCTAGCTGTTATATTCACGCATTGGGCAAAGGTGATGTTTTAATATCAGAATTCAAAGAATTCACTCGAAAACATAGTTTTTGGGAAGCTCTTGCATTAGTGGCCTACTGCACTAGTAGACTGTTAGAGTTCTACTCAAAAGTAGACCCTCAAGTGAGACAGTTAGCTGTTATATTCACGCATTGGGCAAAGGTGATGTTTTAATATCAGAATTCAAAGAATTCACTCGAAAACATAGTTTTTGGGAAGCTCTTGCATTAGTGGCCTACTGCACTAGTAGACTGTTAGAGGTCTACTCAAAAGTAGACCTTATAGTGAGACAGTTAGCTGTTATATTCAGGCATTGGGCAAAGTTAGAGATTTTAATATCAGAATTCAAAGAATTCACTCATAAACATAGTTTTAGGGAAGTTCTCGCTTTAGTGCTTTGGTACACTAGTAGACTGTTAGAGGTCTACTCAAAAGTAGACCCTCGAGTGAGACAGTTAGCTGTTATATTCATGCATTAATATCAGAATTCAAAGAATTCACTCGTAAACATAGTTTTAGGGAAGTTCTTGGCCTACTGCACTAGTAGACTGTTAGAGGTCTACTCAAAAGTAGTCCCTCAGGTGAGACAGCTAGCTGTTATATTCAGGCAGTACAGCTAATCTGCTCATTTTAGGCCAACTTTCTGGATAAAAATCACCTGAACTTATTGGCATATGTCATCTCTCATTTCTAATTGCTCATGATCTAATTTACTTCCAGTTATGTCAAGTTGATGACCAGAATAAAGGATCTCTCCCAGCCTATACATTTGGTTTGATGACAGTGTTCTACCTTCAGCAGTGCCAACCCACTTTTCTACCTGTATTATGGAAGGTAACTAACAGCTCATGCCTTTAAATATGAGTTGCTGAGGGGCCTTGACCTGGTCAGACACAAACTGGGCTGTACAGGTTGAAGGTTCTCTCCCAGCCTATACATTTGGTCTGATGACAGTGTTCTATTTACAGCAGTGTCAACCCACCTTTCTACCTGTATTATGGAAGGTAACTAATGAGCGGCTCATGCCTTTGAATCAGCTGGGGAGGGAGAAAACTGGCCTCAAGGTTATAAAACTTTTTTCATGCTCAACTCAAATGAGCATAAAATTTAAGTTGCTCATAAATCACCAAAGCCTGTAATTTATCCTGCTAATAAATGTTAAAATGCCAACAATTAACAATTGTTGGCATTTTAACATTTATGAGCAGGATAAATTTTAGTCTCAGCTGAGCTGAGTATGAAAAATGTTCTATAACTTCAGGGCCTGATCTTGGGGTTTTCCTTCTAGGTCCAACACAAACTGCTCTGTCCAGTCATAGAAGAAGGCTAAAAGTATGAAATTCCAGATTTAAGAAGAAGAGATTTATTACTATCCATGTGGCATAGACAAAGATGCCGCTCAGCTGTGCAGTTACTGAAGCTCGGTTTTTGGAGTGGGACTTTCGTCCAGATTGCACCATTTCCTGACCATTGTTTTTTTTTTTACCTTTTCGTTGTACTTTCTTGTTTTCATTACTATCAGAGCTTCTCTATTTTGGCAGGATTTATCTGAGGTGGTATTGAAGAGACCAAAGACAGCGGATGATATCTTGACAATGTTAACAAATCTGGAGCTTGAGAGAGAGGTATGTCAGTATTTCAGTCTTCTCTAAATCTGTTCATATTGGGAGCAGACTGAGTGGCTGCCTATTGGGAAATAGTTGTTCATTCCGCTTACGATATGTTTGCTTGGTATAAGTACCTGATTGTTTTTTTCCCACCTCAGTTTTTGGAGTGGGAATTTCTTTCTGATTGTGCCATTTCCTGATCATTGCATACCTTTACCTTGAGATAGATTTTTCTGTCTAGAGAATTCATAAAACAGATTTACCTATTTAACTTGTTCAATTTGTTTCATGATTTATGTCCCTGGCAACAGCTAGGGTCATGTTGGGATGTTACCTCCATTTTATGGGCCTTCTACCCAACACCAGGATGTCATGACACCCAAAACTCGCTTGAAAATATAACCCCCCAAGTAAACCAAAAATGCTTATATGTATGGATTGTTTGACTTCAACCCTTTTTCCTAGTCAGGCTAAGACTTTCTGAGCAGTTTACAAGTAATCAGATAGTAAGGCAGTAGTCTACAAGCTTTGCTTGTAGGCACTAGCAGCCCATCTATTTCTCCAGGAAATGAGGCTTCCCATCTGGGGCTATTCTGTCTGCTTGGAGGATTTTCCTTTTAAGAAAGGCAATAAAAATTGAAAATCACTCCTGATGCCCCTAAAAACGAAAGTTGACTCATCCAATTGATAATGATGGGAAAGTCCATTCATCATTAATGGGTTAAAACCCTGCCATAATTATCAGATCTGGCCTATGCTGGGTTCTTAATGCCATTTGAGTCTTCGTTTGAAAAAAAAGGGTTTCCCACTAGGACTGACACAAACCAGACTGTACAGCCACACAAAATAGCTAGAAACTTGAATTTTCAGATTATAGAGGCAACATATCGTCGCGTAATACGTTCTCGATAGTCATATGTTCTCGATAGTTTTCGTTCTGTCGCGAAGATTTCCCTTTGATTGACGTCATACATTGCCTTGACCCCTTGTTTTGCAGGGCAATTAAAGTCCTCAAAGTTTTATCATATCTCAACAATCAGAATGCTTAAAGCAAAAGAAAATTTTTGTGATTCTACAACATTACATTCAACTTAGCCCTTTTCCACTATTTCCAAATTTCTTATGCATTTGAACCCTAAAATTCAAGTAAACTGACTCCTGGAACAGCCATCCACTTTTCGTCTGTTTTATTTACACCATGATGCTATTATTAGATAAGTAAATTGCGCATGTCTTCCTTGCATTTTAAAAATACGGGAGCAAAAACGTGTTATGGGTTCTTACGTTGCAGTTTACAGGAATTCTTTCAGAAATTGTAAAAACAGTATGAATTGGTTTCCAAAAAGCAAATTTTGTGTGCATATACCCAAAAGTTTTTATAAGAGCTTATACGGTTGTGATAAGTAAGGTTTTCTGGTGTAAATGGCAGCCTGAGAGGGTGCAATTACGATGATTTTGTTGAGGGACATGTTCGGACAGAAGGCAACTATTTACGGCACGAAGTCATTTCTCGGTGCATTAGTGGTCTAGTTAAGATTCGAACTTCTTGTTTAAAATCACATTTTACAATCTTCACTGTCTTTATACTGCGGTGTTGCATAATTAATATTAAAGCCATATGTCGCCATGATGCGCTCCCGTATAATTGAATTTTTCCACTTAACCTGCGCGTGACAAATAAAATATGCAAATGTCTATCGAGATCATATGACGGACCATTTGATTGGTCAATTTCAACACCATTAGGTCAAGGTCATATCTGTAAACACCCAGCATGGAGATCGGCATAGAATCGCCACTAAAACATTTAGAGAAAGAGTATCTGTCGACACGTTGAGAATGATTGAAGTGAGTTCAAAGTATTATGAACATTGGCCAATGATTCGCTTACGCTATCGAGAACATATGACACCAGGATACTATCTATGAAACACAAACAAAAGTGCAGATCAGCTGTGCAGTTACTGCACAGCTGATCTGCGCCTTTGGTTTCGCATATACAGATTGCTGAATTTTTCTGATGCAGTGTCTCATTTTGCTTACAAGTGTGAACAAATACATAAGCCGCAGCATCAGATAACCAACAATCTGCATAATGCGAAAACATAGGCGCAGACCAGCTTCGCGGCAGATAGTACATAAATCCGAATTTTCAAGCTTCTAGCCCTTTTCTATGACTGTACAGACCAGTTTGTGCCAGACCTGGTCGGAACCCCAAATTGTTGGTTTTCTCATGCACAGGTTCATATTTGATTTCCATTTCTCCTAGGAATGGGTATGTGAGAACACTAAAACCTTAGGTGAGCTGTGGTTAGATCTCCTACTGTTCTACGGAGTGCGCTTCAATCTGTCCGATCATGTCATCTCTATACGACAAGAGCGGCTGTTACTGAGGTCGGAGAAGAAATGGAAAACAAAAAGGATGGCCATCGAAGGTAATGTAAGACAATAAACAGTTATTGACCTTAACAATATCCATGCTCCCATTTGGATTGAAACTTAAACCGTCCTGCTCAGATATGTTTGCTAGCTGTACATGTAATTATCAAATAAGAGCTATGTACGAGAGTAAAACTTCACTTCAGAGTTCCCAACCAAGTCGGACATGAAACAGTCTGTATTGGTACAGAAATGGCCAAAGCTATGAAATGTTGGGTTTAGAAAGACCTGTACTGAATTATTATTCAAGGCACCTTTCAGCAGTATTTATACATACATTCTAGCACACTCATCTTTGCCTGCAGGCCTAGCTGTCTTTAATGATAGGGCTCATATGAGCCGTGATGTGAGAAAACCGGTCTTCAGGGTTTCCGAATAGGTGGACACAAATCAGCCTGTACAGTCTCAGAAAAAGTCTAGAAGCTTGAAGTTTGGGATTTAGGAAGAAGAGGAATCGTACTATCCGAGTGGTGAAATCAAAGGCGCTCAACAGCTGTGCAGTTACTGCACAGCTGATCTGAGCTTTTGTTCTCACATAGGCAAAAATCCGGTTTTCTCGTGTCACGGCTCATATAATCTTATTGTTCAGACCCAGATGATTGAGCGGCAGTCTTATTAGAACTTTTAGAGAATGTTTCTTCACAAAGATGCTATATGTATTTGAGGGTAATTATTGCAGGTATTTTGGTTGTCCTGATAACTCTACCATAATTTGAGCCACATTGTGAAAAAAAAACAGATTTTTGCCTATGCAAAAACAAAGGCGCAGATCAGCTTCACAGTAACTGTGAAGCTGATCAACACCTTTGTTTTCGCTACACAGATAGTACAATCCCTGTTCCTCTTAAGTCCAAAATCTGAAGCTTCCAGCCTGCTTCTGTGACTGTACAGGCTGGTTTGTGTCGGACCTGGTCGGAAACCCAAATTGTTGGTTTTCTCATGCAAAGGCTCATATACAACTGTGTTTCAGATCCTTTCTCTGTGAAGAGAAATGTTGCCAGGACATTGTTCTCAGTGAGGATATTTGACTATCTGTACAACTGTCTGAGAAAAGGCTGCCTCTACTTCAGTCTACCCACAAACCAGAATGATGTCTTGTTCAGTAGTGGAAAGTCTAAAGATAAATCACAGCAGCCGAAATCTGGTCAGAAACAGACTCATTCAGGTAAAGCTACTGAATGTTTTCCCTTCTCAAAGTATAAGTATGATATAATAGTTGTTTTACAAATTTTAACCAAGGGATTCCAATAAGTAATTACACCTAGACTTCTTTATAACACAGTTGGTTTCAACACGGTTTTGGATATAACATGGACCATTCGTGGACCCCAAATGGTCTTATTTTGTTATATACAGGACAGACCCGCTATACTGTGCCTTGAATTAACGCTGTGTTGGATATAACGTGAGGGCACCTTGGATCCAAAATTTCGTCCACCCACTTTTGAAAAAAAAAAAAAAATCGCGGCGATGCAAAGGCGCCGTTTTACCCTTATATATTCCTTTATTGTATTACAATTAAAGGCATTTATGTGCGGATGAATTCACTGTTAAAAAGATCGTTTGCAGGGAATTCGGCAAGGTTCAGTTTTCTTTCAGTTTCTCTTGATGGTACTCGAAAAAAAAAAAAATAGGCGTTTGCCAAGGTGCGATTTTCTTACAGTTTCTCTTTATGGTACAATGAGAACAATCAATGTAAATTATCTTTTGCACATTTAAAACTGAAAGATCGTGTTTTCAAATAGAAAGCATAATGTGCTTACGAACCGTGTCGGCTGCGTGATAATTGCCATTTCAGTAATTTTTAGACTGACACAATCCACCGCTCACGAAGCGTGAATGACACATTGTTTTCTTAAGATTAGCAATAAAAGTTGTGAAAATAAGCCAAACGCGCTAGGGGATTATCGATAGACCATAACAAGACCGTAAACACAGGTTGCTGTAGGCTATTGATGACACCTGTTACGCAACGTTGCTCATTTTCGACGGCAACTCAAACCAAAGATTGTCAAGCATTGGGACACCTAAATCTTATACATAGTTCCTGCATGATGTCACAACAAGAATATTTGACACATAAAATGGCTGATTTTCCAAGGCAAAGCAGTTTTGTACAGTTACTATTATCTGATCATGTGAGTTGTTCACAAACCGTTAAAGGTTGACAATGGAAAAGATGCATTCTTTCTTACAAGCTTAACCAGCTAACTGTCACGTTACTGTATTCAAAATACAGTTGATCCTACGAATGCAAACAAAAACGGTCATTTTGTGTGGCAGAAAACTTGATATTTGCCATGCAGGAACTATCTATAATTTTATCCGATCAGAAAATGCATTTCTACTTTTTCGATGAAGAACAGCGAATTAAAATAATTGTAAATACAGTATCGGCAAAAACTTGTCCGCGTTAAATATCCGGGTGCGCCAATAAGTCAAAGGCGGAACTCTATACGATACAACAACAACAGCAACATAAGCACGGTGTCATGGACGCTTTTCACATTCAATCATACGTTGTCAATGAACGAATTTTATCGTTGTAGATCATTTTTAACGGATTAAAATGTCGGAACACGCAAGGTTTCACTTTTGTTTATTCCATTTTAAAAGGATTCCGTGAAAAGCCGCCAGAAACTGCGACCAGCCTGGTCCGACTCGGTAGATTTGCATAACGTGACTCACTTATAATGCGCATGCGACTTGTGGACCCCGACCAGCGCGTTATAACGGGTCTGAGGTGTACCTATACATTTTATTCTCGTTACAACACAGATTGGATAGCTAACACAGAAATTTTCTTGGACACCAACAATAGTGTTATAAAGAGGTTGTGGTGGTATAATAAATTTGACTTTCTGCATGGCTAAAAATACAATTTTGTATCGCGAATTATAAAGTCTAATAAATTGTCTTTTGAGAGTCTTGCAAGGCAATCCTGCATTTACCTGCACAGAAGATGGCTTACTTTGAAGCTTTTGATTTATCAGCAGAAATTTTTAATTACCTAGGTTACAAAAAGGAAAGTTTTGATCAGCAGATTTATGGCATGTCCACACATCTGATCTGTGCCTTTGGGTTTGCAAAGATAGGCTGTGTTTTGACTGCTGATCATATTCTGTACATAGAAAATTGATTCTTTGCAGCTGTGCCAAAAACGGACATCATAGACAAAGAAGTACCAGCTCAGGCCATAACAGACAAAGGATCAGACACTCAGTCAGAACATGCTGATCAGATTGTGGAACGGTGTGTATCAGAATTGTTTGCACAACTTTTAGTGCCAGAGAAGGACTCAGAAACAAACTGTGATAATTCACTTGAGCCCGAGACATCAAACATTACTACTGATTCTATAGCTGAATCCGAGAAAGACAATGGATCAAATGTTGAGTTTGCTTTGACAGTTAGTGGTAGCTCTAGTGATTTTAGTATAAAGGAAAATGAGTTTTTAGCTGAATGTAAAGATAACAGCAAAGAATCCAGTGTAGAATCTGAATCAGGTTCAAACATTAAAGAACACAGTTTTTTGTCAAGTGCAGAGGTTATAGGGAGCCCAGAGAAGAAGTGTGGTTCACATGAAAGTGCTAAGAGGGATGAAGAAGATGCATGCTCTGAAGTGGAGAAGAGATTGGAGAATTTAGATACTAGTATTAAATCTGACAATGTTGGCAATGTGATAGAAACTGATCATTCTGTATCTGATGCAGAAAAAGAAGAGTGTGTTACAGAAACTGACATACAGACAGATAATTCTGTTAGGGAGAATGAAATTCATGTCTCAGATGATATTGGAAAATGTGATAATGAAATAGTGGAAAGGTTGCAAGATGGTGATAGTGTTACAGCATGTGATCAGGAATTGCCTTTCAAGGATAATCATTTTGAAGCTTGTGTTAATACTGATGTTGTGACAAAACAAAATGAAATTGGTGCAGTCTCTGAAATTGGGGCCATATCAGAACTTGGTGTAGTTGATAATGTTAATTCTTGTGAAGAATCTGTTGATCAACAAGTAAACAATGCCAAAGATGATTTAGAATGTAATGAGGAAGCAAATATATTAAGTGTCTACACACAAGAAGAAAATGACAGAGAAAAGACTGAGAGTTTAGCAGTTGTTGGAGATTCTGTGAATGAAGTGTCCGAAACAAACAATAGTGATGTTGGGAGTGAAGGTGATAAAGCTATCATTCCTGAACAAACACAAGAAGAAATTGGTGCAGAAAGTAGGACTGAGAGTTCAGCCATTGTAAAAGATTCTGTAATGGAAACATCTGAAATAAACATAGAAAACATTGAGAGTGATACCGATAAAGGTATAATTCCTGAACATTCTTTCTTGAATGAGGAAGATAGCAGTGCCAAAGAAGAAAGAGATGAAAATATTGATGAAGACATTAATGATGAAGCGGATATCATTGATCATTCATTCCTTACTGATGAGTCTGTGCTAACTGACCTTCTTGAAAACTCACAAGTTGCAGAAAAGGAATGTGAAAGAACTGACAATGGAGATTCAAAAGATCATGCACACAAACGAGCCAAGGCAGAAATTGACTCAGAATCAGTGTCCGGATCAGAGAGTGATATGGAGTTAGAAAGTCCTGACTCAAGTCCTGTGAGGCGGAGAAAGTTTGAGAGACCAAATAGTCCTGAGAATGCAGAGTATAACTTTGTCTTCTCTGTAGAATCTCTTACAGATGGCAAGGTAGGTCAAGTTTCAAATTTATGAATCATATTAACCAGTTTCTTCAATTTAGAATTGAAAATGATATGTTGACTTATTTTATTATATACATGTAGTTATATATTTTGTACAGCTACCCTCAGTCACCAACAATGTCTCTAACTATAACCAGACACTTCCTATGTTAGTGGCCCAGGTGGCCGAATGGTTAAGAAGCTGTTTCTTAATCATCTCACCGCTGTGTCTGGTGTGGGTTCGAGCCCTGCACTGGCCACATGTGAGACAAGCCAAGTTCTGCTTGTGGGTGTGCCAGGTATTTCTCGGGGGTTCTCCCATTTTTGCCTACCTACTGATAAAAAAAAAAAAAAAAAAAAAAAAAGTTTCTTCCAGGGTCCATCAGTGTTTTGCGGTATGTGTGAGAAGGAGGGTCATCTGAAAAGTAACTGTCCTGAAGAGCTGTTACCGGACCTTAAACAGCTACCCCCGGTCACGAAACAGCATCTCAAACTATAAAACTCTAACCAGACACTCCTATGTTTCTTCCAGGGTCCATCAGTGTTCTGTGGTATTTGTGAGAAAGAGGGTCATCTCAAAAGTAATTGTCCTGAAGAGCTGCTACCAGACCTTAAACAGCTACCCCCGGTCACCAAACTGCATCTCAAACTATAAAACTCTAACCAAACACTTCCTATGTTTCTTCCAGTGTCCATCAGTGTTCTGTGGTATTTGTGAGAAAGAGGGGCATCTCAAGAGTAACTGTCCTGAAGAGCTGTTACCTGACCTTAAACAGCTACCCCCGGTCACCAAACAGCATCTCAAACCATAAAACTCTTAACCAAACACTTTGTATGTTTATTCCAGGGTCCATCAGTGTTCTGTGGTATTTGTGAGAAAGAGGGTCATCTGAAAAGTAACTGTCCTGAGGAGCTGTTACCGGACCTTAAACAGCTACCCCCAGTCACCAAACAGCATCTGAAGCTACTAACTAATGTCATCAAAGCAGTGCCTGGTATGTACCTGATTCATAGAAAATTTCCATTTATAGACATATAAAATACAATGTATCAGAAAACTTAGAGGGTATAAGTAAGATAGTGCAATAAATATCGTCAAAATATGCAGAGAGAAAGGCAAAATGTGCCATTGATTTGTATGCATAGTTTGACCACATCAATATAAAATAATAGTATCACACTTAGAAATTTTTAGTGATAAGCAACATTTGATTGGTTTTAGAACTTTTGTGGAAGTACCTGGTCAAATTTGGATGAATATAGCCAAAATAAAGAAGGCTTTAGTGTCAAGTTACTGCCAACATTTGACAGGAAGGTAGCTCTTAGCCATGTTTTGTCTTTTAGAGGAAAAAAAAATTTCCCCGTGTATAATTTGTAATGTTGCATTGATTCATAGACTAGGGTTACAATGTCTTATAATTGTTGTGTTTATATCATTAAAACATTAGATATACCATATTCCACTGTGTTGTTTTCCAGGTGATTTCCAACTGTCACAAAGAGAGCTAGATGACAGGGAAGCTATAAGATGGGGACTGGAGGTCTTCATACAGGAACTCTTCCCTGGTCAGTATTCTTGTTTCCAGGGCTGTGGAAATATTACAAAAATCCACTTGTCCAGGGACAAGTAGAATAGGAAAATTCACTTGCCCCATCTAAAGCATACATGTACTTGTCCAATAAGGCAAGAACAAAACACTATTTTATTAAAAACTAATTTGGATTTAATGAAAAACTTACCTCTGGCTCATGCTAATTTATATGCCCTTACACTTGCATTTGGACACCATAATGTTGATGAAAGTATGTCAGACATGTTTGATGTAACACTTTAACATAGTTATTAATGTAGAAATAATACAGTGTTGTTTGAGCAATTAAGAATATTTCACTTGTCCATGGACAAGCAGATCTTAAGTTTTACTATATAAAATGTGGTATAAGGGGGTTTACATTATACAGATGAGGTTAAGAGATCACTGGCACAGGGTTGTATCTTTAAGCAGGTTAATAGTAATACTCAGGAAGCAGCACACTATCCCGACATGATTTGACTGGAACATTAAACAGGTAATTGCAAAACCAACAGATCTTTTATTAGCTCACCTGAGCCGTTAGGCTCACAAGGTGAGCTTATAGGATGGCCATGATCCGGCGTCCGGCGTCCGTCCGTCGTCGTCCGTCGTCCACCATTTTCTAAGATCTTCTTCTCTGAGAGCGCGTGGCCAATCAAAGCCAAATTTTATATGAAGCATCTATGGGAAGGGGGAACCAATGTGTTTATAAATAATCCAGGTCACATGACCAAGATGGCCGCCACGCCCATATATAATAAAAACCCTTCAAAATTCTTCTTCTCCGGAACCACTGGACCGATGTCAACGAAACTTGGCATGAAGCATTGGGGACTAGAGTACTACAATGTGTTTATAAATTATGACCTTTGGATGACCTTGACCTATTTTACGGCAAGGTCAACATAGGTCACCCATGCATTTGAATGGGGAAAATTGTTAAAATGTCATTTGAAAGGCAAAACTTGCAGGAAATGGGCAAATGGACTGAAGGTAGGTAATTCTGAAAACATTTGGACCACAGGGGTTCGTCTGCCCCCACCCCGGGGCAATATACATGTATATTACAAAAATATTCAAAGATCTTCTTCTCTGAAAGCGCTTGGCCAATCAAAGCCAAATTTTATATGAAGCATCTATGGGAAGGGGGAACCAATGTGTTTATAAGTAATCCAGGTCACATGACCAAGATGGCCGCCATGCCCATATATGGTAAAAACCCTTCAAAATTCTTCTTCTCCTGAACCAATGGACCGATTTCAGCGAAACTTGGCATGAAGCATTGGGGACTTGAGTACTACAATTTATTTATAAATTATGACCTTTGGATGACCTTGACCTATTTTACGGCAAGGTCAACATAGGTCGCCCATGCATTTGAATGGGGAAAATTGTTAAAATGTTATTTGAAAGGCAAAACTTGCAGGAAATGGGCAAATGGACTGAAGGTAGGTAATTCTGAAAAAAATTGGGACCCCAGGGATTGGTCTGCACCCACCTCAGGGCAAAATACATGTATATTACAAAAATATTCAAAGATCTTCTTCTCTGATACCACTTGGCCAATCAAAGCCAAATTTTATAGGAAGCATCTATGGGAAGGGGGAACCAATGTGTTTATAAATAATCCAGGTCAAATGATCAAGATGGCCGCCATGCCCATATATGGTAAAACCCCTTTTAAATTCTTCTTCTCCTGAACCAATGGATTGATTTCAACGAAACTTGGCATGAAGCATCAGGGACTGAAGTACTATAATGTGTTTATAAATTAATACCTTTGGCTGACCTTGACCTATTTTACGGCAAGGTTAACATAGGTCACCAATGCATTGGAATGGGGAAAACTTATAGAATGTCATTTAAAGTGAAAGTGTTGCAGGAAATGGGCAGTAGGACTGAATATTAATGATTCTGAAAAAATTGGACCCCAGGGGCTCATTTGCCCCAACCCTGGGGCATTATACATGTATATCACCTGAATATGCAAACATCTTCTCCTCTGAAACCGCTTGGCCAATCAAAGCCAAATTACATGTGAAGCATCTATAGAATTGGGGAATCAATGTGTATATAAATAATCAAGGTCACATGACCAAGATGGCCGCCATGCCCATATATGGTATAAACCCTTCAAAAATCTTCTCTGGAACCGGTGGACCAATTTCGAAGAAACTTGGTGTGAAGCATCTATGGCTTAAGTACTACAATGTATATATAAATCATGACCCTGTGATGACCTGTTTAAATCATGACCCTGTGATGACCTTGACCCAGTTTATGGCAAGGTCATGGGTTGGCCATGCATTTAAATTGGGAAAACTGTTAAAATGCCATTTGAAGGGAAAAGCCAGCAGGAAATTGGCAAATATTGATTATTCTGAAAAAAAAAAAAATCCCCAGGGGCTTCATCTGCCCCTGCAATGGGGTTAAATACCATAATATTCAAACATGTTTATTGGTTTATGCAGCAGATCTCAGGTGAGCATTCACAGGACCAATGGTCCTCTTGTTAGGTGTATGCCAATGAGAAGCATTGTGGCTTCGGACTTCGGGGCTGCCGTGACATGATGAAAAATACTACAAAAAAAAACAACGCCAAAAATATATTGATTAAGTTGTATGTATCATAGCTTATCCAACCATTATTAACCCATACATGACAAATGGACTTGCCTATCATTATCATTTGGGTGAGTCCACTGTCATTTTTAGGTGCATCAGGAGTGATTTTGAATTTTTAATCCATTTTTCGATGAAATTCCTCTAAGCAAATAGAATAGCCCCAGATTGGATGCGACATCACAGCTGGTGCTAAACTGTTTGCCTATGTCCCATGAATAGGATGCCAGGCTTATGTGATATGGTTGGAATAGCTCGGGCCATTTGTTCAAAACTTTGTGAGCTTAACATCATCATTAAGACCTCAACTTGTTAAGTAAATGCCGACTACATAAGCAAATAGTTATTTTTTGTTGATAAAATGTGAGAATCCTTCGCATGGCAAAGAATTCTCACATTTTATAAACAAAAAATAACTGTGTTTGTAACGTGTAATATTCATGTTTGAAATTTTAACAAATTGTTAACTAACGATGTTGTTAATTTGGAACAACTAGGCCCTGATGTTTTCATATATGGGGCTTTGTTGACCAGAGATCATTCATCATTTCAGACGCAGAGTTGAGTTTGTTTGGCTCGTCCAAGAATGGGTTTGGATTCCACTTTAGTGACCTTGACATCTGTGTGACCTTTAGAGGGAGAAACCCAGAGGTAAGAGTTTTGAATATCAGCACGACGCAAGAAAACCGGCCTTCAGGGTTTCTGACCAGGTCCGACACAAACTGGCCTGTTCACTCATAGAAGGAGGCTGGAAGCTTGAAATTTTGGACATAGGTAGAGGGGGAATTGTATTATCCCCCCCCCCCCCCCCCAAAAAAAAAAAAGCTAATCTGTTATCGCATAGGCAAAATCCGGTATTCTCATGGCACAGCTCGACTGTATTCGAATGTGCTTACCCTACTGTTTGAATGAATCGTCAGCTTAGCGAGCACACCATGAAAACATCCATTCTACCCATGCTGATGTTAAGCCTTATAGCAATATAAGCTGATGCCAAGCTTTATAGCCATGTTCTACTTCATATAGAGGCAAAAATATTGGTCGTTCAGATATCAGTTTTAAAAATTTTCAGATGGGCTGCTTGTGCCTCCAAGCAAAGCTTATATACCACTGACTGACCATCTGATTACTGGTAAACCGCTCTGGTCTGAGCCTGCCCGTGAAAAGTTCAAGTCAAACAATCCATATGTATAAGCCTTTTTGTGGCTTAGTTGGATGGTTATATTTGAAGCACTTGTTGGATGTCATGACATCTTCATTTTGGGTAAAAATCCCATAAAATGGAGGCAACATCCCGACATGACCATGGCTGTTGACTGCCCAGATGGTCATGTTAAGCATCAGTTCAAACTAACAAAAACCAATGTGCTTCCATGGATACCTTTGAGGCTAAGTCAGATCTGGGTCTCTACTGTTTGTCTGAAAACATAGGAACCATGCTTATTTCTAAGGTTTTTCTCCATTTTTCCAGGATCTCAACTTTGTTGAAGTGATAGAGGCCTTGTGTAAGAAGTTGAAGACCCACAAGTCTTTCTATAATGTGTTCCCAATCACAACAGCCAAAGTTCCCATCGTGAAGTTCACCCACCGACCTACCAGGCTCGAAGGAGATATAAGCCTTTATAATATACTGGTAAGCAAAGAGTTCTTACGAATGTAAGATTACGAATCTGCATATGCGAAAACAAAGGCGCAGATCAGCTTCGCAGTAACTGCTGATCACCACCTTTGTTTTCGCTACACAGATAGTACAATTCCTCTTCTTTCTAAATCCAAAATTTCCAGCCTCTATCCATCTTCAGTGCTTGTACAGCTCAGTTTGTGTCTGACCTGAAGTGATAGAGGCCTTGTGTAAGAAGTTGAAGACCCACAAGTCTTTCTATAATGTGTTCCCAATAACAACAGCCAAAGTTCCCATCGTGAAGTTCACCCACCGATCTACCCGGCTAGAGGGAGATATAAGCCTTTATAATATACTGGTAAGTAAAGCAATCTTACGTATGTAAGATTACGAATCTGCATATGCGAAAACAAAGGCGCAGATCAGCTTCGCAGTAACTGCGAAGCTGATCAGCGCCTTTGCTTTCGCTACACGGATAGTACAATTCCTCTTCTTTCTAAATCCAAAATTTCCAGCCTCTAGCCATCTTCAGTGCTTGTACAGCTTGGTTTGTGTCTGACCTGAGGTGATAGAGGCCTTGTGTAAGAAGTTGAAGACCCACAAGTCTTTCTATAATGTGTTCCCAATTACAACAGCCAAAGTTCCCATCGTGAAGTTCACCCACCGACCTACCAGGCTCGAAGGAGATATAAGCCATTATAATATATTGGTAAGCAAAGAGGTCTTACGAATGTAAGATTACGAATCTGCATGTGCGAAAACAAAGGCGCAGATCAGCTTCACAGTAACTGCGAAGCTGATCACCACCTTTGTTTTCGCTACACAGATAGTACAATTCCTCTTCTTTCTAAATCCAAAATTTCCAGCCTCTATCCATCTTCAGTGCTTGTACAGCTCAGTTTGTGTCTGACCTGAAGTGATAGAGGCCTTGTGTAAGAAGTTGAAGACCTACAAGTCTTTCTATAATGTGTTCCCAATAACAACAGCCAAAGTTCCCATCGTGAAGTTCACCCACCGATCTACCCGGCTAGAGGGAGATATAAGCCTTTATAATATACTGGTAAGTAAAGCAATCTTACGTATGTAAGATTACGAATCTGCATATGCAAAAACAAAGGCGCAGATCAGCTTCGCAGTAACTGCAAAGCTGATCAGCGCCTTTGCTTTCGCTACACGGATAGTACAATTCCTCTTCTTTCTAAATCCAAAATTTCCGGCCTCTAGCCATCTTCATTGCTTGTACAGCTTGGTTTGTGTCTGACCTGAGGTGATAGAGGCCTTGTGTAAGAAGTTGAAAACCCACAAGTCTTTCTATAACGTATTGCCAATTACAACAGCCAAAGTTCCCATCATAAAGTTCACCCACCGACCTACCAGGCTTGAAGGAGATATAAGCCTTTATAATATTTTGGTAGGTTGTATCGGAACGTAATCCTGATTAAATATAGGAAAAATGGATATGACAGGTTGCTTCAATCAGATGAACATCTAAACAAGATTGAAATAACCACAACTGTTTGTAGAAATTTACTAAAAGTCATAGAAGCATGACAGATTCAGATGAAATGAGATTGCTCAATTAAACGTTCTCTCATTTGCAGCTAAAGTATTTGAAAATTCACATTTGGTTGTGATTGCCAAATATAGTAGTAATAACTTATTGAATGTCTTTTTTGAGCAGCCACATCAGAAAAGAACAGTCTGCACAGCTGATCAGTGCCTCTGTTTTTGCTCCAGAGATAGTATGATGTCTCTGCTTCCTGAAACTGAAATTTCAGGCTTCTAGCCTGCTTCTGTGACTGTACAGGCTGGTTTGTGCCAGACTTGGTCGGAAACCCAAATTGTTGTTATTCTCGCATGAAATTATCTTTTCTGTTCGTTTAGGCCCAACAGAACACCAGGTTGTTGTACTGCTACTCCTGTATTGACCCCAGGGTGGTCACTCTAGGATATGCTATCAAGGTCTTTGCCAAGGTAAGAAAAATTCTTTTTATGATGGGGATCAAACGTGGTTTTCTATCCATTAACATATTCTGGGCTCCGAGGGAGGCATTAAAAGTGAGTCTGAAAGGCAATGTTTCAGTCCTGCCGTGAAACAATTTTTTATTGTTAGCTCACCTGAGTGGAAGGCTCACAAGGTAAGCTTATAGTATAGAAGTCGAGCTAGCGTCTGTGCGTCCACACTTTCAAATGTCAATATCTCTTAGCCATTTAGCCAATTGCAATCAAATTTTGTCTGAAGTATCATTAGGGTGGGGAAAGGTTGTGGTAGTTCTAATGCCAAGTCGGATCAGAACTCTGGTTTCCATGGCAACAGATAGCTGCCATAGACTTACAATGGGAACATGGGAAACATAAAAAAGAATCTTCTCTGAAACCACAAGGCCCAGAACTTCCATATTTTGTGTGTAGCAATGTATATTGATCCTCTGCCAGCCTTGACCCTGAGGTCCATACAGGCCCTGCCCTGGGGGGGCATTATCTGCCATAGTTTTTTAATGGGAAATACATCTAAAAATCTTCTTCTCTGAAACCACAAGAACCAAAGCTTCTATATTTGGTATGCAGCATTGAAATGTGGAGCTTTACATAAATTCTGTGAATCATGCCCCTTGGATCAAACTGCCCCTGGGGTTCATACAGGCCTGCACCAGGGGTGTCATTATCTTCCATAGGCTTATAATGAAAATACATGATAAAATCTTCTTCTCTGAAACCCGCATGACCCAAAGCTTGTATATTTGGTATGCAGCAATGTCATGTGGAGCTCTACATAAATCCTGCCAATCATGCCCCTGGTATCAAATATGGCCCCACAGCCAGGGTCATGAAAGGACCCGACCTTTAGTGATGATTTTTTTTTTCAAGTGAACCAAAATGGTGAGCAAGAGGATAAAGAATTTAGACAAGAGCTATTCTGTTGACGTAAGTAGGGTTTCCAGGTCACATTACCAAGATGGCCACCATGCCCATATATGGTAAAACTCCCAGCCTCTTTGTTCAGTGACTATACTTGTTTACTCTCAGGTGAGCGACCGTTGTCCTTGGGCTACTTGTTATTATTGCATTTTTATTATTATATTATTATTTACTATTATTTCCTGTAGAATTTTGGGAGATGTTTTAGACCTGTGTGTAAGTATGCAAATACTAATCTAATTGTTGCATATACCACAGGTGTGTGATATTGGTGATGCCTCCAAGGGCAGTCTGTCATCCTATGCCTACATGTTACTGTTGTTCCACTACCTACAACATACTAAACCACCTGTGATACCAGTTCTACAAGAGGTCTGTATTTAATCCACTAATGGATTCACCTAGCATTCTCATTTGGGTGAGTCCACTTTAATTTTTAGGGGCTTCAGGTGTGATTTTGAAAATGTTATTCCATTTTTCCATGAAATTCCTATAAGCAAACAGAATAGCCCCAGATGGGACGCCATGTTTTGCGGCATCACATCTGGGGCTATACTGTTTGCCTATGTCAAATAAAATGGATGCCAGGCTAAAATGAGTTAATACGAATATAGGGTACAGCATTATTATGAAGAGAGTTAAAGACTTGAATGGGCATGATTGGCTTCTTACAGCTTAGCAGAAGAATTTCTCTGATTATTTTGCTATATTTCTATTGTAAGTAATCTATAATTATAACACAGTTTCACTTATAAACACGGTCGTTATGGACCCCAAAGGTAGCATTATAATGAGGTTGCCCTGTATATGTTTACATTACAGTTGAGGAACGGTGATGAGAAGGCAGAGTTTATGGTGGATGGCTGGAATGCTTGGTTCTATGACGACTTGAAAAATCTGGTAGGTGCTGTCCCGGCTGCTGGCCTTTTTATACACGCTGATAGACAAGGCGAAGCTATGTATAGTTTTTCATTTAGATTAAAAAAAATGTTCCAAAGGTTCCTAAATCATGATTTTACCGTTTCACAACAAAACATGAGCCATTGAGAAAACCAACAATCTGCATATGGGAAAACAAAGGCGCAGATCAGTTTTGCAAGTGAAGCTGATCAGCGCCTTTGTTTTCACTATATGGACAGTACAATTCCTCTACTTTCTCAATCCAAAATTTCCAGCCTCTAGCCATCTTCTGTGTTTGTACAGCTCAGTTTGTGTTGGAACTGTTCAGAAACCACATTGTTGGTTTTCTCATGAGGCGGTTCAAATTTTATGGGATATGGGGTAATGTGGCTCTGTGTAAATGTTTTAGCTTCTTCTAGAGTCCCAAATGTTAGCTGAACAGTTATCACTCTCATCAAATAATTGTTCCCACCACACAGCATCGCACGACTTTTACATTGATTATTTGGGGAACTACTATGATATTATAAAAACAATAATGATTCATTTCCAGCCGAATGTGTGGCCCAAGTACCGACATAACAACCAGAGTGTAGGAGAACTATGGCTAGGCCTGTTCAGGTACTATACTGAGGAGTTCAACATTGAGGAACAGGTGGCCACGATCAGACAGTTTGAAACTCTCACAAAGTTTGAGAAACTCTGGA
The DNA here is from genome assembly GCA_964017185.1 of Rugalucina vietnamica. Classification (NCBI taxonomy): domain Eukaryota; kingdom Metazoa; phylum Mollusca; class Bivalvia; order Lucinida; family Lucinidae; genus Rugalucina; species Rugalucina vietnamica. The sequence goes on from OZ024873.1 coordinate 53,706,574, forward strand.
ACAGGAAATGTATTGCCATAGAGGGTAAGAGATTATAACTTTCTTACATCGGCAAAGAAAATAAGTATTTAGTGTATGGCATACTGTTAGAGTGGGGAAAAGATATATTTCTCAAGTATTTGAGAAATAGGTATTGAAAATTTTATCTCCCAGCTTCTTTCAAACTTCAAACACCAAAGTGGCAGGAGATTTTTTACACTTATATGACTTTGGTGTTTGACCTAGACAGGGCACCATAGCTCCATCAGTTTCATGTGTGATTCATATTGAATTGGATTTGGGATCAATCCCCTGTGGTAGAATTGGAAAACAGTGTTGTTAGGATAACTGACAGTCTTGACATAATCTTTGCTGTTTACCATGGACATTTAGGCTACAAATCAAACAGACAATTGATACTGTGCTGCTGCCTATGTATCTGAATAACACTGTATTAACCGCAATCGCGAACAACCCATTGGATAAACAAAAACAGTTCTTGATTGCCAAAAAATGCATTTTAGTTGCCAAAGCGACATTCGTCGAACATACATTGGACATTCACAATGGTCAGCATGTGCTTTTTGGCAATCTAAAACACCTTTGTTGGCAATCGGGGAACACAATTTTGTTTAAAATTATGCATTCTGGATTGCCACTAATACGTTATGTAAATGTTAAGATAAATTTTCTGTTTCAGATCCCTTTGATCTCAGTCATAACCTAGGAGCTGGTCTCACTAGAAAAAGTAAGTTTTGAAACCTTTTCTTGATGGTTAAGTAAATATTTTGGACTCAACTGGCCTTTCCCCATACAACAGGGATATAGTCTTGGAATCCAAGTCAAAACACCACAAGTATTGTATTCTCTTGTCAGCAAGAAACAAATGTGTCATTCAGCTGCTTCACTTCCTGATAATTCTCTATTTCTTTGTACATTCAGTTGTGAAAAAAATAGCAGCATAACAATGTCTTTAACTAGCAACAATGAATAACATGGACAATTCCTTCATTTGAAACAAACTTAGAATTGAAACTCAGCTTAAAAAGGTAAAACTAGGCAATGATCAGGAAATGGTGCAATCAGAGAAATTCCCTCTCCACAAACTGAGGGGTGGGAAAAACCAAAATGACATTTAGGTACCTATACCAAGAAGACACCGTAAGCCGAGTGAGCAGCTATTCCGCAATACGTGGCCACTCAGTTACTCGAACTTAACTAAAAATATGAAAACGCACATAAGGCTCAAACAGTACAAAATCTTGACTCCAAAGCACAAAACAATAAGAACAATAAGTTTCATGCGAAACAGTATGATAATATTGTGTAAAGTGTGTTTCCTTGTGTCTGATAATGGTTTTACGCTATTATTTCGCAACTGTTTGAATCTAGTTGAAATACTTTCTTGACACAGTTGAGCGTTTAGTTTGTTGCAAAAAGTGCTGCAGAAATTTAAAAAATCGGCAAATAAACAAAGTTCTGGTCAAAAATATTTTTGAATAGGGATTTTCTGCACAAAAATTTCATGAAAGGGAGGTAAATATTTCCCTGCAAAATATCAGATTCTTGCTATTTCATAATGAATGCTGAATTCATTATTAAATGACACAAATTGCTTACCTGAGAAAAAACTTAATGACCAAGTAAAATTTTTTTAAAAGTACCCATTTTCATGATCATGGATTATCTCCCTTGCCAATGCAAAATCCCTATTCAAAATTCATTTTGGCCATTAAACCTCTATCTGCTGGCCGATTTTCAAAATTTTTGCAGGTCCTATTAGGACCAACTAAGATAAAAATTTTGACATGAAAATAACTTTCATATCTATAATCACTCTCCACACAAAAAGTTTCTGTGAAAAACCATTATCAGAGGCAAGTTATCAAACTTTAGTTGGTGTATTTTTGCTTGGCAGCGCCAGCTGCCAAGCAGTTGAGACGGAATGGGAATTTCTCTTCAATCTGCGGGGTCTTTTCCTTCAATCTGTGGGGTTTCCCTTTGACAGCCAGGGGCCTGGTTTCAGTCGTAATTTTTTGCTACTCTTGTCGCATTATAAAGCAATTGAAAACGGAAACCAGACGTGCTCTCTAGGACTTGTGGGAAGAATGACGTGCTTGGCTCTAAACATATATCGGTGCGGAGGTAAACATATACCATGCAAAATTAGACTTATTAATACGTTCCTCATGGATAATGCTAAAACCCGGAACTAGTCCAAGGTCCGACCAAGTACGATTGTGTCCACCGAGGATGTCTTTTAGATGCTCCACTGCATTTTCCCCGGAGAAGCGTCTGCTAGAGGATCTAAAATTAACATATTGTTCTTACCTAAAGTAGCTTCTGAACTTTATAACACAATGTTAATAGCTGCACTTAGTAATAAATCTATTGAGCCAACGCACTGCAGTACCAACAAAAATAAATGTTTACATTGTTTATAATTTAACAGCCACATTTAAACAGTGCCTAAGTTGTCTGCATGAAGCATAGCAAAAGCAAATATTCTCATTAGTCATATTTTGGTCCACGCTTCAGGGGCGGATCCAGGATTTCTGAAGAGGGGGTTCAAATGTGGAAAAGGGGGGTTCGTTTGCCTCATTTTACACAAAATGTCTTGAAATTCTCCATGAAAATGAAATAATCTGGCTCCAGAGGGGGGTTCAAGCGAACCCCTTGAACCCCCTCTAAATCCGCCACTGCGCTTGCACATGGGATTAATGGTATTTTGTGGGCTTCTCTGTGCATTTAATACTTGGGACGAAGTATTTGAATTTTCGTTATCAGAGTGAGTTTTCAGCAGCTCTATAAACAGAATAGGAAACTTGCAGACACTCAGATATGACGTTGTATTTACCACAAGAATGAGCCAGTAAAAACCCAGAGCTGGCAGGTTAAGCAAAGTTCAACATTGGTTTGTGATATGGAATGGTCTATAGGAAGTCTTCTGCTGGGGAAGGAGTAAAACCCGGGACCAAAATCCAGGACCAATTTTTACGGTCATTAAAAGGCACTATCATATGCGTGTGTAGTTTATAAGGTCATTTCAATGAATTAAATCATCGTTTATCCAAAGAATTCGAATATTTGAAATTTTGATCAAAATATGGGACCCCATATGGGAACCCATCCCAGAATTTAGATCCAGGACCAGTTTTGCAGTATAGACGAAATAATGTTTTATACAGACTAGCCAAGCGTTCCTTTTAACAAGGAAAATTTATTACCTATTTCTTTCCAGTGCACAAGTACATAATGACCACAATCATCAATGCCAGAGAGTTGTATGGTACCTCAATAACAGGACCTCCTGATGGCTATAACAACCCTGCTGTAAGTTCCCAAAATTTTGACTATTGGCATGACATGTCTTACAAAAAGGTCAACAATTGGCATGACATGTCTAACAAAAAGGTTGACTATTAGCATGACATGTCTAACGAAAAGGTTGACTATTAGCATGACATGTCTAACAAAAAGGTTGACTATCTGCATGACATGTCTAACAAAATGGTTGACTATCGGCATGACATGTCTAACAAAAAGGTTGACTATTGGCATGACATGTCTAACAAAAAGGTTGACTATTAGCATGACATGTCTAACAAAAAGGTTGACTATTAGCATGACATGTCTAACAAAAAGGTTGACTATCTGCATGACATGTCTAACAAAAAGGTTGACTATTAGCATGACATGTCTAACAACAAGAGGACCAATGGTCCTGTAAACGCTCACCTGAGAACTGGGATCTGCAACCTAAGCTGACCTTGCCGTAAAATAGGTCAAGGCCATCCTAGGGTCATGATTTATATAAACTTAGTAGAGCTGTATTCATTGATGCTTCAGGCCAAGTTTCAAAATCATAGGTCTTCCAGTTTTGAAGTAGAAGATTAATAATGGTTTTTGCTATTTATAGCCACGGTGGCCATCTTGGTCATGTGACCTTGATCATTTATATAAACTTTCATTCTCCCTTCCTAAGAATGCTCCACATGAAGTTTAGCTTTGATTGGCCAAGCGGTTTCAGAGAAGAAGATCTTTGAATATTATGGTAATATACATGTATATTGCCCCGGGTAGGGGGCAGACCTGCCCCTGGGGTCCAATTTTTTTTCAGGATCATAAACCTTCAGTCCATTTGCCCATTTTTTCCCTTCAAAAGACTTTTTGACAGTTTTCCCCATTCAAATGCATGGGCGACCTATGTTGACCTTGCCTTAAAATAGGTCAAGGTCATCCCAGGGTCATGATTCGTATAGACTTTGTATAGCTGCTCCCCCTGATGCTTCATGCCAAGTTTCAAAATCGTAGGCCTTCTGGTTCTGGAGAAGAAGATTTTTAAAAGTTTTTTCTATTTATAGCCAATGCAGCCATCTTGGTCATGTGACCTTGACCATTTATATAAACTTTCATTCCCCTATCCCAAGGATACTACATATAAAATATGGCTTTGATTGGTCCAGCGGTTACTGAGAAAATTAAGTTTAACATTTAATTTGTAACTGACCTTTGGCCAAGGTCAACAAATGACCTTCACCTTTAATACTCACAACACACCATTGGCTCAACATGTTGTCTGTATCTACCAACTTTCAGGTCACTGGCTTCAAAACTTCCTGAAAAATTTAAAGTTTTTACTTTTTTACATTGAAAAGCCTATGTAACAAAAATTGACCTTGCCATAAAATAGGTCAAGGTCAACCGAAGGTCATGATTTATATAAACTATGATCGGCCAGAGTCCCCGATGGTACATACCAAGTTTCGTTGAAATCGGTCTACCGGTTCCAGAGAAGAAGATTTTTTATGGTTTTTACCATATATGGGCATGGCGGCCATCTTGGTCATGTGACCTGGACCACTTATATAAACTTTCGTTCCCCCTTCCTAAGGATGCTCCACAAGAAGTTTGGCTTTGATTGGCCCAGCAGTTTCAGAGGAGAAGATCTTTGAAATTGTGGACGGACGACAGACGGACGCCGGAGCATGGCCATCCTATAAGCTCACCTTGTGAGCCTTCGGCTCAGGTGAGCTAAAAAGGTTGACTATCGGCATGACATGTCTAACAAAAAGGTTGACTATTGGCATGACATGTCTAACAAAAAGGTTGACTATTAGCATGACATGTCTAACAAAAAGGTTGACTATCGGCATGACGTCTAACAAAAAGGTTGACTATCGGCATGACATGTCTAACAAAAAGGTTGACTATCGGCATGACATGTCTAACAAAAAGGTTGACTGTTGGCATGACATGTCTAACAAAAGGTTGACTATCAAAAGGTTGACTATGGGCATGACATGTCTAACAAAAGGTTGACTATTGGCATGACATGTCTAACAGGAAGGTTGACTATCGGCATGACGTCTAACAAAAAGGTTGACTATCGGCATGACATGTCTAACAAAAAGGTTGACTATTGGCATGACATGTCTAACAGGAAGGTTGACTATCGGCATGACATGTCTAACAAAAAAGCTTAGATGTTTCTGTTTACTTTAGAGAAGTCAGGGCTAGTAAATCATGCCTCATTATTGTTGCTTCTTGAAGTGCCTGTATCAGGTGCATCAGAATTTAAATATTATTTTGAAACACTCTGTCATTTACACCTTTTTTGAGAGTTTATTTGAATTATGTGGGATCTTTGTAACAAACACAGAGAGCATACTGTTGTTTATAGGAATAAACATTAATGACACTGAGTGTGCTACAACTCATTTAGAGTAGTTGGGTAGCATAGTCTCAAAGACATTTGCTTATTTGAGCCAATGCATCAGAAAACCAACAATTTGCATATGCGAAACCAAAGGCGCAGATCAGCTGTGCAGTGACTGCACAGCTGATCAGCGCCTTTGTTTTCGCTACACGGATAGTACAATCTCTCTTCTTCTTAAAACCGAAATTTCAAGCTTCTAGCCTGCTTCTGTGACTGTACAGGCCGGTTTGTGTGAGACCTGGTCTGAAACCCAAATTATTGTTTTTCTCATGTGCAGACTCAAATTATGTTTAATATTTCATTTCTTCAGGACTATTTCTTTGATCAATCACTGTTAGCGGAGGGAGAACTACCCAATGACAGACTATGCCGAGTGTGCAGTAAGATTGGCCACATTGCTAAAGAATGTCCCAGGGTTCTAGCTAGAAAAGAGAGGTAGGTAGAAGTTTTTTAATGTTTTAAGATACTCAAAACTTGCTGCCTTTTCCCTATTCCATATAGTTTGTGAAGACCTCTTTAAAGGTGACAAAAATGTTTTCCTGACAAGGCTTAATATAAAAATTTAAACAATTAACACAAGCTGAACAGTTTGGTTTGGTTATGTTTGAATCTGTTTTGCCGATTAGTTCTTACTAATAAATAAAACTGTATATAGCTTGATTTTGACCTCAAACACGTCAAACGGTTGATGGGTCCATGAAGTAGCACATGAAAGGTAAATCAGTAAGATGTGCCTCAAGTTTTCCGTTACACCTCTGTTGCACACACAGTAAGTATTTGTACTCTTACGACCTGAATATCCTTTCACATGCTACTAAGTGGACTCGTCAATCTTTTGATGCGTCTGAGGTCAAAGTTGAGCTATAGCCACAAAAGTTGTTATACCCCCGGCATTTATGCCGACGGGTATATAGTTTTCGCTTTTCCGTTCATCCGTTTGTATGTTCGTTCGTTCGTTTGTTAGTTCGTTTCTTCGTTCGTAATTCCGGAACGTTCGTAGTATTTATGTCAAAGTTTTGGTTAAAGTTTCTCTAGAGGTCTATATCTCATGAACCAATGGTCAGAAACTATTCATATTTGGACCATAGGTACCCTATAGGGTTTGCTTTGTTTCCATGGGGGGGGGGGGGGGGGGGGGCTAGAGGTCAAAATCTAGAACTTCTTTTAAAAAAGTGTATATTCTGTTGCTGTTGTTTTAACCACCATGTTTAGAAATCATTAATACTTGCACCATAGGTACTCTATACGGTTTGCCTTGTTTCTAATGACATTACACTCTAGGTTCCATGCCCAGGGTGGGGCTAGAGGTCAAGATCTAGGACATCTCATATTTTTTTATTAATATTATTAAAGAATGACATTTTATTTTCCATCTAGGACCGAGGACCTGACCCTCAATGTCCGCGATCAAGTCCTAGATTGAGTATACAAGTCAGCTCTGTATACTGCTGTATAATATGTCATTCTACTACACTTCTCTCCCCCCCCCCCCCACACACACACACCTGTCAATGCTTTTAGACAGTGCTTTTTGCAAATTCAAATTTTAAAGATTTACTTGTTCAAGGTGCTCTCTTTAATTCGGGAATTGAGATTCAATGTGTCAGTGAACACGTCAGGGGCGGTGGGCTTAGGGGTCGGGGTGGGGAGCTACCAGCCGGGGGTATACGTGCCTCTCAAGGCACTTTTTCTAGTTTATCATGTTATCATGTTTTGGATTTTTAAAAAGTTGCAGGTTTTAGCAATCCGTATAGCAAAGCAAGGAGCTGATCAGCTGTGTACTAACAGTATATGCATATTAAAAGGAAGTTTACAGGATAAGGTTCAAATAAGAGGAAAGACATAATTTCAATTCTAACTTTTCTTATTTTTCTTGTAGAGAAGCAGAAGAAAAGAAGAGAAGAGAAGAACAAAGAAAGGCTCAGGAGGCCAGAGAGAAAGGGGGAACAACTCCAAACAGGGGGAATAATCAGAACAAACAGAAACAGCCAAATAGATGTGAGTTAGGTTCTTACTTCAAACTGAAAAATCTTTGAAAATTTTTAAAATTCAAAGTACATGTACATGTATTTGTTCCTGTTGATAATTTTCACTCTTTGATAGCCTATTTCAGATAGACAAATGTTGAAAGATTGCAATTTGGGTCTGAAATGTAAAATGTAAATCATATTTTAGTATTTGAGCCACAAACCATCTTATTCATAAATTGGATGAAGAGGAGTGGGGTGTCCTAGTGCATCAGAATCGGAATCGAATGATTGGGTATTTGAGCCCCACTGGTGCCACTTTTTTGCCCTTGAGCATGACACATTCAGTTCCAATGGATATTGCACTGACCTATATCCAGGAAGTGGTTGCTTTCTTCTGATATGACTGAAAGATTGTTAATTGGGATGTTACATTATGAAAACTTGCCCATGCAATAAAAGATTTTTTTAGCTTTAAGAATTGAAAATTTTCAGCTGAAATATTTTGATATTTTTCTTATTTTTGCTCCAAAACATAGATTGTGGGTACATCTAACGAGTACCCACAATCTGTGTTTTGGAGCAAAAGTAAGAAAAAATAGGTATACCCCTGCATACCCCAGTTTTTGCTACCTTAAAGTGGGATTCAAGGGGGTATACATTTCACAGCATGTTTTCCTGATGACAAATACACAAATTCATGTAAATTGGATGATTTGTACATCATCACAAGCACCAGAAATTCTGATGACAGAATTTCCTGTTGATGGCTCTTGTATTTGATAACATGAAATGGTTTATATTTTTCAGCTCACCTTGGCCCAGCAAGATCTCTGTCCGATCCAGTTGATACCAGTCCTAGACGCCCACAGACCAGATCTCACATGTTCATCAACAGGCAGTTTTCAGCTGGTGCTGACCTCCAGTCTTATGATAATCAGCAGGTAACGAAATGAGCCTGGCCCGGAGGTCATAAAACTTTTTTCATGCTCAGCTCAGCTGAGACTAAAATTTATCCCGCGCATAAATGTTAAAATGCCAACAATTGTTGGCATTTTAACATTTATGAGCAGGATAAAGTTCTAAACCTTCAATTTCAATATATTTGGGCTATTTCAGTATTTATGAGGATTCGAAATTTCAAGCTCAGCTGAGTTGAGCATGACAAAAGTTTTATAACCTCAGGGCCTGGACACCTTTTTAGCTCACCTGAGCCGAAGGCTCACAGGTGAGCTTATAGGATAGGCAGGCATCCGGCGTCCGTCGTCGTCCGTCGTCGTCGTCCGTCCACAATTTCAAAGAAGAATATTTCTGAAGCTAGTAGGCCGATCTTGATCAAATTTAATGTGAACCATAATTGGGTTGGGGGATTGATGGCATTAGGTTTTGGAGCAGATTGTATCAAAATTGTGGTTTCCATGGCAACAGATAGGTCCCATAGACTTACAATGGGAAAAACTAAAAAAATCTTCTTCTCTGAAACCACTAGGCCCACAGCTTTGATATTTGGTATGTAGCAATGGCTAATGGTCCTCTACGTAAATTGTGCCATTCATGCCCCTGGGGTCAAATTTGGCCACGCCCCGGGGGGTCGATAGTCTCCATAGACTTACTATGGGAAAAAAGTTAAAAAATCTTCTTCTCTGAAACCACAGGGCCCACAGCTTTGATATTTGGTATGTGGCAATGGCTAATGGTCCTCTACATAAATTGTGCCAGCCATGCCCCTGGGGTCAAATTTGGCCACGCCCCGGGGGTGGATAGTCTCCATAGACTTACAATTGGAAAAACTAAAAAAATCTTCTTCTCTGAAACCACTAGGCCCACAGCTTTGATATTTGGTATGTAGCAATGGCTAATGGTCCTCTACATAAATTGTGCCATTCATGCCCCTGGGGTCAAATTTGGCCACGCCCCGGGGGTTGATAGTCTCCATAGACTTACTATGGGAAAAAAATTAAAAAATCTTCTTCTCTGAAACCACAGGGCCCACAGCTTTGATATTTTGTAGGTGGCAATGGCTAATGGTCCTCTACATAAATTGTGCCAATCATGCCCCTGGGGTCAAATTTGGCCACGCCCCGGGGGTCGATAGTCTCCATAGACCTACAATAGGAAAAAAACTAAAAAAATCTTCTTCTCTGAAACCACTAGGCCAACAGCTTTGATATTTGGTATGTAGCAATGGCTAATGGTCCTCTACATAAATTGTGCCATTCATGCCCCTGGGGTCAAATTTGGCCACGCCCCGGGGGTTGATAGTCTCCATAGACTTACTATGGGAAAAAAAAATAAAAAATCTTCTTCTCTGAAACCACAGGGCCCACAGCTTTGATATTTTGTATGTGGCAATGGCTAATGGTCCTCTACATTAATTATACCAATCATGTCCCTGGGGTCAAATTTGGCTACGCCCCGTGGGTTGATAGTCTCCATAGACCTACAATGGGAAAAACTAAAAAAAATCTTCTTCTCTGAAACCACTAGGCCCACAGCTTTGATATTTGGTATGTAGCAATGGCTAATGGTCCTCTACATAAATTGTGCCATTCATGCCCCTGGGGTCAAATTTGGCCACGCCCCGGGGGTTGATAGTCTCCATAGACTTACTATGGGAAAAAAATTAAAAAATCTTCTTCTCTGAAACCACTAGGCCCACAGCTTTGATATTTGGTATGTAGCAATGGCTAATGGTCCTCTACATAAATTGTGCCATTCATGCCCCTGGGGTCAAATTTGGCCAGGCCCCGGAGGTTGATAGTCTCAATAGACTTGGAAAAAAAATCAAAAATCTTCTTCTCTGAAACCACAGGGCACACAGCTTTGATATTTTGTATGTGGCAATGGCTAATGGTCCTCTACATAAATTTACCAGCCATGCCCTTGGGGTCAAATTTGGCCACGCCCCGGGGGTAGATAGTCTCCATAGACCTACAATGGGAAAAACTAACAAAAATCTTCTCTGAAACCAAAAGGCCCAGAGCTTCTATATTTTGTATGTAGCAATGTTTGGTAGTCCCCATTATAAATTGTGCCAGTCATGCCCCTGGGTCAAATTTGGCCATGCCCCGGGGGTCAATAGTGTCCATGCATAGACTTTCATTGGTCGATTCTCAATTAATTTAAATCTCATGAGCTTACAATGTGATAATCTCTCAGGTGAGCTACAGGACCAATGGTCCTCTAGTACTTGAGCCCTATTGTAAAATACAATGCAAGTGTGGACCAGGCCCTGAGGTTACAAAACTTTTTTCGTGCTCAGCTCAGCTGAGACTAAAATTTATCCTGCTCATAGATGTTAAAATGCGAACAATTGTTGTCATTTTAACATTTATTAGCAAGAAAAATTACAGGCTTTGATTATCTAAACCTGAAATTTCAATTTATTTGGGCTATTTCAGCATTTATGAGCAGTTGAAATTTAAGTCTCAGCTGAGCTGAGCATGAAAGAAGTTTTATAACCTTGGGGCCAGTAACTGTTGTTAAACAGACCAGACTACACAAACACAGAAGCTGGGTAGACATTTTGGAATTAGAATAAAGAAGTAGAGGAGATTTATCATCAATGTAGCTAAAACTGTGTTTAGATTAAGCTTTGCACTCGGGGGAGGGTCCAGGATATCTGGAAAGGGGTTCAAATACATCAAGAGGGGGTTCATTTTCAACGTTTTACCCGATTTTTCATTATTTTTTTCCTTAAAATTGAAATAATCTGGGTCTAAAGGGGGGTTCAAGCAAACTACCTGAACCCCCTCTAAATCTGCTATGGGGCTAGAGGTCAAAATCTAGAACTTCTTTAATAATTTTATTTTCTGTACTTTTTTTTAATATCATGTTAAGAAATCATTCATACTTGCCCCATAGGTACTCTATAAGGTTTGCCTTGTTTCTAATGACATTAGACACTAGGGTACATGCTGGGGGTGGGGCTAGAGGTCAAAATCTAGGACATCTTATTTTTTTTTTTTTTTTTTTTTTTATAAATATTATTGAAGAATGACATTCTATTCTCCATCTAGGACCGAGGACCTGACCCTCAATGTCCGCGATCAAGTCCTAGATTGAGTATACAAGTCAGCTCTGTATACTGCTCTATAATTGGTCTGTCATTCTACTACACCCCCCTCCCAATGGTTTTAGTGCTTTTTGCAAATACAAATTTTACCAGAGGACCATTGGTCCTGAGAACGCTCACCTGAAGCCTGATCTTGGAGTATTAAGTCATAAGGAAATGACCTTGACCTTGAATACTCACACACCTTTATTGACTTCATAAGTTGTCTGCATCTGCAAAGTTTCAGGTCTCAGGCTGCAATAGTTTCCAAACCCAGTGATTTCTGAAAAAAACATAATTTTAATTTTGATATTTAAATGACCTTGGGCCAAAGTCAAGACATGACCTTGGCCTTCATTAATTACTTACCTTCATTGACTCCATTAGTTGTCTGCATCTAGCAACTTTCAGGTCTCAGGCTGCAACAGTTTGTTTTCCCCTTTTCCCATGTGAAAGCCTATGTTTCCAAAATTGACCTTGCCGTAAAATAGGTCAAGGTCATCATAGGGTCATCATTTCAACAAACTATGATAGGCTGGAGTCCCAAATGCTACATACCAAGTTTCATGAAAATTGGCCTGCTGGTTCTGGAGAAGATTTTTGAAAGGTTTTTACCATATATGGGCGTGGCGGCCATCTTGGTCATGTGACCTGGATTTCGCGATCAAACTTTCGTCTCCCCTACCCATGGATGCTCCACATAAAATTTCACTTTGATTTGCCAAGCAGTTTCAGAGAAGAAGATCTTTGAAAAGTGTGTATGGACAACAAACTGGCCAAGGTCAAGAGATGACCTTGACCTATATTAATCGCATACCTTCATCTACTCCATTAGTTGTTTGCATCTACCACTTTTCAGGCCTCAGGCTGCAATAGTTTTCAAAAAATCCATAGTTTTCACTTTTTCCTATGTAAAAGCCTATGTTTCCAAATTTGACCTTGCCGTAAAATAGGTCAAGGTCATCCAAGGGTCATCATTTTATCAAACTATGATGGGCTGAGGTCCTTGATGCTACATACCAAGTTTCGTGGAAATCGGCCCACCGGTTCAGGAGAAGAAGATTTTTGAGTGGTTTTTACCATATATGGGAGTGGCGGCCATCTTGGTCATGTGACCTGGATTTCGCGATCAAACTTTCGTCTCCCCTACCCATGGATGCTCCACATAAAATTTCACTTTGATTGGCCAAGCAGTTTCAGAGAAGAAGATCTTTGAAAAGTGTGTATGGACAACAGACTGGCCAAGGTCAAGAGATGACCTTGACCTATATTAATCACATACCTTCATCTACTCCATTAGTTGTTTGCATCTACCACTTTTCAGGCCTCAGGCTGCAATAGTTTTCAAAAAATCCATAGTTTTCTCTTTTTCCTATGTAAAAGCCTATGTTTCCAAATTTGACCTTGCCGTAAAATAGGTCAAGGTCATCCAAGGGTCATCATTTTATCAAACTATGATGGGCTGAAGTCCCCGATGCTACATACCAAGTTTCGAGGAAATCCGCCCACCGGTTCTGGAGAAGAAGATTTTTGAAGGGTTTTTACCATATATGGGCGTGGCGGCAATCTTGGTCATGTGACCTGGATTTCACGATCAAACTTGAAATGCCACTACCCAAGGAGGCTCCACATAAAATTTCAACTAGATCGGCCAAGAGGTTTTAGAGTAGAAGATCTTTGAAATTGTGGACGACGGACGGACACCAGACGGACGGACGCCGGATCATGGCCATCCTATAAGCTCACCTTGTGAGCCTTCGGCTCAGGTGAGCTAAAAATGTACTTGTTGAGGGTGCTCTCTTTAATTCAGGAATTGAGGTTCAATGTGTCAGTGTCAGTAAGCATGTCTGGGTCGGGGGCGGTGGACTTAGGGGTGGGGGTGGGTAGCTACCAGCCAGGGGTATACGTGCCTGTCAAGGCACTTTTTCTAGTCTTGTGCAACATCTTGAAACCATATCAATCAAATGAGCTCCAAAAACTCAGCACACCAAACATACACCAGTGACAGCGCAGACTCTGCAGGCTTTGTACCTAAATTCTTGCAGGGTAAAAATTACAAATCATGTGATTTATCTGTTGAGATTGGTTATTTGTTGATGAGCCCAAAATACATATTATAATACTTTGCTTTGCTACATTTAATAGGGTTACAGTCCGAACCCCAGACATCAAGGTACAGCGTACAACCCCAGTTCACCTCAGCCTATCCCACAGCAAACATACAGCAGGGACAGACGCCAGCCAAGCAACTCCCCTAGGTCCTACCCACAATCTGGGCAGCCACAGAGCCCTAGGGGGTTCAGTTTTCAAGCCCAGGGTTTCTCCCCTGGAGGGTTCAACACCCAGCAGCCTGTAAACCCATTTCAGTGGATGAACCAAAATGATAATTCAGCCAGAGGAAACTTTCAACAGCCTGTTCCGGTTCAGAACTTTGCCAACATGTCACACATAGGAGCCAATCAAAATTACATTCCACCATTAATGTCATTACCCAATCAGATGCCAGGAAATCAGCAAAATGTAAATAGAGCTTTCAGATCATCACCCAATCAGAAACAGGGATACCAAAACAGGAAACAGCAACCGAGAAGTTTGTTGACCAATGAGGATAAAGAGCCTTCATCGCCAACCAATAGAAATCAAGCTTACAACAGATCTCAGCAACAGCAACAGGTTAGTATAATAGACTTATTTGTTAAGTGATTATTTTCAAAGGCTCACATAGTAAGATAAAGTCAGTAATTATTCAACTTGCAACGCAACTAAAAACAAAGCTTTAAATGTTCAAAGGACAGTACAAAGATGTTGAGCTTCTACCAACTCTGCCATCTATGGCTATTTTCATTACCCTGGATGTTAATTGCCAGATGAATATTTTATTTATTTTTTTTTTAGCTCACCTGAGCTGTAGGCTCAAAGGTGAGCTTATAGTATAGGGAGGCATCCGGCGTCTGTGTGTCATCCGTCGTTCGTCGTCGTCAGCATTTTCAAACGACTTCTCCTCTGATGCTGCCAGGCCGAATCTTTTCATATTTCACATATAGCATTTACAGGTGGAGAGAACGAATATTTGTGTTTTTTATTTCGATCGGATAAGAACTCTGGTTGCTATGGCAACTTGAAGTTTCCATTGACTTGTATGGAGAAAAAGTGGAAATTGGCATTTTCCATTGTCAGGCTGGGGATATTTGAATTTTGTTTTTACATAAATGTTTATTGAGTAGTCCTTCAAGTTTTAGGCAACTTTTGTAAAAATCACTTTATTCGTTTTGTTGCTATAGCAACATAAAGGGTAAATTTTTGAAAAATATATTCAAAAATCTTCTTCTCAGAAGCTGTATGGGGGATGAAGCTGAAATTAAGCATACATGCTTATGACATTAGCCTGTACAAAGTTTGTGTTTTTTATTGTCTTTGTCCAACTACTTTGGTTGCTATGGTAACTTGAAGTTTCCATTGACTTATAAGGCAAAAATGGAAATTTGCAATTACTGCCATTTCATTGAGGATATTGAAATTTTGTTACATAAATGTTTATTGAATAGTCCTCCCCGTTTTAGGCAACTTTTGTCAAAATCGCTTTATTTGTTTGGTTGCTATAGCAACCTTTTGTCAAAATCGCTTTATTCTTTTGGTTGCTATAGCAACGTAAAGGGTAAATTTTCGAAAAAGTATTCAAAAATTTTCTTCTCAGAAGCTGTAAGGCAGATGAAGCTGAAACTTTGCATACATGCTTATGATATTAGTCTCTACAAAGTTTGTGTTTTTTATTGTCCTTGTCCCACTACTTTGGTTGCTATGGCAACTTAAAGTTTCCATTTACTTATAAGACGAAAAGCGGAAAATTGCGATTTCTGCCATTTCGCTTGAAATATTTGAGTTTTGTTTTTACGTAAATGTTTGTTGACTAGTAATCCACAATTTTGGCAATTTTTGTGTTATTGCATAATTATTAGCTCACCTGAGCCGTCAGGCTCACAAGGTGAGCTTATAGTATACCCATGCTCCTTCGTCCCTCCGTCAGTCTGTCGTCCGTCCGTCCGTCGTCCAACATTTTCAAAGATCTTCTTCTCTGAAACAGCATGGCCAATCAAAGCCAAATTTTACATGAAGCATCTATGGGAAGGGGGAACCAATGTGTATATAAATAATCCAGGTCACATGACCAAGATGGCCGCCATGCCCATATATGGTAAAAACCCTTCAAAAATCTTCTACTCTGGAACCACTGGACCGATTTCAACCAAACTTGGCATGAAGCATCGATGACTCAAGTACTACAATGTATATATAAATCATGACCTTGCGGTGACCTTGACCTATTTTATGGCAAGGTCAACATAGGTCGCCTTTGCATTTGAATGGGAAAAATTGTTAAATTGTCATTTAAAGGAAAAATCTTGCAGAAAATGAGTAGTAGGACTGAATATTAATGATTCTGAAAAAAATTGGGCACCAGGGGCTCATCCGCCCCCACCCCGGGGCAATATACATGTATATTATCATAATATTCAAACATCTTCTTCTCTGAAACCGCTTGGCCAATCAAAGCCAAATTTTACATGAAGCATCTATGGGAAGGGGGAATCAATGTGTTTATAAATAATCCAGGTCACATGACCAAGATGGCCGCCATGCCCATATATGGTAAAAACCCTTCAAAATCGAGGACTAGAGTACTACAATGTGTTTATAAATTTTGACCTTTGGATGACCTTGACTTATTTTACGGCAAGGTCAACATAGGTCGCCCATGCATTTGAATGGGAAAAATTGTTAAAATGTCTTTTGAAAGGCAAATCTTGCAGGAAATGGGCAAATGGACTGAAGGTAGGTAATTCTGAAAAAAAATTGGACCCCAGGGGTTGGTCTGCCCACACCCCTGGGCAATATACATGTATATTACAGAAATATTCAAAGATATTCTTCTCTGAAATCACTTGGCCAATCAAAGCCAAACTTTATAGGAAGCATCTATGGGAAGGGGGAATCAATGTGTTTATAAATAATCCAGGTCACATGACCAAGATGGCCACCATGCCCATATATGGTAAAAACCCTTCAAAATTCTTCTTCTCCGGAACCATTGGACTGATTTCAACGAAACTTGGCATAAAGCATTGGGGACTAGAGTACTACAATGTGTTTATAAATTATGACCTTTGGATGACCTTGACTTATTTTACGGCAAGGTCAACATAGGTCGCCAATGCATTTGAATGGGGAAAATTGTTAAAATGTCATTTGAAAGGCAAATCTTGCAGGAAATGGGCAAATGGACTGAAGGTAGGTAATTCTGAAAAAAAATTGGACCCCAGGGGTTGGTCTGCCCCCACCCCGGGGCAATATACATGTATATTACAAAAATCTTCTTCTCTGAAACCACATGGCCTATCAAAGCCAAATTTTATAGGAAGCATCTATGGGAAGGGGGAATCAATGTGTTTATAAATAATCCAGGTCACATGACCAATATGGCCGCCATGCCCATATATGGTAAAAACCCTTTAAAATTCAGATTCTTCTTCTCCTGAACCAATGGACCAATTTCAACAAAACTTGGCATGAACCATTGGGGACTGAAGTACTACAATGTATGTATAAATTTTGACCTTTGGATGACCTTGACCTATTTTACAGCAAGGTCAACATAGGTCGCCAATGCACTTGAATGGGGAAAACTTTTAAAATGTCATTTTAAGTGAAAGTCTTGCAGGAAATGGACAGTAGGACTGGATATTAATGATTCTGAAAAAAATTGGACCCCAGGGGCTCATTTGCCCCAGCCCCGGGGCATTTTACATGTATATTACCATAATATTCAAACATCTTCTCCTCTGAAACCGCTTGGCCAATCAACATTGTCAAAGCCAAATTTCATGTGAAGCATCTATAGAATGGGGGAATCAATGTATATATAAATAATCAAGGTCACATGATCAAGATGGCCGCCATGCCCATATATGGTATAAACCCTTCAAAAATCTTCTTCTCTGGAACCGGTGGACCGATTTCGAAGAAACTTGGCATGAAGCATCGATGACTCAAGTACTACAATGTATGTATAAATCATGACCCTGTGATGACCTTGACCTATTTTAAGGCAAGGTCAGCATGGGTTGCCTATGTATTTGAATGGGTAAATTGTTAAAATGTCATTTGAAGGGAAAAACTTGTATGGACAGTATATTGATTATTCTGAAAAAATAATGGCCCAAGGGCTTCACCTGCCTCTATACTGGGACTATTTTCTATAACATTTGTATATACAGCAGATCTCAGGTGAGCGTTTACAGGACCATTGGTCCTCTTGTTTGGGTTGCTATAGCAACGTAAGGGTGAATTTATGAAAAAATATTTAAAAATCTTCTCAAAGGCTGTAAGGAGGATGAAGCTGAAACTTTACATGCATGCTTATGACATTAACCTCTACAAAGTTTGTGTTTTTAGCTCACCTGAGCCGTCAGGCTCACAAGGTGAGCTTATAGTATACCCATGCTCCGTCGTCCATCCGTCGTCCATCCGTCCGTCGTCCACCATTTTCAAAGATCTTCTTCTCTGAAACAGCTTGGCCAATCAAAGCCAAATTTTACATGAAGCATCTATGGGAAGGGGGAACCAATGTATATATAAATGGTAGCTCTTTTAAATCCGGCAACAAAAGCCAGACTTTTGTTCTGTAATTTGGAAAAATTTACATGAGAAGTCTAAATCAAAGACACATTCCAAAACAGGGTCAAATATTTTTGAAACATGCTTAGAAGTATGTTTCTAAACGTGTTTTGAACACTCTGAATATCTTTACTGATCTCAAAGGACCTAAATGAAAATATAATCTGCACTATGGATGATGTATGGGGAGACTTTTTAGGGCCGCCACATGGCACAACACCAGTTGCAGTTGTTTTCAAATTTAATTCACAAGAAATAGGAAAAAAAAAATCTTTTCATTTGCAGACAAAGAATTCAAAACAGAGAAGAGGTGATTTGGGATTTTATATGTTATTATATGAGCTTGGTCACACAAAACCTGTCAGGACTTTTTGGCAAAGGAAGACATTATTAAAGTGGCTTCAGTTACAAGAAACCGCAAAAGATTTGAACTAAAGTGGTCAGAGGCAGTAAATGCAAATATAACTGTCTAAGGCAAGGAATGAAGAAAAAATTTTAAGATCAGACTGCAAATGCATGGGCTGATAAAACTTGATCAGTGTCTGTTTTTCCATATTCATGTGTGCTTGCATCGGGCAGGTTTTGATGACCATGCTTGTGAGTTTATGGTTTTATTGTTACCTAACTGTGTTTCATTTATAATGGAACCCTTCCAGGGGTTAAGGGTATCTTGAGAGAAGGCCATTTATTTTCAGTGATCTTGGGAGATTAAGAAAATAAGAGATCTGGGGAGCATGCATAAAAAATTGGGGTTTAAGGGATTGTGGAGCTAGGGAGAAAGGTCATTTTTCTTTCAGGGTGCTAAGACCCCATCCCCTAGGATAGTAGGGCCTCTATGATGGAGCAGACATGGGATGTGTCATGATAATTTAGGGGCAGTCCTACATATTTTCTATAATTCATGTTTTTGTTGATGCTCAGTACACATGCATCACATACATATGGGATTTAACTTTTTAATAGGGCCAATTACTGAATAGATAGAGAAATGCCAATAATTGTCTTATAGTTACCATGTTGTGCACATCTAATAAATTCCAGATTTTTGAGCGGGTCCAAGCTTTTCTGAACCCAAAGGGTTTGTATGCTTATTTCATTCTATTTTTTTCTGAAATTTCCCCATGAAAGTAGATTATTTTGGCAAACCCCTGGAACCCCAATCTGTATCATCCGCCATTGAAAGTTTGAACTTTATTCATGTTCATATGAGCCGCGTCATGAGAAAACCGGATTTTTGCCTATGCGAAAACAAAGGCGCAGATCAGCTTCGCGGTAACCGCGAAGCTGATCAGCGCCTTTGTTTTCGCTACTCGGATAGTACAATTCCTCTTCTACTAAAATCCGAAATTTCAAGCTTCCAACTCTTTGCTGTGCTTGTGCAGGCCAGTTTGTGTCGGACCTGGTCGGAAACCCTGAAGACCGGTTTTCTCGCGTTGCGGCTCATATATTAACTTCACTTGTTTGTTCCTGTTTTCACCCCTGTATTTACCCCATTATTCACTGTGATAGAATATGAGTTTAGATGATGCACCTGAACCTTATTGAAAAATAAAATAGATACAATGGGCTTTGTATAATAGCCAAACCAAAGTGTTAAAATAGCTTAAGCTAGACTCCAGTATCCGTTGCTCTTCAAGGTTGAATGGTAAGTTTTGGAGAAGCATACTACAAATAGGTTTTAGAGCATCACTCCCATTACAAAAAGATGTTCAGTTTTAAGTCACTGTACACTTTGCATATCAGTTTGAATTAAACAGAAAATATGAGATTCTCCTCTGAATATTTTGAATGTTAGGAATGGGAGTGGAGTGACCCAGTGGTAAGCACATCAAATTCTGGATCAATATCTCAGGGATTGAGCCCCAGCTTGCTCAAGATTGTGTACTTGAGCAAGGCACATTATCCCCTCACAGCACTGATTAAAGGAAAGTTATCACTGTCTCGTCGTGACTAAATATTTTTGACTTGGATGTTTAACCGCAGAAACAAACAAAGAAGCAAACCAGAATATTTATGAGTTTTACATTTGAGCCACTGCATAAGAAAATCAGCAACATGCATAGGCAACAACAAAGGCGCAGATCAGCAGTGCAGTGACTGCACAGCTGATCAGCGCCTTTGTTTTCGCTACATGGATAATAAAATACTTTTTCTTGAATCCGCAATTTCAAGCTTCTAACTATTTTCTGTGGCTGTACATCCTGGGTTATGTCATAAGTGGTCGGAAACCAGATTGTTGGTTCTCTCATACAAAGTCTCATGTACCGGTATATTCCAACAGGTTCCTGGCAGTAGAAGACAAGTTACCATGGCAACAGGTCCCAACAGATCAGCTGGTATGGGTAAGCTTCCAGTTTCTGCATGTTTGTACGCTAACACTAACAGTAGTTACCAGTATTCATTGCTAAGTCAAGAATATTAAGGAAAATGAACTGTAGCTTGGTGACGGACATAAAAGCATAACATTGTGCATCAGTATTTGTACAAATGTAGACTAGTTGACAATAATTATATTTAATGCAACAATGATTACTGTAAATTCGGAAAGTTAAATTGCGAGAACTTAATTTTCGTTAATATTTTCGATCCAGTAGGCTGGGGTTTTGAACCCACTTGACACCCTATTGATAGGGAATAAGCTACAGGGTGACAAGGGAGAAATAGTTTCACTACATGATCAAACTTCTTTAAATTCAGCTGAAGGAGAATTGAAAACTCAGATACAATAGCAAACCATTCAAGTCAAAACATCAGGAAAACATGTCCATGAAATGTATACCCCCTTAAACTCCACTTTTCCATAGTGAAAATGGCATTTGCAGGAGTATACCTAATTTCTTATCTTTGATCCAAAACATACATTTTGGGTACTCGTTAGAACCACCTCGGTGAGACAGTTCTAACGTGTACCCACAATGTACGGTATGTTTTGAGTGAAAATATTTAAAAAATCAAAATTTTTCACATTCTTATATGTACCAAATACAATGTCTTCTTTAACCACTTAACACAGTGAATGAAAATGAAAAACTTGTTTGAAATAAACATAATTATGAGCCTGTGCATGAGAAAACCAACAATTTGAGTTTCCAACCAGCTCCGACACAAACAGGGCTGTACAGTCACAGAAGATGGTTAGAGGCTGGAAATTTTGGATTTAGAAAGTAGAGGAATTGTACTG
Organism: Rugalucina vietnamica; assembly: GCA_964017185.1. Taxonomy (NCBI): domain Eukaryota; kingdom Metazoa; phylum Mollusca; class Bivalvia; order Lucinida; family Lucinidae; genus Rugalucina; species Rugalucina vietnamica. The sequence continues at coordinate 53,728,146 of OZ024873.1, forward strand.
TCTGTGTAGCAAAAACAAAGACGCTGATCAGCTTCGCAGTAACCTTCGCAGTTACTGCAAAGCTGATCTGCACCTTTGTTTTCGTCTATGTAGATTGTTGGTTTTCCCATGAGGCAGCTCAAATTAAAAATAATCGGAATTTAAAAACCTTATCTCATTTTTCTCTATATTTTCAGGCGTAACAGTGAACAATGAGTATTACCACGGCAACAAGAGCAAGAACTGAGACTCGGCGTGAGAAAACCAACAGTATGGGTTCCCGAGCAGGTCCGACACAATCCAGACTGTGCGGGCATAGACTATGGCCACAGGCTGCAAATTTTGGATTTAGAAAGTAGAAGAAGTGTACTATCTTTGTAGCAAAAACAAAGGTGTTGTCAGATCAGCTTTGCAGTAACTGCTCCTTTGTTTTGGCATATGCAGATTGTTGTTTTTTATGCAGGAGCTCAAATGAAATACTCAAGCACTATAGTGTTCCTAGATTTGAAGATTCTAGTGAACTCAGCTGAAATGGAGACCACTGATTGTTTGTTGTTTTTTTTGTCCAGAAGAACGAAAATAGTATGGTACACAATAAAGATGGTGATCAGATTGCTTCAAGAGGAGCTGGTAGCAATCTGATAAGTGTCTACACTGTGAGCCCAGAAGTGTTGATTAATCATCAATTATCATTTTTAATTATACACTATAGATTTTACTTGTCCATCAAAGGACATGTTTCATAATTTTGTTATTGCCCATGTGTTGCAATGTAAACAGTTATAGGGAACTTTTTAGAATAGATAATAGATTTTTTTAAATGTAAATATGTAGTGATAGATTAGTATGTTTCATAGAAGTAAGATAAACTAAAAAACTTTTTTAGTTTGAGTTGAGTATTTCACTTGTTACAACATAAATAATTCTTTCATTTCATGGACACATTTAGAAAGAAAGAGACAGGCTGATTCTTCACTAGTCTGTTCCCAAGCATATAGAGGATCTGACACGAGTGGTCATTTTGTATGAAATTTATTAATTGAGCCTTTGTCGAGTTTCATAAATTTCATATGAAATGACCACGAGTGTAAGATTTGTTTTATCATATGACTTCTAAAATAGGATTTTATTGCCTTCGAAGTGGACATATTTTCAATGAAAATTTACATTGTTGTTACGGACGTCGTCAATGACATTACATATTCCCACAAAAGTGTTAATACACGTGTGGTCATACGATTTTTATGACATGACGTTATCCACTGGAAAACAGCGACACGTCATATGATAAATATCAATATCTTTTTTGCTGTGTTTAAATATCACTTATATGTTTGGGGCAATTCATGATGGTTTGAAGACTTATACCTTTATAGAGAACATACCATATTAGTGGCAATCCCCAACAACATATTTGATATACAAAATCAGTTTTTGATTGCGAAAAAGGGCGTTTTCGATTGCCAAAAACGATGATTGTCGAAGGGAAATTGACCATTCTTGATTTCCAACACATGCTTTTGGGCAATGAAGAACATTGTGTTTTTGCAGTTGGGAACGCAATTTTGTTTAAAATTACACATTCCAGGTTACCGCTAACACAGTGTGGAGAAGCAGCCTAATATGGGTCTTCTTTGCTTGCAGTGCCAAAGGTACAAATTTAAGACAATGCTTCATCTTTAATACTTTTGTACTACAAAAACTGTCTCTATTGAGTTTTATCTTGAGAATATCCTGCTTACTGATGTCCATCTACTCGCTTTAAGGTTTTCTCATGATGTAGCTCACTGCTTGTACATAGTAAATTTTAAATGAACTGTTTTCATATTTAGCCTTTATAAAATGCAACTTTGCCATATTTTGCTAGGCTGTGCCATGATAGTGCCTGTTTCTGTCGTTGTAAACCAGGTCAGATTCTTACCGGCCACCAGTTGTTGGTACCTAGAGAATTGCAGATACCGGTAGCTTGAAATTTTGAATGGTTGACACACATTTGAGCCTCGTCATGAGAAAACCAACGATGTGGTTTCCGAACAGGTCAGACACAAACTGAGCTGTACAAGCACAGAAAATGGCTAGAGGATTGAAATTTCAGACTTAGAAAAAAGAGGTGCTGTACTATATGTGTAGCGAAAACAAAGGCTCTGATCAGCTGTGCAGATACTGCACAGCTGATCTGCGCCTTTGTTTTCACATATGTAGATTGTTGTTTTATCTCATGAAGCAGCTCATACACTGTATATCTTTCATAAAAAATTGTACTATTGTGATAAGTTCAGGTAATAGAAGTAGGCATCTGTTGCTTTCATTTGTTTTTTACTTGCTCAAATTCTGTTCATGCCAATCTTGACATTATGCCATAGGTTAAACCTCTTGTACTATAATAACAATTTATGAATGTCACTTAAAACATTAATGTACATCTTTTAAAATCTAGGTTAATGGTGTACTATGATTTCTGGAAGTGGGGTTCAGACACACAAATATGCAGAGGGAATGACTATTTATGCCCCCAACTTTGAAGAAGTTGAGGGAGCATATTGGTTTGGGTCTGTCCGTCCAGTCCAGTCCAGTCTGTGATGCGTGAGTAACACTTAGCACTCGGTCAGGAACCGTAAGAGCTAGGATCTTGAAATTTGGTATAAAGTTTGTATATGAAAACTAAGAGGACCCGTATTTTTTCTTTCAGGTAAATTCAAGGGGCTAGGGGCCCATTCTGTGAGAGTTATTTCCCTTTTTAATTCTTGATAAAGTGAATTGATAGTGGCTACCTTGTGTGCGCAACTCCTCCTACAGTTTTATTCCGATTCTCCTGAAACTTTACAGATGTTGTAACCATGCTTTCAAGATATGCATGTGGTTTGGATATAATCCTCAGATTATTTTTTGTCACTTTTTTCGCAATTTGAACTTGGCCATTTTTCGGGCATTTTCACAATGAAAGTGAATGGGCAGTGGGTACCTTGTGTGCGCAACTCCTCCTACAGTTTTATTCTGATTCTTTTGAAACTTTACAGATGTTGTGACCATGCTTTCAAGATATGCATGTGGTTTGGATATAATCCTCAGATTAATTTTTGTCACTTTTTTCGCATTTTAAACTTAGCCATTTTTCGGGCATTTTCACAATGAAAGTGAATGGGCAGTGGGTACCTTGTGTGCGCAACTTCTCTTACAGTTTCATGCCAATTCATTCAAAACTTTACATGTGTTATGGGCATGGTCTGAAGATATGCATGTAGTTTGGATATAATTCTTGGATTATATTTTGTGATTCTTTTTACAATTTGAACTTAGTCATTTTTTCGGGCATTTTAGTGAATGGATAGAGGGTACCTTGTGTGCGCAACTCCTCCTACAATTTAATACCGATACTTTTGAAACTTTGCAGACATTGTGACCATGCTTTGAAGATATGCATGTGGTTGGGATATACTCCTCAGATTAATTTTTGTCGCTTTTTTTTTACAATTTGAACTTAGTCATTTTTTGGACATTTTTACATCTTGAAAGTGACTTACCAGTTGGGGGCATAATGTTTCATAAACACATTTTCTAGTTTGTTTGTTGTTTTTTTTGTTTTTTTTTTGGGGGGGGGGGTGGGAGGGGGAGGGCTGAGCAAGGGCTGGTTGGACTGGAACCCACCTTTGACTCCAAAATGTCATTTTAAGAAATTTAAGATAAGATAAACAAAATTAAGAACAACTTCATAAATTTGAGCTCCCTTTCCATAAATCCTGAATCTGCCCCACGAATACTGTCTTTATTAGTTGTTGCTGTCTTGAAATTTACAGTAATGTCATAATCCTGTTTAATTAATGTAATCATACAATCATATACCAGAAATCATTCTTTGTATGCTGTTAGACTTAGATCATTTCACATGTCACTGTTATTAAAAAAGAAAAAAAAGAAAGAAAAAAAAGGAAAAACAGAAAAAAGAAAACAAAAATAAACTGTGAAGACAGGTTCCAGTGTTTTCAATCATTTCTATCCTTTTAGAAGCTATACAGAAGTCATATTGATCTTTTACCACTGAGTAATGCTAAAAATTGCTGAGGTCCGATTGCATTCACAAGCAAGAGTTTATATAATCTTGAACTTTATTTGGAGTCGTTGAATACTTGTGTAAAATGTGCACTGTTTTCATTATAAGGAGGGCTTATTTTGTTACCGAGTTAAATCATTTGATCATTTCACTGAGCAGGGGTTTTGCTAACTATAAACATGCCACTGGCCCGGAGGACAAAACAACTTTCCAACACTACATTTAGTTGGTTAAACTATTTACATCACACTTGCACTTTCACTTTGAGAATAAGCAGCACCATTTCGAACAAACTGACAGAGCTGTTATAGTCTTGAAAAGGATGTAAAACTGAATAAAAAAAAAAAAAAAAAAAAAACATACATGTATTATATAGACAAGAAGCAGTCGAGCAAATATATCTCCTTGATAAGGTCAAAAACTTCGTTCAAATTCTTAACTGAGGCGATACCCATCCCCAGGTTTGAAACTCAAACATCATATTATCATCAAACATCATTTTTGCAATATAATTATCTTTATAATTATCTTTTTCTGGCATTTTATACAGTGTTATATGACAGAACAGAAAAAATGGTCTGGAAATTTAACTCCGCCATGATCATAGAAATATGGAAAAGTCATGGAATATTTATAATGTCTGTTGGAACCCTGCGTACGGCTGTTGCGGATACATGTAAATCGCAAAACACCCTTGCTTGCGATCCGTACGATTTGTGAGTCAATTACGATGTTCGTGCGATAAACATCAATCAACTACTCCGCATTCGATCTTATTTCATACTAGAGAGAAACCAAATAATTCAATTTATTTGGTAGGTTTTCCTCCAGTATGTGGTAAATTCCTTTTCACCCCCACAATAGGCACTGGACATGTTTTGTATGATGATATGGCATGAAAATATGAAAGTCATAAATAAAAATGGAAGGGTCCGATCCGGTGATTACACACACCCGTCGAATTCCATAGCAAACCGAAACGTCACACCACATGTAGATCGATAGAGCCATGTCCTCATAAAGATCATCCATCCACCACAATGTATTCAAAATGAGAACGCTCGCTATCCTAGGCCTTCTACATACGTACCAATGAAGACTGCAAAACTCAACACATTTCCTTATATTATACATTTTTCCGAAGATGTTCGCGCGACTACCATACGGCCTTTGTGAGACAAACGCGAGCTTTGATTGACATCTACACGTCCTAAATCGTACGTAAAGCACAACTTTCTTGCGTTTTCGTATTTCCATCATCTGCAGATCGCAAGGAAAATGTGCACGTTGAAAAATGCGCCGTACGACATTGCGGCAGCATTGCGACGTTGCGATGGTCATACCGTGCCGCACGAAACCTCCAAAAGTCACAGTGATCGCAGTAGTCGTACGGTTGCCATGGCTGATGAAACGGGCTTTAAAGTGTAATGTTGCTTATTTTCACAACAGACCTAAAGCAAATTAAGGGGATGCCAATTGTTAAAATCTAATACTTGTATAATTTTACCTGTATAAAGAAAAATGACAATTTTTCCAAGGAGACTGGATATTCTTGAAACATTCTTGTATGAGTCATTCAAACATCGAATACAGATTATCTTATGCCCAAAAACTCAGCTCTAGAGGGCTCAGCAGCACGCTTATCAGCATTTCATATGATGAAAACCTTATACTGTAATAGCAGATACAGTAAATAGTATTATTTCTCCCAAAATATTGACTTTTTGTTCAAAATACTTTCACAGATTGTAGTCAAGACATTGGAGATCATGTTTACGGTGAAAGCTTTTAGTAAAATTTATCCGGCATGCCAGACGGATGACAATGGAATCAAACCAGGAAGTGACTTGAACAATGCTGATAAGCGTGCTGCTGAGCCCTCTAGAGCTGAGGTTTGGGGGCATAAAAGAATATGTATTCGATGTTTGAATGACTCATACAAGAATGTGTCAAGAATGCCCAGTCTCCTTAGAAATATTGTCATTTTTCTTTATACAGGTAAAAATTATACAAGTATTAGTTTTTGACAATTGGCATCCCCGGCTTAAGCTCGTTTTATTGGGGACAATTTTTGAATGTTCTAGTTAACGTCACGTTACGTCAAGCTTCAAACAGTTGACCAGAGCCAAGTTCAAAGCAAATCTGTTCGTCGTACTAAACATAAAACACTGTGACGAAAATATCATCATATCAACCATTTTGCGTAAAATTAAATGGTGATGCGTTATTTTTGTGGTTTAGTATATTATGTTTTAGAAATGATATCACTACCGAGCCTACGACTCGACGTCAATGGGCAATGATTGTAATGAAATTGAGGGACCCATGTGCGTAACGACATCGTTTCTAATTATGTTTGTACGACCCACCAACAAGATCAGTATAGGTGCTAAAATGTGCAAGTGCGTGTCTTTGGTGCAAGGGGGCAAGATGACTTATTTCGATGGCATACTAGACCTGTGTATGTTCTAAATTACAACCTTTCATGACCTTTTGTTGTATAAAATTTTCATAATTTTTCTCAACAATCAATACCTCGTAAACATTAAAGGTCAATTTTAAGCTTTCGCGTTGTGTGTTCAGACGGTAAAACCAAAAGGTAAGCATCCATTTACTATTCTCTTTGCTCTTATTATTTCGGTAGTCTCACGTTTGCGTATTCAGTAAAATACGAGTTTCATATTTTAAAATAAAGTTAACACGTTTATATATAAGAACGATCGATATACATATTTTTTTAAGTAATCTGATAAACCTTTTAAAAGGTGTCTCGATACCAATTTTTGTTGATAAATAAACCTAATATTTTTAAACAGCTTTTATATAGGTGGAATGCTACTCAAAAAGCAAAATATTTGTGGGGGTATCCATGCTTTTTAAAAAGTTATCGATTTTCAAAAATGAGAAAAATAGACTTTTTGAAATATTTTCAATTTCATTTTTCACGGAAAAATAATTTTTGAATTTATTTGTCTAGTACATCTCCGAGAATATACTTAGACTAACAAAAACTGATTTTTGAAAAGGGGAATGATTAGCAAATAAGATAATATATATTAATAGGTCTTTCCACGCTTTTTAAGCTCTGTATAAGCATTTTCCCACACCCTTGCCTTACAAAGATGCATATCCCGGCGTATAATCAAACGTAATAAAATCTTTTCAAAAATAATTTTTAAAGCTTGTGATTTATGGATGTTTAGGTTCGAAAATTGCCAATTTGATGATACCAAAATTATTGAATTCTGACAAATAATATGAAATAAGGCACCACCTTTGGCGCGACGCTCTGCTCCTATTGCGCCAATGACTGTAAAAGCTGATAAGTTCCTCATCCTCACCCTGGGGCCCTGCCAGGTGTTTTGCGGATCTGGGGAGAAGGTCATTTATTTTCAGGGATCTGGGAGCAAGCATTAACGTTTGGAGATTTAGGGAGCAGAGGAAAGGGCAATTAGGAAAACAATATTCTTTCAGAGAGCAGGCAGTTAAAAGACCCGCCGAGTAGGACCTTGCCCAGATGATCAGGGACACACAAGGGCATGGGCCATAAAATTCTTCAGTTTTTCTTTTTTGCACAATTTACAATGATTACCGTACAACATAAAGTTCTAGATCTGTATTTTTATGATAGACCATTCCGAAATAAGGGAGGTCGTTCATACGAACCTTCGCCGCTCGGTGCGACAAAGGTCGTGCACTGTGCAGTCAACCGAACGCAACCATGTGACGTCATACTAAGCAAAACTGTGACGTCATGTTGTCATGATCTATCGGAAACAAAAACGACAGATATTCTTGACTACTTGAGTAAGTATCTTTGTTTAATTCGTCCATTTAGGGCAGCCGCAGTCGCACAAAGAGTTTGTCAACACAATATTTCGAATCTTTCGGCGTGAATAGCTGTTGCTAGTCGCTACTCCGAATTCCGGTTCCGGCTGACGAAAGATTTTTTTCTATCAATGTATCTAGAACAGAATAGAACAGAACATTTTACCACGTCCTACCATAAGAGCGACGCAGGAGCGTCGCTATTAGATGAGATACAAGGCCTAAACCACCACTTGTAGTTCTTTGCGATCATATAGTCCCGGCAATTAGTATGCTATAGTAATATTTTTAAAAGCTTAAACTTATTTTTTTTTTTTTTTTTTTTTTTTTTTTTTTTTTTTTTTACGTCCCTTTCAAGATTATTTCAGCTCATATGAGACGGGCCAATCAGTAGGTGGGGCGAAAACGGGAGAACCCCGAGAAAAACCACCTGACACACCCGCAAGCAGAACTTGGCTTGTCTCACATGTGGCAAGAGCGGGGCTCGAACCCATACCAGTCACAGCGCAGGGGCGGATCCAGGATATCTGAAGAGAGGGTTCAAATGTAGGATAGGGGGGTTCGTTTGCTTAATGTCACACAAATTTCTTAAAATTTCCCATGAAATTGAAATAATGTGGGTCTGGAGGGGGGTTCGAGCGAACCCCTTGAACCCCCTCTAAATCCGCCACTGCAGCGGTGAGATGATCGAGTGATTAAGAAACAGCGCTCTTAACCGCTCGGCCACGGCGGCTTAAACTTAAATGTAAAACAAAATATTATTTCTCTTTCATTACCGGTTGGATCTGAGTCAGATGAGGCTTTCTAGTTATAGAATTTAAAACATCTGTTCAATTATAAATTATTTTTAAATAAAAATGAACAAAGCTAGCATTTTCATTTTTCCGGCATTCGTTTTACTTTGTCTATTGATGGGATATGCAAATTTCTTCTACCATATGATATATGTAGTCTATATCAAATCATACAAATTTAATAAGAACCAAATAACGATAACTCGCTTTTTGAGCTGATTACAGTTGTCTTAATTTATTACTATCGAAACCCCTTAAATAAGCGCAGAAAAATCATTTTAAAACCTGGTGCACTCATACATTCATACTTTTATCTTAACGATGATTGCATTTTTTACAATGGGGTATACACGAAAAACGAGCATTCTGTCGTTAGTGCCCCTATCAGACTACGACACCGAATGCCACGAATTGGAATATTTAGGGATTCGTAGTCAGTTCGCAAATCACTCATTCTAAAATAAGGTGCAAATCTTGGGAGAAAAAAATGAAGAAAAATAAACTTTCAGATTTGCACTTTTTCGGCATTCCATCACTATTTTGGATTATTCAGGCTTCATTCTGTAAAATTTCACTACCTTCCCGATATTCTTGCAATTTCTACAGCATTTTGAAACTTGATGGGTATATTCCAATCTGGTAATCAACGTGACGCACTATATATGAACGAAATGTAACCATAACACAAACTCAATGTATATCTCTAACTAGCAGACTTTAGTTTCTCAAATAGAGAACAATATCAAGTAGATTAAATCAAACAATAAACGTCCTTTCATATCAACTATCGAAAAATGTTAGATGATATGTGCATGATGCAGGCTTCTTAATTCAGAATTTTCAGTGTTGTTAACTTGCAACTATAATGACATCTGACCTGTACATCAGAATTATATCAAAACATTTAATGCTAATTACATTTGTCCTACATAAATGGCGGAGCTTATAATTACTTTTCTAAATACATCTTGTTATATGTCCGGTCTTGTTTTATTCAGCGTCACGTAAATTACTTGCAAACCGCAACATAAATTATTTTTGCAATATGTACACACACTGGCATTAAATATTATCTGAAAGACTTTATCTGGATACGTTTACTCCTAATAGACAATCTAGTGTGATCCTATTTTATTTTTGAACATTGCTTTACATTTTGCACAACAATCTATAAAAAACGTAATATACATGACGGAATACTGTAATTTACGTGACGGTAATATTAAAGTCACCTACATTATTTTCAAACTTAGATATGTTTGCGTTCTTGCTAACTTAGAATGAAGCATGGAAATTGAACCAGTCCGCACAAGAAGTAAATCTTTCGAATTATTAACCACGTAATTATTTAGTAGAACAAAACTGTTTTATATTGATAAAAATGTATTTTAATGTCAGGGCTGATATTTTACTGTCGGTCAGTATTTTGGAATGGACAAATGCGAATAACAAATGTAGTATTGCTATGTCCTTGATTGAAGAAGGTGTGATCCTTTTAGACTCTATTGTTTTCAACTTTAATCGATAAATAGACTTAAACTACCTTTGTATTTTACGTGACAAATGCGTAATTTACGTGACACTGCTTGAAAAAAAACATCATATTCTGTAAACTTAACTACTGAAAAGTACATAGTGGACATTTAAACATTTATTGACGCTGATTCAAAGCACAATCTTAGCTATATTATATGTAATATTTGCATTTGGAAAGTAAGTACCGTCACGTAAATTACTGTCACGTCAATTACATTTTCAACTAAAGCATCCGAAAAAAACACCTTAGGGTCGTTTGATATTAACTTTGTCCTTTTCTGAGATGTGTTCATCCTCCATACTTTCATACTCAGATAACGTTGTTTCAAATACCATGTTGGATTTGCAGAAAAACGGTGTCACGTATAATTACATCTTAAAAGGGACGCAATGGTTAAGCAGGGGAATAAGATTAATTTGACAAAACTAGTAAGGCAAAATGAAAAATCCATATGTCATCCATATAAAGGACATGTCCAACTATTTAATTGGCACAGTTTGGTCTGCAATAAGAGAAACCACTATAAAGTTTTGGACAATCTTCTATAGCGTCACGTAAATTACAGAAACTCTGTGACATGTTTTTTTTTTTTTTTTTTTTTTTTGTTGTTGTTTTTTTTTTTTTCGACTTTTGATGTTTGATAATTTTGTTTGTTTACAAGATATAAAATAACCATTTATTTTACCAAAATATAATGTCAAATTAAGTAAATCAAACGATGTTGTTTCGTGTAAATATAGATTTTGTTCGTTTTGTCGCCTTTTGAATTTTTGCATATACGGTTTGTGACATGCCGTTTTTGGTGGGGTCATGCATTATTCTCTACTACCAGGAATCTTAAAAACATAATTGGGTATCATACTTTATTCGGTCTAAATGGAGACAGTACCAAATTTTGAAAATACAGCCAACCTTAGTGATATATTGAACAATGTCACTCCAATTTCTATTTAACACCCCGAGACAGGGGGCGCGCTGCTTATTTTAGAATGAGTGAAATGTCTTAACTGGATCTAAACCTAAGCTTAAGTTCCTGTAATTCTTGGGTCGATCGAAAAGTTGTATTATCATACCTCATATAAATTTCCCATGTTAAACTCCCATAGACCGGTGGGTGAAAATTCTTACTATCACCCTGCGATAATTTCGACTATCACATGCGCATAAAATATGCGCGTACAGTTCGTTTTTCTAAAACGTTTTATCTCAATGAGGGTACCTTCGAAACACATAATTTTAATAGTATTTTGATAAATTTTGGTGAAACAAATATACAAAAATATTTTGGTAGCTAAAAATATGCTAAATTGTCGTAAAAAACGTGAATGACTATCGATTGTTGTGATGACGTTACGTAAATGCGAAATAACGTTACGCAACGTCGCGCCAAAATTGGTATTACCCATTCAAATCAAATGATTTTTTTTTCAATTTTCATCAATTTCGGTATGATAAAATAAATACAACATTGCCGAAAGGGTGATAGTAAGAATTTTCACCCTTCGAAAATGATTATCAACCTCGGCTTCGCCTCGGTCGATACTCATTTCCTCAGGGTGAAAATTCTTACTATCACCCTCTCGGCAATGTTGTATTTATATATTGCTTATTCGATTCTGCAGCATCGTCACGTATTCTCTTAACTTATTCGGGGAATTTGGGAGTTTGTAGCCCGATCACGAATAGCCTACGACATTGTCACGTACACGTACCGGTGCAGGGGCGAGGAAAGTAGGAACTATTAACATATTCACATCAGTATGCGAATCAGCTTAGACTCACACGAATGACTTACGACTTAACTAGAAGCAATGAGTGTCGAGGGCAATATTCGATAGAAATATAGCATGAACAAGTGGTCATCGTCCTTCATTTATTTTGAAACTGGTTCTCAAGCAGCAGTTGTACGTAGGTCATTCAAAAAGTTTGTACGTAGGTCATTCAAAAAGTAATGCAATATATAGCGTATTTTTGTGTATTTTCATCTGACAGAGGCAATATTTTTGATTTCTGAAAGTTTGATTCAATCTGCATGCAGGAAAATAAACATCAACCAAATCGGTACATGCACTTCATGTTGCTTAGCAACCATATCAGATCTAATGGCAGCGAAGGTGTCGTGGCCGCGAAAAACACTTTTCAAAAATCAGATAAATAAATATAAAGCTTTGGTATTTCTTTGATGGTGTTTTAAATAGCTATCTATTTACATGTTTGTGTAACGTCACCTTAGCCAGAACTTTCTATGTAACTGCAATTTTCATACAGCCCCACGCGTGTCACCTGTTGCATTTTACATGATATATGTTATCTGAGAATTGCATTTTATAGCAAGTAGTTGACAAAGTGTCACTGACAGGATCAAATAGGCGTATAAATGTTCGATTAAATAAACTAGATGTCAAATTGTAGCAGAAATGGTATCTCTACCTCCAATTTTCACCCGTGGATAGAGAATTTCAGTCATTTTTTCAATATAGGGATCAAACATGATTTTCCATTCATTAACATTCGCTAGGTCCCGAGGGGAGTGTTGAAAACCGAGGGCGTAGCCCGAGGTTTTCAACACTCCCCGAGGGACCTAGCGAATGTTAATGAATGACAAAATCATTTTTGATCGCTATTATTGCATAAATTCTGCAGAAACGAAAGAAATAAGGTGCAGAAACGAAAGAATTATGGTGCACTATATTTTACAGCCTCATCACATTTTCATACGCGTAAGAACTTTCGTTTTTATGCTCGTTCCGGGCGGACTTCAGTTTCTCATTACTAGCACGTGCTTTGCGTGGCGCCCGGTACCGAGCATAAGTAAAAGCCATGTATTAACAGCACGTGCGCGCGTGAATTGCAATATTAATGCATGGCTTTCTCTTCATTAATAAACGGCTGTTAATATCGTGTGACACGGGTATTTATGCAATAATTTTCATTGTGTGTAATTTAAAATATATCAATAAGATCACATTATTTCGAACACTAAACGCAACGGGTTTACGTTCGGTATGAGAAAGTAAAGTAAAAACGTTTAATTTGGCTTTTCCTGTCACCATGGCAATCGGAAGTCGCGCATGGGACTTGGTGTTGAACTGTCTCGCACTCGGAGGGCGAATTGAATTTATGTTTCAGAAAACTAAATCAAACTTTAATAAAGTGTTCAAATAAGATCTAAAGATATAGTCAATATTGCATTACTTATTGAATAACCCTCGTATTATGATTTTTAAAACATTATAACTATCTTGTGAAAAAAAAAATCTCATGAATTGTCAAGAACAGCTACGAATAATTATTATTCGCACATGTTATCGTCATACTCGCAACTGATTCGTAACTGATTCTCAAACTTTCGCACAGCATACCCCCATTCGTAAATAATTATTTCCACGTTCGTGTGACTGCAGCCAAATTCCGCCGAGTTTGCCGAACACTCGTATCGCTATTGTGTCTCTGTCGTTACAGGATTCATATAAGGAAGTTCATGAAATTCACGAATCCTTAAATTCATCAGTTCATGGCAATTTGTGGAGTTCGGGTTCTTGGTCTGATAGGGGCATAAGAAAATTTAACATACCATGTATAATTTGTAAGAATAGTGCGATAAAAATTAACAGACTGTAAGGGCATGTTATTTAAAGCATTGTTTACATCATCCTCTGTTTGGCTCTCATTGTGTATATACCTTGCTGTTGCCAAAAATCACTCGGAAGGAACTGGAATGGGCATTACAAATAGAATATTTATTTATTTATTTATTTATTTTTTAGAACATGACAGAGAACGGAACAGAGGTCGGTGTGCACTCAGATTCAGAATGGATCCGTCGCTGGCAGGACGGGGAGGCATACTGGCACAGCGACGAAGTTAGTCCGTGAGTTCACTAGCTGCCATCTAACCATCGTAGTTTAAGATGTTTTAAAAATAGCAGAACTGTTCAGTGATGCATCCTATCCTATCACATATTTTGGTCTCTGGGATGCAAGGTTTTTAATTCTGGTGAGTCCCAGGATTCAACGAATTTGCGAATTTACGAAATTTGCAGATTTGCTAAGAAAAAGACCCCTAAGTTTTGCTGGACCCATTGATATTTAGACTTTTTAGAACTGTAAATAATCACTACCTGTTAGTTGGCTGTTTTATAACAAACGAAGAATGCAGCATCTTGGTGGACCATGCAGATAATTAAGATGACAGTCATTTCAACTAGAGGATCTTACATGAGTGGTCATTTCATGTGAAATTATTAAACGAGCCTTCGGCAAGTTCAATATATTTCATTTGAAATGACCACGAGTGTAAGATTCGTTTTATCATATGACTTTAAAAAGGATTTTGTCGCGTTCACAGGTTATCCATTGGAAAACAGCGACGTCATATGATAAAGCCCTAAATACTTGGCAGTCCAAATCCAAAAAAAGTGGCTTAGTTTTGGTTTTGTTGGCATTTTGTAGTACATTAGTCTATCTAAGCTCATGATATTCTTTGGCATGTGCCCAAACTCGTACGGGTGGATGCCAAGTCTGTAAATGACCCTGGGCCACAGAACAAGGTCAAAGGTCAAACGAGTGCAAAATAGCAAAAATCTGTAAAAATGAAAATAGACATTATTGTTTTGGAAAACAATGGACTGATTATAGGTAACTTGTACTCATGTCATTCCTTGACATGTATCCAAAGACATAGGGCCAAGTGCAAATAAGGATTTAATATATTGGGGCCAGCATATTACATATTGTATTGAACAGACATATGCAGATATTACAGAAAAAATTAATTTCTCTTAAATAACAAATTGAACTTTAATTTTCCTGAAAATTTCAGGCTAATCGGGTTGTCGGTTCAAAAGTTACAGACGACTGAAGATAGCAAAAAGACCTAAAATACTGCTTTTTTGTGTGACATGAATGAAAATGTCTTAATATTTTTTTAATTTTCTTTTATATATTGCTTTTAACATGCTTTTTTGGTGTCTTTAAATCTTTTAGAGCCATTTTCTGAAACTAAGATCGGTCATATGCATGAACAATGTCAGAACTTTTGTTCCAGCAGAATTTTGACGAAAATGGCCAAAAGGGGCCAAAAATTCAATTTCTGGTTCCTTTGCCAAAGAGCAGGTGATCCACCATACTGGAAAGGGGGACATATATCAAAAACATTAAAATACATGGTGAATAGGATGTAGTTTCTGTTTGTAAAGCATTATTGTTGTTTTTATCATGTCACACTGCTTGCTGTACCCTTTTCTGTTGATGAAAATTTGTCCCAACAGTAACGGTTCTCACCCTTCCTTTGAGTTTTAATAGCTATTATCTACTAACACAGTATATCTAACATCATTTACTAACAAGAGTTTTCCTTAATAGTTGCCAGATTATATCCATTATAGGAATTTACATTGGCTTTTCATTTATAGCAAGGAGACGGATGAGATCATTTGTCCCAACAGTAACGGAAAATGTCCCAACAGTAACGGCAACCTTTGGCAGCAGATGTTCTTAATTAAGGCATAAGAACTAACATCAACTATTTTCTGGTGTTTATTTCTGAGTTGTTTTGTCAGTCTAGTCATAATTCAGCCATAAAAGGCAGAGATCAGCACTAATTGTTCCAACTTTCATTATGAAGTGTGCAAGACAATACTTCTATAAATCTAAGATCTAAGTTTCTGACATGTTTTTGTTGCTTTTATTGGTAAGTACTCTTTTATTTAATCTTTCCAAACTAAATAAAGTGACTGAATAAAGCCAAACTGTCTTGTATTGGCTTGGCATATTGTTATAGCTGCCGTTACTGTTGGGACACTTTTCCTGAACAAGTGAATTCAATATGTTGGGTAACTGTGGGATGCTATTTTAGAGAGATGGATATACTAGTCTGGTTAAATGACATAACTTTAGCAAATAAACACATTTAATCAATATATTATAGTAGTGCTGAATCCTTACCCCCTTTTTTAAAAAAAAAACAAATTGTGTACTGAAAGATTAACATTGTAACACAGTGCTCTTTGGACTTGACAAAGGCTGTTCAAATAAGAAATATGAGCTGTTTATCATCAATGATCTTATGAAAATGTCATGTGCAAAGCCATATTAGCTCAGATTTTTAAATGCTGAACAGTCTACATGTATGTTGAAATATATTCTATCACAACATGGATCAAGTCTCACAGTCATGTGATAACTATGATCTCACAATCAGCACAAAAAAGACAGAGGTTGTACACCAACCAGCGCCCGGAAAGCCATATAATGAACCAACCATCACTGTG
This sequence comes from Rugalucina vietnamica, assembly GCA_964017185.1. Taxonomy (NCBI): domain Eukaryota; kingdom Metazoa; phylum Mollusca; class Bivalvia; order Lucinida; family Lucinidae; genus Rugalucina; species Rugalucina vietnamica. Next base: position 53,744,603 of record OZ024873.1, read on the forward strand.
AATGGGCAAAAACTGAAAGTTGTTGACAAGTTCACCTACCTGGGAAGCACTCTCTCCAGAGCAGTGCATATTGATGATGAGATCACTGCCAGAATTGCAAAGGCTAGTGTGGCACTCGGACGACTCCGTGCAAATGTCTGGGAGCGAAATGGAATCAAGCTTGACACCAAGCTGAAAGTCTACAAGGCGGTGGTACTGCCAACCCTCTTGTATGCATGTGAGACCTGGACAGTATACCAACGCCATGCAAAGAGACTTAACCATTTCCACTTAAGCTGTTTGAGAAAGTTGTTAAAAATCAAGTGGCAGGACAAGATTCCAGACACAGAGGTCCTGACGAAAGCAGGGATGCAAAGCATGCATACAGTCTTAAAGCTAGCACAGCTAAGATGGACTGGCCATGTTATAAGAATGCCTGATGCGCGACTTCCAAAGAAAGTTTTCTATGGAGAACTACAGGAGGGAAAGCGCTCTCAAGGTGGCCAGAAGAAACGCTACAAAGACACCCTCAAAGCCTCTCTGAAGGATTTCGAAATACCAATGGGGTCCTGGGAACAGACTGCACTGGAGCGATCAAAGTGGCGAGGTCTCATCAACTAAGGAGCAGCTCTTTATGAAAAGAAGAGAATCTGTGAAGCTGAAAGAAAGCGAAGAGAGCGCAAAGCCAAAACAAATGTGCCACCATCAGACTCTATGACATTGACTTGCTCTACTTGCAACCGACAGTTTAGAGCCAGAATTGGCCTAGTCAGCCATCAAAGAACTCACCAACACACATCGGCACTATTCAAGAAATAATGATGGTCTTTCTCATTAGTGAGAGACGAACTATCATCACAACATGTATATCATTATTCCAGTATTAGACTGCTCTTCGGACAGGACACACTGTTTATCAGATCAGACATACTGCTCTTTAGACTGGTAGTTTAGCAATCTTTTATCAGATAAGGCCAAAAAAGAAATCTAATGTCACAACATAAATCTAAGAATTGTATTTATAAGAGAGGCTAAACAGTGCCACATCATGAGCCATGAAAAGTAAGCAGACTTTCTAGATGATACAAACATGGGTTTTATTTGTAAATGGAAATCACATTCACACTTCCATCTTGGTAATGAAGTATCAGCTGCATATCTGTTGTATTATTACATGTTTTCATCTTATCAGCTTATTGCAAGATGCAAAAAAATATAATTGTAACTTAGCTCCCCTTTAAAATCAGTAATTCACATTAGGTCACATTATGTCTGCAATAACAGTGATAGATGGGAAAAGAATACTGCATACATATCATTCATGATATAAGAAGGTACATGTAATCATGACCTGGCAAAACTGAAAAACATTCAATGAACCAAGCATCAACAGACAAGACAACAAACAGGTAGAAATTTGTCAGTGGTTGACAAGATTCTGTAGAATTTTCTGGTCCAGACAGATAAAAGGTCCCTAATATTAGAAAAATAATATCTATGTAATATTGTTAACATTCAAATTTGCATTGAACATGTTGAATGGTGCAAATATAAACCAAAAATTTCTAGTTTGTTAAAAATGAACTTGATAAACAAAGTCATGTTCATCATTGCAGATGGTATTCGACCAAGCAATTAAACTACATGTATCATAATGGTAAGCTGTTGCAAATAAGTTTCAAAATATGTTATATCCAAAAACTAAAATGTCGAAATTTACTCATATCTTTTTAAACCATTTGTTTCTGACACAAAAATGATAATTTAGAAAACAATGTAATTTTCACTTTCACAAATGGCATTCTACCTGGAAATATGTGTTAAAGTAAGCTATTGCATATCAATTTCAAATAAAGTGGTGTCAAAACTGCAAACTGTCTGGTCTGAAGAGCAAATTGTCCTGTCAGAATAGCATTTGTCTAGTCTGAGGAGCTCTTCAGACCTGACAACCCATTAAAAACAGTGGTGAGCTTATTTAAACAGGTGTTATAAGTTACATTCCCAATCATGAATATGTAATTTTTTTTTTAATTTTCATCTTTATTACGGTAATAAGAACACACCAAAACCCAGAATTCCCTAACGCGTTATTTCATTATTTCAAGCACCAAAAATATTTTTTTCTTACCAGACTGATTTTTATTCCTTCCATTTATAGTCATATAAACTCATTCCAAGCAAGTTAAAACAAATATCAGATGTATTCACAAGAATTTTTCCTTCATATTTTTTTTAAGAAAAATGTCAGACATTAGCAGGAGTATGTTTCTTGTCATTTTAAAGCTGCTCTTCAGACCGGACTGTGCATTTTGGACAACTGAAAATCGAAATTTGAAAGCCGGCCCAGATGTCCACAACATATTCTTAGAACACTCAAAATATCAAGATGACGTATTCTGGCAATAAAGTTGAAGTAAAATAAAAGTCTGCATGTATGCATTTATTTACCTATTTATAGTGTGTGTTTTTATGTCTGATGGCTAGCATAATAAAATGCACAAATTGTCACTATAGTACGTTTGTGTTAATGTGAATAAATCATATATCATATGAAAGGTTCACATCAAATAATTTTGCCAAAATATGATAGCATGGGTGAAAGTTTTCCGGATTATGCCGGAATTCCGGATTTTTGACCTTCACAAAGGTCATTTTTGTGATTCGTGTAAATCCGAGGAGATTTTCGGGGGGGGGGGGGGGGGGGGGGGTTGGGTCCAACAACATTTTCCCGTCGATAAGATAAGACATCTCATCGTATAGGCTACGCAATAACCGCCGCGCGAAATTTATCGCGCACTCTTTGTTTTTCTGTCGGAAACCCCCGTATCTATTATCTATTTATAGATCAATATTTCCAAGAAATCCTTTGTTCTATGTGTACTCTAGTTGTTTTGATTATCGAAGTAAGAATAAAATTGAAAAAATGAAGTTCCTAACGCTGAATGCGGACACCAAAGTTTTGGAAAAGGATGCCAAGAACAAGTGGCGATGGGAGTGGCTGGAAGAGAGAGACTCAGAAGGCCAGAAATATGCAGAATGGTTGAAGAAGCCGGACACGACGGGGATGGCATTCTGCGACGCATGCGGCAAGACGATAAATTACAAATCAAGTGGGAAGAAAGCACTTCGCCTGCACGCTGAGGATGGGAAGCATAAATCAAGCTTGAGGACAGTAAAATCAAACCAAGTAAGTGTTGTTTGTTACTCTTTCTAGGCGGAAAAAGGTGGTACGGTGAACACGGGCACTTGCCAAAATGAGTCACCATACCCCACCCACCCTTTTTCCATACTCTGTCTTGCCCAACTCCTTACTAGGCCTGGGATTGTGGGTGGGGGGTGAATGAAATCGGGCTCACGCCCCTAGGGGAACCTATGCCCAAATTTTTCATAGGTGCGGACTTAGTTTTTTTTTCATGGGAAGCAAGTATGGGGGGGGGGTGGAGGAGGTTTTTCTGTGGTAGTGTTTATGGTGTTGAGTTGAATCAAACATACACAGAATTAAAACTTAATACAAGTATTCAGTGATAAAATTTTCCTCGAAGGAGGCAATTAAGCCATCGGCGTACAATTGATTTAACATAGCTCTATACCAAATAGCATTAAGCAAGGATTTCATATCTAAATCTCCTCCTTAGAACGGTCGGTAGCAAAATACCATTATATTTGTTGCTTACATGTCAATATTGAATTATTATGAGGTTTGTTTTAAATTTCATTTTTATTTGATTAAGCTGCATTTTTTCTTCTAAATTTCAGGTTCTCCCAGGTTCATCCAAGTCATCAGGACAGAAAGGATCTGTGATAGAAAGAGTTGCCAAAGTGAGGGCAGTAACAGCCGCTTTCCTCAGCGAGCATTGCTTACCATTTTCGCTAGCAGAGGATCTTCTGGACTACGCTAAACGTCTAAGTGAGGATAAGGTAGCACTGGACAAAACAACCATTTCCAGAACAAGTGCCACCTATATAAATACTCATGGGGTTGCCAGATGTTACAAAGACGAACTCAAGTCAAAACTAAAAAACAGGACGTTATCACTGAATATTGACGAGGCAACAAACAACAACAACGACAAGATACTGAATGTCATAACTCAGTATTATGATGATGAAATAGGGAGAGTAGTAATTGACCACCTTGGGTCAAGAAAACAAAATCTCTCAACAGCTGCAAATATCCTCTCCTCTATTGAATCCATCCTACAGGAGTATGACATCAGTTGGGACCAAATCGTCAGCGTCCTGATGGACAATTGCAGCACAATGAGAGGGGTTAAAGGTGGTGTTGAGGCCCTTATCCGGGAGAAAAACCCCAACCTATTGGACATCAGTGGTGACACTGTTCACATGATTAACAATGTTGCAAAAACTTTATTAAATCAAGTTGACTCGTCAGTGCAGGACTTTTGCAGTGATATTTATTATGATATAGAAGAGTCCCCAAAAGTGAGAGAACTGTTTCACGAAGTACAAGGTCTTATTAACAGTGAACATGTCAGACAGCTGATACGGCCTATATCTAGCCGGTTCTTACAGATGCTCGCTGTGTGTGACAGAGTGGTACAGCTCAGCGATGCCCTGACAGTGTACTACTATAGTTTCCTGTCTGAAGAAGAAAAAGTATCCCACAGGTATGGAAACGATTCCTTGACCAATACATTCTGTTCAAAGCATTCATGATTAAAAATGATGAAGTGAATCAGCTGACCTGTAGACTATAAATTATTTTACTTTAATATGTATTTAATCCAATGTTTTGCACATGTAATTTATGGTGGTAATGACTACTGAATGAAAGTTTAATATGGAAATGATAATGTAAGAAGCTCAAATCCTTTGCAGTGTAGGAAAGAAAGCAGTAAGTATATCGATGTCACATTGTGATGATAAATTAGTATAGTTAAATGGTGAAGGGATTGGTGTTAGCTTAAACTACTTCAGATAGCTTATCCTCTTTTATTATGTAAAATCTCAGGCTATGGTATAGTATTTAAAGTTTATTTTTGTATCTACTGTGCTGGTATATGGTTATTGCTTATTTTTTACCCTTTGCTTTGGTGCTAGTATCTGTGTTATATATATGTTACATCTTTCATTCTGTTTTTTCATATCCATAATCAATGCACTTTACTCTACTATCTCAATTATTGTACATTTTCCAACATAATTACTGTTGTATAATGTAATATTACAAGTTAAATTATATAAAATAGGTGAATGCATGTGCGCACTGAACAGTCAATTTTGTAAATGACATTCATTGTTGATTTCTTTTTTTCTTACAATAAAAATAACCAAGCCTTAGCCTAAGATATTGTTTTAAATCTATGTGAATAACAAATTCACTGCTAAATTTGAGCATATTCACAGTTTAATCAGTTTCAGTGTTCTTCACTGCCTGTATATTACAACTCGGCTAAGTTTCTGAGACTGAGTTTGCTGGCTTATGTCTGTCCCTTTTTCTCTGAATATTAAGTAATGTAGAAGTTATTATTTTATTATTTCAGGTCAAAGCTTGATATCATCTACAGTGAAAGAGGGGTATCTGAAGAAGCACAGGCTGCCATCTCATTACTTCAGATGTCACAAGCAGAGCAACAGAAATCATCTACCAGCAATGACAGAAAGGAAAGAATAATGAACTTATTGTTTGAAAATAGGCAGGAAACAATGGTCAAGATAAATGTATTCAGAGGTCTCTTAGAGAGGTTTCATGGTTATGTCAAGGTCTTTCAGTCTGAAAAACCACTAGTCCATACGTTGCATAGAGAAATGTTTAAAATTACAAGAGAGGTACTTGGCATGTTCATCAGACCAGAGTTCATATCAGATTCTGTTAGAGAAGTATTAAAGTTAGATGTTACTGATGAAGCCATTCAGAAAACTGACAAAGAAATGCAGGTTGGCCGATATGCCTATGTGGAGATCAATAAAGCACGTCTTGATAAAAAGCACCATCACTGGGTTCACTCTTTGTACACAGACTTGAGGGTAGGCTACATTAAAGCAGCCCAGAAGTTGCTCAAATTGCCCCTAGGAAATCAAACTCTAAGGAAGCTAGCTGTCTTGGACCCAGGTCTTGCCAATCACAACCAAGCTTCAAAATCCATCAAAGCTCTAGCTCACTGTCTTCCAAATGTCATTGATGAGGCTTCAGCTGGTTCCTTGGCAGTAGAGGCAGACAAATACACCACAGATCTTCAGGTACAGGACTTTGCTTCAAACTACAATGAACAAAAGATGAGCATAGACATTGACTTTTGGTCCAAGGTGTTCAGTTTAAAAACATTTAATGAGCCTAGGTATCCTGTACTGCAGTTACTTATCTCTGCACTGCTCAGTATATTCAGTGGTCCTTTGATAGAAAGTACATTTAATATCATGGATGATATTGTTGAGAAGGATAGGAGCAAGTTAACAGTAGAAAATTATGAGGCTATTGCAATTGTAAAAACAACTCTTAAAAGGCAAAATGTTTCAGCTGTTAAAATGGTAGTTGATGCTCAGATGAAAAAATCCTGCATTAGAGCGTATGCAACATACCAAGAGTGTTTGGCCAAGAAAAAAGAGCTAGCTGAAAAGAAAAAAGAAGAAAAGCTAAAAGCCTCTGTTAGCCTGTTGAAGAAAGAAAAGGCTAAAAGACTTGCAAAGCTGATAAGGCTTAAAAATAGAAAGCAGGAGAGGGAGGTCATCAAGAGAAAGAGAGATATTGCTTGTTCAAGCAATGGTAAGAAATGGAAGAGAATAAAGTTGGTTGACTAATTGTGATATGAGGTGTTATTACAAAACATGGCCTATGTTGCTAGCAATCAGCTAAGTTATTAATCAGACTGCTTATCAGTATAAACCAGAGCCTGGTCACTCCCCTAGAACATCTATATATATATATGCTATTTTCTAAACTGTAGCTGGCTGGTTATATAAGAACCACCGAAACATGTATTGCTGTATTTTCAAACAAAATTTTTGTACATGCTCTTGCTAGTGTTATATGAAGACAGTGCTTGTGTAAGTGTACTTAGAATCTAATTATTATAAAAACATAACACTTTGACATAAATGTTGTAATGGTACATGCCAATAAGTTTCAGTTTTGCTTTTTCATTTTCTGTTTTATCATGTAATGCCTTTGACAAAATTGTAAAAAAAAACAATCTGTTACTTGGATAACTGAAGAAAAAATATATGACAGACATAATATCAAGAAAAAATGTTGTTAGTTTTCCTTTATGTTTCCTTAATTTTTGGGCTGTTTTAGGGGTGTTCAAATTGCTAAAATCAAGGAGCTTCCGGGGGCTTCGCCCCCTGGTCCCCCACCAGGGCTTTGCCCTGGACCCACATGGGGGCCTAGGCGGCCCCCATGACCCCCGGCCTTTTTCAGGATTTTCATTTCTGGGAACTTTCACCCATGTGATAGTCACCTCTAGCTGCAATAGAACAAAATAGGTAAGGAGAAAACTATAGAAATTTACAAAAAACTGCAATAGAAATAACAAAACCTTGAAAAATGACCTTTTCTAGCCATTCATATGGATATTGTTTGAAGTTTAATATCTTCTGGTTTGCCATATCCATGTAGCATATTAAATGAGGAAATCAAAAGGTTGTACAGCTGTTAATGTTTCATGCACCCAATGACTTTTGACCGAAAATGTGACATAAAATTTAAACAGGTACAGAATATTTCATGTGAACAGTTTCATGCAAAAGTGTCCCAACAGTAACGGTGTACCCACAAATTGAAAATGTAACACATTCTTTGAAATTCAAGATTAATTAGCATTTTTTGTGATGTTCCCTTCTTTAATCATCAACACATCAACAGCTACTGACCAATAATGAATGTATATTACTTCTCTAAAAGTTGTACATTGGTTTTCTCGAAACACTTTGAAAATGACTTTTGCATGCCTGGAATTAAATTTTTGGCCAAAATGACCCTCTTTTCATAACTTTTAAGAAATATCAACAGTATTTTTTGATCAATTACAGACTAAATCAAGTAATGCGTTCAGGTAAATGATATTCAGACAACAAAACACCACGAATGTGTAATGTGTCCCAACAGTAACGGTGTACTTTAATGTTGAAAATGCAATATATTTTTGAATTCATTGTTTACTTGAATTTTATTTGTTATTTTCTAGTTGTTATAGTAGATGCAGAATCATAATGCACAATAAAGTTCTCTATCTGCTGTATTTTGGTTATCTGTAGTAACTTTGACAATGATATAGCCTATGCTCTTGCATGCAGAGGATCAAATATTGGGCATATCTGAAACTTTATTCAATTGTTTCAAGCAATATCACCATTATCTTATCATAAAATGACAAACTGTATCAAATAATACCTTTCAATTATTTTCATTAGACCATAAAACATGACTGTATAATGCGTCCCAACAGTAACGGTAAATCCAGAATTTTACTTCCTTTTTGGATCGGATATTATACCATTTTCGCATTAAATTGAGCAAACAAAAGCACTTTGTGTTGTAGGTATATGCTGTTGGTTTGTTTTGAATGTGTTGTTTTAGCTTTGAATCAAATATTCTTCATAGAATAAAAATAAGTGGAGGTATTGTTTAGTTTTTTATTACTTTTCAAAGCATATTTTAGACAAAAATATAAGGAAAAGCATTCAATTATGGCGAAAAATAATGTGAAAGTTATCCATATGTCACTCTCTTACTCCTAAGGAATGATTGTGGCCCACTCATACTGCTTACTCAATGCATTTGCACTTCATCCAGATATAAAATAAATCTGAAAAATGCTTAATAAATGATATAAAAAGCATGCATATATTTTTTCAATGAGTATAATGTCCATCGAAAAACACTTTTTTCCGAGCATTCAACATATATACTTTGAGGTGAAAACATTTATGACAGCCAAATAATCGATTCATTTTTAGGCCTTTTTGTCACACCTTATTTGCACTTGGCCATAGAGGTGGATGCCAAGACTGTAAATGCTCCTGGGTGACAGAATTAGGTCAAAAGTTTAATGAGTGCAAAATAACAAACACCCGTTACAATAATCAAATATTTCTTAAATCAAACATGAACTGACTAAAGGCAGCATGTGCTTATTTTATTCATTGACAAGTGTTTAAACTCATATGGGTATATTCCAAGTCTGTAACTGCCTCTGGGTCACATAATTAGGTCAAAAGTCATATGAGTGCAAAAATATCAAAACCTGTTATGATAACTAATAGTCTTCTAGCTACCCACACCCCCTTCCCCCAGGGGGAATTTTCTTCTAGCTACCCATACCTCTTCCCCCAGGGGGAATTTTCTACACTATGATTTTCTAATTTAAGTACAATGAAAAAGCTATCAGACCCTGTTTCCTGCCAGTGGAAGTGTTTGCGTTTTACGCTATGTTCTATTAAAGTACCCTAAATATTCATTTTTTGCGTTTTTATAATGGGGATATACATAGAAAAATGAATATTATATATCTCAATTATTTGTGATCTTAGACCATTGGACTTGGTCTCAGCTTAAAGCTTCGACATAGCCCTTTCTTCCTATGGTAAGTAATGGAAAAATATCTAATTTGCATATTCATGAATTTTCATTAAAACTTTAAAATGAATATAAAGAAATAATTAAAGATCAATTATCCCATAAAAACTAATGCCATGCCTAAACTATCATTTTGGCTTATTGTTATTGTACCAATAATACTATTTGACAAATTTGTTGATGACTCATGGGCCTAATAATAATTATCTCATTTGCATTTTCATGAATATTAATGAAAATGACGAAAATCAAGATATACAAAGGGAAAATCTATTGTCATTTGAAGGGTTTAGGATGGAATATCCATAGGATGTACCTTGCATCCTTAGAACAAATGCCCATGGGTGCCAGTTTGGTCAGAGGATCTCTTTATTGCCCATGTGTTTCACGTAAAATCATAGAGTGTTCACACCCACCTCTAATAACCAGAGGAAGTAGTGTGGTACACCTATATTACCACATGTTTCTTGGCTACTGATATACCTTAAGAGAGCAGAAATAGGTATCAAATGATTGGTTTGACAATGATTGATAACCATGTAATAAGATATAAATATCAAACTGACTTCCTAGTGTTCAAATATTAATGAGAACTTTATATATTAGAAAGAGATGACAGAAAAATGGAGTATACCAGCACAATTGCTTATATCTTGTCAACCAGAGCCCTGGAGAGCTTAAATTGGTACCAAATGATTGCTATGACAATGTTCTACAACTCTGTAATAAGATATATAAACACACTTGCTATCTTAATGCTCAATATTAAAGAGAACTTCAGATATTAGAGAAAAATAACAGATAAATGAAGGGGGTCTACCAACAAAATTGCTTACATCTCAGCAACCAAAAACTCTAAAGAGCTGAAATTTATATCAAATAATTGATATGATAATGGTTTATAATAATGTGATAAGATACAGAAAGAATGTGACTTTCTTGGGGTTCAAATCTTGATGAGAACTTTCAATATTAGAGAAAAATCACAGAACAATGGAGGGGATATACCTACAGAAATGCTTATAGTTCAGCAACCAAAAGCCATAGAGAGCAGAAATTGGTTTCAAATGATTGCTATGGCAATATTCTATAACCATGTAATATGGTATATAAACAAGCTGACTTCCTTGTTTCTAAAATTTTTAAGAAAACTTAAGATATAGGAGAAACATCACTGGCAAACGAAGGGGGTATACCAATAAAATTGCTAATATCTCAGTGGCCAAAAGCTCTAGAGAGCTGAAATAGGTATCAGATGATTGCTATAATAATGTTCTATAATAGTGTAATAAGACGCATGAATAATCTGACTTTCTTGTTGTTGGATTAATGATGAGAACTTTAAATATTAGATACTAATCTCAGAAAAATATGGGTGTATACCAACGGAACCGTATATATCTCAGCAACCAAAAGCCATAGAGAGCAGAAATTGGTATCAAATGATTGCTATGACAATATTCTATAACCATGTAATAAGGCATATAAACAAGCTGACTGTTTTGGTTCTCAAATATTTAAGAAAACTTAAGATAAAGGAGAAAAATCAGTGGCAAACGAAGGGGGTATACCAATAAAATTGCTAATATCTCAGTGACTAAAAGCTCTAGAGAGCTGAAATAGGTATCAAATGATTGCTATAATACTGTTCTATAATAGTGTGGTAAGACGCATAAATAATCTGACTTTCTTGTTTTCGAATAGTGATGAGAACTTTAAATATTAGATAATAATCTCAGAAAAATAGAGGGGGTATATCAACGGAAACGTATATATCTCAGCAACTAAAAGTCATAGAGAGCTGAAATTGGTATCAAAAGATTGCTATGGCAATATTCTATAACCATGTAATATGGTATATAAACAAGCTGACTGTTTTGGTTCTCAAATATTTAAGAAAACTTAAGATAAAGGAGAAAAATCAGTGGCAAACGAAGGGGGTATACCAATAAAATTGCTAATATCTCAGTGGCCAAAAGCTCTAGAGAGCTGAAATAGGTATCAGATGATTGCTATAATAATGTTCTATAATAGTGTAATAAGACGCATGAATAATCTGACTTTCTTGTTGTTGGATTAATGATGAGAACTTTAAATATTAGATAATAATCTCAGAAAAATATGGGGGTATACCAACGGAACCGTATATATCTCAGCAACCAAAAGCCATAGAGAGCAGAAATTGGTATCAAATGATTGCTATGACAATATTCTATAACCATGTAATAAGGCATATAAACAAGCTGACTGTTTTGGTTCTCAAATATTTAAGAAAACTTAAGATAAAGGAGAAAAATCAGTGGCAAACGAAGGGGGTATACCAATAAAATTGCTAATATCTCAGTGACTAAAAGCTCTAGAGAGCTGAAATAGGTATCAAATGATTGCTATAATAATGTTCTATAATAGTGTGGTAAGACGCATAAATAATTTGACTTTCTTGTTTTCGAATAGTGATGAGAACTTTAAAAAATAGATAATAATCTCAGAAAAAATAGAGGGGGTATATCAACGGAAACGTATATATCTCAGCAACTAAAAGTCATAGAGAGCTGAAATTGGTATCAAAAGATTGTTATGGCAATATTCTATAACCATGTGATAAGATATATAAACAAGCTTCCTATCTTGTTTCTCAAATATTTAAGGAAACCTAAGATATAGGAGAAAAATCCTTGGCAAACGATGGGGGTATACCAATAAAACTGCTAATATCTCAGTGACCAAAAGCTCTAGAGAACTGAAATTGGTATCAAATGATTGCTAGGATAATATTCTATAACCATGTTGTGAGACACACAAACGTTCTGACTTTCTTGTTTTCGAATATTGATATAAACTTTAAATATTAGTGAAACACCACAGAAAAGTGGATGGGGTATACCAACAAAATGCTTTATAACTTAGCAACCAAACGTCCTAGAGAGTTGAAATTGATATCAAATAATTGCTATGATAATGTTCTATAAACAGGCGATAAGATAAATGAATATCGACAAAAACTTTGTAATGATGAAAACTTGAAATATTTGATAAAAATCACAGAAAAATAGAGGGGGTATACCAACGGAAACGTTAATATGTCAGCAACCATAAGTCCTAGAGATCTGAAATTGGTATCAAATGATTGTTATGACAATAATGTATAAACATGTAATAATATATATGACCAAGCTGACTATCCCGATGCAAAAAAATTAGAAAACTTAAGATATAAGAGAAAAAAACACAGACAAATACAGGGGAGTGTACCAATAAAGTTGACAATATCTCAGCAACCAAAAGCTGCAGAGTGCTGAAATTGGTATCAAACGATTGCTACGATCATATTCTATACACAATTGAACTTTATCCCCATCAGAATACCCCTGACACTGATGTTTATACAGGCAATTGTAAAAGGGCATGAAAATAAGCATTTTTTGCACTAAAGTGACCTTTGACCTTAATCTGCATTATTTTGTTGTAACAATTGTAACTGATTACACCATACAAATGCATTAGATGTAATTTGGGGCTATTTTTTACAAAAAAAAAAAATGAAAATATTTCATAAGATACTGCTGTAATGTTGAAATATCTCAAATTTTGCTCTTAGTTGACCTTTGACCTATTTTTGGGACTCTGGGGGCATTTTCAGACTTGGCATCCACCCTAGCGTGTATTGTTACACATTAAGGTACACATTAGGCATGGATGCCAAAATGTACTCAAAAATGCCAACAGAAAAATATTTGGGGGGCTTGGGAGGCCAACTAAAAAATAAATTAGATCAAAACATCTGTTCATTTTTGTTGTTTTCATTATTTTGTCACAGGGGGGTAATTGTTTTTCGGCACCGCCGGCATTGTTTTTATGTTTTTCTTGCAGATACCTGTCGAAGAACAGCGAGGCAATTCTAGCAGGGTCTAAGAAGAGAATATTTCTTCCTCTATGTGGGAAAGCTGTTGAACTGACATGGTAGGATTATTTATAAATCTCTATGTACGAGACTATTTTTTCCTGACTATTATGTGACAGTAGCGTACTCATTTCCGGTTTGTGTCGGACCTGGTCGGAAACCCCGATGACCGGATTTTCTCTCGTCTGTTTCAGGTTATACGAGTGTGGTCATGAAGTTGTTGGTGCAGAGATTGCAGAACCTCCTGTCAAAGAACTCTTCGAAGAAAATAACATTGAATATGATATAGAAAATTTCCCGAATGTAGGAAATTTATATAAGGTATGTGCTTTTTGTGATAAATAACTATTCATGCTAGTTCGTTTCTATGACACTGCATTGTACAATCAGCTTGCGTTTAATCGTTTGAGCACACGTCTCTTTCTTAGAAGGTGCAACTCGGCTGCATAAATACATCTTGAATCGTGCATTGGATTTTCTTTTTACAGAGCAAAGATGGGAGGCTATCCGTTTGGGCAGCAAATATATTTGATGTTTCGTCGTAAGTATTGCTATGGTCAGCATTTTCGTCGATTTGCCTGCGTTTGTGACGACGACATACCGGTATTTGGGCCTTTTTCAAAAAATGTGCATTTTTCTGTCCGTGATGATTTTTTCATACTTCCTTCTGCTTTTTAGATCATTTCTTTTAGTTAGTCTAAAGGCACCGTGGCGGTCATGTTGTAACACCACTTTTTGTTCATTATCTTTATGATAAGCTCTCCAAATTCCTTGTTGAGTACACAAATATTAGTACATTTAGGCTGTCCGGCACTAACCCCTTATAGTTGAGATGTGAAAAAAAATATAACAAAGTCAATATGTTACCGAAGGTTCAGCTACTTTTTAATATGGACAGATAATAAAGAGGCGTCTGCAATTATTTTCAAGCATATCCGTAACTGCTTTATGATTTTTTTCTTGCCTTAAGTGCTTGTCCCATGAGCTCGTGTCAATGTTGTTACTGCTTTATAAATCGTTTCTTAGGGTTACACATCATGGCGTTTTAATGCTCTTTTACACGTAAGTTGAAACACCTCCACATAATTACCATGATGAAAAAGTGCTGACTCCCACAAAAGCAACTGTACCTTAGTTTTTGAATATTATAATATCGCTGCTGGGTATGTGATCGGTAAGTATGTCAAATGTTGTTACTCATTAAAAACTTCTTTACTTATCCAATGTTCAAATACTGGTCAATGCTTAATTGCACTTTAGGGTAAACTCACATTAAAGTTTTTATTGTGCTTAAACATCCATCCAGAGTCCCTAGGTTTGACGATTTGTCAAATTTTGTCAGTTACTCATTGGGTGGTAACAACATTGACAAATATGACTTTTTCTTTCACATGCTGCAAGCACGAAAGTTGAAAACTGCAAAAAAGTAGCTTAACGTGTCACGAATGTATACATTTGAACAATGTATATCTTAATAGATAACGTTCTATCATTGTTTTTGAAGTTTTCTCACAAAAACAAGGTAACAACATTGACCAGCATAGTGTCAACATTGACCAGCATAGTAACAACATTGACCAGCATAGCAACAAAGTTTTTGTCGATATTTTTTTATTCTTTGCAGATTAATATGAGAAGTGAGAGCTATTATATAGTCTGAGTGTTTTAAAAATAAACAGGCAAACATTTAAACAATACTTTGTATTGAAATGTCAATGTTGCTACCATTAATATCAGTTTTGTTACAAAATGTCAACGTTTTTACCAATGTCATTGGTGTTACATACATTTATAGTAAACCTGGTGAGTTAAGGTCGATAATATAGGATTAAGTCAATTGATCATGGCTAAAATACTTAGGTTTCGTGATAAGATTACAAATACATTTAGATAGAAGTTTCTTTTAGTGGTCACAACATTGACATTTCTTTGAAATGACCCTAGATTTTGGTAAAATTTGACTTAAAGAAGAGAGATTAAGCTTGCATATGGCTATTTCTGAGTTCGTACATACACTTCCGACGTAATAAATGCAAAATGAGATGAAACGCAAATACTAACATTTTTGAAAAAAATCCTACCCCAAATGTGCACATTTTTTGAAAATGACCCATTTACGCTCATTTGCTGGAGATCAAGAATGTCAGCGACTAAAATATAAATTTCAGATTTTTCATCTTTAATCGTGTTAAAAATAAACATAGGAGTAGGCTCGATTTGCAAATGGAAACTTTGCTCTTGATTTGTGTGTTGGGTCATATTTCAATCGTTTCCTTTTCCAGAGAACAGTACGGCAAGTTTGATATAATATGGGATGCCAAGTCTTTAGTCGCCCTCAACCTATCTGACCATAACAGGTACATGTATATATGAGCCGCCTCGTGAGAAAACCAACAATGTGGTTTCCGAACAGGTCCGACACAAACCGGGCTGTACAGTCACAGAATAAAGCTAGACTCTTGAATCTTTGGATATAAGTAGAAGAGGAATTGTACTATCCGTGTAGCGAAAACAAAGGCGCTGATCAGCTTCGCAGTTACTGCGAAGCTGATCTGCTCCTTTGTTTTCGCATATGCAGATTGTTGGTTTTCTCATGATGCGGCTCATATATAGTATTGATACTTGGCTGTTACCAATAAACCATGAAATGTAACTGGCACAACGAAATCCAAACCTCTATACTCAAAACCAAAACGGTAAACATGTCGAATTTGTAACTAGTCGAATCGTACGTGTTAAAATGACTAACATGACTTAGTAGCTGTTTTCCTCAGAACTATGTTTACTAACTTGGCTGCTATTATAAAGAAAAAGCCATACCCAACGAGCAACAGAGCGAATCACAACAGAGCGACCGCCATGAAACGGCCATTGGGAAAAGGATTTTAAAATCGACTTACAGGCATATGGCCCCCTACTACAACATTGCAGCCTGCAAAACCAATGAAAGGTCCAGTCTGGCTAACATGTTTACTGTCGGGCTTTAAGTTTGTTTGCCAACACGCATGTCATCATATGAGCCGCCTCATGGGAAAACCAACAATCTGCATAAGCGAAAACAAAGGCGCAGATCAGCTTCGCAGTAACTGCGAAGCTGATCAGCGCCTTTGTTTTCGCTACAAGGATAGTACAATTCCTCTTCTACTTAAATCCGAAATTTCAAGCTTCTAGCTCTTTTCTGTGACGATACAGGTCGGTTTGTGTCGGACCTGTTCAGAAACCACATTGTTGGTTTTCCCTCGAGGCGGCTCATATCTATACAATAACTTTATTTCCATCTCAGTCCACTTTTACATGACAACATGAGGAATAAATAATGCAGGTTAATTGATTGAGACTGAGTGTTAACATGGTATGGTTGTTTTTGCTGGGTTTCTGACCAGGTAACTGCGTATAAACCGGAGACTATATAAGAAAATATTTCGAAATATAAATAGAAAGGCGACAAAATGAAGATGCAGACGAGACCACCAAATATGTAGGCTTGCGAGCACCTTCATTGCTCGCATAGCTGATTTTACGTAATATTCAAAAATGTTACACGTATGAATATGATTAAACAAATAATTATTATGTGAGACACTACATAGATCAGTACAATACTATATTACAAATGTATATCAGAATGGTAAGCTAGGAAGCAATGTATGTGTCGCCAGAAGGGTATAGTATTAACGCTAGCGCCTTGTATGGTCTTGTGTCAACCGACTCGACACGTGCAACAGAGCTAATACCATTTTTTACAAATAGACGAATGTTACATGATTTCATTTTCATATGGTTATGGTTTTCGTCAGTAAATTTCGACTGGTTGGCAATGCAATATGAACATATTGTCTACAAATCTTTAAAGACGTATACATTTTAAAAATGTCACGCTTATGACACGAGGATCTATTCTCACAGTCGTATACGTGATATCGTGTTGACCCCCCTGACAGCATACGGACCTCTGGTGTCGCTAACTCCCAGTCTGGAAAGATACAATATCAGATCACCAATATTTTTCAGATATTTTGAGTTGATGCTCTCTATCATGGGCCCTAACTGCGTGTACCATCTTCAAACATTGGAATACGACCCCACCGTATGGCCAGGTAATGATTATTCTTCCAGATTTTACGTTTTTGTAATATTTATACGATGTATTTGTTTTTACTTTTTGAAGTGAAAATGTCATTGAACAAGAAAAATATAATATGAAGTATTCATATTATATATGGCGTTGCTACATGCAAAATGAATTATCTCCATCATATTACTAGAAAGTTTTTAGAAACGAAGGCAGATTTGACATAGTTTATAACCCAGAAAGTAGTGGCTTCTCACTATGACAAAATAATTTGACTGGAAAGTTAAATAAGCCATCATTTAACTAAAGTAAACCAAACAAAACTGGGAAAGCAGTCACTATTTGATCCAAAGATGACTTTAACCCATTTTGTGGCGATGTCAAATTTTGTTTCTTAGGCATTTCTAAGATATTACTGTGGGAAACGTTGTAACAAATTGGAATAAGATTTCGATTTGAAAGTTGGTTAATATACACCATGAGGTTTAGAGGAGATTTTCATTTATCATGTACAAATATAATTGACAAAGCCGACTGACGCCATGACATGCCAATCCTTTTAGCTTAACAAGCACCTATTAGCTCACCAGTGAGTCTTTGGCTCAGTTGAGGTAGAACTTGTTTTTGAGTTGGCATATGTGTTGGACTGATTTCCCTCCTGTTGCACCCCCTAGTGAAGTATTGTCAATTTGGCGAGTCACTGGTAAACCATTCAGATTCAGATGCAAACTTCTGTGGTGCTTCTTTTTGTTTTATGTCTTGGTGTTGGCGCTTTATGTATGTTTTCATATTTTAGTTAATTTAACTGATTGGCCGCCTATTGGGAAAATAGCTGCTCATTCGGCTTAGAAATGTTTTCACGGTATAAGTACCTGATTGTTAGCTTGGTTTTTTCCCACTTCGGGTTTTTGGAGTGGGATTCTTTTTCTGATTGTGCCTTTTCCTGATCTTTGCCTACTTGTACCTTTTTTAAAATACTGTATGTGTTCTGTGAAGAATGTTATGATATGTAATCAGATTTTTAGAGTTCAATATCACAGACATTGCCAATTTTAATAAGAAAATGACACAGTATTCATTTATCATTTACTTAAACTGAGCATTTCAGCATTTCAATATTTTCTTTTGTAATGGGCATTAATGTGTAGACCAAGAATAGCCGCGTTGTCTGAAGCATTCTCATCATACACTCTTACTGTTTCAGTTATGTTTGCAGTCCATCTCAATTCATATTTTTTCACCATTTACTAAAACTGTCATGGTTTTTGGTACACTTGTCATTTTCAAGCCAATGAGCTCAACAAATTTTGAAAATTATCATCAAATTCCATAAATGACAAAGTAATTTCTTTCAGTCATCTTTTCCAAGGAATATCTCTGCATTTAGCACTGCCTGAGTTGATGAGCTGGTGGTTGAAGGAACTGGCCTAATTTGAGACTGGCAGGTTCTCTGAAACGAAAGGGTCAATGGTCTAGTAAATGATAACCTGAGGTCTGGTATATACATGTATAACAATATTAAAACATGTATGAATACTATAAATGGTCAAATGCATGTATATATAAATCCAAGGTGCTGACAGATAAATTCTTGGGATCCTTTTTTTGTTGTTGTTGTTGGTCAGACTCATGCAGCATATTCTGTCAATTTGCTAATTTTGTGCAAGATTTTCCCTCTCAATGACATTTTCTTCAGTTTTCCCAAACCAAATGCCCAGGGAACCTAGAGTTCACTATTGCCTCAAGTAGGTCAATGACAGTGAAAGTCGTAATTTATAAGCATATATTCTTTCCGCCTACAACATCCCAAGTTCTGTTGAAACTTGTGCACTAGCTCTGGAGTAGAAGATTTTAGATACTTCTGTGGTGGTTCTTTTTGTTTTATGTCTTGGTGTTTAAAATTTTTGGTGCTGTTGGCACCTTATGTATGTTTTCATATTTTTAATTAAAGTAACTGAGTGGCCACCTTTTGGAAAAATAGCTGCCCATTTGGCTTACAATACTTTACCGGTCCCCCATGGTAAACAGCTAAGGTCCATTCTATCCTATAAACCCTCCAGTTCACAGGTTAGCTTCCCATAGGCAGGTTACTAGTGTTTAATGCAAATTTCTTTCACAACAGACAAATGTTACATTTGTATGAGCAGAAGAGGAAGAATATTTTCATGAGCAAATCTACATACCAATAAAAGATTTGCTGATTTAGGGCTGTTCTTGGGTTCACCTCAGTGCTAATCAAACATATTACCATGAAGTTGCAACATTATAATTGCAGGAAGCAGAAAAATGTTCTCCAGCCTGAAATTAAAAAGTTACTAATTTTGAGTGTTTATCCATTGGACTTTCTAATTTTTGACCCAGGCTCAAAATTATCTGTACATGGCATTTACAGCATTTGTATTGACACTCTTCTTCTAATCAAATTAGGAATCAATATGATTTTAAACAGGTTTTTACAAATTTTCAGTTGAGATTAAAAGCTGAGTTAGTATATGATATTAGTTTTGGCCTGACATCGCAGTTACATCCTGTCTGAAATACCAGCAACACCCCTTGTGAAAAATATTTAAAGGTGCTTTAGAATCAAGTAACTCATTCATAGGAATTAGGAATCTCAACAAGTAGCCCAAATGCAATGAACGCTCTCCTGAGAGTCAAAAAATACATTCACTGGACAAAAGAAAAGAAGTCGTGGATTTTACAATGCATGGGCATGGCAGCCATCTTGACCAGGATTTTTTGTATACACATTGGTTCCCACTTCCTTTAAGTTGGCATTAATAAGCCAAGCAGTTTTAGAGAAGAGGTTTAAAAATTATGGTTGTATACATAATATTGCCCCCAGGTGGAAGCAGATGAACCCCTGAGGTCTCATCTTTTTTAAAATCATTGATATTCAGTCCTTCTTCTTCACAAAATGGGGGGAGGGGCAGATGAGCCTGTGGGGTGGAAAGTTATCAGAATCATTTATATTCAGTCCTGCTGCCCATTCCATGCAAGATATTCTTTTTAAATGACATTTATAACCAGTTTTTCCCATTCAAATGCATAAGCGACCTATGATGATCTTGCAGTAAAATATGCCAAGGTCCAAACAGGGTCATGATTTAGATTTATATATACTTTGTAGTACTTTAGTGATTCATGCTTCACGCAAAGTTGAGCATCTTGGTCATGTGACCTGAATTATTTATACAGACGTTGGACTTTGGTCCCAACATCCTATAGATGCTCATACGAAATTTGGCTTTGATTGGTCAAGCTGTTTCAGAGAAGAAAATCTTTGAAAATGTGAATGCACACATGCAGGGATGCCGGCTTGAGTACCATCCTATAAGCTCCCCATCAGCCTTCAGCTCAGGTGAGCTGATAAGCTTTGACAAAAGCTTACCATTCTTCCTAACTCTCTTCTCTGGCATATCTTCATCTTTGTGTTCTCAACCATGCTTGAAATAGCATCAATGATGTCAGTCATCTTCTTCATGGTGATAAAACCATTCTTGTCAATGTCATACAAATTGAAAGCCTCTGAAAAAATCAATGAATGATATATGAGCCACCACATGGGAAAAACAACAATCTTTAGTAATAAAACAAAGGCACAGATCAGCTTCGCAGTAACTGCTGATCGGCGCCTTTGTTTTCGCTACTCGGATAGTACAATTTTTCTTCTACTGAAATCTGAAATTTCAACGTTCTAGCTCTTGTCTGTGCTTGTACAAGTCGGTTTGTGTCAGGCCTGTTCGGAAACCACATTGTTGCTTTTTATACAAGGCAGCTCATATAAAACAGTAAAGGTTACTAAAACTACAGCTAAAGAGTTTACAAATGTCATGAACATGTACATTATATCAATATACTTACATTTGCAGAAGTTCTTTGTAACTACATGTATTTGTTTATAATTTAAGACTAAAGTAGCATGCCATTATTTTTTTCAAGAAGATTTTTATCAAATGCTTCATTTAATATGATGCCACAAAATATCAAACTTCCAGTCCCCTTAGGTCCTGTACGATATGTTAGCTATATGCCTTTCATCATTAGGTCCCATTAAATGAGATGCTAACATTTGAATGAAGTCCTGGAATTTCCTATAACATTGTCAATATGCATGTATTTAGATTACCTCCCTTATATATATTAGATGCATGGTTAAGCTCACTTTTAGCCTTTACTGAGTATTTGATAACCATTTTCTATTGGCAGTTTGGTGAATTATATTTGTCAGTAACTATTTCTGAAGAAGGTGAAATACAAAAGGTGGTTTCCAAACATTTTATATTACTATACTGATTGTTCAAAGGCCATACTTCTGTTGTGGTTCTAATTGTTTATGGTTATTGGTTCACATTATGTGCTGTTTGCTCTTTATGCATGTTTTCATATTTTTAGTTAAGTTCAATTTGCTGAGTGACCACCTTGGAAGCAGCTGCTCATTCGCTTACCATATGCTTTCTTGGTACAAGTACCTGAGTGTCAATTTAGTCTTTTCCAATTTGGGTGGGAATTGCTTTCCAGTTGTACCATTTCATGACCATTGCCCACTTTTGCCTCTTTATAAAAAGAATCTGATATACATTGTAGAACTATAAACTTGTTGCTCTATATTTCACCAATAAATAAACTTCATGACCATCTTCACTTTCCAACATGCTCTTACCCATTTACTACATCTGTGCCACCCATCAAACAAATTCCTTCATGTGTTCATGTCAGATAGTAAACTGTCTACAGACTCTGTATGACTGATTGACCTGAAAAAAAGAGAACTAGAAATGAGTGTTTGTAAAACACCATGCCCCCAACTGTATGCTTGTCCCTAAACTGGCACTTTGTATGATTCATTTATTTCATATGAATGAATCGAAATTTAATTTCCTGAAGTTGTTCGGACCAGAAACAGAATGTAAGCTTTTTGCAGACAATTTAGAAATGGAGTAAAAAATCAAAAAAGGAGTAATTTTGTCGAAATTTGACTGAAAGTCCTCAAAAGTTTATCAGGTGAGCTTCTTCTCAGCATCAACAAGTATACCAAATATGAAGACTCTAGCTCAAGTACTTTTTGAGATATCTTGCACACAAGATTTTCAAATTTTGTTTTCAAAGGGACATAACTCCAAAAAGGGGCATAACTTAGACATGAAAAAATATGGGTCAAATATTTTTCATGAGGAATTTGTATATGAAATTTCATAACCCATCATTCACCATTCAAAAGTTTCAAGTTGACCGAAAAGTGGAAAAAAAAATCAATGAAATTTTCAAAATTGCATAATTTTGTCAAAATTGAAAGAAAGTGCTAAAAAATTATTCATGTCATCTACTCCTCAGCCCCAATCAGTGTACTAAATATGATGGCTCTAGCTTTAATACCTTTTGAGATTTCTTGCACACAAGATTTTCAAATTTTGTTTTCAAAGGGACATAACTCCTAAAAGGGGCGTGACTCAGACATGAAAAAATATGGGTTGAATATTTTTCATGAGGAATATACATTTGTAATTTCAAAATCCTAATATTCACCATTCAAAAGTTCCAAATTTCACTGAAAAGTGGAATAAATCAATGACATTTTCAAAATTGCATAATTTTGGCAAAATCACTGAACCGTGAAATTAGGTCACAGTGACCTATAAGTACATGTATATTGGAGTCAAAGGTCTGGTCATACTCATAATCTGAAAAAAGTATGAAAATATACTAATTGAGTGTCAAAATATAAGGCAAAATCACTGAACCGTGAAATTAGGTCACAGTGACCTAGGACTAATTCAGGGTCAAAGGTCTTGTCATACGCAAACATACTTTGAAAGAAGTTTGTTCATAAACCATTTGAGAACCGAGATATAAGGCAAAATCACTGAACCGTGAAATTAGCTCATAGTGACCTATAAGTATATTGGGGTCAAAGGGCTGGTCATACTCACTCATAATGTGAAAAAAGTATGAAAATATACTAATTGAGTGTCAAGATATAAGGCAAAATCACTGAACCATGAAGTTAGGTCACAGTGACCTATAAGTATATTGGGGTCAAAGGCCTGGTCGTACTCACTCATAATCTGAAAGAAGTAAGAAAATATACTAATTGAGTGTCAAGATATAAGGCAAAATCACTGAACCATGGAAAGTAGGTCAACCGACCCTTACCGTCATGACACACAAGTCAGTGTCACAAAGTCAAAAGATGAATGACCAACCATCTTCCTAAGTTGTTTCTATTAAAAAATAAAAAGAAAAAAAATTCGGGGAGTTCTAGATTTTGACCTCTAGCCCCACCCCCCTGACTCCGACCCAGAGGTCCGATGTCATGGAACCTAAAGTGTATGAAGTATGAATGCTTTATGATAAGTTGTTGTCAAGATATGGACTCCTTGTAAAAGTTACACAGCAGTACATCTATTTTTTACAGTGTTCTAGTTTTTAACCTCCAGCCCCACCCCCCAGGCATGGACCAAGAGACCCGATGCCAAACAATGAAACTCAACCCTACAGGGTACCTATGGTCCGAGTATGAAAGCCCTCTGATAAAAAATTTTCAAGATATAGACTTCTAGAATACTATATCACAGAAAAGCCATTATTATCATTAATGGTGTTCTAGATTTTAACCTCTAGCACCACCCCCTGGCATGGACCCAGGGATCTGATGCCATGGAATGAAAGCCGACCCTACAGGGTGTCAATGGCCCAAGTATCAATGCTTTCTGATGAGTGGTTGTCAAGATATGGACTTCTAGAAAACTTTAACACAAGAATTGCCATTTTTGAAGGTGTTCTAGATTTTAACCTCCAGCCCCACCCCCTGGCCTGGACTCAGGGGCCCGATGCCATGGAATGAAAGCAAACCCTACAGGGTATCTATGGTCCAAGTATGAATGCTTTCTGATGAGTGGTTGTCAAGATATGGACTTCTAGAAAACTTTAACGCAAGTGTGACGCGCACGGGCACGCGCACGGGAACGTGGACGACCGGGGTGACTGCAATAGCTCTATGCACTTCGTGCAGTCGAGCTAAAAACAAAATAGCTGAAACATCATTACTTACTGTGCTTGAACAAAATCTCTAGCAACCAGACGGCTGTTACTTTTCTAGTGTTTTACATGCCTTATGTGCACTTCATGATTTTGAAGACCATATAAACGTCATGTGATACTGCACTAGTCATTTGTAACCAAGACCCCCCCCCCCAGCCTCGGGGAAAAGCCGGGACTCTACTTTTGGTCCAGCAAATGCCCGCTAAAATCTCCACCCCATGCCAGGACTTCTCATTGGCAAAACCACGACTGTTTTCCCCCCGTAGCCTGCTATCTTTCCTTTTGCACAGCCCTTTTTGACTATATAAAGCAAACCCTGGAAATATCTTCCCCGCACTGCCATGGCAAAATTTTGGTCTAAGTCCCGCTCATTTTTACAGCTATCTGTGTCTTACCAGTGCCAAAAGCATCTAGTACCACCGTTTTTAAAGGGTGAACCAACATCATAAGGCCTAAAAAAATAGCTGTGTTTCCGCTAACGGTCTGAAAAATAGGGTAGGTAGGTAGGAAAATCTTTTTATTTTCATTTTCATTTTAATTTTTACGCAAAAAAATCCAGGGTAGGTAGGTAAATGTAATTTTTTTATACGCAGTTTTTATTGAAAAAGGTCAAAATGGTCAATGCCGGGCAAAGGTAGGAGGTCTACGTTCTTCAGCCATGTGAACCCATCAATGTCAAAGACTGGCAACATATTTTATAATAAGATTCAGTCTCCTTGCCTCAAATGAGGTTGATAAACTTTCAGTCTCATCTTGTTCATAGACCACTATCTGAGAGCAGGGTGGCCTAGTGGTAGAGCTCGCTGAACTGTAAAGTACTGTGTTGGAATCCCACCAGCACTGGCCACTGGGTCTTGTCCTCCAGAAAGAAACCTTCTCTCAGATATGCATCCCAACAATGGCAACATGACCTAAATAAAGTTGACTGAGATGCAAAACCCCAATACAAACAATTTAGGGGATGGTATAATCTGACATATTACACACAACAATACTCTTATTGCATGCAACTTAGCAGGAAAGGCCAGTATTGACAAACTAATAAGAAATTAACAGCTTTATTTTTCAAAACGAAATCTGAAGACACAAACCATCAACATGTAAATTTCGATAAAACGACTACTCCCGAATTCAAACTATAACTGTAACTGCATATCTGTTCCGGGTCACCTCAGCCCATTGTACAACTGCAACTGCAACTGAACCAACGAAAATGTCAAATGCAGGGACTCCCTTTATAAGGGATTACTGAATCTGAATACATATAGTTTACTGGTGACACGCCAAATGACATCATTTCACCAGGGATTTGGATGGAGGAAGCGAGATAGCCGAGTGGTTAGCGCACTGGCTTCTTGTGCTAGAGGTCCCGGGTTCGATCCCCGCCGGCGGCGAGGAAAATTTGTTGGTCCGAACTTGCTTCCCTTCGTGTCATTTGCAGGAATGACATGATACAGTGCGCCGTCCTTCGGATCGGGACGTTAACTGGAGGCCCCCTGTGCAGGGACAGTCATCCCCTGTGCAGGCTAAAGATCCCTACACAGGTTCTATCCTCATGCATGTAGGCTCATCCTGCAAAACTCACCGGAGTGTACAATGTACACCTCCCAAGAATAATCAGAAATTGATTGATGGGAGTAACAGGAAAACAAAACAAACAAACAAAACAGGAGTATTTAGTCCCTAGAACGCACAGCTGAAGAATTCTCTGAAAGCAACACCTATTTATTCTGATTGTATTATCCTCCAACCGCTAGGAGGTCTCTGCTATCCCCGAGTTACGGTATGATTACCATCACAAACCTCCGATGATAGAACTACATTACCCGCCACTTACTATCATCTTAACATATTTACAGTATGCCATACTCTATCATTGAAGTCATTTTATTTTGCGGGGGAGGAAGGAGTAGGTGGAGAGAAGCCAGTGTTTGCCTTATAA
Organism: Rugalucina vietnamica; assembly: GCA_964017185.1. Classification (NCBI taxonomy): domain Eukaryota; kingdom Metazoa; phylum Mollusca; class Bivalvia; order Lucinida; family Lucinidae; genus Rugalucina; species Rugalucina vietnamica. Next base: position 53,771,073 of record OZ024873.1, read on the forward strand.
ATGCTGAGCGCATTTTAGCAAGATAGCGACTGGTACTGTCACAGAGTCATTAAATAAGTAAATGAGTTTAATTAGAAAATAAAATAAAAATAGAAAAATAATTTAGAAAATAGAAATAATGCAAAGATCATGTACATATTTATTAAGTTTTGTGGTCATGTAAATATGGCATTGTCATTAGGAAGAAGCCACATATTGCAATGGTTAGACCATCATCAAAATGCTATTACACAAATCAGGTGGAACTATTTTCAGCCTGTTGTCTGGAACCTGAATTCAAAAAGACATTTGCAAGTACATGCTAATTTCCTTTGATGTGTAAAAATCTATGAGAAAACAATCTGTTGGAGGCTGGCCACTTATGATATGAAACTGACCACTCAGAGCCAAGATAAGATACTTGTTAATTAGTTAATTAGGGAGTCAGTAAGAGAGAGAAGCTATGATTTGGTATGATTGCAGGAGGCGGAGAGAAATGTATCATGTGACCAGGTCAGCAGACACAAACTAGAATTTGGAAATCTTAGTCAGTTCATGTTTAGGAATTTTAGAGAAAGTATTAAGATCTGTTTTGAAAAATATGAAATTGTACTAAGAAAATAACTTGTAATATTTGGCTAAAGAAATTCAGAAATTGTTTAGAAACTTTGAATATGTATTTTGAATATTTGTGAGAAAGGACCAAAGATGAACATAGAAATCTAAGTAATCAAAAACAATTAAAATTCAAATAACAAAACAATTCAGTCTCCATTATCTATACATTTCCCCGGCGATAGTACCATTTTTTAACGTCTTTGGAACGACGCGGCCTTGGATCGAACCCACAGCCTCCCGCTTCTGCAGCGGACCCTGTAACCATTACGCTATCGGGACCGGTATATCATATTGCAGAAAGATAGGTTGGACCCAGATGAGAAAAGTTTGTTTAATTAAGAACACTTTGAAGTGTTGTGACATGCCTTCGGTATATTCACTTTTAGAACAAGACATTTCTAATTCACAGTGGAATAAAACTTCTGAATGGCTCAGTTAACTCGTATGCCAGTTGAAGAAGCATGAAGTCAGTGTGAGTGCGTGTGGGTACAGATTTTGTCTGTAAGTCATGTCTGAAGACTATTCAATGCACAGTCTTCAGCCTCGTCACAGTATGTCCTTGTGGGCAGTTTGTTCTGGAAAATTGTCATGGGGCCTCGGTTTATAGTCTCAATACGAAGGACTTGAGAAACCCGGGATCGTATCTACAATCTCTGGTTTACAAGGCAAATGGCTTAACCACAGCACCACGGTGGCTTCTAAATGACACCAAATTCTACGTCATTTCGACGGAGTCTCGCTAAATAATCGGGGGAACTCTTCGATACAACAGAATAGACGCAGAAACTATCAGAGACATATCAGAAAAACCAACAAAACCCGTGACACAAAATGCTTGGGTCAGGCTACAGAAAATGCTGGGTCGGATGTCGTTATTTTTATTTTAACCATAAAAATAGCAGAGTCGGCGGGTTGAGACAGGGTCGGTCGGGTTAGCGGAAACACAGCTTTTATTTTTTTTACGCCTAACTCAGTTTAATAAACAGATGCGTTAGGCTATTAAATAAACATATAAACACTTTGAAAAAACACAGGCATGCATCTCGAGAAAAATCTGTAAGCCAAACAATGCATCTTAGCCCAAGTTCGGAATCTGAATCTGAATAGTTTACTGGTGACACGCCAAATGACATTATTTCACCAGGGGGTTCGGATGGGGGAGAAATTAGTCCCTTGAACGCACGAGTGAAGCGAACTTGGACACACAGTCATCGGACATTTCAGCAGAGGAGACAAGTGAATCAGGGAGGTCATTCCAGTCCCTGATAGTCTGTGGAAAGAAACTACTTTTGTACGCTTCTTTGCTAGCTGAAGGTATCTGAAAAGCCAAAGAGTGTTGATTTCTACAACACCTATTCTTTGGGATAAGGTCATCTGTGGGTATTCTGGCTTTACCCTTTAGACCTTTGTATAGCAATATAAGTTCTATTGTCCCAGGATGCCAAATAAAAAAATGTTCATACAATCACAATGCAAAACAGTGCAGAGAAGTATAAAGCATTTGCGAAAAGTTTTAACTTGTCATTCGTTTTGTTCGACTTCACTGACTCTGTTAAATAAACTGATCATCGAGCAGATAGAAACTTACAAATATCAGCTACTTCAAGCATCAATATGCTTCAAGCTGACATAAAATGTATGATATTCCATAAAAAGAGCTACTCGGCCATGTGTTATTTCCGGTCAAAATGAAAGTAGAAAACGAACCACAAACGATACAAACGATTTTCTGCCTGTTTAAACACACCCTTAACCAAGGCTGAGGTAGTGACCTAAAGTAGTGAATGAAAAATAAATGGGCCAATTAAGAAAATTAGCCAGATACTGATTTCACTTCTTTCGACCACTCTATTGACGTATTGTCAATTTAGCGTATCAACAGTAAACCATTCAGATTCAGCATAAACTGTATAATGTGGTAAACTTGTTAGACTGAATTGACATCGAAGAAAACTTAGTTAATCATAATGTCATTACAAGCCATTTCTGAATAAAATCGGAAATCATGTTGTTACATTATAGTGCAGGTCACAGCAGCTTGACACACATTCTTCACATCAGTTGTGCATTTGATTGGTCGACAGAGCCACACCTCCAAATCGACGGCATTTGATAGGTCTACAGAGCCGTAGGTGACTTAACGAAACCAGGTCAAACACAAATCGAGACCCAAATCTAACGTTTTATACCCTCGTTTGCGAAAAACTCACTAAACATGCAAAGAAAAATTTACTCACCGCACGTCAGTCCAATAAACACACAAATTCGCCAATTAAAAGCACGAAATTTCCGACGAGGATAAGCTATGGAATCATCGACTCGATAAAACAAAATGGCGACGTAAGTCAAGCTGGTCATGAATCAAAAACCCAACTGATTGGTTCCCCGCAGCAGGTATTGAAACCCATTGTTAAATTATTGAAACGAGTACCAGAGGGCTCTCTATGGCGTAATTTTGGACTGATCCATTTAAAAGGGGACAATAGGTTATTTTAACTGTATTTCAATACATCAAATAACGAATTCATAGTGACTAACCATAATAACATCCTACAAAATAACAATATAAAGCTGCTCCGACATTATAGTTCTCTATCTTCTTCGAATTTTATTAAAATAAACAGCTAGTCAAATCTAAACACCCACCAAGAAGATACCAATCGAATTTTGATTATAAGATTAGGCACTATAAGACTAATTCTTTAAATAATTATTCTATTAATTAATCTAGAGAATTATTTATATTTTGAATAATTATAACAGTAATAATTAACGCCTAGAAAATAACAGGTCAATCTGCTTTCAACCTCTCATTAGTCATTTATATTTCGAGCTGAACGATTTATTTTATTTTTGATTGAATGAGATTGAAAGGTAATTTTTTGTCTACATGTTTTAAATGGGGGGGGGGGGGTATTTTCTTTAGGCAATGCTGGGTACTGTATAACGTATCGTTTTAACTCCAGTTGTTGTTCCAATATTTGCAGGACCACCTCACAGCATTTCTAATGAGACAGTGGACAATCTATATGGTAATATAAAATACAAATACGTTCTAAGTTTTACTGTGTATAAAATAATAACTATTGATATTTGAAATCTATAAGTGTCACACACACACACACACACACACACACACACACACACACACACACACACACACACACGCTCGCACACAGAAACGTAAGAATTTCATATCTAGATATTCAAGAAATGTATTTGTTCTCTCTCACTGGAATGCGACAACTGGAGACTAGTTCGCGAATAGTTCGCGACTATTTCGCGACAAAGATAAACGATATAAACACAACTTTCACGTTGCAGTCTCATTGAATATACATTTTTGCGACAAATTCGCGAATTTCGGTCTAATTTTGAAAATATTTCGCGCGACTATCGCCTGTCGCACGACAGTCGCGCGACATTCGTGAGAGTGACTCACGACTTTCCCGCGAATGTAACTTATTTTCATTTAAATTCGTACGACAGTCGCGCGACATTCGTGCGAGTGTCGCGCGACATTCGTACGAATGTCGCTTAGTTTTATTTTCTCGCCAGATAGTCGCGAGGTTTTCGCAAGACTGTCGCGCGACCGTCGTGCGACACTCGCGCGACATTCGTACCAGTGTCGCGAAAATTTCGCATTGTAAATTCGCCAAAATTTCGCGGCGACAAGTTCGCGACACTCGCACGAACGTCGCGCGACCGTCGCACGACAGTCGCGCGACAGTGTTGCGAAATATTTTGGAGAAAAAATTCGCATAAAATTTTTCAACATGTTGAAAAACTTCGCGACCAGTTCGCGACTAGTTCGCGACACAAAAAATTCTCACGACACTCGCACGAATGTCGTGCGAAAGTCCCGCGACAAAATTCGCAAAACAGTCGCGAGAAATTCGCATGCCAGTGAGATACTAGCTTAACTTTCATAAATGCACTAGATAAAAACAAACTTCAGATATTTTCTGTTTCTAGGTGGTGCCATGGAGATAGAAAAAGTACAAGAAATAGATTTAAATATAGGAAAACCAAAAGAAGCAGAGACACCGGGAGAAAATAAATCACAACTGGAAACTAAAATTGTCACTCAGGATCCTGCCATAGTAGCCATAGCAACGTCAAGTTACAAAATAGGACGATGGTACAGAATGACTATGAAATAATTGGGTCGTAAGAGCCGCGACACGAGAAAACCGGTCTTCGGGGTTTCCGATCAGGTCTGACACAAACCGGCCTGTGCTCCTACAGAAGATGGCTAGATGCTTGAAATTTCAGATTTAGGAAGTAGAGGAAGTTTACTATCAGTGTAGCGAAAACAAAGGCGCTGATCAGCTGTGCAGTTACTGCAAAGCTGGTCTGTGCCTTTGTTTGCGCTAGGGCAAAATACGGTTTTCTCGTGACGCGGCTCATAAGAAGGAGAGAGTCTGCATTGAAACAAAATCGTGTTTGCATAGATTGATACTTCCAGCGCTAAAGAAGGCGATGGACATTATGTAATGGATAATGCGTCAATGGTGTACACGTATTTAGCTGTTTGTGCGTTGTATTTTTCTCAGATCTGTGACTTTAGCAAAGATTCTGTTTTCATGTATTCATATCATTGGAACCATATAGCATATACATGAAATAACGAGTATTTATGTTTATGTATTATTTCTAACTTTTCAAAATAAATCTTTATTGCAACAGCAAAGTTCTCTGGTTGTTTCGAGACCAAATAAATATAAAATGATAGGTCAATATGAAAACTTGCCCATCCAATATACAGAGATTTTTTTTCAGATTTCGTTAGAAAAAAAAAATCGATATTTTTAATATTTTTGCTCAAAACATTGATTGTGATACACGTTAGAACCGCCTTGCCGAGGCGGTTCTAACGAGTACCCACAATCTATGTTTTGGACCAAAAGTAAGGCAACTAGGTATACCGCTGAATACCCCACTTTTACTATAAAAAAAAGTGTATATTCATTACACGGACTTGTTGTATGGCATTTGAAAATGGCTTCGTAAATAAGAAATGATAAAAGAGAAAATTATGCCATTCTTTGTCGGAAAGGACAATGCTCAACGTGCTAAGCCCTAATGACACCCTTATTAAATGATTTTTGTATTCTTCTGTTCACATCTTATGGACGGTTTGCCTTTATTACGTCAGGGTGAACCATGACAGGCATATGTACCAGCCGGGTTTCGAACCCACAACCTCTTGACTGCTAAGCGAATACGCTATCCATTACACCACCGCGGCTGTACATCGGGTCGGGTAATCAAAGATCGGGTAATCATGAATTGTGTGAAAAGCACTACAAAAGACAAAGGTCATATATTATATAAATTTTAATGCTAACAAAACATTTAATGTTATCTAAACAAATATGTAACATACTAATTTAGTCACATACTCGTATAAAATCCTCCAAGGAACTCCGAGAAGGAAACTTTGATTGACAAATCAAGGTACATGTAATAACCTTTCTCGGAGAAAAACACCGAGAAACACCGAGGAATTTCGCGCAGACGTTTTCGTCTACCTGGCTTATTTCGCGGTCTTTCTTCGAGAAATAAAAATTTCGCGTTTGCCATGGTTGCGGAGAAACGCGGAATATGTTGTTTATTCTTCACCGGGAGTGTACTTGTCTTGTCAGTAAACCAGGAACCGTGGGATTGATCGATCTACATGTAGGGCTTCGATGAGACGTAAAACCGAGGTTCTGTCTGGCGGCATTATATCTTAGCTGTATTTAAACAAACGCAGAACTATAAAAGCCATGAAAACAGCAACAGCGAAATTAAATTAGGTGCGGCGTATTACCCCGATGGGTAGCGTCACGGTTCGATTCGTGAAAAAACAGACAGCGATCGATGCTCAAGTGTCTGGTTCAAGTGCACTAAGTACTGGTAACCTAGCTGCTTCTGGGAGGCTTATTCTTGCTTTACCGTAGCTGTTGACCATGGACATTAAACACTGACAGAAACACACAACGAAATCTTAGTAGCCGGCCTAGAGTTTGTAGTTTTGCATTCTTTACTGCTTGAGATTTTCTTGCTACAAGACCGATATATAATTAACTCATATAAGCCTGGCGTCCTTTTTATGGGACATATGCAAACAGCATATAGACCCAGATGTGACGCCGCAGAACGCGGCGTCCCATCTGGGGCTACAAGTTCTGTTTGCTTAGTGGTATTGCATCGAAAAAAATGGAATAAAAATACAAAATCACTCCTTAAACCCCTAAAGATTAAAGTAAAGTGGACTCTCCCAATGATAATTTCGTCCATGGGTTAAGTAAGTCGGCTTGACCTTAGATTGACTGACCAAGAAGAAGATCAAAGGTAAACATTTATTGTGTATACATACAATTTATATGTCATATGAAATCTTTGTAATCGATCCTTTTTGATATCTTGTAATCGATCCTTTTTGATATATTTTGGAAACATATATTTGTGTAAAATTATGCAGAATACACGAACACCACGTGTCACACGGTATATAGATGTGTCGTCAGTTATCACTTGGCATTTTATCTTTTTATTTGTTTTCGTATCAATTTTAAATGTAGATAAAAATGTCACGGCAAATCAAAAATGTAACAACTAAAATACATGATACCTTCTTGTATATATGAGCAAGTCAAGCATCACCCATCGGTATAACGAGTGTCGATATGAATAAATGCAAAGATGTGGATTTTCTTTTCTCTGTAGACAGCACTTCGAGTAACTTCTTGTCTCGATGACAAATTTAAGATAATAAATCCACCTATACTACTCAAAATTCTATACTACTCAAAATTTGACGAGCATCAATACTTTGAATACACTGCCAGACCATCTTAGCAATCCAAAACCGACAAGTTTGTTATTAATCGCAATAAGTTTTCCTCCAAAACTTGAAAAAGGCCGATAAGCCTCAAGCTGAATATCATAAAACAATTGTTTTGGGAGATATTTGAATTGCTCATAACAAGAACTTAACAAGAATAATCAGTCTTCATAATAATATTGACATTTTCCTTAACCATTGAAATATTTATGCAAGACAATTAGCGGACTATGCCGGAGGATCACGTGACTGATTTGACGAAGGGCATTGTGGGTGATGCTGAATGGGAAAGGCGCTGGAGAGAGGGAGAGAGTCATTGGCATAATGATAAGAATGTAGATCCGTACGTATACCATGATTGTTTGCATGTGTTGCTCGCTATTGAAAATTTTAATATGGGCATTTTAAATACTATCTATTATAACTCTTATCATGCAGAAGGGTCTAGTTGCAGTATGACTCTTTGTTTTTCCTTTGAATATTAAATCTAATACAACTGAATATCAAAGGTGGCGGCATACATATTAATACTCAAGTACATGTAGGAGGTGGAATTAAAAGCGTACTGTAACTTCTTGATATTGGACGTTACAGTAAGGATCTGTCAACTGGTGCTCTGTCAGAGTTAAACTTACCGAGTAGAAAAAATAAGTAAAATAAAGCGAGTAGAAGAGCTGTTTTTACTTATTTTTTCTACGAGGTCTTTAACTAACTTGTAGTATGACAGAACTCCAGTTGACAGATCCGTACTTTAACTTCCTATATCAGGAAGTTACAGAATGGTTTTAAGTCCACCTCCTCCCTGGGTATTAACATGAAGGCCCGCCTCCTTTGATATTCACTTGTATTGGATTTAATGTTACGAAAACTTCAAACGAAAATCAGAAAGTCATACTACAACTACAAGTTAGTTAAAGACCTTGTAGAGAAAAAAAAAATAAGTAAACACAGCTCGACTCGCTTTATTTTACTTATTTTCTCTACTCGGTACTTTAACTCTAAGTTGTTTTTTTTTTTTTTTTTTTTTTTTTTTTTTTTTTTTTTTTCAAATAAAAAATACCCACTTAGCAAGCTCGAGGAATGACTTTATTGATACCGGTTGCGGGCAGCTAATTATCTTTTTGTGAACATCAGGCCCGCATCTAAAGGGTGTGGTGGGAGGAGCACTAGGGCTAGTGCCCGCCGCCGCCATGTCACTTAATATTAAGCCATAGACATGTACTTTAAAAGTTGCAGATACAAAAAGAAAATGTGTATAACTGGCACACATACCACTTACTGTGACATGGCTGAACTTTCATATTTTCTAAGATCTTTCTGAGTAAATTGATTGATGCCCTCGAACTCTGTTGTGCCAGGAGACCGAAGTCTAGATCCGGTTATTTTAAAGGTGTTTACCATTGGATTGTACGTGTTGTAGATATCTTGCCAAAAATGGGGCAACTTTATTTGGAGACTCCTCAAAACGTGTGTTTGTACCTTTGTGTGGAAAATCACTTGAAATGTTACGGTAAGTACATTCAAGTAATGTATAATTCAATATGAATATAACATTTCGATTTTCTAATTGTCCTAAATAAAATATGGTTTACAACGATCTACCAGAGCATGTACGTCTACACGGAAGCTCCGAAGAAGACCATAATAAAATAACGAACCATATACATTGAAGGCATCTAGAAGAAAAGAGGATATCTACGAACACAACAAAAATAAGAATGATCTATATTGGCCGTCAACTCATTACGAAAACAAGCATAATTATGCATTTCAGCAGCTGTAAAAATGAAAATTTCATTGGAAACAATTTGCTCAAAATATTGATTGTGGGTACGCCGTTAGAGTTTGTTTTGGATCAAAAGTACAAAAATGTAGACCCCTGTATAACCCAGATACTATAATAGAAATGGGGTGGAAGGGGGTATACATTTCATGGACATGTTTCCGAAACATCTTTTTTCAGTTTTTGGGTGTCCTATGAGTTCATCAAAGTTTGATGAACTCCTAGGACACCCAAAATGATGTGGTATGTAAGACAGGATTGCCAGTTGATTCCAACTTTTTGGTGATAATTTCAGGCTATATAAACAAGGTCACAGTGTCGTAGGTGCGGAGATAGCAGAACAACCAATAGTGGAACTGTTTCAAGAGAACAACATTGAATATGTGGTGAGAGATTTGCCAGAGATAGGCAAAGTCTACGAGGTGAGTGAATTTCGGCATTGTGAAAGAGTCTACATTTGAAATATTAAAACACTATGATCTCTTGAACGCATTTATAACCAGTCTTATATGTAGCTCATGACCATGATGAGTAGCTGAAATGCGTAAAGGTGACGACGTTAGCAGTTACCAAACTAAGCAGAAAATGTATTTCGCGATGTTGACAAAAGCCATTGAGACGCAGATATACAAGACGAACATGATAAGTGTATTTTTTCAACTGTTTATATTTAGAACTATATTTTCTTTAGATTTTGAATTAAATTTTGAATCTAAGCGTACAATTTTTTGTCTATATACAGCGATAGAACTGCACAGGCAAATATATATGTGTTGATAACTCGCTTTCCATTTACAGAGTAAAGATGGTCAGCTGGTTGTCTTCGTTGCAAGTATATTCCGTGTGTCAGCGTAAGTATTACTGAGCATTCTCACGAATTCGACTTTAGTTATTTAATAATTGGGTAAATTCTTTATTTAAAAGGGTTGCCCATTTGGCTTTCAGCAGCAGTCTTCCATGAGGGCTTTCAGCAGTCTTCCATGAGGCCCTCAAAACTATTATACTATTTTAACAAAAACATATATATTATACAAGGAAGACACATAGAACTAATCATTGGCAAATCATTATTAATATAATGTTATTAATCAAGTTATTTCGTATTGGACCAGTAACTGGTCCAATACGAAATAACTTAATGAGATTTTTATTAATTAACTGAAATTTATTCATGGACCATGAGTTATAATTAAATATTTCATAAGAAGATTATTTCGTCTAAAATTAACTGTAACTCAATCTGCATATGATCTACGTGATTTCGTGCCTTAATTATGTTTGGTTGGCTAACTCTTCTTTTTCCAGGGAAAAGTTTGGAAAGTTTGATGTGATATGGGACAATAAGTCTTTCACTGCAATAAATCTTGATGATCATACAAGGTATAGTTTTCGTTTTAATCATTTGTTGTTTCCCCAAATTTTCATTGACAAGAGCGCGGCTTTACGTGTATCTTTGTTCAAGAACACAATTTTATTTCATTATGGATCCCAGTTCACACGTAGGCTGTTCAATGCTGTTTATATTTTTATCGGACTCCTCTTTCTCCGGGTGCTTCGGATAATCTAAGGCATTGTGGTATCCCGATTTATATCAAGTTTTTTAAATGATATAGTACACTATAAGTAGAAGAAGTTACTTTTATTTTGGTCAGATACGAATGATACTACATGTAGGTATGGTCATAATATGTCCCCTCGCAGAGAGAGAGAGAGAGAGATAGAGAGAGAGAGATAGAGAGAGAGATAGAGAGAGAGAGAGTCCATGCAGAGAGCATATTATATATTAATATTATACTTATGTTCAGGTACCGCGACCTTATCTATGCAATAATGAAGCCTGGCAGCATCAGTTACCTGAAAACACTGGCGTATGATGGCACTGTTTGGCCTGGTAAACATTTGTTCTTCGTATTTTGATTGGACATTCATGAGCACTCACTCAATATGTTTTGTATATATTAATATGTACAAATGTCATTTTATCGTTTATGACCTTTTTAAAATCGGAATACTAATAACGCATTTGCGCTATTTCCGTTTACCTACGTTTAAGTGAAGCAAAATGTATAGAAGGGCTGTATGTACAATTATATTTTAGCTTTGTCAACGTTACATGTTAACATTTTAATCATATTTCAGGACCTCCGCACAGCACAAGCGATCATGTTGTCAGAGATACTTTCGGTACGTGTTCATTTTTCTTTTCATTTTATATTTTTATACATGAATGAGAATGAAAAACACTAAAGTTTTAAATCATACGAGCCACCGCATCAGAAAACCAACAAACTACATATGCGAAATCAAAGGCACAGTCCAGCTTCACGGATTACATTTCTTCTACTTTCTAAATCCAAAATGTGCGACCTCTAGCCATCTTCTGTGGCTGCACAGCCTGATTTGTGTCAGACCTGGTCCGAAATCATATTGTTGGTTTTCTCATGATGCGGCGCATATAATGTTCACCTTTTTAATGTTTGTCTGATACCTTGTAGGTGACGCATGCACTATTGAGCTACTAGAAGAAACTAGCCCACCAGGGTACGGGAAAGAAACTAGTCCAAAAGATGACATACCAGTCAATGCTCAAAGTAGTGATCAAAAAGAGCCATCTGAAAGTAATGCTACAGGAACAATCCTACCCAAAGAACAACAAGCTACAAATGTTGGCAGTGGGTCGAGCGGATCAGAACAACCCAAGAAACCTAGCGCTGCCCAGATCGCCATCAGGAAATCTAGTTTCAGATTTGATCGCTGGTACAAATTGACATTGAAATAAAAAGTTATGTCATTAAACTTTTCATTTTTGTTTGTTGGTTTTCTGTTTTTGTTGATAAAACAATAATTCCAGTGAAAGGCAGATCAGTTAGCGAAACCAAGCACAATATTATGTGGCCATATATGGTTTAAATGTCGCCAATGCTGGCTTTGGAGCGCTTAAAATGCGCTTAAAATGCGGTCTTCATGATTTTGTTCTGGTCGGGAAAATTGCGTGTGAATATAATATTTGAATCATTTATTAGATTAAACGTATTTCTGAATTAACATTCTGAACTGTTTTTTCCCTCTTCTTTTCAATAATATTTTAGCCTTAATATTATTCTGCATATTTTTGCACTAAATGATTACTCATTCAATCTAAAATTAAGGATTTTCATAATCTGGTTTTAATTGATACATGTACCAGGTGCATATAAGCGTATATAAATATGTTGCATTTATTCTACCAGGATTGCTTTCATTTTGTATGTTCAAATTAGTTACGGTTGCGTGAAAGACATGTAACAAAAGATGGAATGGTTTACATTTTAATTAAAAGGTCACTAAATCTATATTTTCATACGCAATAGACCTCCACAACGTCAAAACCATGTCATCAGGAAAACCTGTCCGTGAAATGCATACCACCTTATACCCCATTTTTATATAGAAAAAAACTGGGGTATGGAGGGATTTACCTGTTTTTTTCTTCTTATTTTTGCTCGTAAACATAGATTGTGGGTACTCGTTAGAACCGCCCCGTTCTAACGTGTACCCACAATCTATGTTTTGAGCAAAAATAAGAAATATATATGAAGAAAAAATCTACTGAAATTTTTCAATTTTTACAACTTAAGAAAAATCTGTATATCACATGGGCGTGTTTACGTAATGTCGTCATAGTCTAATCGTCATTAAGTGGAAGTGACTGGAAGTGGGTGACTGACTTTCCTGTATTTTACATATAGTCTACCTCGAAAAGGAGTTTTATAAAACAAATAAAAGTATGTTAAATCACTGATTCGTTATTATTTATTAAAATTTTAAAATTATACAACTTTATTTCCGTAGAAGAAGACAAAACGTAAAGGTATCATGTAACACTTCGAACATAACGAAAACACAAATATTAAAGGAATAATTAAGACTATCACGTGTAACAAATGTCTTCTTGTGGCGGCTTGAAACACACACACACACACACACACACACACACACTGAGTCATAAAAGGCGTCAATACTTATAATAGTATGCCTCTGACATCAAAGCGGGCACGCGGTTGAAAGACGAGCATAATTTTAAACTTTGGCCATGTACATTAAAATCCAACTTAAGTTTTAACGATCTCAACTACTGATAGAGGTAAAGTGCATGCAAACCCCCTTTCGCTTCGTTTCAACGAATTCCAAGGTCGCCAACATGCAGGACTGGACGAATGGGGCGTTGCAGCATCTCGCATGGATCCAATGGTGGAAAACTGGTGACGTCCCTTGGCAGAAAGACGAGGTTGATCCGTGAGTATGGATTTTACCAAGTTTTATTGATTATAATTTATTGAAATTTACCTGTTTTTTTTTTTTTTTTTTTTTTTTTTTTTTTTTTTTTTTTTTTTTTTTTGGAAGAGGGCGGTCCGTTAGTATGGATTAAACCGGCCAAGATTTAATGAACTTTTATTGAAATTTACCATTTCATTTCTTTTTGGAAGAGGTCGGTTTTTACCAAGATTTATTGATTTTCTGTTATTGAAATTTACCATTTACCATTTTTCTTTCTTTTTTTTTTTTTTTTGGTGTTGGAAGAGGTCGGTCCGTTAGTATGGATTTTACCAAGATTTAATGAACCTTTATTGAAATTTACCAGTTTCATTTCTTTTTGGAAGAGGTCGGGTTTTTACTAAGATTTATTAATTTTTTAATTTCTTTTTCTTTTTTTTTTTCTTTTTTTCTTTTTTTTTTTTTTTTTTTTTTTTTTTTTTTTTTTTTGGAAGAGGTCGGTCTGTTAGTATGGATTTTACCAATTATTGAAATTTTTCTGATGATTTCATTTTTTTCTGGAAGAGGTAGGTTTTTACAAAGATTTATTGTTGTTGTTTTTTTTTATATTGAAATTTACCATTTTTCATTTCTTTTTGGAAAAGATTGATCCGTTAGTATGAACTTAATGAAGATTTGGTAATTCCGAATTTAACTATTTGTTTTGCTAATGATCCCATAATGTAATTTAACAGTCATTTTAGTTTTATTTTGGTTAGCGTAAAGCTACATGTATCGGGATAATATGTCCATGAAAAGTACACCCCTTTAAAGTTTAAACCCTCTTTTATTGTAGTAAAACCGGGGTGTACAGGGGTATTTTGTCTTATTTTTGTTCCAAACTATATAGATTGCGGGTACACGTTAGAACCGCCTCTCCAAGAGTAGAAAAAATCAAGATGATTTAAACTGAAAATTTTAATTTTAGTTTAGGAATACATTAATGGACGTGTTTGTGTAATGTTACCTCACTGGACATATTTTAAGTAAGTAAGTAAATTCTTTATTTTACGAGGGTGACCCAATTGGCAGAGCCAATCTTCCTTGGGGCCCTGTAGTTGTTCGTTACTTGAATCTGTGGTTTCAGTCCTGTTATGTAACGTATTTTCTCTGGATATCTGTTGTAGGTTCCTGGTGAAACATGGAGCATCTTTATTTGGGGGCAAGAAACGGATATTCGTTCCTTTATGTGGAAAATCGCCAGATGTACTATGGTATATGATTTCTCTTCTGTGCCTTGACATATTTGTGCTGTTTAAATACATTTCAAATTTAATGAAGTTACATTTAAATAAGTTTCTCGGACGGTTCCAGTCAGAATAAAAAATAATAATAATTTAGCGCAATGAAAAAGAAATCTACCACAACCCTTCTTAAAACTCTTGCGTGCATATTTTAGATATATGAGCCGCCGCACAAGAAAAACAACAATCTGAATATGCAAAAACAAAGACGCAGATCACGCCGTGCAGTAAATGTATAGCTGATTAGCGCCTTCGTTTTCGCTACACGGATAGTACAATCCCTAATCTTCTTTACTCCGAAATTTCAAGCTTCTAAACTGGTTTAGTGATTGTGTCTGACCTGGTCGGAAACCAAAAATGTTGCCGGGTTTTCTCATGCGAAGGCTCAAATAATAAAGCAATCAAGCGTGTTTTAAAATTGTGATTCCTCAACGCCTACGGTGATACGCAACATTCTATTTATTTCGTAGGCTGTATGAGCAAGGTCACACAGTGGTGGGTGTAGAAATAGCCGAACAACCAGTAAAAGAACTGTTCCAGGAAAACAATATAGATCATATGGTAGAAGACGTCCAGGATTCCATTAAAGTCTACAAGGTGAAGATTTATATTTGCTTTATAAGAGAGAGAGAGAGAGAGAGAGAGAGAGAGAGAGAGAGAGCAGTTTATATTCATGCATTCAAATGAACACTGACACCAAAAATAAATTGCTGATACATGAATATAGCAACAGAACGGCTTCCAATTTCGCCTCACCTGAAAGCCAAAAGTAGACGTGTTACATGCATGTATGACAATTTGCAGCAAATTTGCTCTAAGATTGCACTTCCGCCATGTTATGTAGATCTACCACGAAGCACCGATAACTTCGATGCTTCACTATCTGTCTGCGTTTCAGAGTAAAGATAAACAGTTAACCGTGTTTGCAGCTAACATCTTCGACATTAATGCGTAAGTAGAATTTATTCATAACACTTGAGTAAAAAGAAGAAGAAAGATATGTTGTACAGCAACGAAAGGCATTTTCTTTTTTCACTTTTTTTGCACTTTTTTGTAAAAAAAGGGGGTGGGGGCAAAGAAATGCCTTCTTTATGCACGTGGCTCTTTACCAATACATTGCCATGCATCTTATTAATTTTCTACGTTGTGTAAAAACCGTAAAACCGTTTCCGCCAATGTCAATGTGCAGAAACTTTTTTTCTGTTAGTATAGGGGGCTAGTGGAGTGATGAACTGAAACACGTAGATCTGCCTTCTTATGAATATTGATAAAACATTTTGTAGTTCTTTGATGCTTCCTCATCTGTTTTCCAGGACACAGTACGGGGCGTTTGATGTGATATGGGACAGCCAATCATTCACGGCTATTAATCTAGAAGACCACGAAAGGTATTGAATGGACAAGTCTGCAAATCTTCACTAGAGTAATTTTACATTCTGTCCAAACAAAGAGCAGCATTCTAGTACTACTAAAATCATAGGAGTTAATAGCTGTATAATATTTCACATCGTCACCTTGTTAGAGTCGAGACATATTAATCCGTCCAAGTTAGAGAGAGAGAGAGAGAGAGAGAGAGAGAGAGAGAGAGAGAGAGAGAGAGAGCAGGTACATATTTTGTTAGACATACTACCTTATGATCAAGAACGATTTATAATATGTTGCAGGTATCGTCATCTGATTTATGCAGTCATGAAGCCAAACTGTATTTGGTTCTTAAAGACACTGGAATATCACAGTTCTGTATGGTCAGGTAAGGGCGTTTTCCGTGGCTATAAGATAATGTATGGAGATAATAATTACAATTTGAAGGTTTACTTGAGTATTTAAAGGTGTAGATTCCACGGTAGCAGAAATCAGAAAATTGTTATCGGTTTAGATTCAATTTCTAACCGACATTTTTAAATATTTGACCCCATTCGGTTTTTTACTAGTCTTTGTATCGACTACGCTGTTGAAAGATGCAAAATTACAGTAATTCTCTTTGGCTCCATGTTGCCAAATCTGAGGCTTAAGTAGCCGAAACCGCGACATGGCCCATCTCCTTTCTCATTAATATGTTCTCTGCTCTTAAAGGATCTCAATTTTATTTCTATTTGTAGTATTTTATGACACCTGCTGGTGCAGTCGGTCCAGACATCAAAATACACATAAAGAAGGGATAAACACATATTTGCAGACGGTAATAAGGAGGCCCGTAAAGGATAATTTTCCTTACATGTATCATCTACGAGTAAGAATTGAGCTGCCTCGTGAGAAAACCAACAATCTGCATAGGCGAAAACAAAGACGCAGATCAGCTTCGCGGTAACCGCGAAGCTGATCGGCGCCTTTGTTTTCGCTACTCGGATAGTACAATTCCTCTTCTACTTAAATCCAAAAATTCAAGCTTCTAGCTCTTTTCTGTGCTTGTACAGGTCGGTTAGTGCCGGACCTGTTCGGAAACCACATTGTTGGTTTTCCCACGAAGCGGCTCAATTATAGAAATAATATTGTATTACATAGGCCTATTTTATTTCACGTTTTGACATCATGCACGGTTTCCAGAACTTTGCATTCTACTTTGATTTTTTTTTCCAGGGCCTCCACACAGCATAGATGACAATGTAGTGAGAAAGACATTCGGTATGTAAATGTCCTTTTATCAGTTTATATTGCATTTTAATATGCAACACAGCTGTATGGTATCCAACAGGAAAACATGTCCTTGATATGTATACCCCGTTGAACCCCCAGCCTTTTATATAGTAAAACTGGGGTATACCTATTTTTCTTATTTTTGCCTCGGCGAGGCGGTTCTAACGCGTACCCACAATCTATGTTTTGAGCAAAAATAAGAAACATAACAAAATTCTCCTGAAAATTTTCAATTTTTACAACTTAAAAAAAAATCTCTGTATATTGCATGGGCATGTTTTCGTAATTGCAATAATCAGAGACTGGTGCAATCACAACCAAACTCTCACTCTAAAAAACCACAGAAACGGTCTCGTTGTAATACTTCATTGTTTTTGTTTTTGATAAATATATATAAAACTGACATCCTTTAAGAGCAGTGAACATATTAATGAGAAAGGAGATTTACTGGGGTGCAATACCATGGAAAGGAAGACAGCTCTAATTAATGAAACGATTTCTTTGCGAGTCGTCATTGCTGTTGAAATTCCATAGTGTAACTTTATTGGTTGAAAGGACGTTTTTTTCCTCGAAAAATGCGTATTTGTTTTACACTTCTAGATGATAAATGTAACATCGAGCTTTTAGAAGAAGCAAGTCCACCGGGCTACGATCCAGACCACAACAAGTCAGCTAGTACTAGAGACGACAAAGGAAAGATGGACAAGCAATCAGTTGAAACTGAAACTTACACAGAAGAGAATGATCTTGGAAAGCCCAGTTTACTGAATCACAAGGGAGATTTTAACAATCCCTTGTCATTCGTGAAAAAATCGAGTTACATTTTTGATCGCTGGTATAAAATGACTTTGAAATAGGTGACCAGAACTGGAAGATACTAGATCTATTGACTTTTCAACCTTGTTGCTGCCGTTTTGAAACGCGTTTTGTTTTTACTGCTATATATACCATTATCATGTGAATTTCGTTTATTTTTATCATAAAATGTATTTACATGAGGCTGAGGACCAATCTGTTGTCTGTACTGTTGTGGTGTTTTATCTGCTCCAGATGTCTAAATATGATTTTTTTCCAATTTATTAGATTACGAAACCCTGTTCAAATTCCAAATGACACTTGGATCCGTAAAGCCCTAGACCTACTGCTAATAAGATCGCCCAAGATCGCCTTAAGACCAGTTTACGATCACATTATGGTGATAATCACAGGTAAACTCAGTGGATCTTAAGACCGATGTTCCAAGTGATTTTGTGCAATCCCTAGATCTATAACATAAGTCGTGTGGCAGTCGACGTTGATATTGGGACATTGATGCTGACTATTTCAACAGGAACACCATAATAGAAAATAATGCTGCTCTCACACATACCGAATATCCCTTGCGAATCCTAAAATTTGAAATTCGCGCTGAAAGTACCGAATATGATGCGAATGGACGGGGCGGGGCTTGCACAAAACGATGTCTTTGCGAAAGCGTTAAGAATGCTTGCGGATCCTTATAAATTTCTTAAGAATGTTGCGATTGATTGCCATGCTCACTACCGAATTCTTGAAAATGCCTTACGAATGTTCCGAACGCTTACAAATGCCGTTACAAATAATACGAACGTCTTGCAAACACCTTACAAATGAAGCGAATGTGTAGCGAATACTTGCCGAATTCTTTTGATTTTTTACTCATTCGCAAACATTGTAGCCAATAATATCAATGTAAAACGAATTCACCCACAATGCCATGGGGCATGGAAAAAATATGTCATTATTGGTCCAAGTCTACTCTTGAAACACACACCACTTTTTTGCCTCTCTCAAATTGCGATTTACACAATAAAAAAGATAATTTTACTGGGCAAATGAAAATTTCACGGGACTTTAATTAGTCTGTCATATATTGATGGATAGCTTAAAGCCAAACACCATAAATAATGGTCTTTACTTGAAGGATAGGGTCAGAATAAATAAACTATGCTAAAAACTGAGTCTTGAAATAATATGTGAAAATTTTGCGATTCACTATTGATTCTTTACGGACATCAAAACTCAATAGACTTTAATGCTACAGAATCCTTGCAAATGGCTTGCGAGTGTTACAAATGTCTTGCAATCAATCCGAATTGTTTGCGGATTCTTTACGAATATGTTAAGAATATGATTTCCTTGCGAATTTTATACCGCTCTCATATATACCGATTTTCCCTTGCGAATGCCCTTCCGAATGCAATTTTGCGCAACTTCGCATTGATCGCTAGAAATTCGGTAGCATTCGGTAGTATTTGTAAGCATTCGTAAGCATTCGGTGAAAATTTCAAGTTGTTGCGAAAATTAGGATCTAATGCTCCTAAAATTCGGAAGGAAATCAGATTCGGAACGTATTCGTAAAATAATCATAAGCAATTCGGATTGATTGCAAGACATTTGTAACGATGGCAAGGCATTCATAAGGATTCGGTAGCATTAAAATCTATTGAATTTCTGTGTCCGTAAAGAATCGCTAGAGAATCGCAATATTTTCACATTCAAGACTCAATTTTAAGCATATTTTATTTATTCTGGCACATTCCTTCAAGTAAAAGCCATTATTTTTGGTGTTAAGCATTAAGCTATCCATAAATGTATGGCAGGCAAATTAAAGCCCTGTGAAATTTAGGTTTGTTAAGTAAAATTGTCTTTTTTTATTATAAAAATCGCAATTCAAGTTGAGATAAATAACAAAGTGGTGTGTGTTTCAAGAGAAGACTGGGATCTGGGTAATGACATAGATTGTAGATTATTTCGATTAACATTGATAGTATTTGCTACAATGCTTGCGAATAAGTGACAAATGAAAACAAGTCGGCAAGCATTCGCGACACATTCGCTTCATTCGCAAGGCGTTTGTAAGACGTTCGCATTATTTGTAGCGGCATTTGTAAGCGTTCGTAATATTCGTAAGGCATTTTCAAGAATTCGGCGGTGTGGATGATAATCTATCGCAACCTTCTTAAGACATTTGTAAGTATCCGCAAGCATTCTTAAAGACAGGGCTGGGGTATAAAAGGCCACACAGGTATACCTGTGTCATTCTTTCTCTGACTGCTGAAGTGTTAACATCAACACCAGAGATTTGATTGGTTGTCAGTTTCAGGCCTCAGGGACTGATAAAATGATTGACAGGTATTATCTCTCCTGGTTGTTTATTGCATCCAATTATGACACATGATCAGTTTTATGACCCCTAAAGTTAGCCAGTTACCTGTGTGTAAGCTCCGCCCACTTCTAGGACTGGCTACCTGTTTAACTTTAAGCTGGAAACCAGACCCCCGGCATGAAAACCCGAATTCGCAAAAACATCGTTTTCTACAAGCCCCGCCCTGTCCATTCACATCATATTCGGTAATTTCAGCGCGAATTTCAAAGTTTAGGATTCGCAAGGGATATTCGGTATATGTGAGAGCAGCATTAGGAGCATGTTCCTAATTTTCGCAACGACTCGAAATTTTCACCGAATGCTTCCGAGTGCTTACAAACGCTACCGAATACTTCCGAATTTCTAGCGATTAATGCGAATTTGCTCAAAATTGCATTCGGAAGGGCATTCGCAAGAGAAATTCGGTATATGTGAGAGCAGTATAACAGAAATACCTGATCTCTCATGTTATGGGCGTAGGGCAGTCCCCTGAAATAATCAGCTATAGGGATCATAATGAAGACACATGGACATTATAAAATGTCTGATACTATAATTTAAGATGCACTGGTGTTGCCGAAATACTTTTTATAAGATAATGGTGCGTTAAAGTATAATTTTGCAAAAATAATCTTAAGTATCTGAGATCATCCTACGCTCGATCCTAGCGTTCTTGAACATCGTTGGATTAAAAGTCCGTCACAGGCGGTTTTTGGACATTTTCCGAATTCTGAAAACAATTTTAAGTAGGTCATATGAGTATAAAAAACATCTCTGTATGAAAGTTACCCCAGATTTGCATCTTACATATGTCACAGGGGCGGAAAAAGAACTTGGCCCTACCGGGACTCGAACCCAGGGTCTCTCGCTTAGCGTGGGAGCACTCTATCACTGAGCTACCGAGCCACACGATCGACCGGAAAGGAATCACAACACGACCATGTTGTACATACGATAATATGATGATGGCTTTCATGATTCATGATTCAATAAATGTCAAATTTCTGCTTTTAACGATTCAATTACCTTAATGCTCAACATGTCCATTACAAAATAACATAAATTGAAAAGTGTGGTACATACCTGCATTTTCTAAAGAACGTGTTTTCTTGATTATCTGTCTAATTATCACACCATATCGCTCTTTTTCTGTCAACATATCTGAAAAATAAAATGATAAAGATCAATGATACAACTGGTAAAGAAATCTAATGACTTTTTTCAATTCTCCCCTCTCCACCTTTCATCCTGAATCTGTTTTCAAAGGATGTTCAAAGGATGTGTAAACCCTTTGTAGTATAACCTAAGTAACCCCAGGAAGACAGCAGTATACTTTTGTCATAGTAGCAGTACAGAGCTGTGTCACGTAAAAAGACAAAATAGCCAATAACCATTTTTGAATGGACAGTTTATTTCATTTAATACGATGCAATGCTCCATAATAAATAGATGATAATCCGTCATCTTAATGACTCTAAAGCTTATGGTAATGATGTTTATAAAGATAAAACATCAAAAAATTCATTATGGCATATTCTTCCTTTTCTCTGGACATGGCCATTTAGTGTACCAAAATAGAAAAGAAAACATCTTTTGATGTAAAGTTTTGACCTCCTGATTTCAAGGACATTTAGTGATCAAAAGAAAAATGTCACAGCTGTTTCTTTTGAAATTCTAGCCGCTTGTCAAACTTTGAATTGTGAATGACCACAGTAGGAAAAATCATTAGACTATGGAATCAGTTGTAATATACAATGATGATCCTGATTCTTTGACCCATCTGATCCGCTGAACTACACTGAGAATTTATAAATATGCCACTAAATATACACATAGAAATAAGTTGGGGAATATTTTAGCTCTTGGGAAAAATTTGAAAAAAATCCATTTTGCTTTTTTCTGGCGATACTGGAATTTTTATCACATATATTTCATACCTTGGCCTAGCTACAGGCCAATTTATGTATTGTCTTTGTGCTACGGAGGATACAATATGCCATCTATGAAAAACTACAATTTTACTGAATACGAGTTTGTCTTTTGCTTCTGCTCTCCGCAAAACTCAATTTTTGAAAGCGAAACAGGAATAAAATGTTGAATCTGATCGTTCTCAATGAATAAACGACTTCGGATCTAAAACTTCATGTTTCATCTCGAAACATGAAGTATGCATTGATTTCTATGGAAAGCAAAATTCTTGGATTTCTTTTTTTTTTTTTTTTTTTTTTTTTCTTTTTTTTTTTTTTTTTTTTTTGCAAATAAAGCCGTAATAGAATAATTCCGCTATGACAAGTTATGGCCAGAACGTGCATGCTTAAGTTCCTAAAGGGTCATATCGAATATCTAGCCCAACATTTACAACCTGCAAAATGTATAGCCAAAGTATAAAGCGTGACCATAAAACATATCCCCAGAAAAGTGTGGATCTACCGCCGACAGTCGGTTAGCAAATAAAGCATTTTTCATCAAAATTCATCAAGCAATGCCTCGGCTTGACGCTTACGAAATATTACGACAATGCGCGTTCAAAGGATGATGTCATCGCAAAGAATATCAGCGCGTTCCTTGGATCAAGCAAAACATTTCTGAATCAAAGATGGCCGATGGCCGCCGCAGTTTTATGTTTTATGTTGACCGTTTTCAAACAAAAGCAACATTGGCTACTACAAATTCTGACAAGTTGTCATTTAACATTCTTCATGATATATACAAAAAAGGATATATATAGTCAAATGCTGGTATTCACATTATTACAGTAGTTCCCTAACTTATTTCCATGTGTTTATAAACTACTCTTTCAGCTGGGACTGTGAACACATATGGCTGGGTTGAAAACTGCCATGCTTGATTTTGCATCTAGTCTCGCTTTCTTCGTTGTCTAACTCCTCTTCTCTCTCATGATCACTGACCTGATTCTGCTCACTATGGTGTCTATTTGTGCGTCTATGTCTACTGTTGAGTGTATTTCCGCCGATATTATTATCTCGAGTCTGCTTTCCTCCTCTAGCCGGAATCGCATACATTGGTGCTTCAGGTTTATTCAGTTCTGTCTCACTTTCTTTGCCATCATCTGTAGTTGTTTCTGAATCACTTGTGCTTGCGTCTGATTCCGACTCCGGTACGTTTCTATGTGGTATTTCTCTGTCTTATTCCGAGTCTGATTCTAATATGAATGGAAGGCCGTTGAAGGGTAAGATCATATTCCGATGCAGAAGTCGCCGATTGAAGTTGGCGTTTTCTTATTAAACTTCATACACTGGAATATCTGGCATCGGTTGACTGGTGACTGTGGGTGTTGGTTTCTCAAATGTCTGTCAGTTTTTGCTTTCCTTGGATTCCAACCTTCTTAACCAGCACTCGGTCTCCTGGAATTATGGCAGAATGCTTTACATTGCGATGATAATACTTCTTGGCTTTCTTTTCATTCCCAAGTACTTCCTCCCTGGTTTTCCTAAAAGCCTTCTGTAGCCGCTCTTGTAGTCTGTCGGCACAGACCCGGTGGCTTTTCCCTCTTTCTGATGTTGTTAAACCCAGAAAGGCGTCAATGGCAAGCCAAGGATGGCGACCATATATAAGAAAGAAAGGTGAAAATCTAGTACTTTCATGGACCGCAGCATTGTAAGCATAGGGGAGTGTCTTAACACGACTACCCTGTTGAAAGTTGCAAAATTTCAGTAATTCTCTTTGGCTCCATGTTGCCAAATCTAAAGGGTCACTGACGAGACTTTAGTATTCGAAATCGCGGTATGGCCCATCCCCTTTCTCATTAATGTCTTCACTGCTCTTAAAGGATCTCAGTTTTAATTTTTATTTGCTATTACTGCAGCTGGTGTTGTGCCGTGTGGCGGCCCTAAAAGTCTCCCCGTACATCATCTGTAGTGCAGGTTATATTTTCTTATTGGTCCTTTGTGATCAGCGAGGATATTCTGAGAAATCAGAAATTTATTATCGGTTAAGATCCATTTTCTTACCAATGTTTATCATATTTGGTCCCATTTAGTAATACTAGTTTTTGTATCGTTTACCCTGTTGAAAGTTGCAAAATTTCAGTAATTCTCTTTGGCTCCATGTTGCCAAATCTAAAGGGTCACTGACGAGACTTTAGTAGTCGAAACCGCGGTATGGCCCATCCCCTTTCTCATTAATGTCTTCACTGCTCTTAAAGGATCTCAGTTTTTACTTTTATTTCCCTGTCTTTCTTCTGTCGGTCTGAGAGGGTTCCGAGCATATTTAACAGGGTTTGGTTAAATCGGTCTACCATTCCGTTGCCCATCGGGTGGTACAGCGTTGTTCTGGTCATCTGAATTCCTGATAAATTGCACAGTTTTCTTATCACCTTGGTCTCAAAGTTTGCTCCTTTGTCGCTGTGAAGTTTTGCAGGGAAGCCGTAATACAAGAAGAAGTTCTCAAACAATGCCTTTGCTGTGACGTGTGCCTTCTGGTTCTTGGTTGGTACTGCTTGTGCAAATCAAATGAAATGATCAGTTATGGCCAGGATGTTTTTGAATCCTCCTTTGGATGTTTCCAACGATAAATAGTCTATGCATACCAGCTCCATTTGGATGGAAGAGGTGATGTTAACATGGCCTGCAGCTTTCTTTGGTGCAGTCTCACGGTGGTTAGCCTCAACGGAATCTACGGGATCAAATCGCTTTTTACCAGGGCCAACGGGATCAGCAACGGGGCCTACTGGAATTCTGTTGATGTGAAGGCCAAGAACGCTACTTCAAAACTTCAAAGCTACTTAAATCTGTGAGTCCTGGTTTTTGATTCATCAGGATGTTTATCATGATTTATTTGTTTGTTCTTGATGATTCATTGACTAGTTAGAGATTCACCACGAGGACCGAAGAACTAACTAAATGTTGTGAACCACTGCAGAAGCTGAGGGTGAGGTTAGGTACCTGTAAAACCGGTTTAAGCCCGCCAGTAACTTTGTGTTACTGATCGTTCCAAGTCGATACTTCTGTAGTGGTTCTTTTTGTTTTATGTCTTGGTGTTTAAAATTTTTGGTGCTGTTGGCGCCTTATGTATGTTTTCATATTTTTAGTTAAGTTAAGGTAACTGAGTGGCCACCTATTGGGAAAATAGCTGCTCATTCGGCTTACGATATGTTTCATGGTATAAGTACCTGATTGTTAGTTTGGTTTTTTCCCACCTCGGTTTTTGGAGTGGGGATCTTTTTCTGATTGCGCCTTTTCCTGATCTTTGCCTACTTGTACCTTTTTAAAGGATTTCAGTTTTAATTTTTATTCAGTGGAAGATTTTTTTTATAAAAATGTAAGGTTATTGTATATTCTAGTTCACGGGACCCGGAACATATCAGGCATATTACTTTTTTTTTTTACAGAAAACTGCAGTTAAGACATTGAATCTATTTAAAACGGTACTTGTCCCACCCTGCGTGTCTATAGACTAAAGTAAAGGCCCTTTAAAACATTTTTATAGCTTTTCCCAATCGAAGGCTGGAAAAGCGAACGGAACGTAGACTGTTATATATATTCTCCTTAAATTATGATAAATACTACATTCTATAGCACAAATTAATGATCGTTCAACAGTGTTCGTGGTGGAATGGATCCTACGGGATTCAGAAGAAACAGACGTTTTTTATGGCACCGGCCATAACGGGATCGTTTGGCGATGGATCTTAATAGGGATTTGTGTAAATTATAAAGATGATAATTTGTAAACCTCACAATTCCCGGTAAAGTGGTGTTTACCCAGGTATTTATTGTAGGCTTGATAGCCTGGCGGTCATGGTGCCCAAGACTACTATTTCAGTTACACTATAGGTATATAGATTCCGTTAAGGCTACCCACCGTGAGTCTTTCTCCTGATGCATCGTTCACAACTCTTGAGTTTCTCGGCTACAAACTTGTTCGGTCAAGGGAAGTAGAATCGTATATTGATCAGCTATGTAGTCCGGTCACCATGGTAGGCAGCAAACACGATGTCCTTAACATAATCATCTTTAAGCTTGTAAGTGAAGAAGATAGAAAATTGCCTGACGGGATAGATCTAACATCAAGTAATTTTACAGAAGAACAGAGAGAACAGTTTAATGATTTTCTTTCTAGATGGAATCATATATTCTCAAAGGACATCATCGATTGTGGAAAATGTGATCCAATTGGATGACGAGTCATTTAAGGAACCGCATCAACGAATACCACCAGCGTTATTCAATGAAGTAAGGGAACACTTGGCTGAAATGCTGCAAGCAGGGGCTATCCGACCGAGCCAAAGTTCGTACTCTTCCAGCTTGGTCATTGTCAGAAAAAGGACGGTAGTCTTCGTTTTTGTGTTGACTTCAGAAAACGCAACAGCAAATTTGCAAAACAAAGGAAGCGTGCGCCATACGCTGCATTTATTAACAGGAGCTAACTACTTTACGAAGCTCGACTTACGGAGCGGTTATTGGCATGAGCTTGATGAATCCGACAAACACAGCACAGCTTTCCAAGTAGGCACTCTCGGATTTATCGAGTTTCACTGGATGCCCTTCGGGTTGTGTAATGCATCAGCCACTTTCCAACGGCTAATGGAGCGCTGCATGGGCGAATTGAATTTGGACGAGTGTCTCATCTATCTAGACGATTTGATTATTTTCTTGACGACCTTCGAAGAACATATCCAACGCATAGAAGCGGTCTTCACTCGCCTGTAGGATCACAATCTGAAACTGCGACTTCCTGAAATTCGTGATGACCTACTTGGGACATGTTTAATCCGAAATATGAATAAATACGGACACAGGAAAGACAGAAGCCATCAAGAACTGGCCAGTTCCCAAGTCTGTCAAAGATGTTCGCTCGTTTCTGTGTTTCGCCGGATACTACCGCCGGTCGATCAAAGGATTTGCCAATATCGCCAGACCTTTGATCGAACTTCTGGACGGAATTTGCACCAATGGAAAGACTTAAATGAAGAAACCAACTGAGAAGAAGAAGAAGAAGCCGGCATTCATCAGGCAGGCAGCAGCATGCATTTGTGCAAATCAAGCAGAAGCTTTCAGATCCACCCATCTTGGCGTACGCCATTCCAGCTCCACACAGATGTTTCGACCACGCGCTTAGTAGCAGTGTTGTACCAAAGCCAGAACGGCGTTGACAGAGTGGTGTCCTGTGCAAGCCGAAGTTTAAAGGATTCGGAAAGGAACTATCCGGCACACAAACTGGAATTCCTTGCCCTTAAATGTGCCATTAAATTTACTGAAAATTCCACGATTACATCTGCGGAACTTCGTTGAAACAATCATGTTTACAACGGATAAGCTAGACGCCACAGACCGTCGATAGTTAGCAGCCCTTTCAACTGTACACTAAAGTATCGAAGTGGCGAGAAAAACAGTGACGCTGATCTTTTGTGTGTGTGTGTGTGTGTGTGTGTGTGTGTATGTGTGTGTGTTGACTTCATACGCTTGCATTTGATAAATTCGCTTTTATGAACAGCCACACCTAGTATTTTTTCAATATTTCCTTACGACTTTTAGTTTGCTTAAATTGTTTATTTTTCATAGTTGGCAGCTCGTCTAATAGTTCTCATTCTGCTATAGTATACTCAATAACCGTAAATATTTTTACAGTATCTTCTTCTTATGATTTTAAAATTGTTATTTTTATTTGTTTCAAATCTTTTTCTTTTAAAATCAAGTTGTGTATTTAATTAAAAATAAACCCAAACTGATAAAGTAGAAATCGTAAATTCATTAAGTATTGCGTTGTCTACAATATTTATATAGCTTTTGTTTTAACACAATGGGTGTCTACTACAACTTGATTACACCAAAATTTGGAAAAGAAAACGAACTTGAATTTTAGCTGCAAAATTAGAGCTAAATGGCTGCCCTACTTGGTAAGCCTTTCATGTGTTGAATTATATTTCGTTGTAAGTATATTATTCGTGCATTCAAATATTTTATCTTTAACTCATTGAAGCCTGGCGTCCCTTGTATGGGACAGAGGCAAACAGCATAGCCCCAGATGTGACGCCGCAGCACGCGGCGTCATATCTCGAGCTATTCTGTTTACTTAGAGAATTTTCATCGAAACATTGAATAAAATTCAAAAATCACTCCTACTACCCCTAAAAATGAAAGTGGACTCACCCAATTGATAATGATGGGAAAACCCATTCGTCAAATATGGGTTGATATGTTCCCCGAAAGAAGTTTAAACATCCTGGAAAAATTATATGACAAATATACAAAAATATTTTTGGTTATGTTCTTTTATTAAAAAAGTTGGCAGACGCTCAATAATTGATAATTGATGTAGATATTTTTCTAAAAAGGATTTAAAACTGAAAAAGTAAGTTTTTACTTGTTCATAATTTAATATGTATATCGCGATTCTCATATTAAGCTCCGTAAAAGTCTTCCTACTTTTGTTTGTTTAAACATTCTTGTCAGAGTCAGCACGAATCCCATTTAAAAAAAAGAGTAATTATTATATCACGTACATTGTCACTGTTTTCGACAGATTTTGTGTTATTTGAAAGTGTTGTGTCATATATGCAAATTTCAGTCGTTTAAGCCCTTTGAAAATATAAATACGCAAGCACATGCATTGTGTGTCTGCTAGTATGAATGACAACTCGACAACCATTTTTTCTATTGATGTGACTTGCGTTTTCATAAAGAAGGACTCTGTAAAATGACCTTTAGTCCGGCAAGATAAAAGGGAACTGGGCCAATCCGCTAAACACCCAAGGATGGGGATAAAATTCAATCGCTCTCCAAACGTACAGGCAACGATTCAAGGGAAACATTGGCGCAGCCATTTCCTAAACTGAAAGGTTGCCATTCATTTCCCTGAAACCGTTGTAAAATAAGATGGGTTTTCCGCTTCAGGTCAAACGAACTTAAGCATTGGGTTTTCCAATTGAGTGCAAACGGACTCGGATTGACATCTGTTCGTCTTAAGTAGTATATCAGAAGCCCCGAGTCTGCGCCTGAACTAATAATGGCTTGTTCTGTATACCGGGAATAGGCTTGGTTGACACACCCCTTTCTACCGTTGAAAAACATAAAGTAAGTAAATAAAAAATCTCAATATCGGGTTAAAAGTGAGGACATACGGATATCTTTGACATGTATGATGGACATGTCAAAGGGCCTGTTTATCGCTTTCGAAAATTGACATTAATTTTGGTAGACGTACACGAGTATCGTAATACGAACGTATCTCACGTACCCGATTTAAACCCAGCAGGCACGTAACGTCAGAATGACGTCATATCGACGTCGATGCGACGTAATGACGTCGCATCGACGTTGTTATCACGTCATTTTGAAGTCATGTGCCCGCTGGGAAAGACTTTAAAACGAAAACCGATGCTGCTGTCGAGGATCTGACACGTTCATAAATAAACATAATAATTATTGAGCCTTCACATGAGAAGACCAGGGCCCACCCAAACCGGCCTGTACAGTCACAGAAGCGGGCTAGAAGATCTAAGAAGAAGAGGGATTGTACTATCTGAGTATTGAAAACAGAGGCGCAACTGATATGCTGCGGCGGCTCACATTTCCTTGCAACCGCTATACAAAAGGCAAATTCGAAAAGAACGTCACGCAGGATAATCAGATGAAGCATCTATTTTCCAAAATGAGCCGCATCGTGAGAAAACCAGTTTATGCCTATGTGAAATTAAAAGCGCAGATCAGCTTCGCAGTAACTGCGAAGCTGATCAGCGCCTTTGTTTTCGCCACACGGATGGTACAATTTCTTGTCTTCTTAAATCCAAAATGTCAAGCTTCTAGCCTGCTTTTGAGACTGTACAGGCCGGTTTGTGTCTGACCTGGTCGGAAACCCCGAGGACCTGTTTTCTCGCGTCGCGGCTCAAATGTGAGTCTATCCTGACACCAGTTTCTGAATGTTGTTTAAACTAATTTTTATGCTTCAGAGTGAATAATCACCATACAGACTGGCTGTTAGAATGAACCACAAACAAGCTATGCTGCAGGTAAATGCGTTTCCTTTTAAATACAGTGGTACATGTATACTCAAAATCTAATGTGATACTATTTGGTAGATGACAACCACGACACATGCCGAAAAAGCAAATGCTAGATTAAGTAAGAATGTTGCTATAAACGAATTACTATTATATGTAAATGGTATAATGCTAGATTGGTAAATTGGTAAATGCTAAATTGGTATGTATTAGGTAATATGCGTACGTTTTACCGCAGTATGTATTGCTGTTCTTTTTATATGATTTCAAAGTGAAACATTTTTTATATTCATTCATCATTTAGGAGAAGTTATAAGAGATTCTTTTTAAGTTTGAAAGCAATGGTTTCGCATTAATGGCTCCTTCACAAAATATTTTCAGCTTTGAGTCACGACATGATTTTTTATCGGAGTAAAGTGGTCATAATGCTGATTTATAGTCTAAACAATGGCTATTTTAGAAAATATTTAAGAAAACTATTCTAGCTTTATCCTTATTTCACCGTTTTGATTTTTAGCGTTATTACTTCAAGCGGCTGGTGTCATACCGAACTATTCTTTTCCAATATTTTTGCGTGGTTGACCATAATAATTGAAAATATTTAAATCATATCTAAATTAGGTTAATGGGTCAATGGCTTTCAAGCCCACACAAAAGAGATAAAATACATTTACATGATACTAACGTTAGATCATTTGGGTACTTCGCCATAATGTGTAAAGATATGAAAATAATACGCTACAGATTGTATAGCTCGACAAGTATTATTTTCATATTTTTGTATGATAACCAAACATTTTTTTCACTTATAATGATGACATTGCCTACGAAAACTTGCACCAAGTTTCACCATTTTCATGTAATAGATAAATACAAGAGGCAATACGTCAGGAAAATAGACATTGATTCACCATCAGGAAAACATGTCCGTGCAATATATACCCCCTTAACCCCCACTTTTATATAGTAAAACTGGGGTATGCAGGGGTATACCTATTTTTCTTATTTTTGCTTTAAAACATAGATTGTGGGTACTCGTTAGAACCGCCTCGGCGAGGCGGTTCTAACGTGTACCCACAATCTATGTTTTGAGCAAAAATAAGAAAAATATCATTTTTTTTTTCTGATGAAATTTTCAATTTTTACAGGTGAAAAAAATCTCTGTCTATTGCATGGGCAAGTTTTCGTAATCGCGGCAAACTTCTTGTCCATTGACAGGTAGCCGAGGCAGTACGAGCAGCTGGTCGAGGCGATTTGGCGACTGTCGAAAGGTACAACATGGTAGCATAGCTTTTTCGCGCAGCAACTCCGCAACAGATTGTACGCAACTGACAAAATACGTTATCATGATCACATTTGTTCTTTCCATGTAGAATTACTCTTTCACTGCAATAGTGTGTTACAACTTGGTGATATAGATTTTGAATAATATCACAAAAATACAGAAAAAGCGCAGTAAAGAATCAATCAGTAATTGCGTCAAAGTGTTTATTCAAATCATATTTGTATCAGCTGTCTTCACAAAGTGTCCAGTGCGTACCTGTACATGACTGCGGTAGAGACATGCTGGTCTCTGTGGCAGTCGTGAGACGCTAGAACAAGCTCAGGAATAATGCAAGACTCCTTGGTCTACCTGGGTGAGAAAGTAAATGGATGAAATTCAGTATTTTGCTAACAAAAACGACATGCAGAAATTTCATGATACACTTTAAACCATCTGTGCCCCCAAAGAGCTCTGGAGCCACCATATTGCTCATTCGTCGGGCATGGCAACCAATGTAACGTTTTATAAATTTATGCATTAAGATATACAAATATAATCCTCATTTAGCCTAAAAGCCTGAATACTACGTTATCGCCTGCTGAACGTTCAACAGCTTATAAATGCCCACACAGATATATACAAAACTAAGCTGCTGATGAGGTATAACATTTAATTCTGAATCCAACGGTATGTACATGTAAAACTCAATATTTTCAAATAGTGGAAATATAACAGTATAGCACTCGGTCGAAGCATTGCAGATGGAAACACTTCTTACAGATAAAGATGCTATCTTGGAAAGGTGGGCAGAACACTTCAAAAGTGTGCTCAATCGACCATCAATATAGTCCATACTATCTCCCTTTGAATGTTTTACTGCTTCCAAAGGATCAAACCTTTATTTTTATGCAATAACGACGTTATCGATAAACTGCCACAGGTGGAGTCCAATGTTTTGCTTGATGAATTTCCAACCGCCATGGAATGGAAACAAGAAACGCTGTTCAACAACTGTCATCTGGTATTCTGGCAAGCTCCAGGTGCAGATGCAATTCCTGCTGAAGTCTATAAGGCTGGGATCTACATATGACATAGTAGCTGAAAGACCTGTATACGGAGAAAGAAAACTGTCGCTCAAGAATGGAACCGTAATCTACCTGTACAAGCTTTATGAAATCCTCGTCTGTGACATTCACAAATGCGTTAAAAACTCTCTCCTTGAAATCGCTGGCTAGATACTAGCAAAATCCTGTTGAATCTCACGAATGTTCATCTTGATCAAACGGGACTTATCCCAGGAAGTCAATGTGGATTCGTGATCTTCAGAGCAAGACATGCACACATTCAAGGTGCCAAGAACAGAATATCGACCTCACAAAAGCTTTTGACACAGTCAGTCGTGATGTACGCTGGAAAAGCATGGCCATATTTGGCTGTCTACCTAGGCTCATATGCTACCGGGTGCGTAATTTTATGATGGCATGCATGCTGGTGTTCAGAACGATAGAGGGTTCCTTAATATTTTCAGGCGGCAAATGAGCCGCCTCGTGGGAAACCCAACAATGTGGTTCCCGAACAGGTCTGACACAAACGGACCTGTACAAGCACAGAAAAGAGCTAGAAGCTTGAAATTTCGGATTTAAGTAGAAGAGGAACTGTACTATCCGAGTAGCGAAAACAAAGGCGCTGATCAGCTTCGCGGTTACCGCGAAGCTGATCTGCGTATTTGTTTTCGCCTAGGCAGATCATGTTGGTTTTCCCATGTGGCGGCTCAAATGGGATCAACCAGACTCTGTTATGACACCAAGACTGTCCAGCATTATGTTTTCTGCCATGCTCATGGATGTTTTTCAGGATCGTGATACTCGTTTTCAAATCAGACCCAACCTAATACACAGAAATATGTGCTAGAAGAGCTCCACATTACAGATGACATGGATTAGAATGCCGGGTGAGAGACAACAATGCAAGGGGCAATAGATCAAGTTTCACAATCACGTGATAACAACGACCTTGCAATCAGCACAAAATAGACAGAGGTTGTTCACAAACTAGCACCACTATGAACGGACAAATACTGATAGATAGTTGTTCATAACAATGATAGTTGTTCACCTGGGAAACATGTCAAACATTTTCTCCAGAGCAGTGCACATCGATGATGAGATAACTACCAGATCTGCAAAAGCCACTCTGATATTTGGAAGACTCTGTACAAATGTATGGAGCGAAATAAAATCATGCTTGACATCAAACTGAAAGTCTACAAGCCTGTGGTACTGTCAACCCTAAACGAATGTGAGACGACCTGGACAGTAGTGTACCATCGTCATGCAAAGACTTAATCATTTCCAATTTAGCTGTTTGAAGAAACGGTTAAAAATCAAGTCGCAAGACAAGATTCTTAATACAGAGGTCATGAAGAAGGCATGGATGCATCGCATACATGCGATCACATGCGATCTTAACGCATGTACAACTGAGATGGACTGGCCATGTTATAAGAATGTTATAAGAATGCTTGATGGGCGACCCACAAAACGGAGAATTACCGGAGCGAAAGCGCCCTCAGATGACCAGAAGAAACGCTACAAAGACACATTTAAAGCCGCGCTGAAGGACTTCAACATACCAATAGAGTCTTTCGAACAGGCTGATCAGGATCCGAGTATCAAAGTTGCGCTGTCTCATCAAAGCAGTTCATTATGAAGAATATGTGAAGCTGAAAGAAAGCACCGAGAGCGTATAGCTATATTGTCAATGGGCCACCATAAGTTCTTAAACATTGACTTGCTGTACTTGCAGTCGACAGTACAGAGCTAAACTGTGCCTGGTCAGCCATCATAGCACTCACAAACAAACATGAACAATATGAAAATCATGGTCTTTCTCATTTTTGAGAGACTTTACGATCACATGCTGTGTTCAGTCTAACATTTGCTAATTAATGAAAGTTTTGTCTAGATTGCCAGATCAAGGCAGTCACTTATTTGTAAAATTGTTCGTTTTATTTTCCACAGATTACGATCTGAAGGTGTTGAGTTAGACAAGAGCGACTTTGACGGCCGTACGCCGTTACACAATGCAGCAAAGAACGGTGAAGTTCTCATAGTAGCATTTCTTCTGAAAACCACAAGGGTTAACCTCGAGGCTAGAGACAGGTAGATTCATGCGACATGATAGAGACACTTAAGAAACTGACTCAGTGAAGGTTCTTGTGTAGCGACGTTTAGTTCAAAACTTTCATAACAGACCATCCATTTTGTGTTTGAAAACAAGTTCATACATATGTAACATATACAGAAAGTTTCTCTTTCTTTTTGCTTACTTGTACCTTTTTGTAAGTACATTTTACTTAAAGAAGCCTCCGTGGTGCAGTGGTTATGTCACTCGCTTTGTAAACCAGGGGTCGCAGGTTCGATCCCGGGCTTCTCCAGTCTGTCGGATGGGACTATAAACCGAGGTCCCGTCTCCATGACCTTAGCTGTTGGTGGGACGTTAAACCCCAATCAACCAACCATTTTACCTAAATCAAGTTGAAATTTCTTATGCAACAAATAAATCAGTCATTGTCCATAGTATCCTTGTTCGGAAAACATAATGACACAGCATCAGGAAATGCCCAGTTTCGGGATCAACGAAATTGGTTGCACTGGACATTATATACATATATGATAAGAGGCTTTACTCCTTCTCCTTCAGCAGTAAACACAGTTTACTTAAATCAATTGAATTTTCGTTATAGGTGGGGTATGAAGCCAATAGACCTGGCCAGAAACTCAAGACACAGTGACGTGATAATGTTACTCGAAAATCACAAGAAAAAGAAAGACTTGGTGAGTTTTAACAACATTGTTCTTGTCGCATTGTATCATTGTATGTCATTTTAATCATAAGCCATCAGGCTACAATTCTTTTAAGCCTGAAATCCTTTTATGGGACATAGGTAAACAGTACAGCTCAAGATGTGACGCCACAGAACGCGGCGTCCCATCTGGAGCTATTGTGTTTGCTTAGAGGAATTTCATCGAAAAATTAAATTAAATTTTAAAATCACACCTGAACCCCCCCCCCCCCCCCCAAAAATTAAAGTGGACTCACCCAAATGAAAATGGTGGGTGAATCCATTCATCGTTAATGGGTTAATGCGTTAATCTTCATTTTCAGTTCTTTCAAGCAATGCGAGCAATAGAGCACGGTGAAGTTGGGAGTGCTTTGGAAATGTAAGTAAATTGTATGTTGTGTCTCACTCTTCGCAACAATACAATTTGCGAGTCGTCAACTCAAGAACATACCAACATGTACACTTGTGACAAATGAATGGAATATAGACAACATTAAACAAGTTGTCAAAGTCATAAGATAACTACTTAAAAGTAAACGCTTACTTTTGAATCGGACATCATTTATAAAATTAAAATGCTAAATTTCAATTGGAGTAAATAAAAATAAAAGCAGATAGAATAAATTTCGAAGTATTGGATATCCAAAACCTTATTAGTGAGCATTATAAAAACTGGCAATATTAAGCAGAAAAGATATTGTAATTTGGTAAAATTATACTGTAATTTGTTAAAATTACGGTCCAAAAGGCCATACAAACCACATTGAATTTATTGAGCAACTTTAGCGGACCGCGAAAGAGCCACAGCCTTGAACACAAACGTAGGACTTATGACATGGACAACCAAGAATAAATACAATCTCTGCATTTTAGGTTGAAGGACGGCTGTGTTAGTTTAAACTGGTTTGACTATGATGACAGGACTTGTCTCCACGTAGCAGCATCCGATGGTAACATTGACATTCTGAAACGACTGCTTGAAGAGGACAGCATTGATACCAACAAGAAAGACAGGTAAGCTCTTCTTGTCGTTGAAATCAAACGGAACTATCACAGCCTTGGTGAAAAAGGTGGTGTTTAATATAGATTAAAGCAGACCCTCTGAATTAAGAAGAGATTGACCAAGATCGATGTTTCGTCTATTAAAATCTAATCAATGATCCTATAAACGTTTCAACATAGTCAGTGTACATGTACAATGTTATTTGGCGTGTTATTTCTCATAAATTTGACTGTTTAATTGAAATATATTTCCAGATGGGGCAAGACAGCACTACAGTCTGCTGAGGAGAGCAGTCATGTCTCAGCTGCTAGGCTCATAGATCAGTATGAACAACAACAGAAACTGGTTAGTATAATGGACATTAATAGAAGAATATGTCCTGTTAACTAACAGATTGTCATTGATTTCAGCAGTTGAGACATTTAAGTTTCAACTGGTCAAACTTTGGACACATTTTCGTAAACGAAAGGAAGAAAATCATTTTATCACCAATAAACATGATAAATATCCACCTGACAGTTACCTGCATGGCTTAATTCAGGTATTAATCGGAACATCACCAACACAAAATGACTCAAGGTTGCATAAAAATAATGTAGTGATAACCATTAGCTGGTGTTACTGGCCCATCACCAGCTAATGGTTATCAATGCGACATATCAGATGTTTTGTGCACCACTTGCAAGGACAAATAGACCATCAAAAGAAAAAAAAAAAACATCAAAAAGACCATGATATAAGTGAAATAAGATACAAATTTGCTTAGTCACTTAATCCCTTTTTTAAGGAGTTCTCGTTAAGAACAAACCTCGTATAGCCTACTGTGTTAATATTGCGTCATTGAATTTCCTTGCAGCTTTGTGAAGCATGTGTAGCGGCATGGGATGACAAAGTTGATGCTGTTGCAAGGTAGATTTGAATCTCTCTCTCTCTCTCTCTCTCTCTCTCTCTCTCTCTCTCTCTCTCTCTGTGTGTGTGTGTGTGTGTGTGTGTGTGTGTGCTCCATGAGCATACAGCTAACGATACCTGTTAAAGCAGTCACATTCTGAAGCTCCCTTATTAAAATCGGGAAATGTGGCAATATCACCATTGCACAAAAATGTTTAAATGAAGCGCAAAACGGTCAAAGGGAGATAACTTTGGGTTTGCTGAATTGAAACTTTGAATATCAATTGTCCATGATAGTGTGGTTTGAACAACAGACACGACTGTGTGCATTTCATTATGATAAATTCAAATTTACTATTTACATTTGAGCCGCCTCGTGGGAAAACCAACAATGTGGTTTCCGAACAGGACCAGTACAAGGACAGAAAAGAGCTAGAAGCTTTTGGATTTGTACTATCTGAGTAGCGAAAACAAAGGCGCTGAATGTCATTATGAAGCTGATCTGCGCCTTTGTTTTCGACTATGCAGATTGTTGGTTTTCCCATGATGTGGCTCATTTGTTTATTCCTTATGTATTCCCAGCCTCATATCAGAAGGTCTTAACGTAAATGGCACCACATACAACGGTACCACACTGCTCCACGTGGCCGTGTCACGGAAAAGTGACAGGACAGTAGATCTGCTCCTAGCAAATGGTGCCGATTATATGAAGAAAGACAGATCGACTAAATCTCCTCTAGATCTTGCGAAGGAAAAAGGAAGACGGGAATATGTGGAGAAATTTGAAGCGAAAAAGAGAGAATTTGAAAATGTAGGTAAAACAGTTTAGGTAAAAAATGATGTAATTCTACAGGCATGTGTTATTCTATAGGCATATTTAGAATCACAAGATTCACAATAATAGCATGACTGATAACGCAGAAATGCCATTATGGGAACTACATGCATGGCCCATTTGAGTAAAAGTCGATGTCATGTGGAAGCGGGCACGATCAGAAAGACAACCAAAAATAAAATTGAGAGGAAAAAACGAAAGAAAAAAAAAACAGAAGCCAGTGAGGAAAATACAGTTTAGTCCGTGTCAAAGCATGGGTTAGTTAGTCTTGCCGAATGACCACTCCTTTCTTTTTCAACCCATGCATGGGTCTTGAGTCGCTACTCTTATTATTTCTTGTCTGATAAAATTGTATTTTTCTCAGATTTGCAATGCAATAGACGCCGCTGCATGTGGAGATGTACAAACATTACGAACGTAAGTTAATGTAAATAAATTCTGAATCACGAAAGATCTTCAAAATTAGTAACCTTACTGTCAAAATATTCTTTGCACTTCTTGTGACAGATAATTGTTATCTAAACTTAAAAAATAGATCTAGCCTCTTTTTTGCTTGAAAATAAGACCAAAATGAAATAAGGGGTAAATATTCGGGCGTGAAAAAATCAAAAAGAAGAATTTTGAATTGAAGTAAAATATGACAATGGTCAATCTTCAAACCGCTGAATCACAAGTAATGCTTTTGATCTGATATTTTACACAGACTCAAGAGTAAGGGTCTTGACCTGAGTAAAGGTGATTATGACAACAGAACACCCCTCCACCTCGCAGCATCACAGGGCAGAGTAGAGGTCGCAGAGTTTCTCTTGGCTGAAGCAAAAGTGGATATGGATCATCTGGACAGGTATGTGTGTGTCCATTTCCTAGTAAAATAATCATTGTGCGTGCTTATCATTTCATAAAAAGACAAAGGTAAAATTAATATCAAGGACATGAAAATTGACTGAATCACGAATGAAAGTAAAAGCCCTTTTAGAAATTATTACTATTCCGACTCTGAAATAAAGTACTGTAATTCAAAGGCAACCACAAGATGGTTGGCACATTTTTGTTCACATGCATTAAGTACCACATCCTGAAAACAAATGTATAAAGCATGGGTATGTTTTCAAAATGATAATATTTTGTCCTACAGATGGGGAAAGTCTGCGAGAGATGATGCTAAGAAGTATGGAAATGATGATGTGATGGAAATAATTGACAAATACAAGAAAATGAAACTGCACAGGGTAAGTTAACGTCTAACAGCAATGCTCGAAATTCTAACAATTACAATGAAGACAAAACTCGGTTTGTAATTGAATTTGGCAATTTTGTTAGCTTTAACTTTGAAACCAGAATCGGCGTTCGGCTTCTCAAGTTCTTAATTGCATGCTGAAACAATTTTTAACATTATGAAGAGACAAATATGACAATAAATGTAATACAATTTGTAAAATGTTGAAACATCAGATAATATATTAATGAAATGGAATTAAGAACTGCTTTCTCCTAAAGCAATCGTATATTACAGTAAGATACAGAATACATTCGCAAACGCTTGTAGCAGCTTGCTTCAGAAACAAACGCATGGACATTTTATCAATCAGGAACTTGGCTCGCTTAAATTTGTTGCAACGTGTTCTTTATATTTGTTATACTTATCTTTTGCAGCTTGAACAAACCACGCCTAAAGTCGTTATGGAAACATTGCAACACAATATTTAGACACCATCGCATGATACAACGTAAACCGTTCAGTTATATACAGGATATAAAAAAAACTTATCCGTTTTCACAAACTTATCATTTACGAGACAGTTATAGGTTTGACACACATTTGGACTTATCTATTCAATTCGTCGGCATGCTGTATACGGGGGAAACTGTATATCTGATAAACCTGCGGCTATAGCATTGTGTGCAACCAAGCGACCTCGTTATTTTCTTGAAAAGATTGTTCATGTATCGATGGCGTGCTCGATTCCATTCACTATGTCAACTGCAACAATTTGCGTGCAGTATCTATGTATCAGAGCATTTGTCGCTATAGGAGACTTTAATGGAATTCATTCATTTAATGTTCTTACTTTTTCTATCCTCAGGGATTGCTTGTGATCGGTTTGCATTTTCCTTTCTGCATACCTCTTTACGTATATCAGAGTTCTTGTGGTTGTACCATATGGCAGCCCCAAAAGGTCTCCCCACACATCCATGTAAGGCTGTTATTTTTTTCCAATCCTCACGGAGTGCTTGTGATCAGTTCGAATATTTCTTTCTCTATCATCTGCATTTTGGCGGGAGTTTGGCTGTGATTGCATCAGTTCTTGATCATTGTTTACTTTTCCCTGTTCATTCTCTTTAAATTCCAGCTGGTCTTTCTATTCTTAATTTACTTACATTTGTACGGGTACCTGTTGCATGAGGCCAAATAAGAAAATATTGATACCGGTGAACATTTTTTCATTGACAACTATTAATGCCCATTGTTATTGATGATTGAATTACGTTTTATCATAGAAATATGGCCAGAAACGAGTTTTTTGGTGTTTTCTTGTTCCAATTCCTCTCTTGATAGACAAATTTCCTTTTGCATTGTAGCAACAGATAGCGACATATTGTCTCGGGTTAATTTATATCTATATCTAATTAGAAATTAATGACTTTAGTCTTTTTTAAAAAAAATAGAGGATCTTACACGAGTGGTCATTTCATATGAAATTTATTAAACGTGCCTTTGGCCTTTTCCTGATCTTTGCCTACTTGTATCTTTTCATATGAAATGACCACGAATGTAAGATTCGTTTTATCATATGACTTTTGAAATAGGATTTTAACGCCTTTAAGTTAGAAGTCGACATATTTTCAATGATTTACATTGTTGTTACGGACGTCGTCAATGACGTTACCTATTCCCGCAAAAGTGTTTAAAATACGATTTTTATGACATGACGTTATCCACTGGAAAACAGCGACGTCATATGATAAAAGTAAATAATAATAATAATAATAATAATAATAAAAATAAAACAACAAAACAACAACAAAAAAACAACAAAAAAAAACATTTATTTGCCAAACTTGAATGCCACAGCTTACCAATGACATCAATGTGGCTGCTCATTTAATTCAACCCATATTGACGAATGGGTTTTCCCATCATTATCATTTGGGCGAGTCCACTTTCATTTTTAGTGGGGGGTGTTATGAATGATTTTTAATATTTATTTCATTTTTCGATGACATTCCTCCTAGCAAACAGAGTAGACACAGATGGGACGCCGCGTTCTGCGGCGTCACATCTGGGGCTATTCTGTTTGCCTATGTCCCATAAAAAGGACGCCAGGCTTAAATGAGTTAACGTAACGGTTGTTTTTGGAACAAAAAGTTGCAAGAAATCAACTTTTAAAAGATGATATTTTTTACCGTTTAGTGTTCGTTGAAAGCCCATACCATAACCAGCATGTTTAAAATGCCAAAATATCAAGGTTTCTAACAGGATATGTGGAACATGCATGTACTTTTTGTTTGGATAAACTATGACATGTATGAAAAACTAGTTGCACAATAATCTGGAAAGACCTTTTTATCTGAATATTCCGACAGAAGGGCCCAGCAGAAAGAAAAAAAAAACAACTACTAATACAGATACTTTGTAACATTTTATGCTGATGTCTTTCATGTGTATCAATTTTTAACATGTCTTCCGATACTATGCAGAAAAATATGGATTGCAAGATAAATCCATTATTAATTTGTCGGAGATTCAGTTTTGGTACTTTTCAACACACTCTAATCAATTTTATCATGAATATTGATAAGATGTTATGTACAGAATAATTGTGCAACGCGATGTTAAACATAGTACCCATACACAGGCAACCATGATCAAATTTAATTAAATTTGATCATGGTTGCCTGTGTATGAACATACGAGCTGCCGTACGAAAAATGTAACAGGATTCCACTGTTATAGTTCAGTTGGACAAAGACAAGATTCAGTGTGGAATCTGATTTTCAGCCTGATTCCTGACAGGACAGTGAGATGCTTGCATTTTCCACGTGGAAGTTTTCTCTTTTCCACTTGGTAAATAAACAAAATTCCTGGTAGGATAAAATACTGCCGACCTAAATCTGTCTTTCATAAATGTGTAAACAATTTGGTGGTAAAATTTTGCAACACATACATGACATAGGAAGCCATGAGGTTGGCTTTCTAAACAAGATATAGTCATTATTCAATTATTTGATACTGACACTATGTTTGCCATCAAATTTGGTGAAAATAAATGAGGAAACACTTTTTAGGAAAAGAAAGGTATGTTTTTCTTCCATTCTATTTATGAATTGTTCTTTGAAAGCAAATTAACTATTCTTTTTGCTTTTTTTTTATTTTCAAAATATTCCCCACCCACCTCTGATCATGTACAATTTTAATATCAGTCTCTTTAAGGAAGTTTCTAAGAATTACCATTGAAAACGACATTTATCATTACTATTCATTGATACACGCATTTTTATAACAAAATATAATGGCTGCATCTATGGATAAATTATTATAAGATACACTAGCCCCTTACATTTCCTTTGTTCAAAAACTTTCATATGCATGTGTAGTCTGACTGGTCAGCCGTCAAAATGAAGTATCATACCCAGTGGTTCATTTTGCCGTCTGACTCCAGCACATTATCAAAAAGCCAAGCTGTCAGCTACTTTTGGGTGAAAGCCATTATTTACAGAATAACACGTTTTTATGCAAAACAAATGGTGTAAAACACTTGATTATTTTGATGATTATTTAAAAGAATCCATTCATCATGGCTGACATGTTTTTCTTCAAAAAGTCATCTTGAGAGGGGAGACAATTCTAACTGCGAGCTTCTGATTGGCTCTAATAGAGTGCATGACCTCAGCACCCAGCCATCAACCAATCAGATTAGGAATTCCCATAAAATCAATGTTTCAAAACAGCTTGCAGAGATATTAATAGAAATTGGGAAATTTTGATAGTGTTGGAGCCAGACGTCAAAATGATAAATCAGTTATCAAAAAATTCATTTCGTAAGATGGCTGACCTGCCAGACTAATGCATGTGTTTTCAAAGAGGTCATTTCTATACAGGCATATAGCAGGAATTGGCTCCATATTCATGTAACGGGGTAGCTTCCCTTGGAAATATGCAAATTTCAA
This sequence comes from Rugalucina vietnamica, assembly GCA_964017185.1. Classification (NCBI taxonomy): domain Eukaryota; kingdom Metazoa; phylum Mollusca; class Bivalvia; order Lucinida; family Lucinidae; genus Rugalucina; species Rugalucina vietnamica. Next base: position 53,814,586 of record OZ024873.1, read on the forward strand.
ACACGAGACTTTGTGAGTCGAGTAAGTGTTGGGTATATAGCGCAGTAAACCACCCTTGGTGGATGAGCATGCTTTTCCACCGACGGGGTTTGCCGTGGCTTGGCTCGGCTGTACGTTACATTTGGTGGCAGCGGTGGGATGATGACAACTGCCAGATCGGAGTTGCCTTACCCATGTAGTCCCCAGGCCAAGACTCGGGACGAGTCTTCTCGGAGGGGGAAGTAATGTAACGGGGTAGCTTCCCTTGGAAATATGCAAATTTCAAACACGAGACTTTGTGAGTCGAGTAAGTGTTGGGTATATAGCGCAGTAAACCACCCTTGGTGGATGAGCATGCTTTTCCACCGACGGGGTTTGCTGTGGCTTGGCTCGTCTATCGTTACATTCATAACAGGATTCCTGCCAGTAATTTCTGGCTCATATTCCTGGCAGGATTCCTGCCAGGAATCTGTGGCAGAATTCATGCTAATTTAAATATTTTGCTCCATATTCCACAGGGAGTCCACACTGACTCCTGTCGTAATCTTTATAAGAAAAATCAAAGAGTCAAAGTGATTCCTGCCAGGAATCTGGTCTCATTTTCCTGTGGTAATACTGCTGTGTTCCTGTTGGACAAGTTCGTACGGTATTATTTCAAATTCGCATCCGACATGTAGTAGAGAGGAGGTGGGAATATACTCAATCCGCATGTTTGATCCCAGTCCTTCAGATTAGATCTAATGACGATGCTGACTGGCGAGAACATGGAGACGTATGCTGTACGTGCCTAATGTGTTAAGTCCAAGGACAAATAAAAAACTATACACAAACATGTGAAACTAAAAGCAAAACAGACGCATGGATTGAAGGGTAAACTGCCCTTTTGATGACATACACTACTGGGCCGAGTCTCAAATTGTATATATGCACAATTTCTCTTAAGAAGCGATACTTTGACGATCGTCACAGTAGGCCTAAATATGAAATAAATGAATGTGCCATCCATATTTTGACTGTAAGTCTGTTACGTTTGTCTATGTACGATCGTTCAGGATCTACATTTGAAGCTACAAAATTATTTTTGTTTTGATACAAGCTAATACTTTCTCTTATCGAGGTTAACAAGGATGACGGGGATTTCCACTGTGCTAAATTTACAATTATTGGAATATCCCGGATTTTCCATTTAAGTAAAATTTTGTTTGCGACCAGGCGACGGCATAATATTTTGGATAAGGGGGCAAGTTTGTAATATTATTTCCATCGTTTGGGGTAGAACGGTAGCTAAAATGTAATTTATACTTCATAAACATTTGTTTTCTTTTCCATAACGAGGGTAAAGAGCATGATACTTGTGTTTACATGTTGAATTGATGTAAAAATGGTGGTCTTAGTAAGAAAGTATTTGTATGTTGATCTTGATTTGTCTTGTAGACACGCAATTGGGTGTTAAACAGACCTGTTATCGATTACTTTCAAAGTTAATCACTAACGATTACAATTACTTTCAATCTTACGATTAACGATTACGATTAAAAATATTTTTCCTGAATGTAATCGATTACAATTACAATTGATTTGCAAAAGTAATCGAATAATCAATCGATTAGTTTTGCATTTAAATAGCCAGTCTTGAATTACGCAGTAATTGTTATGATTTTGACACATACATTGTATATGGTATCATGTTGGCATATAGGAATCCTCTTGGGTATTGGGCACTTTATCTTAAGATTTAAGACATTACAAAACAGTGAATCATAAACATAATTTTAGGTCTCATGATGCTGTGTGTATGTTTATTTGGGTAGCAACTCCAAATTGTACCAAAATATATTACTAGATCTGAATGCTGCAGTAATTTTGGCATCAATTTTTATAATATTCCTGTCAAAGTTGTTTATTCTGTCATGGTCTCTCTATAGGTAGAGAGACATTGATTCTGTTAATCCTTTGTATATTGTCACTAACTTGCTCTAGGGCGTTTTGACAAAATAACCCATATGGCATCAGTTTATTAGTTAATCTGTAAAGGTGTGATTTTAAGTTCTACCAGGTAACAATAGGTTTAAACTTTTGCAATAGGTTTCAAAACCTATTTAGAATGTTTATATGCGTCTAACATAATTATGTTAATAAGCATGGTGAGGTCAAAGAAATGTAAGCAAAAAGAAGGAGTGTTCTAAAAAGAGTTCTGAAATGATTTGGAAAATGCCAGAGAGGACTTCCATAAAAAAATACCCAAAGATGAAAAGAAAAAATATAATAATGATAAATTTGTTGATCAGTATGCATGAATAAAAAGGTACAAGTAGGCAAAGATCAGGAAAAGGCGCAATCAGAAAAAGATTCCCACTCCAAAAACCGAGGTGGGAAAAAACCAAACTAACAATCAGGTACTTATACCATGAAACATATCGTAAGCCGAATGAGCAGCTATTTTCCCAATAGGTGGCCACTCAGTTACCTTAACTTAACTAAAAATATGAAAACATACATAAGGCGCCAACAGCACAAAAAATTTTAAACACCAAGACATAAAACAAAAAGAACCACTACAGAAGTATCGACTTGGAACGATCAGTAACACAAAGTTACTGGCGGGCTTAAACCGGTTTTACAGGTACCTAACCTCACCCTCAGCTTCTGCAGTGGTTCACAACATTTAGTTAGTTCTTCGGTCCTCGTGGTGAATCTCTAACTAGTCAATGAATCATCAAGAACAAACAAATAAATCATGATAAACATCCTGATGAATCAAAATAACTTTATTATATGCCCATGTCAATGAAACCATAATCTGTTCCATAACTGAATAAAGAAAATTCTCTTTGGATTTTTACATTTTTCCTGCAGGGAACATACTTCATTAAGTTTTATCTTTTATAATACTTCTCCAGACTCCCCCCCCCCCCCCCTTTTTTGAGAAATTTCAAAAATCAATCATAATTTATTCGTTAAATTAATCCCAATGACAGGCAATTTTGAGAAGTAATCGAATAAGAATAAGAATAATTTCAATCGTAAAAATCTATGATTACAGAATAATTTTTGATTGAAAAAAATTCCAATGGAATAAAAGTAATCGTGATTAACGAATAAGATGGTGTTAATGTTGATCTTGATTTGTCTTGTTGACACGTAATTGGGCGATTCAGGTGCTATAAAATTAGCTCTAGATCTGTCAGATCTGAATTTCAAATTTGTATAGACTTATTTTTTCTTATTTCTTATTATGTTATATATATAGTTTAACGGAATCAATGCAGTCTTATTTTTCATCAAACATCCTTTTTGTCACTGCCTTTGCTAGTTGACAGTTTGAGTTGGCATTTTTGCTGTCTAAATTTGTTCATATCAGATTGTCTGCTAAAATTTAATTTGATATATAATGTATGAAGTCATAAACTCATAGCTTTTACATTGTTGACCTTTTTATCATTCATCTTATTCATGCAAGTTTTGTTTTGGTGTGTTAGTATATATCTGGGTCAAACCCAAAATATCATTCATGCGGTGCATAAATATGTGAATGTAAATTATTAGGTAAAATTTCAATGCGAATATCATTAAAATTATATAAAAATGCATCATCAAAAATCCGTATACTTAAATTGTGTATGCAATTATTATATATAATAGTGGACTTGAACATCACGCTTATTTGGAACACGCATAGTGGAATGATCTTCTGTTCATTAAGGATCTTCAGTTAGACCCTCGAGGTTAGACCTTAACTATTCCTGGTCTCGGGGTGGGGGGTGGGGGGTAACTCGGAGGTAATTTTGGTACGGACGTGCCGCCCGATACTTTAAAACATACCCCATTCATATTCCTGGTAATCGAAAAAAAGGACCCATTCATATATCATGCCTTCGAAAAAAGTGACCCATTCATATATTTGATTGTACAAAATGTTGACCTACATGTATACCCAATTATATACAAATATTTCGACTTTCTGAGCTGTGTATGTCAGCAAAAAAGTGCTCTTAAACATGGATGTCCGAAAAATTTGGTCATTCATAGACTAAATATGGAAAAAATGAGGCCATTCATATATTTTGACTTGAAAAAGGTAACCCATTCATATATCTGGCGAGGCTGAAAAGGGGGGCTATTCGGGCGGCACATCCCCACTACGTCATATATAGGTAGTTACCCCCCCCCCCCCCCAGTTCCTGGTGAAATCCCATTCAACTCTATTGCCTATTGTGTGATCACTACCAGGGCCTTTTTGAAGCACAAATACTAGTAGTTTCCTTGCTATTGCAATTGCTATATGCAAATTAGTCTGGGCGTATACCACAAACTGCATTTTCACGTTCTGCTTGACTTATCATGCAAAATGCCTTCTAAAGATCTTAAGTACACTCTTTTTCAAGCATTATGTACACTAACACCAGGAAGAAGTAGCTTTCCTGGTAAAACTTATATTCGGAACAAGTTATCAGTACACTATTGTAGGTGCACTGAATGAATGCTATATATCAGTGATCATGGCGGGGCTGTAAATCAGTATTTTTTGTAAAGTGAAACCTTCAAATTGATTTTGTGACGTTCAAATTATGTTCTCATCTGCGAGTAGTGATTTACTTTTTTTTTTTTTGACTTTTTCTTCAGACTAATTGCACGGCAATGTTGATAAAATTCTAAAAGGAGCTGCTAGAGAGGTTACATGTATCTAAAGTAAAGATGTCTACAGCTACTGCACAGAGGTCATTTCTACGTCATCTTGAGAACTTCAGTCACCATATCTATGCAGCTTACAGTGACAAGAACGCGACAGAAGTTCGACTCGTTTTGGACCATCTTAGACAACACGGACTTAAAGTATACGACCCTGCTGCAGAAAGAATTCCAGGTTAGGTTTGGTTTCATACTAACTTTGTAGACTTACATTTTAAAGTAATGCTTTCTCGTATATTATACACTACAGTACTGGGTGGCGATTAAAAATGAAAACGTTATTTTCCCTGCCATTCCAAGTCACAGGGATCGGTAGTTTTTAATTGTTCGTTATCACAGAGTATTACAGGAAAAAGTTCCCGAAAAACATAAAAATTAACACTTGATGACCGCACCGACTCGAAAAATGTAAACGAAGGAAAGAGGTAGAGAAATAAACATTGAAAAATCGAGTCAGATAGCCAAAAATATAGAAACTTTATGTCAGTCTGGGTCACCAACTTTTAAGTTCATGGTAGCTGAACTTGTTAATCAAAAGATAAATATGGCAAATTAGTCATTTCAATATTGCGCCACTTATTGTCAGTACAAGTATTTGATGAGTGTTTCTCACGTGGCTTGATATGGCCAGGAAGACAATTCATATCAGATACAGTCTGATAAGAAATACAACAGTGAACGTATGCAAATTTACCTTTGCCCATGTTAGAAAGCCCGACGAAACTAAAAAGAAATGAAACTAGAAAACACCGATCTTCGATTTTTAAATTTGCTTCATGATAAGATAAGAAAAAAGTATTTAATCGTGCCATATATATAAATTTTGTCTATCCAATATAGGGAAGATTTTGAGCTTAACACTTGAATCAGTTATCTCAAGCTAAGTATTAAATGAAAACAAATACATGTGTAAACTCAAACTATGCTTATCTATGTCAAAATTACAGGCAAACGAATCTTCTACAAATGGTTAGAAAACGGTATCCATAAGTCCAGGGTGACGTTATTGTTCTGGTCGAAGGAATTCAAGCAAGATGAGCTGTGCCTCTATCAGTCTGAAAATGCCGTTTTGAGGACCAGTCTGACCAAAGGCCGCCATATTGTGATTTGTGTTGCAATCAACAACTGTAAGATCCCGGCCCTGTACCGACAGTTTGACTGCGTGTATGCTTGGAAATGGCGAGAAGATCCACCTAAAGCTCTGGATAATGTTTTACAGACAGTTCTAGGTAGGAAATTTCACGGTTTTCTTTATTAGAAAATGATCATACGTGTATATTTTCCCATAAAGCCACGTTTTTGTCTGAATATATGAAGAGTACGCATTCATTAATATAAATGTTTTCCAATGCCATTTCTACGCAAATGCTCATTCTTAATATAGTTTTGTCGACCCTTTTCTGTGAAAAATATATTTTGGACTATTCTGTTTTCAGTACATTTGGAAAAAGTGAGGAGGACGTACAACTTGGGCCACAGAGCCACTTTTCTTGTTAGAAAGAAAGCGGGTGGCCTTTGCCAACACAACTCAAAGAAGTCGACAAACAGTGTTCTGAGGGCCATGAATGTTCTGCTAAACTTTAGAAAGATTCATACCATTCTTGAAAACTGTGTTCTGTGTTGTCAGAACCACGGTTGCGCTTACAGGTGCTCTGGTGAAAACATCAAGCAGTTTTATGCGCACGTGAGCTCGTGCAAGTTCGCGCATGTGCAATGTTCCAATATCAAATGTAGGCAGACGATATTACGTGGACAGACAGTGAAACACAAACAAATGTGTCGGTTCAAGAAGCTCAAGTGTCCCAATGAAAAGTGTACAGAACTTCTTTCTCCGCGTCAGTTAAAGAAGCATCAAGAATGTTGTCCACATCGGACGAAAAACTGTCCGAATCATAAGGTGGGGTGCCAAGAAATATTCGAGTTCAAAGACACAGAGGATCATCTCAAACTCTGTAAATATGAAAGGGTTGAATGTGACCTTTGTGAAACGAAGATCATTCGAATGACACTTGAAGATCACAAGAACCAAAGATGTCCTCACGCGCCGACACCCTGTCCTCATTGCCAACTGGATGTCAAACGGCTAAAAATGGAAAGTCACATGGAGAAGTGCCGCATTCAAGTAACATGCGATAACTTGGGATGTGGGGCTAAGATGGTACAAGGCCTGCTGCAGAAGCATAAGCTGAATTGCCCCTGGGAGGCTTACGAATGTTCATACCCAGGTTGCTCCCATACGGCACCTAAGCGAGATCTCAGAAAACATTCAAAGGAATGCAGATATCGGCCCCAGAGGTGTGAGGACTGTGGAAGTGATATTGCTATGAAAGATATTGACTGGCATAGAAAGTTCTGTGATCAAGTAGTGGAGTGTAAAGCCTGTGGACTTTCTGTACCAGCGTAGGTATCATGTATAGTTTACTAAATTAAAATGTAAGAAACAAAGTAATGCTACATTATGTATTTAAGGCTTTATTCTCATTTTAATCAAATTGCTAATTGAACTGTTTTGAATATGAGAAGCAACTCTATTGCAGAAGTAAGTTAATTGAAATAATACAAATATTGTTTAAAAGTATACAATGTAGTTGAATTTCAGGTCAACATTTTTTCTTACAGGTCCACAAAATCTACCCATGACAAATGGTCATGTTCGAAACAATCTCTTAGAACATTTTGTCGAGACTGTCATACAATGTTTAGCTTCAGTCAATTAGAAAACCACAGAAATAACTGCCAGCCAGTTAACATGCAAGAAGTGTCGAAAAAGACATCGAGTAGCAGAACCGTTTCGAAGGTACTGTACAGTCTTATTATTGTTTGATTCAGCTGATATTACATCTTGTACGCGTAAAACATTTTGTTCAGCTTATATGGACATTATATCTTTATTTCTGTTTTACATGTAAAAACGAAAAATCCCAAAGATCTAATTTAAGTTGATGTGCCCGTATTGTTCGTTTTAATACTGATAGTTCCTCGTCATGGATCTAGTTCTGTTTTAAACATCATTTTCAAAGTATGGTTCATTTGGACAGGATGTGCATTGTTTATGTAGTAATTCTCATTACTTAAGCATTTGTTTCAGCCAATTGGAATTGTCAGATCAAACAGGCCCACGGTGCATGAAAAGTTCTACATGGCACCGACAGAACAAGCATGTGAAGCTTACATTTATCAGTCAAGCAGTAAGTTACAAATTACTTCAAACAAGAAAGTAAGATAAATACAAACCTGAGTTTGCACAATCAAATTAAAGATCTGAACCCAGACACCTGGTTTGGAAGTAACGGGTAGTACAAGACGTAACTCATACTACCATATGATTAGGTAATGTGCTGGTCATAAGAATAAGTTGACCAGCTCCATAGTAAGATTGGCATCAAGCTAGCTTCGTGGTAAGCGTTTCTTACTGCTTTGGATATATAGTCCATTCTAGTTTACCATTTACAATGTAATTGAAAATAATTTATGAGAGAAACATCAGAACCTGACAGTATGGAGTGTAATTGCAAAACGGCAATAATTTCAATAGGAGTGGGTTTTGGAGTTCATTTTCAAAGTGCCCAACACCGAACATCAAACGAAGTGATCATAACATTTTATATTCGTTAATTTATGAAAATATATTTTAATACATGTACATTACATTTTATACTTTTAGGTCTTCCTGGTTCAGGGTTCAACTCTCTGTCAACTTCAAGTAATCGGCCAGCCACTCCAATGACAAACTTCGAACTGTCTGCCCTCAAAGTTGCCATAGAAACGATTCCCGAAGTAGATGAGACGAGAAACGGGGCTATTAAAAATACACGAGCTGACACGCGAGGAAAGCCTCGAAGTTCTTCAGAAGGAGCGCAAGAGACGGTTTGTGACTGGAAAGACGTTCGTGAAATAACTCGGAAAATACGACCAGATAGCCGTAGTACATTGAGAGCAATAGATGACTTGTTCTATAACCGTACGGGGAATACCATGAGAAGAGACAGTAGAGTATTTTGGTGGCACTGTCGGTGAAGCCCGGGGTATATGCTGATCCCGATTTAGAAAGATATGGTTCATTGACAGCAATGGCAAAGACCTGTGACTAATCAGTTCATGTTTTCTCTTTTTACGGTTTAACGCTTAAAAGTTAGACTATTGAACACTTTCAGGTTGGACAGTTGTCACAATATGTACTCAGTTCTCTGCTGACGTCACAACATGTAAAGATGCATGTAATCCACACCATAGATGGGATTGTTTGAATTTATAGCGAATTGGATGCTGCACTTTTTATCATGACGAGGGCAGAAATACAAAAAGAGTCTTAATTGTGTCAGAGCTGAGGGGTTGTTAAAATTCCATCACTCTTGCTGCCTTGGCGGATTGATTAAAATTCTTTGTTTATACCCGATTCTTTTATGTTAGATTATCTAAAATATCATGCTTAGCTGAAAACATATTGAAAAGTTCAAGTTAAGTATTTTAAAAAAAATTGCTTGGAGTGCAATTTCATTTAAAGTGTGTTTTTCGAGCATAAATTTTGTAAAATCACGATGTTCATAATGTTGTGGCATTATTATGCTCATGTTGCTTTTAATCATCACGGTATTTCGCCGAGCAGATGTATTTATATTGTCTTGCATGTACATAACAGAGTTAGTATAAGCCTTGTGTCCCTTTGTTTTGACTTTTAACATTAAATTACGAAAACTTGCCCATGCAATATAATAATGAGATTTTTTCAGTAGAAAAAAATTAAAATTTTATCAGAAAAAAAATTATATTTTTCTTATTATTGCTCAAAACATAGATTGTGGGTACACGTTAGAACCGCCTCAAGGAGGCGGTTCTAACGAGTACCCACAATATATGTATTGGAGCAAAAATAAAAAAAAATATGTATATCCCTGCATACCCCATTTTTGCTATGTAAAAGTAGGGTTCAAGGGGGTATACATTACAAGGACATGTTTTCCTGATGAAATATTAGCGAGATATTTTGCTATTCTTCATTGTAGATATCACAATTTCATGTGGCATTACTTACGCATAAGTATCTTTGCTTCTGGCAATATGTATAAATTTATAAAAATAGACAGATCTGATCGTTAGACTTTCACTGTGATAATAAAATGGATATTTGTACAAAAACGCTTCATGTTATTCATTAATGATTTGTAAATATTCACGAACATAGAAGTGACAGACGTGTATCTGGCAATAAAATCACTAAAATTTTAAGAAGCATAAGTTTGTTCCTCATTTACATCCAAGGGTCTTTTGCATATTTATATTACTTGTAACTTTCAATGTAAGTATTTTGATGATTTTATGTTATGTTTAAAATTTTGTACATGGAGCGTAGAAAAGAGATTGGCCGAGTCCGTTTCGTTGTGTTTACCCTGTTTTGTTATCAGTTTTGGGCCTCTGCATAAATTCTTGCTGGTGCGAATGGTGTTATGAAAACTTTCATTAGATCCTACAAAATAAGGATAGAAAGTAAAAAAAAATTGGTACAGTAAAATCCAAAATCCCATCCCATCATCAGTCAGCCTAGAAAAGGTTCATGATTGATATCACATAAAGGCATAACAATACGCAGGAAAAACAAAACGACTAGCTCTTTCCCAGCAAGTGGGCCACCCAGATAGCTTTAACTGAAACAAAAATGGCGTTCATAGCAGAGAAGCACATCATTGTATGGTGACTGGCCACTCGCCAACTATTACTACAGTTATATTGCTATGACTTCAGAAGGAAGAGATGCTACTATACTCAAGGAAGGGACTCTGTCAATAATTGTCATGAAAAGGCAGATAATCATCTGAAAAGATAAATGAGCCGCCACACAAGAGAACCAACAATCTGCATATGCAAGAACAAAGGCGCAGAACTGCGAAGCTGATCAGCGCCTTGGTTTTCGCTACACGGATAGTACAATTCCTCTTCTACTTATAGACAAAATTTCACTGAAGCATCTAGCCTTCTTCTGTGATTGTACAGCCCGGTTTGTGTCGGGCCTGGTCGGAAACCCAAATTGTTGGTTTTCTCACGCACAGACTCAAATGGATGAGACGAATTTTCTATAGTGCAAGATCCTGCATGTTTATATATATATATATATATATATATACATATATATATATATATATATATATATATATATATATATATATATATATATATATATATATATATATATATATATATATATATATATATATATATATATATATATATATATATAGGGGGATTAAACCATTAACAGTGCAAGAATAAATCAAACTAAGCGCGCTTTCGGCTTTCGCCTTCTTCAGAGTCAATATGTATTTACAGGTAAAAACTGGGAAAAAATGAAAATAGGTAAATAAACAAAATAAATAAAAAACAATGCAAAAATACACAAATACACAAAAATCACATGAAATGTGACAAAGTTGACACCACTGTATGTTCGGCTGTGGGTAAACGACTTAAAATTAATTCATGAACGCCCTTTGAAAGGGCCCAGTATCTGCTAAAAATGGCGACAAAAATTGCGCGTCACTTTACTACATAAGGTCAGTTTGTAGCGGTGTGTTTAATTTGCTCGGTAATTGTGTATTAGCTATGTAAGTTAAACATTGGGGAACCAGGGCTGGAGGCAACCAGATAAAAATCAAGGTAATAAGCACAAAATAGAGTCAAACAGAGTACTTTCCATGAATGCAAATCATCCCAGAACTGCTCCCAGAACTGCTCACGGACGGTGCTTGGAAGGAGAGACGTCTCTCCTTCCAAGCACCGTCCGTGAGCAGTTCTGGGATGATTTGCATTCATGGAAAGTACTCTGTTTGACTCTATTTTGTGCTTATTACCTTGATTTTTATCTGGTTGCCTCCAGCCCTGTTTCCCCAATGTTTAACTTACATAGCTAATACACAATTACCGAGCAAATTAAACACACCGCTACAAACTGACCTTATGTAGTAAAGTGACGCGCAATTTTTGTCGCCATTTTTAGCAGATACTGGGCCCTTTCAAAGGGCGTTCATGAATTAATTTTAAGTCGTTTACCCACAGCCGAACATACAGTGGTGTCAACTTTGTCACATTTCATGTGATTTTTGTGTATTTGTGTATTTTTGCATGGTTTTTTATTTATTTTGTTTATTTACCTATTTTCATTTTTTTCCAGTTTTTACCTGTAAATACATATTGACTCTGAAGAAGGCGAAAGCCGAAAGCGCGCTTAGTTTGATTTATTCTTGCACTGTTAATGGTTTAATCCCCCTATATACTTATTTCAATCATTTTCGAATCCTTTCTTAGGATCCAGTGCCACCGGGAAGATTTTTGTTTGATGTTTGTCCTATTTCTCCCAATATATATATATATATATATATATATATATATATATATATATATATATATATATATATATATATATATATATATATATATATATATATATATATATCCAAAAACGAAAACACATACAGTGCAAAGATATAAAACAAAATAAAGTCCGATTCCACAATGTATTGTATTCACTATTTAATTAATTCTCTACCGGTTTCTACGCAACAACGCCATATTTAACTCCTGATGATCTGTAAAATAGCAGTGAAACCGGTAGAGAATTAATTAAATAGTGAATACATTGTGGAATCGGACTTTATTTTGTTATATATATATATATATATATATATATATATATATATATATATATATATATATATATATATATATATAAAGTGGAGAAATAAAGATGTACTAAATTGGCGAAGGTAGGTTTCGAACCCGCAGACTTCGGCTTCGGCGCCTAGCTATACAGGGCCATCCCCTCTACCGACTGCGCTACTACGCTCCTTAAAAAAAGGAGTTATCATAGCTCAGGTTTAGAGGCGATTTCCCTGCATAACCCGTCTGATAGGTTACTATTTTTCGTTGTGCAAGCACACTCGTCTATATACATGGAATAACTGGATCCTATGGATAGGATGCCAAAGCTTCGAAATAATATTTTCATATCAAAGATATACAAACTTCAACAGCTATTCCTACCAAGATCATTTCTGATACAAGTACATCGGAAAAATTATAAAGTGGAGAAATAAAGATGTACTAAATTGGCGAAGGTAGGTTTCGAACCCGCAGACTTCGGCTTCGGCGCCTAGCTATACAGGGCCATCCCCTCTACCGACTGCGCTACTACGCTCCTTAAAAAAAGGAGTTATCATAGCTCAGGTTTAGAGGCGATTTCCCTGCATAACCCGTCTGATAGGTTACTATTTTTCGTTGTGCAAGCACACTCGTCTATATACATGGAATAACTGGATCCTATGGATAGGATGCCAAAGCTTGGAAATAATATTTTCATATCAAAGATATACAAACTTCAACAGCTATTCCTACCAAGATCATTTCTGATACAAGTACATCGGAAAAATTATAAAGTGGAGAAATAAAGATGTACTATATATATATATATATATATATATATATATATATATATATATATATATATATATATATATATATATATATATATATATATATATATATATATATATATATATATATATATATATATATATATATATATATATATATATATATATATATATTCCGGCGTTTTCCGGTCATTTGGTGTTTATTTTTTTGTTGTTTTATTTTTCGTAGTTCTTGTAATCGATGCAAGAAAATAGAAACAGTTCACATGGTTTATGTGGTCAAAAGGTAAAAGTATGCAATGATCAGGAAATGGCGCAATCAAAAAAGAAAGTCCAACTCAAAAAAACGGAGATGGGGGACTAAATTGACATTAAGGGAACATATCGTAAGCTGAGTAAACTGTTTCCCAATATGCGGCCAATCAGTCAGCCGAACTTAACTTCATGTAAATATATGAAAGCTGACGCATAATGTGCAAACAGCACAAAAATTCAACACCAAACAAAAAACAATTAGAACCAAAACTCACATAATTCACATACTCACATATCCTCGACACCGAGATCAGGCTAGACAGCCTCTGTATGTGCATTCTTGTAGTAGTCTCTTGGTTTTGGTCCGGGACAGTAGCACCAGGGACTAAACTTACATGTATACGGGTGGTTTTTCCAAAACACATTTAACCTTGATTTGAGGCAGTTCAGGGAGGGTGCCATGACTACATGTTCGGGTAAAGCATTCCAAGAGTCTATCACTCTTAGACTGAAACTTTTGGATCTGATTTTAACCTATGCTGTTTCTTGGCTAGTTTAAATTGATGTCCCCTTGTCACAGTGTAAGTTGGAAAAGCGAACAGCTTGTCCTTGTCAATTTTGTCAATGTTGTGCATTATTTTATAAACTTCTACTAGGTCAGTATCAGCTTCTGTAGTGGTTCACAGCAGTGAGTTAATTGTTTTGTCCCCTTGGTGAATCTTAACTCTAGTCAATGATTCATCAAACCAAAAATTATATGGTCTATTGGCTTTAGAAAGTTAATCTCAATAAGGATACTTCAACGGGTCTGTCTGGTTCAACCACACATATTCGGTTTATCTGTATTCTCTCTAACTCTGTAATCATCATATAGTAGACAGAGATATGGATGGTGGACGATTCTCGTAGTGGGAGCAATTTGGGTCGACATGACCCGGTCAATCTAACGTCTAACACACGATTACCGAGTCACTAGTCCACATACGCCGCCATGCTGCATTTCCGCTCAAAACACCGAAAAACGCAAACAAATTATTTTTAAACTTCTCCAAAGCAAAAAGATGGTCAAACTAACTGCCGAGCTGATAGAGCAGTCAGCGCAATATACAAATGCGCTGCGCGACAGGGAACTTGATCTTAGGGGTGAGAACATGTTCAACATGGTGAACAACTGATTTTTTTAAATTCAGTTTTACGTCCCTTTCAAGATTATCTCAGCTCATGTGAGACGGGCCAATCAGTAGGTGGGCGAAAATGAGAGAACCTCGAGAAAAACCACCTGACACACCCGCCAGCAGAACTTGGCTTGTATTACATGTGGCCAGAGCGGGGCTCAAACCCACACCAGACACAGCGGCGAGATGATCGAGTGATTAAGAAACAGCGCTCTTAACCGCTTGGCCACTGGGGCCTCAAAGCTGATTTTAATTGGGTCCTAGGGGAGTAGGGCAGGTGGGCAAGGTACTCTTCTGGGTAAAGAAATCCGTATCTGTCACCTTTCCCGCTATTTTCCTCATTTGGTGGCGTTGGTTATCCATATCGTTATATGTTACTATTTTTAGAAGCACAATAATAAAATCATTATCAGGTCTGGCTCATCGGGAACAAGACAACTCACCGACAAGACAACTCACCGACACGGTTTTTGAGACAATTCACCGACAGATTTTGAGACAATTCACCGACACTTCTGAAGACAATTCACCGACACTTTTATTCAAAGTAAATGACTTGTAACTGATGGTCTTGATTGGCGATCATACATTCACCATTGTTGCAAAGACAGTTGTATCAAGTTTTCACCGACATATCAAAGTTTTAAGGCAATTTATCGGCAGATATAGATTTGAAAGCAATTTTAAGACAATTCACCCTCAGATAAAATTAAGATTTGATAGAAACTTTTAAGACGGTCCACCGGCAGAGTATTTCGTTACTAGATTTAAATTTTGAAAGACAATTTAAAGACAATTCATCGTAATATTAAAATTTTGGAGGACGTATTTAAGACAACTCACCGACAGTTTTAAGATTTTAGAGGCCAGTTTTTAACAATTCACCGTCATTTTTAAATTGAAAGATACTTTTAAGACCATTTACTGACAGATTTAAGACTTCAAAGACAATTCACCGACAATTTTAAGATTTGAAATATTTATAAGAATTTAGAAACAAAAATTTGAAAGACTTTCATATAGGAATTTAAAGGCAGTTTAAAGGCAATTCTCCGACAGATTTAAGATAGTATTTACAAGTGTAGCCATTTATAGCAAACACACATGTGTGTTTGCTTTAGGATAAACGTACGTAAGAAATTTAGAATAAAAAATCTACATACCTTACCGAACAAAACCGACGGTTAGGCGGCCATTAATGTTGGGCGCAGACATTTTTGTCGGCATGCGCAGACAATGTGTCGTTCAGATGTCGGGAAATTTGTACTTTCTTTTTCTTTTTTCGGCTGAACATTTTTCTTTGTCAAACACATTTCCATATATCCTATTTCAGATCATATTTGTTTCCAAAATGTAAAAATATAAGATAAATACACAATTTACAAATGCAGACGACGATGAAGATTGGTTTTTCGAAATTACACCGTTAAAATCCTCGTATTATAGCAAACCAGTCAACCAGGCAATATAAACGCTCGAAAAAACAAGCGTCTGCGAAGTGTACCTAAAGCAGGTAACCGGCGAAATTATCGAGACGTTTCGAACAGACGTAAATTACGCCGTGAATAGCGTGCCTGGTTATTTTTGGGGGACAATATTTGAGGTTTGAAGGAACAGAAGGAAAACATTTAAGGGAGCTACCTACCTAGGTCTACCTAAAAACCTAACTAGGTCTACCTAACAACCAAGGTCTACCTGCCTACCAAGGTCTACCTACCTAACTAGGTCTACCAACCTAGGTCTACCTACCTAGGTCTGCTTTCCAAGGTCTACCTAAGTCTACTAACCAAGGTTTATCTACCTGGGTCTACTTACCAAGGTTCCCTTTCCTAGGTTTACTTACCTATGTCTTAGTCTACCTATCTAGGTCTACCTTCCAGGGTCTACTTATCTAGGTCTACTTACCAAGGTCAAGTTACCAAGGTCTACATACCTAGGTCTACTTCCAATGTCTACATACCTAGGTCTACTTACCAAGGTTTATCTACCTAGGTCTACTTACCCTAGTCTATCGAACTAGGTCTACTTACCAAGGTCTCACTTCCGGGGTCTACTTACCAAGGTCTGTTTACCAAGGTCTACCTTCTATGGTCTACTTACCAAGTCTACTTACCAAGGTCTACCCACCTAGGTCGACTTACCAAAGTCTACCTACTAGGTCTATTAACCAATATCTACCTACCAAGGTCTACCTACCAAAACCTACATACTAAGTCTACTTCCAATGTCTACTAACCTATTTCTACCTACCAAGGTCTAACTATCTACGTCTGCTTACCAAGGTTTACTTACCTAGGTCTACCTACCTAGGTCTACTTACCAAGGTATACATACCTATCTATGTCTACTTACCAAAGTCTACTTACCTAGGTCTACCTACCTAGGTCTACTTCCCAAGGTCTACCTACCTAGGTCTACTTACCTGGGTCTACCTACTATGTCTACTTACCAAGGTCTACGTCCGGGGTCTACTTACCTAGGTCTACTTACCTAGGTCTACGTACCAAGGTCTACTTACCAAGATCTACCTACCTAGGTTTACCTACAAGGTCTACTTACTCAGGTCTACTAAAATGGATAGCTGGATACACTTATTGACAAAAAAATCCCAGCATACGGTTTTCCGTGTGTGTTTGCAGATAAGGCAGCGTGCCTTTATTCCATATTATAGTTACATGTAAGCGACACTAAGGTTCCTTCAAGTCACCTCATATTAATCAAATCTGTAATTATCTTAAGATGTGTCGGTGAATTGTCACAAAATCGGGAATCTGTAATTAATAATCGGTCTCAGGCTAGTAATTATCCTTAATTGCTCATGATTACCAATGATAATCATCAGTTTACTGTTACAAGTCATTAAATTTGAACAGAAGTGTCGGTGAATTGTCTTCAGAAGTGTCGGTGAATTGTCTCAAAATCTGTCGGTGAATTGTCTCAAAAACCGTGTCGGTGAGTTGTCTTGTCGGTGAATTGTCTTGATTCCGGCTCATCTGATCTTGGAAAATCGCGATCGAAATTATTGCGTATTGACCCAGTCCGAGTCTGCAAGCTACTCTTTCGTGAGGAAAAATCAATATTGGTTACCGGGACTGCACCTTTCCAGCCTCTTCACTCATTCGGTTGAGGGTATAACTCGGTTTATATCATTGTGATTTAATCATTTTTAGATGATTATAAAATCATAATTTGCCAGAAACATAACGGGGTTCATACCTTGAGTTGAAGAAATTGTGAAGATCGAAAAATACATGCAAAGCTTTTATTAATATTTTTATTTTGTTATCATATTTTCTGCTTTTAATTCAGTAAGGTTACAGCGATAAACACCGAGTCGATTAATTCACCTTGTACGAATGACCTATGACGTCACGCCAACCTGATCAATATGCGACATTTAATTCTCCATATCAAGGGGAATCACTGCAAACCAATAATTCTGACTAAATAATGAAACGAATTGAGACTAGTCACTAAAGAATGAAACGAATTGGAAATGGCTGATCACGCATAGGGGCGATCTTCGATACTTGAGGTGTGGGCTCCAGCAGTAAGGTCCCCCTCTTCAAAAAAGATTACAACACAGAAATAAAAGATTACAAACAAATATTTTGCTATCTGAACCTCTGTCAAAGATCAGAGATTAAAATGATGTAAAAATGGTTAGTAGAAAAATTCTGTGATTCTGTCGACAGATGGTTGAAATCCTTGTTCATTTTGCAAAATTTTCGTCTGCATACCTCTGTAGTTTCCCTCCACGTGGTCCAATCACATCTGAAAAAAGCTGAGCCGAATCGTCGAAAACAAGGCTAAATGATAGCAATCGTATAAGCTTTCTATCACGCAGAACCGCGATACATTTGTCTCATTTCTATTGAAATATGGAACCTTCTGTACTGCCGGTAAATACATGGCGTCATCGCGCATCGCGATAATTTCGATCGCGATTTTCCAAGATGATCCAGACCTGATAATATTACAAATTTCTTACCTTGGAATAAATTTTATCCATTAATCTAAAAGAATCTGCAATGTTTTGATATAAATAACTTCTCAAATGCACTCACATAAACATTGTCCTACCTCTCCTAGTGAACATACTTGGACCTCTTTAATACCACTCCATGTAATACTCTTTTAGTGTTGTTTGATCTGGCAGATTCAGATTATGAGATACACAGTTTTTTGGTTATAACTCTGGTGAAATAATGTCATTTGGCGTGTCACCATTAAACTATTCAGGTACAGATTCAGACACTGATCATAGTTTGACCCCAATTGGTAATTCTAGATCATTTTTGCTTTATGTCTATTGATGCATTTTACTCTTGGTAATTATAACACGGATTTGATTGCTAAAGCTAAAACCAAAATGAGATGGTATGTCAATGTCTATCCCCAGGAACTGTTCACAAGTCCACAGCTTACAACTTACAAGTACTAACTCGAGTACATCATGTGTATTTTTTCATACATATAATGATTTTCTTCAATAATTCTAAAATATGTCATAAATTGAACCTACTAGATCATAATTTGGATTTATGCTTAGATGGGTACATTATGGCACCTTTTAGGGGTCTAAGGTTATGCAGTTAGTTTTCTCCTTGATTAATGTGCTTGTGCATAAGGACTCAAAAATAAAGTTGGTGTCAGCTATACATGTAGGTGTTTTCATTATTAGGGACAGCACTTTTTGCATTTTTTAGTCTTTATGACATAAATAAACTTTGATGTTAATCCTGCTAATTGTTAGCCAAATTGTTCTCTCTTTTTACAGGTTACAAGATACCAGTGATTGAAAATATGGGAGCAACTTTGGTAAGCTTTGAATAAACAAGATCATTGTAAATTTATATATTATTTTATGCATATTACCAACAGTTTACATTAATTAGTGATCATCATGGCATATGAGATATGACAGTCCCTTTACGTCACAGGAACATCTCCCTATGAAACCTACCCCAGATTTTCACCTTACATATTGTAAAAAGGGGGAAATCTGGAGTTTGTATAAACTTATGATAATATCGATTTTCTCTATGTATCCATTTACATTAAATCATATAATCATTGTGCGTATCTATTCTCAATGACACCATAAGGTGATCATAACAGATACAGACCTGTTTATAACTACGTTTTTTGCGTAATTTCTACGTATTTGGGCTTTAAAATACGCTCTACGGATCGCTAGGTCAAAACTACGCATCTCGCGAAATTCCGATTTTTCGGTCATTTTTTGTCTGTTTTGGTCCATTACACGGACTTTCGTCTATTCTATTCTCAGCTAAGGGAAGTAACTCTATCTTCGATCTCGATCATTTAGGTGCAAAATTGTTGGAGTAGAGGCTCGATAAACAGATTAGCAAGCGTCTGGTGGAAAATATTGCACTTTTCTCGCGAATTCTCACACTGATTTTAGCCTCCATTTTTAGATGATAGATTTTTAGAAAAAACTTAATATTTTTGTGGAAATGTCGAAAAGAAAGAATGAAAATGAACTTGAAGAACATGAAAAACCCTCAACTAAAAGGCAGAGATTCAAAAGTGGTCCGGCTAATCAGAAATTCCTGCCCCTTTATCACGAACTTTGGCCATGTTTGGAGCGATCAGACAAGGGTGACACATTTGCAAAATGTACTGTGTGTAATTCGCACTTCTGTTGTGCTAATTCTGGACGATATGATTGTAAAAGACATATTGAAAGTAAACAACATAAAGACTTCATAAAATTGAAACAATCTAGCCGTTCGATAGCAAATTATTGTGTTGAAAACCAGACAAAGACCAACCTTGATATGCAGATTGTAAAGGCTGAAGCCATTACTTGTGAGATTATTACGGATAACAACTTGTCGTTAAGCACAGCCAACCCTTTGTCGAGATCTTTTAAGGTCATGTTTCCAGATTTGAAAATTGCCGCTGGTATGTTCACAAGTTTTTCTTTCTTAAATACATGTAGTAATATTCTTTCACAAGACTATTAATATTGATAAAGCTTTCAATGAGTGGGA
Source organism: Rugalucina vietnamica (assembly GCA_964017185.1). NCBI lineage: Eukaryota > Metazoa > Mollusca > Bivalvia > Lucinida > Lucinidae > Rugalucina > Rugalucina vietnamica. The sequence goes on from OZ024873.1 coordinate 53,835,124, forward strand.
GTATAGGAAAGGACCCACATCTAGCAAAATAGCTCCAACAATTCTTCAGTATGTTTTAAAAAATAATAAATAATAACGGATCAGATCTGTTTTACTTTGTAATGCAGTCCTTACTTTTGGATTTTACTTCTTTTTGCACTGTGGTAATGCAGACGGGCCTTTGGAACTTGATTGTAACAGTCATAAAAATGTATTCGAAAAATGTGATGAATTTTTAATCAATTTTAATGCCTAATCTGATTTTATGCTGATATTATGTATATTAAATTGTGTACAAAGTTTTTTTTTGTTTTAGCCTTTCGTTTAAGGCAATCGAAGATGTTTGACGCATCCTATGATGGACTACACTTAAGTACCCAAAACTACACATATCCTCATTAGTGACTACACATGTCATGTTTTGAATGTAAACAGGTCTGCAGATACTCAAAATGCTCAATTGTATGAAGAACAAGTGCGATACATGCCAAAGTCAACTTCATTGTAAAACACTTTTGTGCAAACGTAGATGTTTATGTAATGACAGGGATTTTTTTTTTAGTGTCTCAGGGGCCAAAATAAGGCCCCATTCCCAATGCAAATTAGGTGACTTTTTTCCCAATTTGAAGGAAAAAATTCCCAATCACAGCTGAAAATAATTCTCAACAGTTCCTAAACATTGTAAAAATCAAACTCTGCTGTTTGAAATGATGTTAAACTTTGATTTTAAGATATTATTGAATTATTTAAAATGATTAAACTTAATTAACTAATAACTATGTCAATTTGGAAAATATCATAATCTTTTAATGTTTTGAAAAATTCCCAAATTCTGGGTTATGTCGCTAATTTTCCCAATCAGAAAGGCCAGGCCTAGAAATTTTTCTGAGGACCTACTCGTCCTGTGGGGCAAGTTGTAAACAATTTTCACACGTCCTTACTGCTGGTGCACTCGTCCTTAAAATCTGGATTTCAAAAGAGACAAAAATCATCAAAAACTAATGTCGCTTTTGTCTACTTTCGATATCAAAATGGAAATGCTCGATTATTTGACTTTTGGTGTAAGCCATTTTATCACATGAGATAAAACCCGGGACGTCTTAAGTCTCGATAGTACGGCGCGCCGTGAATAAAATGACCAATGCTTTCCGGTATATGGACCATGTACCGGATTTTATTGAATTTCATTTACTGCGGACTAGTGACGTAGTGCAAACATCCGGTTGACAATAGGAAACGAAATCTTCAGCTAATTTTGCATTTACGGACATTTACTGCCTCGAGTCAGTCTCGAAAATGCTACTCGTCCTGTCGGGCGAGCCAGGGTAAATTTCCACTCGCCCGTATCGAACTTTCACTCGTAAATACGAGCGGACGTGTGGATTTTTCTAGGCCTGAAGGCCCTAGGGCCCCTTCCCAAAATTGCAGAAAAATCCCTGAATGAAAATTTTCAATCTTGAGCAAAATCGTTGACATGATAATGAGGCTATAGTCTTTCTATCCTATACCTAATGTGTTAAGTCCATGATGTTTTAGATTTTAGGGTGATTTATGTTCACGGACATCAGAACTAGCCTATGAAAAACAATGTATATGTAGAATTGGATATTTTCATGCAGATATATTTTCATGAATAATTCCGCAGAAATAGCCTACTAAGGGACAATGTTTATAATTTCAAATTGGACATTTTCAGGCAGATTTATTTTTGCAAATAATTGTTTCTCACAAAAAAGTGTGAAAATATAACTTGCAGTTTATAAATTGATTTGTCATATTTCAGGATCAGTTTGATACGATAGATTTCTCTGACAATGACATCAGAAAGTTAGACGGGTTTCCTCTGCTACACAGACTGAAAAGTTTGTTACTAAACAACAACAGAGTAGTGTAAGTATGTTGGTATACATTGTGTAATTTTGTAAATTGCCTTAGTTTCCCCATTTATTGCACTCACTGATCAGGAAAATATGTCATTTGCTGCCTTGATTGTCAGAATGTGGCATCCCTTAGTATTGATAGCCGTCATTGCTCGCTACTTAGGTTTGGATTTGAATTAGTCAGATTTGAGTGAGTGCTACATATAAATCAAAATTTGTTTTGCTAATTGCTATTTTTTTCAAAGAAACATGATGTTGCAAGGATTTCTATGAAAATTGCTCTCTAATCAGTTATTGTGGCAGCCCATGCTTATAAATACAACCAGAAGAGTGTTCTGAAGACACATTTTGTTTTAATTGCCTCCTATGTTTTAGACATCTCCCTTTATATATTTCAGTCGTATTGGTGAAGATTTAGAGGAGTGTTTACCAAACCTGGAATCCTTGATTCTAACAAACAACAGTTTACAGGAACTGGGTGATCTTGACCCACTAGCAACATTGAAAAATCTCAAATATCTCAGGTAGCTTACATATAAATGAGCCACCTCGTGGAAAAACCAACAATGTAGTTTCCGAACAGGTCTGACACAAACCGGCCTGTACAGCTACAGAAGCAGGCTAGAAGCTTGAAATTTTGGAGTTAAGTAGAGGAGGAATTGTACTATCCGAGTAGCGAAAACATAGGCACTGATCAGCTTCGCGAAGCTGATCTGTGCCTTTGTTTTCGCCTAGGCAGATTGTTGGTTTTCCCATGTGATGGCTCAATTATCTTTTGTCACATGTCTAGTGAAATACAAGTATGCTAGATAACTAAAATATTGTTGATATTTTAAATAAAAAAGATAACTAAATTAAAATATTGTTGATATTTTAAATAAAAAAGACTTAAAATCAATTTTGAAGCTCCCAATTCTCAAAGATCATTAGATGGTTAAGTCAGATTCAAACATATACATGTATAACTTAAATACGAGGTATGGCAGGAAAGTTCATAGACACTCCAGCTATCAGAAAAAGTAACGCATCGTTGAAGAAGCATTTTGCATATTTCAAGCAGCAATATCTTATGAGTATATTTCAGAAACTTTGTGCAATTTGAAGTAATAACACGCTTGGTATGGCCACTTTTCTGCTTGAGGGTAGGGACGTGCAGGGCAGGTGTCAAAACGTGATAAAATGTGACGATTTTCACATTCTGTTTTTGCTTGTGAAATGGCACGGAAGTGTTCTGTAACGTTAAAATATCTTGATCCTGAAAGAATGTTCAATCAAGTTCAACAATGTTTTCTGAATGTTTGGGCCTTGGTGGCAGTACAGTTTGATATCGGTAATAAAATTTCAAATGCAGTCCTAAAAATTGTTTGAAAAAATGGCGTAATTTTGATGTCAGAGAATAGCCGATAACCATAAAATTGTGTGTTTTTGTTATGGAAATGGCCAACAAACACGATGGAAATAAACAACAACATAAAAGCTATCAGCTTGTCTGTCACTAGTTTACAAGTGGCAGAGTTGACTTTTGGATGCTCGATTATCATCTAAGAGATTATCATCTAAGATGATAAACGGCGGCTGAACGTTACTCGTCTTACATTCTCAGAGAATGAAAATGGTTTCATATCACAGAACCTGAGGACAGTTGGCACAAATCTGCATTTGACAGCTGGATACACATAATAAAATTGTACCGATATCCAAGGACCCTATGGGAAATAACTCTGAAACATCGGTTAAACTTGTTACAAATATATAAAGCACTGACAGCAATAAACTCAAGTAACGTCACTTAGACGTTGACCCTTGCCCCGCTCCAGGTTAGGGAGTTGCACATAAAAGGCTGTAGAAGATGTCGTGTTGGCCAGATTTTCATAAAATTTCATCTATTTGGTCATGAAATATTTTTGCAAACCCAGATATATTCATTTTGACAGAATTTCTTTTCCTGTTAAAAATACTAATGGTGTCTACGAACTTTCCTGCCATACCTCGTACGTGACAGACAATCTGTCAAGAAAATGCTGTTAACAGTATCCTCTATACTTGATACTCATCACACTTGATTTAGGGCTTCTCAGACTGTCTTCTTTCAGGTCCTGAAAGAAACAACTTACAAGAGACCAGAAAGTATAAATACATAGCAGAAGAAATTAGAATCTGGTCAGCAGACTGTCACAGTTACTTCTTCTCAACATAAGATTATCTAAACACAAAGTGCTATGCTTGATAATGCACAAACATGTGGATCTTTCAAAATTTTTCTTGTGTGTTTCAGTTTGATGAGAAATCCAGTAACATCAAAGAAACAGTACAGATTATATTGTATACACAAAATGCCACAGCTCAGAGTGCTGGACTTTCAAAGAATAAAACAAAAGGTATATGGATTCGTATTACTCTTATTAAATGAGCCGCCTCGTGGGAAAACCAACAATGTGGTTTCTGAACAGGTCCGACACAAACCGACCTGTACAGTCACAGAAAAGAGCTTGAAGCTCGAAATTTAAGTAGAAGAGGAATTGTACTATCTGAGTAGCGAAAACAAAGGCGCTGATCAGCTTCGCGGTTCGCGGTTACCGCGAAGCTGATCTGTGTCTTTGTTTTCGCATATGCAGATTGTTGGTTTTCCCACGAGGCGGCTTAAATCATGTACACATACCAGGACTAGGGAGAGAGGCTTGTTTTTATAGGTCTGAAATGTACATCATAACATGTATTGATATACGAGTATAGTTAAATTTCTAAATATTGCACTTCAAATGTTAAATTTGAGGACTAAAATATCAAACATTTTACCATTCTGTAGCCAGTAGAAACTTTTTGCAGTAGCCTGATGTGCACAACTGTCTTGCAACTTATTAGATAACAGTTTGGAGTTTTGAGAAAAACAACAATCTTGGTTTCCAACTAGTTCTCGATAAACCAGCTTGTACAGTCACAGAAGCTGGCTAGTAGCTCAAATTTTGGGATTTAAGATTGAGGGATTGTACTTTCGGTGTAGCAAAAACAAAGACGCTAATCAGCTGTGCAGTTACTGCACATCTGATCTGTGCCTTTGTTTTTGCCATTGGATGTTGTTGGTTTTCTAATGCTGTCCCTCACAGGGTTCCCACGGGCACTTGAAAACATGGAAATGGCCATGGAAAATTCATGGAATTTGAAAAATGATGAAATATCATGGAAAAATCATGGAATTTTGTTATGAAATGCCAGTTTGGATGTCTTTGGGATTCATTTTTTCCTTGCTCGTTTCGCTTAGTATTGATAAATAAAGTTCTGCTTTTTAAAACGGCATTCAAAAACTAATTTGTCTTCATCATAAAACAAGATAATACCTTGAATTAAGTTACTTTTATGATATAATTATATGTTGTTGCCTTTTAAAAAGTGTTATATGAAAAAAAAAAATAAATAAATAACCAGAAAAATTAGTCCTGGAAATTTAACGCCGATCATGGAATTATCATGGAAAAGTCATGGAATTTTATTTCATACTTTCCATAAAAACCCTGCCCTCATTTATAGTTTATTCCCTTTCCCCACCAGGACCGAGAAGCAGCAGCCAAGATGTTTAAGGGCAAGAAAGGTGCAGCCCTGGCGGCAGACATTGGAAAACGAAGTAAAACATTTGTACCTGGAGAGAGGTTACCAGAGAAGAGACACGAAGGGCCAACAAAAGAGGATGTGGCAGCCATTAAGGTAAGATTATAGTAGTAGAGCAGCTCTTCAGATAATTCAAGAAGGCATTTTTAAAAACACTTGTGGTGAAAGACATGCACAAAGTACTGGTATTTTGCCCAGGAATACTGACATTGAGGCTACGATACTGTCCCAAATATAACTAAGGCTTCTAAGGAGCCAAAGTAAGAGCAGCCGACTTTCTCCAAAATTTCAAGACCCAGCCCATATGAGGGGATTCTATGGCCCTATCACTTTTGATTAATCTTGGGTGATGCTTATATATCTACAGGCAGCCATAGCAAATGCCAAAACTCTGGAAGAGGTAGAGAGACTAAACAATATGTTAAAGACAGGACAGATCCCAGGGAGAGATGCAAAGAGGCCCAGATGTAAGTTGTTTCTCAGTTCTGATAAATTAAAGTGGCAGACAGAGTAGTAAGAAAAGGCCCTACTTTATAGTTTTAAAATATATGAATATAAAAGCCAGTCTTTAATAGTATCTGATTTGTTATATCCGAGACCTTGCTAATTACTATCTAATTTCAACATACAGTATTTTCGCTTTTTCATGAAGAGAAATATCATGCATACTGTTCAGACTGTTAGATTATATGAGCCGCCTCGTGGGAAAACCAACAATCTGCATAGGCGAAAACAAAGACGCAGATCAGCGAAGCTGATCAGCGCCTTTGTTTTCGCTACTCGGATAGTACAATTCCTCCTCTACTTAAATCCGAAATTTCAAGCTTCTAGCTCTTTTCTGTGCTTGTTCAGGTCGGGTTGTGTCGGACCTGTTCGGAAACCACATTGTTGGTTTTCCCACGAGGTGGCTCATATTATAATTGTATAAAGCAGTATCAAGATTGTATCAGGTTCTTTTACAACAAGATTGGTAAGTAGATTAATAGCCGTGTGAACAGAAATTGTGTTATACTTAAAATGGGAAAAATCAATATTAAATAAAAAAAAAAAAGCTTATCTGCACAGATTTAGAAACTTGGCCTACATAACAATAGTGAAATCAAATGTGTTTAACACACAGTTTTGATCTACAACTAATAACAGATACTCTTGAACGGATGCACTTAACATTGTAATAACATTGTGTTCTTAAGATACACATAAATTAATTAAGGTACTGATGGCTATTAAAAGGGAAAATTATGTCAATGCACAGTAGTTATTCACAAAAACGTCCTCACACGAAGATGCTCTTACCCTCATAATGAAACATCTATTTTCCTGGAAATACAATACATCTATATGAGCCACCTCGTGGGAAAACCATCAATGTGGTTTCCAACCAGGTCTGACACAAACCGACCTGTACAGGCACAGAAAAGAGATAGAAACTTGAAATTTCAGATTTATGTAGAAGGGGAACTGTACTATCCGAGTAGCGAAAACAAAGGCGCTGATCAGCTTCGCAGTTACTGCGAAGCTGATCTGCGCCTTTGTTTTCGCCTAGGCAGATTGTTGGTTTTCCCATGTGGCGGCTCATATGACTACATTCTGTTCTTTTCTATTTTCCAGTGGCTGATGAAGAAGAAATGGAAGTTGTCAATGGGACCTGACACAGCTGATCATTTCACTCCTCCCTCATTTATACATGACCAATCATTCATCCATCCATTACGAAAACACGCCCGTGTAACATACAGATTTTTCTATTGTCGTAAAAAATGAAAATTTTCAGTAGAATTTTTTTTACATTTTTCTTATTTTTGCTCAAAACATAGATTGTGGGTACTATTTAGAACCGCCTCACCGAGGCCGTTCTAACAAGTACCGACATTCTATTTTTTGGAGCAAAAATAAGAAAAACAGATATACTCCTGCATACCCCAGTTTTGCTATATAAAACTGGGGATCAAGGGGGTATACATTACACGGATACGTTTTTGTGATGACACAGCTGATAAATTCACTCCTCCCTCATTTATACATGACCAATCATTCATCCATCCATTACGAAAACACGCTCGTGTAACATACAGATTTTTCTAGACGTAAAACATGAAAATTTTCAGTAGATTTTTTTTTTATATTTTTTCTTATTTTTGCTCCAAAACATAGATTGTGGGTACTCGTCCAGATCTATGTTTTGGAGCAAAAATAAGAACCAGAGGACCAATGGTCCTGTAAACGCTCACCTGAGACCTGAGATATATACATGTACCAATAAACTTGTTAGACTAGAATGGTACAATGCATGTATATAACCCTATAAACTTTCGTTCCCCCTTCCTAAGGATGCTCCACATGAAGTTTGGCTTTGATTGGCCAAGCGGTTTCAGATGAGAAGATCTTTGAAATTGTAGACGACAGACAGACGATGACGGACGGACGCCAGAGCATGGGTATACTATAAGCTCACCTGTGAGCCATCGGCTCAGGTGAGCTAAAAATAGATATACCCCTGCATACCCCAAAATATATATAGATATACCCCTGCATACCCCAGTTTTGCTATATAAAATTGGGGATTAAGGGGGTATACATAACACAGACATGTTTTCGTGATGACACAGCTGTTCACTTTACTCCTCCCTCATTTATACATTATCATCCATCAATGTGCTAGCAGGCCTGTTCAGTATACTGTTATTTTTTGGACTGTATAAGTTAGCAATTTCTAAAAGAAACAAGTTGCTAAGTTCTTATTATTGATTTCCGCTCAAAAGTTTAATAAAATTAAGATGACTCAATACTTGTAAGAGTCACTTTGAAAATGTTCTATTTCCTATAAATTTGAAAATCATCAGTTTACAGTCGTAAAACTACAGTTTATTGCCTAGGTATGTTGGTATAATGAATCATGCATTCATCATTTTGTCTTGTTGATAAAAAAGAGCTCTAAATTAATCACATGTCAACAGTCAAACCCCTTTACAAATATTGTCAATTTTGTCCCAGCAAAATAGATTATAACCTCAAAATGTACTTAGCCCTTCTCTGATTGAATACCATGGATTATATTAATACTAATATTCTAATTCTTAAGTCATTTTGTTGATAGCCAGTTGTTCCTATATTAAAGGCTATCTATAGAATTTATTGCAAGATTTTTTTTTTTCTTTTTTTTTTTCAACTTGAAAAGCGGGAACTGCTAAAATGCCCACCTTTAAAAACAAAAAGCTCTTAATTATAGCAATTTGTTAACAGTTTGTATTCATTAAAGAAGTGCACATTGGCATGTGTGAAGTGTGTGAGTTTAACAGGCCAACCCATTGTATGAAAGTTGTGAGAAAGTTTTTGTCATGTTGATATTTATATATTTTCAGCAAAAGTGATTGAGCCTAATTTAGCATTGAATTAGTCAAATTGAATTCAGTTGATATTGCCGTAAGCTGACACAGTTAGGATACAGCTCTATTTTTCATAGAAAGCTTATTTCTTTCATTGTTACTATTTTGCCATCACTGTACAGAAAACAAAATTATTAGGAAATTCAGTTGCAAAGCATTACACAGTTCTGCTAATGGTTTTCATGGCTTAATCATTTTTCAGCTGTTTTTGTCCATTTGTATCCATATTGTGTATATCAGATGTTATGACTGATAAGAACATATAACAGATACACATGTTCTTACAGTTTTCAACTAACTTCATATGTATATTTTTGTGTTCATACACAACGGGATTCAGTTTGACAGGCATTGTACATCACTTTGTTTAAATGATCACAAACACATTTGTTAATAATAGATGCTATTTAATGGGTTTTCATCTGGATTATTTTGCAGAAGTCTCCATTAAGTAGTGGTATTGTTACTTGCCGTTTAAACCAGGGATCAGGAGTTTTATCTTGGACTTCTTAAATCTTCAGGTTGTCTTTAAATTAAGGTCCTGTCTATGTGTGGTCTTATTTGCTAAGTTGGATGATGCACCACAAACAGCGCGAACAATAACAACATAATGTTAAATAGTGAGCCAATATTCAATGAATTTTCTGTAGTCACTTGCCAAATTATAACCAATACCAGATTCTCAAAACAAGTATGCTTATGCTTAAAAAAACAAGCCCTAGAAACACCTCATGGGTCCTTCTAAGCATGTCTGTCTGTCATACTGAATCCAGCCTTGAGTAACTGTTTGATCTGATAGTAGATACTATTAGAATGGATCTTGGAATAAAGGTTGAGAAGCGATTAATCTTGTTTGTTTTCCTTTAACCTTACTTCACAGTTGCTAATCTTGCTTGCTTGTACATTTCAGGTGTTGCTGGTGGAAGTGGAGTTGTTATATTACAGGACTGAAATATGCTGAGTGATGAAAACATGTCTCCAAGGTTTCCGAACATGTCCAGCACAAATTTGACTTTATGGTCAGTCACTAAAGATGGATAAAGGCTTAACCTTTTAGATTAAGGTCGTAAAGGGGTTGTACAATTAGCAAAGCCACACAGCTGATCTGCCTTTTTGTTTTTGCCTATCCAGAAAGCAAGATTTTCTCTTGATCTGACTTAACTGTAAGCAATGTTTTGGAGCTGGCACAGTCTGAACTGACGCCCTTGACATGAGAAAGTCTTAAATGCTATCTGATACAAATGCATGCCTATTTGTGTAGCCAAAGAGCATACAGCTATGGGCTTCACATGCAACATCTACCTTAACTCGTATAAGCCTGACATCCTTTTTGTGGGACATTGGCAAACAGTATAGCCCCAGATGGGGCTATTCTGTTTGCTGAGAATTTTCATCAAAAATGGAATGAAATTTGAAAATCATACCTGAAGCCCCTAAAATGAAAGTGGACTCACCCAAATGATAATGGGAAAATCCATTCGTCAAATATGGGTTAAAAAACTTTAAACAATATGAAATCTCAGACAGCACAATTAACCTCACAGAACTAACAAAAATTTCTGCATTTACACCGGAAGACTGAATGGAAGACTGGCATTTATGCTACTAAAGTACGTCGTATAAAATCATAATGTGCATATGTACACACACAAAACACACACAGCGCTAGCAAAAATAAACATCAAAAACGTCAATAATTGAAGAGAATCTTGACAGAAGTGCTCATTTAGTGAAGTTGTGATAATTAAAATCTATAGACATTTCAGGTATTGGTCGAGGTAAATTGGGATTTACCAAAGAGAACAGTTAGGCAATGACTAAATATTCCCCATTTCAGTGGGTAACATCCAGAAAGTTGAAGCTCGGTCCCAACATAACAGAAGAACGTGAATAGGGCATAAAGTACACATAAAAATAAAACCAGGAATGAAATTAACCCTATTGGCAAATCAAATGGAAGAGCATACAGTTACTGCATTCAAAATGAGCTCGAAGCCTTTTTGAGACTTTCCCAAAAGATGGTATCTCGACTTCCTTTATTTAAATCGACGCTTACAAAAGTGCGAAGGCATCTATAAAACCTGAATAATTTTCGAAAGAAGAAATGCAGGATTGGGATGGTCAGGAATATCAGCTGGAATGCCATGATTGCCTCTGCTCAGGTAAAGATCAAGTGAAAAGATTGAAAAAGCAACCGAGAAAAAAATAAAAGAATGAAAGGGATGAAAGAAACAAAAAGAAAACTTATCACAGTAACTAGGTGTACAAGATCAAGATGAAATGCTCTTTCCCAGTTAGTGGCCAAGAAACTAGCTAAACCAAAGAAAGGGCCATATATATATCAAGTAGCAGGCATGCACGTTTTCAGTCCAACAGTGAAGTGCGTCTTCCATGTGATTCATTTGCTAGAATAAAATGAGACCGTGTTGCGAACCTATCAATTACCTTGGAAACTAATGTAAAATTCCTGGTGACTTCCCCATTCCAATAGAGAACGTGAATAGAGCTCGAAACACGCATGTAATCGCACAACCACCACCACCACCGTTTGATTAGCAGCTCTGTCTAGCCCTTATCTGAGAATGCAACACTATTCCACCTCAATCCATCTAGATGCGTTGTATGTGTTTGGGCAAATGGATACTTGACTGACTTGCACCATAAAATCGGGATTGTATATTCTATAGATCTAAATGTAGTTTATGCAGTATGTCGGTAAGTTCCAAAATTAAATACTAGTATTTCTCGGCTTTTGTGTCAATTTATTCTCGAATTATACGTTTTTTCCAAATGTGGTGTTGCTTTTGCGGGTGAGTATAAGCTCACCCCTTGGCCGAGCCTCACAATCGAGCAGTCGCCCCGCGTCAGAGCGTTCAAACTTTAAAATACGAATGGTGGACAACTGCCATCAGATTTTGTATGGAGCATCTTTGGAGGGGGGATTGCCTACATTAGGTTTTGAAGCAGATTGGATTAGAACTAGGTTTCAATGGCAACCGATAGCTTCCATTGGGACATTATTTTTGTATGGATCTTCTTTCTTGGCAGTAACAAGGACATCCATATCGTCTCGGATGAGTTCGAATTTCGTCCAGAATCATAGACTGCGGAGCCAGCTGCCTTTGAGCGTTTAGACCATAGACTTATAATGGGACAAACGTTGCAGCTCCAGCGTCTTTATTTTTTAGTGAATCTTCTTTTTTCTTGCAGGTAACAAGGATAGCCATAAAATCGTGAATGAGTTTTAAATTCGACCAGGTCGTACCCACCGACCTTTGCACCTTCATTTTTCAGTGAATCTTCTTCATTCTTGCAAGGAAGATGGACAATAAAATCTCGGATAATTTCGAAATTCGGCGAGTTCATACCACATAGAGTAAGCTGCACTAGTGTTTAAAAAAGCATTTTAATGTGGCAACTCTAGCAACCTTTTTGTTCTGTCATCGTCTTCATCATGGGTAGCAACAAGGTCAACCATAATATACTACTAAAACTTTCACAGATCTCTGGAACTTTCCAAAAACAGTTTTGCAGTAGGGTGAAATAGTAACAGGGGATGAATGACAGAATTATTAGCTTACCTGAGCCGAAGGCTCACAAGGTGAGCCTATAGGATGTTCGTCTGTCGTCCGCCGTCGCCCGTCCACAATTTCAAAGATCTTCACCTCTGAAACCGCTGGTCCAATCATAGCCAAACTTCATGTGCAGCATCCGTAGGAAGGGGGAACGAAAGTTTATATAAATGGTCCAGGTCACATGACCCAGATGGCCGCCATGCCCATATATATGGTTAAAACCATAAAAAAATCTCTGGAACGGGTGGACCGATTTCAACGAAACTTGGTGTGTAGCATCGGGGACTCTGGCCCATCATAGTTTATATACATGTAAGTCATGACCTTGGGTTGACCTTGAACTATTTTACGGTAAGGTCAATTTTGGTTACATAGGCTTTTCAATGAAAACAAAAGTGAAAACATTGAATTTTTCAAAGTTTTGTAGTCTGTGACCTGAAAGTTGGTAGATATAGACAGCATGTTGTGAGTATTAAATGTCCAAGGTAATTTCTTGACCTTGGCCAAAGGTCATTTACAAATTCAATGTAAAATAATTTTCTCAGTAAACGCTCGACCAATCAAAGCCAAATTTTATAATTAGTAGGCCTGTCCTTGGGATGGGGAAATGAAAGGACGACTTCGGTTGGAACTATTTTAACTATGGTGTAACTATGGTAGCAGTAGTCTGGTACCCGACTTCCCCAATGACAAATGAGATTGACCAATCACAGCCATCGTTAGAAACCTCCATCACTGAAGATTTTTTACCAAACTAACCTTGGTAGCTACCATACCTAAGTCAGGATTCCTTTGGTAATGGTCATTAATTTCTATCTCCTGTACAGAAGAGCTTAACTATAGTATGAATCGAACGATAAATGTTAGCTACCAAAGTCACTATGATTCCAAACCAACGGTAAATGGTAGGAACTAAAGTCCTTTCCTTAGTCACAAACGAAGTCGGCCAAAGTTTAATATACATGTATAAACAGTCAATGTCACATGACCAAGACCGCCGCCATGGCTATAAATAGCAAGAACCTTTAAAAATCGTCTCAAAAACATTTTGAAACCTGTCATGAGGCATCAGGGAGAGGAGCTCTACAAAGTTTATTTGCACACCGGCAAAAGTTTAGTCAGTGAAAATACATGTAAAATCACATTGTGACAGTTTAAATCGCTATAGCTTCAAAACCCCTCGATAGTTTGGGATTAAAATTACCAGTAATAAAACTGAATAAAACCTAACATTCCCAACAAAAACGATTGTAATATCGCATGTGGTTTTGTCACAGTGCACACACCAATTTTCGTTCTTGTTTTAAATGAAAGGGAGGTAATCTAAAAATAATGAATATTTGACTTGCTATTTCTCTAGACTGTGGCTGAATTTTGAAAAGATTTTCGTCATTGGCATTTACCACTATCAGAAAGCGCTATTAATCAAAGCGCCGATTTGATCATTTATCGGGTAATTACGAAAATGATGTTTTACGAAAAAGGCCAATAACTGTCGAAATCGACAACTGGTGGAGTTTCTTTTCAGAATTAAAAAAAGAGACTGACTTTGCAAATTTAATACAGGGGAACGTGTAAGGCAAGCGGCTGGGCATTAAAGTAATCAGGCTGGTCAAAGTTACTGACTAAACTTTTTCCTCTGAGTATATAAATCATGGCCCTGGGATGACCTTGACCTATCTTGTGGCATGGTCAACATAGGGCGCCCATGCATTTGAATGGGGAAATTTGTCAAAATGTCTTTTGAAGGGAACAACTTTATGATTCTGAAAATAAATGGACCCCAGGGGCAGGTCTGCCCCCACCGGGGCAGGTCTGCTCCCACCCCGGAGCAATATACGTGGTAATAATAATATTCAAAGATCTTATCTATACCGCTTGCCCAATCAAAGCCAAACTTCGTGTGGAGCATTCTTAGGAAGGGAGAATGAAAGTTCATATTCATATGAATGGTCAAGGTCACACGACCAAAATGGCCACCATGGCTATAAATAGCAAAAACCTTTAAAATGTTCTTCTCCAGAACCAGAAGGCCTATGGTTTTGAAACTTGGCATGAAACATAAGGGAGAGGAGCTCTACAAAATTTATAAATCATGACCTTGGGATGACTTTGACCTATTTTATGATAATGGCAAGGCCAACATGGGTTGCCCATTCATTTGAATGGGGAAAATTAGTAAAATGTAATAAAATGGGTGGGGGGGGGGGGACTTGCTGGGAGTATGGAAATGGACAGAAGATTTATGTTTATGAAAAAAAATGTCCTCATGTGACTGTCTGCCGCAGCCCCGGGGCTATATAAATGTATATGACCATAATATTCAAACATCTCTGAAACCGCTTGGCCAATCAAAGCCAAACTTATGTGGAGCACCATTAGGAAAGGAGATTGACAGTTAATCTCAATTGTTCAGGTCACGTTACCAAGATGGCCGCCATGGCTATAGATAGCAAAAACATTTATAAATCTTATTCTTCAAAACCGGAAGACCTATGAGTTTGCATGAAGCATCAGTGAATGGAGCTGTACAATGTTTATATAAATCATGACCCCGGGTAGGCAGATTTAAGGGGGATTCCATCGTTTCTGCAAGTCTTGCGAGAAGCGCACACAGGAAACTGCTTACATTTTTATCCAAATGTGGGAATGCTCTGACATACTAAATGTGCTTCAAATAACCATGTAAGCAGCCAAGGCTTTAGTGTATGGATGGTTTGACGAAACCACGTTTCCTGGACAGGTTCAGATCCTCTAAGTCAAATGGTCGGTCAGTGGTAAGAAATTGTGCCTGGAGACACAAGTTCTCACGGCCCAAATGAGCGGGTCCGTGATATGATTTAGATTTAAAATGACAACAAAAACATCAGGCAGGAAAGGAGGGACATGACGGTACAAAAACCTTTAAGCACGCATGAAGAGCAAGATTTGATGTTGCTTTACGTCCCAGTGAACATCGATTATCATGTCGGACGTTGCTTCCATGTTAGGATTTACAATACCAAACACTGAAATGTCATGACAGTGCTTTAAAATATAATCACTCAACCACAAACTTTATACAGAAGCCTCCGTGGTGCAGTGGCTATGTCACTCGCCTTGTAAACCAGGGGTCGCAGGTTCGATCTCGGGCTTCTCCAGTCCGTCGGATGGGACTATAAACCGAGGTCCCGTCTCCATAAGACCTTAGCTGTTGGTGGGACGTTAAACCCCAATCAACCAACAAACTATATACCGAGTTACACAGTCAAAGCAAGATCACGCAGTCCAATCAATAACTGAGCGACGGAACGGAGGGGTTGATTTAAAGCGTACTTCCGGATAGGTGGGATGAATAAATTGTGTAAACAAACCATGGATAAATGAATCTGCCATGTAAGATCATTGTTACGCATTTCTCTGTAGATGGTTGTTGTATATGTTTATGCGCAGTATAAAGTATATCACATAAGCTTTAAACTGATATGAAAATGACCTTGCAACACTTCGTAGAAAAAGCGTGATAGATGCGCCAAAATTTCAATCAAAGCTTTGTGCCTTACCTGTTCTGTCATCCGACATCATGAAATGACAAGTTTCGAGCAATTCCATCTAACCTGTACAAATTTTTTCGTAACGAAGTCGTAGTTCATTCCGTGACATCGTAACTGGATCTTATATTTTATTTGGATGCATTCGTAACTCTTTCGGGAATTCCGGAGGTTGTCACCCAAATACGAATGAACCACGAATCCGTTACGCATGTCATGAATACATGCCGAAGCAAGTACGAAATTGGTTAGACTAATCTAAAGCAACATTTTCACCTGGTGTATTTTTGCACCCCGGGTGTAAATTTGCATCCGGTGTACGTATTTTATGCTATAAGAACGGTGTTTTAAGAAAGTAAATCCGGTGCAAAAAATAAACCCGGTTGCAAATTTGCCCCTACTTTCGAGGTGGAGCAAATTGAAATTGAACCCGGGTCACGGTTCTTTTGCACCCGGGTGTATTTTGTGCATATGAACGCAAAACGCTTAATCGCTATGCATTTTCTGTGTGTTTGAATCGATGCTTTACGTCACAGTCAACAGCTAATTTCATGTCGAGATTTGCCTCCATTTAATGGGACTTTTACCCAAAAGTAGAATATCATGGCATCCAGAAGTGCGTAAAATATAACCACCGTGGTTATGCGGGCCTTTTTCAAAGAATGTGCATTTTTCTGTCCGTGATGATTTTTTTCATACTTCATTCTGCTTTTAGATTATTTCTTTTAGTAAGTCTTAAGGCACTGTGGTCGTCATGTTGAAACACCACTTTTTGTTCATCGTCTTTATGATAAGCTCTCCAAATTCCTTTTTTGAGTACACAAATATTAGTACTTTTGGGCTGTCCGGCACTAATCCCTTATAGTTGAGATGTGATAAAAATATGACAAAGTCACTATGTTACTGAAGGTTCAGCTACTTTTTAATATGGACAGATAATAAAGAGACGTCTGCAATTATTTTCAAGCATGTCCATAACTGCTTTATGATTTTTTCTTGGCTAATGTGCTTGTCCCATGAGCTCGTGTCAATGTTGTTACTGCTTTATAAATCGTTTCTTATGGTTACACATCATGGCGTTTTAAGGCTTGTTTACACGTTAGTTGAAACACCTCCATATCATTACCATGATAAAAACGTGCTGACTTGCACAAAAGCAACTATGCCTTAGTTTTTGAATATTATAATGTGGCTGCTGGGTATGTGATTGGTAAGTATGTCAAATATTGTTACTCATTAAAAACTTCTTAACTTATCAAATGTTCAAATACTGGTCAATGCTTAATTACACTTTAGGGGAAACACACATTAAAGTTTTCATTGTGCTTAAACATCCATCCAGAGTCCCTAGTTTTGACGATTAGTCAATTTTTGTCAATGCTGTTACTGTCAATGGTGTTACTCATTGTGTGGTAATAACATTGACAAATATGACTTTTTCTTTCACATGCTGGAAGCACGAAAGTTAAAAATTGTGAAAAAGTAGCTTAATGTGTGACAAATGTATACATTTTAACAATGCATATTTTAATAAATAACGTTCTATCATTGTTTTAAGTTTTCTCACAAAAACAAAGTAACAACATTGACAAGCATAGTATCAACATTGACCAGCATAGTAACAACATTTACCAGCATAGCAACAAAGTTTATGTGGGTATTTTTTTATTTCTTGCAGATGATGTTGTGTTAGTGTCGTAAAATAACCAGGCAAACATTTAAACAATACTTAGTTTTGAAATGTCAATGTTGCTATCATTAATATTAATGTTGTTACAAAATGTCAATGTTGTTACCAATGACATTGGTGTTACATACATTTATAGTAAACCTGGTGAGTTAAGGTCGAAAATATTGGATTAAGTCAACTTGATCATGGCTAAAATACTTATTTAGGTTTCGTGATAAGATTACAAATCCATTTAGATGGAAGTTTGTTTTTGGTGGTCACAACATTGACATTTCATTGAAATAGCCCTAGTTTTTGGTAAGATTTGACTTTAAGAAGAGAGATTAAGCTTGCATATGGCTTTTTCTGAGTTCGTATAAACACTTCTGACGTAATAAACGCAACATAAGATGAAACGCAAATACTAACTTTTTTGAAAAAATCCTACCCCAAATGGGCACATTTTTTGAAAATGACCCACACATGTATATATTGGGCCAACTAAGCCAATAATGCTTGTAGGCATGGAACCGACCAAGACTTCCACGAATGGTTTATGATTCAGCTGCGTTTGAAATCAAAGCAATGTTGCATGCAATTTTATGTCATTAGTGTATTTTCGCGGGAAAACATGAATTGTTAAGTAATTCATTGGTACAAGATGGGTAACCAGAGGACCAATGGTCCTGCAAACGCTCACCTGAGGTCTTTCATATAAAACTTATAGAAAGCTATCAAAAACTGTTTTGGGAGGGCATTCAGGTGCAACCAAAGCCTCTGTGGCATGTTGGTAAAGCTACTCCTCAAGATCCTGGGTTCAGTCCCAGGTTTATCCAGTCTTTTGTCAAGACTTTAAAAGTAAGCTCTGAATCCATATGCCCTTAGCTATTGAGTGGGACATAAAACATGAAATCAACTGACCAAATCTGATGAAAGATTTGTATTACCTTCAAATTGGACCAGTTCTTGTCAGCATTTTATTCAATATAAAATTGTCTATTTCTACTTGACATGCTATTTTGTTTCATATTTAATGAATGCTGTAGAAGGTGGCAGAAGTAAATTGTTGCAGTTTTGTTATTTTTTTCTTTATTCCTCATCTTTTTAAAAATAATATTAAGCACCTCTAAAATTAGTTAAATCCAATTACAGTAAACTTCTATTGATGAGCTTTCAAAGATGGTACTTTTACTATGGTTCTCTCTAGTTTATGTTTCGGTGTGGAGCTTGGCCACCTTTTGGGAAACAGCTGTTCACTCTGCTTACCATATTATGTTGTCCTTGTATCAGTACCTATTTGAAAATTTGGTTTTGTTTATATGTTCTTAGACTTTGTTCTCATTGTGCCAGTTATGATCATTGCTTTAATACCTTCTACTTGTCTGTCCTTTCATATCCAACTTTGTAATCAATAGGTCAGAATCAACCAAGTGTCACCATTTCAACAGTGCTACCCAGGCAAGCCAAATTAGTTGCTGCAGTTGGAGTTTCAGTGAAAACAACTAGTTTCTTTATCATATACTTTTTATTTACTGAATCACACTACACTGATTCTTATAGTTTTCTATTAAAATCCATTAAATAAAGTTAGACACTTACAACTAAAACACAAAAATACTACACAAATGAGAACTATTGTAATCTAATGACAACATTTTAAAAATGAAGAAAAAAGATGAAGAAACTTAATCCTGAATCTTGAATGATAGATTTAGAAGTCATGAGAATGTGTCTATAACATTAAGGGTCGGAAAACATTCCAAGACTGAACTTATGCTAGTACATTTCTGTGACTAAAATAGATACCTTGTAAAAACCAATGTAATGGTACAGTTTAACATCTAACAACTATACTAGAGTAGACCACAACATGGAAAATAGGTAAAGTAATGTCACATTATTACTGGACAATATATTCATGAACTTGTCAATGAACATAAGATTGTATGCAAGTTTTAACTTAACGAAATACAAATGCATGCACTGATAGGATATTTATACTATGTTTTCAATCTAGCGTTTACAAGTTCTTCATTTTCATTTAAATCTATATACTATGTACATATTTTCAAATTATATATTCTTTTGATCATGATGTACATTATAATCAACACTAAATCAAGCTCTATGTAACTATACATTTGTGGAGCAACATGAGAATCTGTCCAAAACTCACAGCCATCCATTAATATCCAGATTCTTTAAAATAAAAAAGCACTGCCACTTGCTGTTCGTCACATTGAATAATATCTTTTTGCAGAATCCTGCAACAAAGCATATCTGCTTTCCAAACCTTTATACATTATCTACCGTATATAAAACTATAAAGCACTTGCTATATCAGTTATCATCGTATCATTACAATAAAATTTTTACAATGCATCAAACTGCTTCCTTTAACTGAAAGCAATAGTTTACTGTATATTTGAGATTCTATTTAAATCAGATGTTATAGTCACAATCTCATTAATTCTACATATATTTTGAGGAATACATTACAAAAAAGTTACAATTGGACTCGTACATAAAAAAGAATAAAAAAGAACACATTAGGATATCTCTCAAATGTGAAAAAGTGAGAAATTATTCTAGTGTTTATCATCTAATCTCTACAGAATTTTTATTTGAGAATATGTAAAAAAAAAAAAAAAAAAAAAAAAAAAAAAGGTGGCAACCCCAAAACTTGCTAAACCACCATATTTAAGACCTAGTGGGGTTAACGCCCTGCATTTTTTCTCTTCAATTCTCTACTCTGTAATGATACACAAGCTGAAAAATTTTAGAGATACAGTGATTTATCTGAACCAAGTAACAATTTAATAGCTAACCTTAATAAATAACACAATTTAGTTCATTAAAAATTCAGCTATCCATCTTTGTGGGATTATGAATTTGCCAGTATACATAAGATAGATTATTTCTTCAGAAAAGGGTTAACACTGGTTGTACTGTACCAGTTATTGTACAGTTATTCATGTTTTGTGTCACCTCATTTGAATATCTATTTGTCTAAGGCACAATATATAATTTTATGATCAGACCAATATGCCTCAATGACATCACAAAATCCTTCAGAATTTGAAAATATCAAATCTAGTACAGATCCACAGTCAGTTGTACATTGTTTAATATGTTGCATACATCCAAATAATGTCTCCACAAAATCCACAAATCCTGTACTGGCACCATCTATCTGTATGTTGAAGTCCCCTAATATGACCAATTTAGCATTCAGGTCAATAACTGGCCTAAGATGACAGTGAATATCATTTCTAAAATCAGTCTGTGAACTTTTTGGGTATTTGTACAATACAACAACTTGAACATAACCTTGTTGAATGCTGAATGTGCCAGTGAATATGAACTCAAATGACTTACATTGCATTTTCATGACTTTCTGAATCTGCAAGTACTCCTTTACATACAATGCAAGTCCATGATATGGTCTGTTGTTTGCCTCTTTTACTGTATCATCAAGCCTAACAAGTCTAAACCGCTTCAGGGCAAAATGTACATTTTCATCCCTACTACATAACCTTGTTTCAGCAAATCCAATGATATCTGCTGCCAATACATTTGGTTCAGATTGAACATCTTTATAATGTTTATGCAAGGATCTAGCATTGTTGAATGCAATTTTGGTTTTGTCTGAACCAATTTTATACAGCGGAACATAACATAGTTCTAAGGTAGCATCTGTGTGTAGCCTTTTCATTTCTATATTCACATCATCATCTAATGCCATAGCAGCTTCATTCATATTCAGTATATATAAATCTTCCAGCTTTTTCACTCTACTAAACGCAACATAGTGAATGTGTGGTATTTTCCTTGTTTCCTTCTGTGACAAATCAACAACTACCTTGTCAACAGTTGCACCTTCAGCTTTCCAGACTGATTTACCCGAGGCTGGTGTCACTGGAAATTGGCTTCTCTGAAATGTTTTGTAGTTATGTATAAATGTTCGCTGTGTTTCAAATACAGGTGTCCAGTCTGCATGAATGCTTGAGTTGTAAAATTTCCTGTTTTTCTCACGTGTTGCTCTACCAACTCGAGGGTCATCAAACAATACCCAAATAATGCTAGGACGGTTTGTTCCTTCCATCCACCTGAAGTCAATGTGTTTTACCACACCAGTAGCACCATTGGTTAAACCGTCTTCTACATCTACATTAGCTGTATGAACAACAATCATTCCAACAACTACTGTCAATGATTTCTTTAGCTGGCCTGTTTGTCCATAGTCCTTTGGGAGCTTATCAATCAAGGACTGGTGCCTGTTTGCAGGAATGTTTGCTGAGACAACACTGTCATGGCATGATATCACATACTTTTCTCCTGGCAACTGACTCAAAATAGTGTCATTGTGTTGGTCTACATAATAATTCTGTGCAAACAAATGAAGAGCATCCTTTGGATAGTCACCAGTTTCACGGTCAACAACACGTGTCTGCAGCTTTTGTTTGTCTTCCTCTGTCATTTCGTTCAATCGAAGTCGGTTTAATAACTGTGCGAATGCTAGATCGTCTTTCTGTCTCATGATATCAACCAATTCATACATTGTAAAGAGCTCTTTCCATAAATTCCTTCCCAGTGAAGATGCTCCCTTTTTCAAATCAAGACTTATCAAGTAATCACCTACTGGCTTAAGTTGGTAAAGATCCCCAACAGCGATAACACTTAAACCACCAAAAACTTCTTTTGTTCCCATCAGCTGCTGTAAGCGAGTGTCAATAAAGTTTAGTGTCATGTTGCCTACCATTGATATTTCATCAATAATGATAATTTTCAGATGTCTGTACTTAATTCTGAACGTATTTAACTCATCAGCGGCAAGATGATTGGTTCCCTTTTGATACATTTTCCTGTGGAATGCAGAGCAAATGGTTTGGCCACTAATATTAAAAGCAGCAAAGCCCATGTAAGCACACAGCAGAATTCTCTTATCATCTGGATTTTCTCCATCTTTCAAATTCAAAATCCTGAACAGACTTTGATAAAGTGCTCGAATCACTACTGATTTACCAACACCTGCCCCTCCTGTCAGGAAAGCATAAACCGGTTCATCTTTACATTTAATCCAGTGCACAATATGGTTAAAGAATTCTCTTTGTCTCAAATTAAGACTTCTGAGTAGTTGTAAGTATTCATCATCTGGTAATAAAATACCACTTGTTTCTACTGGTGGCATTGAGCAAGTTGACTGTAATTCTATTCCAATGTCATAATGCCTCTGCTCTACAACTCTGCTTGGGTTAAAGCAAACAAATTTTTCTGATTCTGCTGACCCTTCTTCTTCTGTCTCTCTATTTTCTTGCTCTGCATTTGGTGCAATTTGATCATAGTCCCTTTCCTCATTTTCCATCATTTGTCTTGCAATCTCAAGCTCTTCAGCATAATGCTCATACTCATTTCTTTTGGACACCAGTGATGTCTGCACCGAGTTATACTGAGCTTCATATGTTCCAAAAGAACCTATCAAATCCTTCTGTTCATTTCGCCAAGGTACAAAAAGCATAAGCTGCTCTCTAAAGTAATTTTCTGGATCCCTTTTTCTGTTGTATCTTACATACCTTATTATTCTTGGTACTTTTCTTTTCTTGTATTTTGTTCCATTTTTTGCTTCAAACAACAGGTCTGAACTTTGACTATTATTATCATCAAAGCTGTCATCACTTTCATCACCAGAGCTATCGACAAAACTGTCATCATCATTAGTGTCATCAACTTTCTCTGAAAACTTATTCCCTTTTGGATAAGTAACATCAACCTTAGAGACATAATCAGCTAAACATAATTTCCCAAGCTGCCTGGGTCTTTTAGAATACCTCTGTATAACATTTTCAGATTCTACATCCGTGGATTCAGCTGGAAGTTCATCAAGAGCAGCTTTTGGCTTCAACAGAAAGATTCTTTCTTCTGGTATAGATGTGTTGATGAAAACAATATCCCTCGTACATTTTGTCAAAGGAATTTGCAGATCAAGATAAACAGCTTCTTGAGCACTGACCTCAACACAGTTAGAAAATACATTCCCAATATGCCTGACTTGTTTCTTTAGGTCAAGATTTCCTCTTCTTGCCTCTTTCGCTGCTGCATCAAGTTGTGCACTCATACCTCTTTGTGATTTACTTATATAACCAACTATATATGAAGCACAACCATATGGCTCAAGAACAATCTGAATGTCAAGATTGGCCTTCCAGGCAAGAAGTATATTTTCATTAAATGGATTTATTCTCATTTCCTTCACTTTTCGCTTTAAGAAAACCTTTGGTGCTTTCAATGAGCTTCTTATGCAACAAATATAGTCTTCAAAGTCCATTTTAGCAATTTTTTCTAGAAACTCCTCAAATGGCATATCGTCATTTTCTTTACACTCATTCATTGATTTTTGGAGCTCTACATTTTTTTTCTTGTACTTGTCAATGTTTTCTTCAAGAGGATACAGCAACATAGTTTTCCGCAATGGTGGCAATGGAAATCCAAACCTGCATATTGGTTTCCCTTTTTTTCTACAGGTTCTAGAATGTTTGTGACTTTGAAGGTTAACAAGATTTGCTGTTTTCTCATTATCACTATTGCAGGTAAGATATTGATCAACAAATTCAATTATTTCCTCTTCTGACTTTGTTTCTAAAGTTGGAGCATTTTCTACCCAAACAAGCATGTGAATATGAGGAGAGCCACGTTGTTGAAACTCAACTCTATAAAAATAGTCAAGTACCTTTCCAATTGGCTCAGAACTGCTTTTTAGAATTGTATTGAGGAACTCTTGAACCCTATGATCAAAGTACCTTGAACATGTAACTGGGTCTTTTTGAACTAGCTTTGTTTTCTCTTGCCAAGTAAGCTTTTCTAATTCTGTTTCTGAATATTCAATACCATCATTCAATTTTGCTAACATCTTTAACAGATCTGTCCATCTAGTATCAGCAGCTGACAATGACATAAACCAAGTAGGCAAAGAAAGTTGCCTAATCATTGCAAAAATATCTTTCTTGCGCATTTCTAAATAGGCGGGTGAATTTCTCAGTTGACGAAATATATAATAGCCTTCATCAAGGTTTACAAGTTTGTCCAAATAATTTGCATCTCTAGCTTCAGCTGCAGTTATTTTTTGACCTCGCTTTTTACATCTTCTGACAGCCAAGTTGACTTTATCACTGATTTGTTTCATCTGTAGCTTTTTGTGTTTGAAGAATATATTTGGAACTGACTGTGCAGCTCTCCTGTCAACACTTCTCAATTCCCATTTAACAATGTCACTATAATGAAGTGGAACAATTCTCTCTTCCTTACTAGGTGGTGTTTGTCCACAGAATATAGATGGGAAGCACAAATATTCTGCATCTTTATCATTATATAGACTTAAAGGATGTTGTCCTTCTCCTGGTGCAAAAGTAAAAACTTTGTCACACTTATTGTCAATATCAGCATCATCCACTAATGTATCTATATTGCCAACATGGTCATTAGCATCTATCTCACTGTAATGATCAGAATCATAATCAGTTGGGGCATCAGATTCCTTTTTACTTGAGATTTCTTCCTGCTTTTCATTATCCATACTATGTTTGTGATTTGTTTGTTCTCTTGAAACTCCTAAAAATTCTCTGACTGTTTCCTCTGCACTTTCATTAACTTCCCGAAACCAGTCATCATCAATTACTATGCCAGAGTTCTTGTATAGCTTGCTGTTGTTCATAAGCCAATGCAGAGCAGTCAAAACTCTTAATGGTCTTACATTTTCTTTAAAGTCAACCGTTTTATAGGAAAGTTTCTTTTTCAGCTGGATAGCAACTGTAAAGTTTTCATCCATTGGCCTTGGCAGACAGTTTATTGTAGGCTGAATATCAACAGGTACATTAATCACATTCCCTTTCAAGGAGTACTGGCCACCACGTGGCAATTCTCTTATCTGCATAAATGGAATACGCAGTGCTATTAACCTTTCTTCTAACTGATGTAAGTTTAACTCTGGTGGCTTGATTGGCCATTTCATGCCATTAGTTACTGATAGCTTTGGAATTTTACTATCTCTTAAGGCACTTAGGCAAGTATGACATATCCATTCTTCATTATTGACAGATATAAAGTCTGTACAATGCCGTCGTTTACTTTCTGCTGAAATATGGACATTCATTAACTTAGAAACACTTTTCCTGAACCATGTCTGGTGACAACATGAACAAACATACAAAGGTCCAATAGAAATATCTGAATGAAATTGTTTGATAGCCTCTTCAATAGTTTTTAAGTCTTTCTTGTGCGTTTTTGGAAAATTATCTGTGTCAAGCTTATATCTTTTTCTAGGAGTAGTGACTTCTGAACTGTTCTCAAATTTTCTTTTTTCCTGCCTTACTTGCTGCTTCTTCATTCTCTCGCATTCACGAACATAAGCATTTTCTCTTGCCTTCTTTTTTGATATATTCTGGTATGCTTTTTCCTTTGTTTTAAAAGCCTGATTTTCTCTTGCTAACTGTTTTGATTCTTTCTGATACACAATCTCTTTTGTCTTAAAACTAGAATTTTTTCGTGCAGATTGCTTAGATTCTTTCTGATACACAATCTCTTTTGTCTTAAAACTAGGATCTTTTCTTGCAGATTGCTTTGATTCTCTTTCTCTTGTTTGAAACATCGGGTCTTTTCTTGCAGATTGCTTTGATTCTTTCTGATACACAATCTCTTTTGTCTTAAAACTAGGATCTTTTCTTGCACATTGCTTTGATTCTTTCTGATACACAATCTCTTTTGTCTTAAAACTAGGATCTTTTCTTGCACATTGCTTTGATTCTCTTTCTCTTGTTTGAAACATCAGGTCTTTTCTTGCAGATTGCTTTGATTCTTTCTGATACACAATCTCTTTTGTCTTAAAACTAGGATCTTTTCTTGCACATTGCTTTGATTCTCTTTCTCTTGTTTGAAACATCAGGTCTTTTCTTGCAGATTGCTTTGATTCTTTCTGATATACAATCTCTTTTGTCTTAAAACTAAGATCCTTTCTTGCCCATTGCTTTGATTTTTTCTGATACACAGTTTCTTTGGTCTTAAAACTAGGATTGTGTCTGGCAGATTGCTTTGAATTTTTCTGATACACAATTTCTTTAGCCTTAAAACTAGGATTTTTTCTGGCTGATTGCTTTGATTCTCTTTCTCTTGTTTGAAATGCTTCATTTTGTCTACATATTCTTTTGTAATTTTTATAATATTCAGTGCGATGCTTAAACTTACTGGTCTTTAATTCTTTCTTTGATTCTTTAATTAATGTGTTTGATGCATTACTGGATATGTTTTGTACTTTACTTTGTGCTTTGTTAGCTTGTTTCAATCTTTGATCCCTGAAGTAGGCTTCCATATTACTATTCATTTTACTTTTACAGCTCTGTGGTTCTTCAGTCTTCTTGATTTTGATAGGCAAAAAGTCAAACTGCAAGTTGGTGTCTAGATTTAAACTGTCATAGAATGCATACATGTATGTAACTAGATCATCAATACTTGAGAAAGTTATCAAACAAGATGACCCATCATTTGAAGACAGTCCATTGTCACCATGGGAATGAGAATCAAAAAACATATACATGCCATCCTTTTTAAATACAGCAGAACATATGGCCCCAATAGTTATAAGACCTGATGATACAGACATGAAGGCTAACTGTAAGGTATCATGAAGTGTTGGCAAATCAATATTTTGGGTATCAATAAGAGGGCCACACACAATAGGCAGTTTTTCTAATGTAAATTTTCCTATCTCAACTTCAAAGTCATAAGGGATTTCATCTAAGCTCAGCAGACGATGATCAAAATTTCCATCTGATTTCAATTCGCTGATAACAGTTTGATAGAGAGCATCTCCTTCATATAGCACTTTATCTAGTATCAGGCTATTATCTACATCATGACATAGTGAGTATGACAGCATACATAATGCATTGCATGTACACTGAAATCCTCTTGAGTGCAGAGAAAATCTATCATCATTCTGGTGGAAACTTCCAAAGACCAAATTACCTGCATTCCAAAGCCGTTCAGACAGTCTTACTGCTTGATAACATACCAAATCATTGTTTACACATGCTTTTGCAGAATCATTGTTGAAATGATGCTGAGCTATAACATTTTTATCATGTTCTGTATGCTGTTTGAGCATTGTATTTTCAAGAAAAGAGGCTATATTCTCTGTATTTTCTATATTCTCTTTGTCTTTATATGATTTTTCTATGACTCTTGATTGATATTCAGCATTAACATCAGGAAAAGTTTCAAGGATTACTGTTTCGAAATCTGACCGTACACTTAAGCTAACATTTTCTATTAGCTTGTTGAGATCAATAATTGCCTGTTTAAACTGACTAATATCAGTATCCATACTATCAGATTTGCTGTCACATGATTTTTTCAAATTTCCTTTCAAATATCCCTTCTCAGTGACAAGGTTAACTGAACCTTGCACTATGTCTTCTTTTTCTGTTTTTAATGAGGCCAGCTCCTCAGTCACGTCATGTAAGTTGTCCCTGTTTTCTGTTTTTAACGAGGCCAGCTCCTCAGTCATACACAAATCATACTTACCTCTTTCACTTACCTCCCTACTGGCATTCACATTCCCCCTCTTCACTGCAGCTTTCTTCCAATCTTTTCTTCTAGGCATTCTTTACCTGAAAATACACAATTTTGTTTCATTACGAAAGTGTTTTAACAAGAATTTAGCTGCAAGCAAGGTTTTTAATATTCCCTGACTTGTGGCATAATTGTCCTGAAATGCAATTTCAAATGCTAATGAAAGGAAAATCATGTTCAATGAATTTATGAGTCAGTAAATATTAAGTATGTTGACAAATCTGTACACTTCTTTTTGCACATCATAAACATGTCTGCCACATTCCTTCAAAATATTCAATGATAATTAAAAGTTCTACTTCAGATTTATTCAAAATGTATTCCCTTTAGCATGGGCCAAGTTTCGTTCAAATTGGAACAAAAATGTATATTACATGTTAGCTATACTACAAAAAAAAATTGCCTGTACGGAATAACGGAATGACTCAAAACAGCATATCCCCTCAAACTAGATTTGGGGGTGGGGAGGTGACAACCAATATGTTCTATTACTTTCTTTGAAACATATTTTATTATATATATGAACATAAGAATTCTTTAAACATTATCATACAATTTGTACATTTAAATGGTACTCAGCAATGGGTATATACAGGATAAAAAGTGTGCTTTCCACATCATCTCATCTATGTAATTACAGTTGCAACTTAAATAGTTTTTCTTTACACATTTTTAGCAGACCCCTTCAATTTATGATATTTCAATTAGATATCTATAAATTTTAAAGTTTTAGAAAAGCTAGCATAGTCATATCCACCTTGTACAAAAACTACACAAATCACATTAGCCCAGACCCAGCTCAAAACTTGTCACTTGTGAGTACATCAGTTTTCATTGAATAAACGGGAAAAGAGAGAGAGAGAGAGAGAGAGAGAGAAAGAGAGATCAGGTTTCCTATCTGAGAATCACTCAATCACTCAAAGCAATGATGCTCATTTTGTGTTGCATTTTCTTTTCTGGTGATATTATAGACAGGGTTTGGAATCTTATTCTATCAGTTCCAGAGCCTTGCTTTTTCCAATTTTGAACAACTACACAACTTTTTATACTCTAAGATAAAATATTTCCATTTATTTATTTAAATTGTCATCTAATGATAGACTACTAATATCCATAGAATCTATTATACAGACTTAGACATCTTATAGACAAGGCCATGACCATTTATGATCTTTTCTTTCTGTAATGAGCATCACCTATATTCAGCTTTAGTCTATAATATACTTGAGTATGAAATAAAATGTACTTTGCCTGATAGATTATTATTTAATTATCATTTCTTGATAAATATGTTTGTAGATTTTCTTGCACATTATATTTCTGCAAATAGCTTTACTCTGACAGTGACAAGGTTATACTGAACCTTGCACTTTGTCTTTGTTTTCTGTATTTTAAATGAGGCCAGCTCCTCAGTCACGTCATGTAATTGTCATTGTTTTCTGTTTTTACGAGGCCAGCTCCTCAGTCAAAGTAAAACATTAACCTAACTAGTCATACTTATCTTTGTTGTCTTTACATTTCCCTTCTTAGTTCTTCTGATTCTCTTTCCATTTCTGAAAATATACAAAAAGGACTAAAAATCAAACTTCTACAAAACTATTATTCTTTATATGATGCAATGGCTACTGCTTCCAACAAAGAGGCTTGAATCAGTGACATGTATACAAAGAATAGACATCCCCACTTTTTAAGAGATCTCTAACATTTTTTGAGAAAAAAAAACGTATGGGATCGGCCATTTGGATTAAAGGTAAAGATAAGCAATGATCTGGAATTGGCACAATTAGAACTTAAGTAAATGAAAATAAAATTGAGATCTTTAAAAGCAGTGAGCATATTAATGAGAAAAGGGATGGGCCATAGTAATACTGTGACGAAACAATTTTAGTTGCAAAAGTCACATAAAATGTAGAGGACTACTTGATAAAGATTTCTGCAAAAACAAAATTCAAATATCTGCGATTGAACCAAAAAATAGCCAATTTCCACTTTTCTCATTATAAGTCCATGGAAACTTCAAGTTGCCATAACAACCAGATTTCTTATTTGACTGAAATAAAAAACACAAATTATGTAGAGACTACTGTCAGGAACATGTATACAAAGTACAGGCTTCATGCCGTAGACGGTTTCTGAGGAGAAGATTATTAAATGTTTTTCAAAATTTTGCCCTTTATGTGGCCTCAGCAATCAATCAAAATAAAGAATTAGGAAAAATAGCCTATTTCCACTTAAGTCTACGGAAACTTTAAGATGCCATAGCAACCAGAGTTCTTATCTAACTGGAATAAAAATCACTAATTATGTAGAGACTAGTGTCAGGAACATGTATACAAAGTACAGAATTCATCCACTAGACAGTTTCTGAGGAGAAAATTTTTGAATGTTTTTTTTTCAAAATTTTGCCCTTTATGGGGCCCCAGCAACCAATCAAAATAAAGGATTAGGACAAAACTCATAAGAAACGTCAAACACTACTCAATAAACATTTCTGCAAAAACAAAATTTAAATGTCTACAATTTTAGTGGAAAAATAGCCGATTTCCACTTTTCCCATTATAAGTCTATGGAAACTTTAAGTTGCCATAGCAACCAGAGTTCTTATCCGCCTGGAATAAAAAACACAAATTATGTAGAGGCCACTGTCAGGAACATGTATACAAAGTACAGGCTTAATCCCCTTGACAGTTTCTGAGAAGAAGATTTTTGAATGTTTTTTCAAAATTTTGCCCTAAATGGGGCCCCTGCAACCAATCAAAATAAAGGATTAGGACAAAAGTCACATGAAACGTAGAGGACTACTCAATAAACATTTCTGCAAAAACAAAATTCAAATTTCTCCAACAACACAGCAAAAACTGGCAATTTTCACTTTTTTCCATTATAAGTCTATGGGAAGCATAAGTTACCATAGTAACCAGAGTCCTTATCCGATCAAAACAAAAAACACAATTATTCTTTCCCCCTACCTGAAGATGGTGTATGTGTAATATGAGAACAATCGGCCCAGCGGTTTCAGAGTAGATCTTTGAAATTGTGGACGACGGACGGACGGACGACGGACGGACGGACGCCGGAGCATGGGTATACTATAAGCTCACCTATGAGCCTTCGGCTCAGGTGAGCTAATAAGAAAGATGCAGGCAAGGGCAAACGAAGGGGTAAGGGGAGACGGTATCCGTACCCGACTTTGCAAATTTAGAACCACGGTCTCTGACTGACAAGCAGGGAAGCATGTACGTGGCTTTTTATGCATGCATATGGCGCAAAACGCCACAGATACAGTCATGTATCTATCCTGACAAATAAAAATCAAGCCTTGAATCCCCAAGAATGTTCTTTTATACGCGTACGTACATGATTCGTATTTAGCTATTGGCACATTCTTCATATCTTATTCTTCAAACTTCCCCTTTTCAATCGTGTTATCGTAATGAAATCTTGCAAGTACTCGTGCGATTCCAGCCGATTATGCCGAATCTCTTGTTTCTCTACCAGTTATTTGTATCCCCGGCACCCCTTGGGCCGGGGAATAGCGGGGCTTTTAACTTTTCAAATTTCAAAGTCCTTGTAAAAGCTCCGCCCTGCGGGGAGAAAAGTTTGGTAAAATTCCTGCTAAAAGCCCCAGTCCCCAAGGGACAAATGACCTAAGCCATTTGAATAATCTTTACTCGCCTATTCCATTGCGGTGAGAATAGGCACTGCCGGGACACGTTGGAAGTAAAATCTCGGCATTTCAGCCCCGCTATGTCCCTGCTATCCCCACCCCTAGGGGCCCTGGAGATATAAATGACTGGTGCATTACAGATTCGTAAAACAATTACGGACAGACAAGAAAATTTATGAAACCGCGCGAAACGTCACGAATCAAAATCTCATCAATTCCTGACGATTCATGAGACTGATCATGAGGAACATAACAATGATAAAACTAAAATATTACCTTCCAAGCTCAATTTGTAAATCCTGGAAACTTTTTTCAAAAGTTACACCAGATACCTCTTCCACTATGCAGTCTGTTTCGCCACAATGTCCGAAAGGAACATATACAGAAAGTCGAAATGTAACATATACGTAGTACGCAAGTCACCAATACATTTTTACATAGGCCGTAAAGGAACATTGACAAAACAGACAAACTGTGACATTTCACTTGCATTGTGAATATGACATTCGCAATCACTCTTGCCATACACATTTCGACATCATTCAAATTCTTAAGGTTCATCAAAGCCATAAATAATAAATTTATGAACCTGAAGGTACAAAAATAATTAATTTCAAAGCTTTTAACACCGGACTCCAGAACAGGATCTGCCTTTGGGTCAAACTTCATATAAATATTTAGAGTATGCACAAATTTATTTAAGATGCAAATGCTAGAAACAAATTACCTCATTTTTGTGCACTCTTTCTTGCAACCACACACCTTATTCCTATTCTTATGATTCTTATTGTGTAAACACACTGAATGTGACAATGTATTGTCCGAATGCAGCTGGGGATAATTCTCAAAAATGGAGACATTCTCTCGATCGGGAGACACTGCCATAGAGTCTAATGCATTTTGATCAATTTATACGTCATGTGTTAAAATTTTGTCCCCCGATCGGGAGACAGGAAATGGCCTAAATAAAAAGTTTCAGATTAAAGCTCATGCCTTCTGATTGAAAATTTATCGTAAAAGTAACCATGCTTAACAATAAAATCACGAAGAAAATAAACAATTCTTCCAAGTCTTTAATCTAGTGACTATACCAGGGTCTGTCCCACATCTCTGTACTAATCGCAACGGTGAATTTCTTTGATGCAACGGATTAAATTTAGGTCTTGATGGACTGGTGTCTTCCCAACTTGTTTTAACATGCGCTTTTTCGTAGTAAAATGCGCAGGACAGTCTGAAAATGCCTAAAATATGATATTTTTTCATACTGTCTCCCGATAGGGAGAATGTCCCCAGAATCGGAGACAAGATTGTCTCCAAAACGGGAGACATTCCCCCGATCGAGGGACATCTTATTTTTTGGCAATGTAGCAATTTTTTAACATATATTGTCTCCTAAAACGGAGACAATCCCCCGATATGGAGATTGTCTCCGTATTTGAGAATTATCCCTAGCTGGAATGTCTCTAATACCCTGCGCAAATTCTCTATGACTTAGTTCGAAATTATCTATGACTTAGTCGTAAAGGCAATTGACTGATAGCCGTAAATTAACGCCTCCCATATATACCTTGTTAACCGGGTGTGATACCTATACCAAGGTTACATACTTTGCTGACTAAAATGAAAACAGCTGACCGAAATAGAAAGTCCGCGACAAAATTCGCAAAACAGTCGCGAGAAATTCGCATGCCTGTGAGATACGAGCTTAAGGCCCCTACCTCAATGGGATGCGACATCTGGAGACTAGTTCGCGACTATTTCGCGACAAAGATTAACGATACAAACACAGCTTTTACGTTGCATTCTCATTCAATGGACATTTATGCGACAAATTCGCGAATTTCGGTCTAATCATGTTTGAAAATATACCTCACGACTGTCGCGCGACTGTCGCACGACAGTCGCTTGACATTCGGGAGAGTGTCTCACTTTCCCGCAAATGTAGCTTTTATTCGTACGACAGTCGCGCGACAGTCTTGCGAAATATTTTGGCGAAAACATTTGCACAAAATTTTTAAACCAGTTTAAAAACTTCGCGACCAGTTCGCGACTAGTTCGCGACACATGACAATTTCAAGATACTTGTGCAACACTCGCACGAATGTCATGCGAAAGTCCGTGACAAAATTGGCAAACAGTCGCATTTCATTTTGTCGATTTCACCTACAGTCAGTGTATACTTCATGACCCATGACGAAAATATGAGGGCATTTTTTAATGATTAATGGTTATAACTTCAAGCGCCTGTGCGAAAACTTGCCCATGCAATACGCAGACTTTTTTCACATGTAAAAACTGATAATTTCACCAGGAAAAATTGATATTTTTAATATTTTTCCTCAAAACATAGATCGTCACTGAGGCTGTTCTAACGAGTACCGCAATCTATGTTTTGGAACAAACATTAGAAAAATAGGTATACCCCTGCATACCCCAGTTTTACTACTAGTGGGAAACAATGTGTTATTCATTTGACAGACATGTTTTCTTGGTGAATTATGTATTTTTATGACATTGGTATAAAAAAAACACACATTGCTGAACTTAAAACAGACTATGACAGCTCAAAATATACATTTACCTATATTTGCAATAATTTGTTCCGCACTAGTCATTTGTATCTACCGGGGAAAACTAGGCCTTCGTGTCAGGATTTAACTTCCGATGTTCCGGGGATGTGCTGTGGGCTTACTTTAGTGCACGTACATGCAAATACCCAAGCCTCTCTCGAATATATTTTTTGCCATAAGAACAACTCTCAGATGTTGATTCTCATTGTCATCGTTCAGGTCCCGGCCTTGGGATATAACCACAAATTTGACCCACATTGCCGGGATTTTATGTGGATTTTAAAACTTTAAAAGTGTATACAGACTCGATTGTCTGAACGTTTTGCTCAATGACAGAAACCTTCATGTGCATCCTTTTAAGTGTTTGACGTAAATTGTCACGCGATCGATCTCAAAGCAACAGTCAAGCCATATAGGAAAACATGTCTATGAATTGTATACCCCCTTGAACCCCAATTTTATACATTAAATTGGAGACTACAGGGGTTTACCTATTATTCTTATATTTGATCCAAAACATAGATTGTGGGTACTCGTAAATTGGGGATTACAGGGTTATGCCTATTTTTCTTATAATTGATCCAAAACATACATTGTGGATACTCGTTAGAACCTCCTCGGCGAGGCGGTTGTAACGTGTACCGACAATCAATGTTTTAGCAAATATATTATAAATATCTTTTTTTTTTCGACGGATTTTTTTCTTGATTTTTTACACCTGAAAAAAATTCTCTGTATATTGCACGGGTAAGTTTTGGTAATGATATGTTCTTAGCCTTTGCATGTGAAAACCAATTTTGTTTCCGATCAGGTCCGATAAAACCGACCTTTACAGTCACACAATCAGCATAGAGGTTTAAATGTATATCGGATTTAACAAGATTGTAGATGTGCCCATTATTGTAGATTTGCCCCCCCCCCCCCCTCCCCCGGCCAAGTACCGTCTCAAAAATGGTTGTATTCTTTTCCCACCCGCTCATTATCGAACTATAGATTGGACTGCGTGAAGATGTGAAATGTGTTGTGGCCGCTAGCTCAATTAATCCTTTGGGTCATTTAATGCTTAATGCCCATGTTTTCAGATAATTTGTCGATAAAATGTTGCGTTGGCTTAAGCCCCGTTCTCACTATCCCGGTTCTACCCCGGTTTGCCCCGATGAAGGCAAGCCGGTTTACCGGGGTAAACCGGAGAACATTTTCTAAATAAAATGATTTTGTTCTCAGTCCCGGTATTACCCCGGTGAAGCTACGGTTTTAGAAACGAAGGACCCCGGTGAAGCCACGGTTCTTCCCGGTTTTACCCCGGATTCATCCTGGTGCATGCCGGTTAGCCCCGGTTCTACTACGGTAAGGCCCGGTGTTACCCCGGTTGTCCACGGTGCTATCCCGGTGACTGCCGGTCGCGTTACGGTATGCACCGATTTCGCCACGGTTCGTCCCGATTTTCCCCGGTTTGCAGGACAGTCAATTACCTCATATACATAAGCCAGTGCTGCTACGATGGCTTCACACACATGAAAACAAAATTACATAGTGCATGTTCGTGCATATGAGCTTGCATTTTGGTACTTTGGTTACAGAGGTAAAACTTAATAGAATGGCAAGTTTATAAAATGAATAATTCCACAGGAGGATGACGCGTAATGTAAATTCAATACAACAGAAATTTTCGTTCGAATTTCTCAAGGTTATCGGGCTATAGTTAGCCATCAAAGTTTTGCAAAATTTACATTTACGCGTTATTTGCGCGATGACATCGTTATTTGCGCGTTGACATCATCGCTAGATTTCGCACAGCAATAATGAAAGATAGTATTTACTTATTCAAACCTCAACAAAAATAACATGTCTATGAGCTAAGCATTAAACCGTATAAACAGATATTGTCATTTGCATGTAACTGTTGTTCAGGTGAATTTGAATAAAAGATCAAATACAAAATCTAAATCTTACGTTTTGGCCATATATGTTGAAAGTAATTCTTGAAGTTTATGCTGATATAAACTGAAAAAATGCGTTTATTTTCGCCGTTTCCACAATACCATAAAGAACCGCAATGCGTCATATTGACAATGTACGCCAACACTCGAGCGCAACGTCTGTTCTGTTTTTTAAAGCAGATCATGAAACATCCTTGGATTCATTTGAAGGAAGCCTCATCTTCAAACCTCAATGCCTCTAGCAGTCTTGAGTAGTGGCCGATTTCAAGTCTCCTCTGAAACCATGGTCGAACCCAGATGAATCCCTCTGTCACCTGCTGTGGTTGGGCTCTTGCCATAGCCACGGCACATGCCATAAATTTTGCTGACTAGCCAACTGGAGTTGGTAATGCAGAAGTTGTAGTCTATTCCATTTGGTAATTATTAAATTTATTCTATTTCGTGTAACACATGAACACAACTGATTAAATCTGTGTATTTTAACTAATTGCATGTAATCTCATCTAAACCGTAGAGGTACCGGGGTGAACCGGCATACACCGTATTAAACCGGGTCTCGACCGGGCCAAACCGTAGTAGCAACGCCACTAACCGGGGCATACCGGGGAGAAACCGTGCCAAACCGTATCTCCACCGGCATAAACCAGGGCGATACCGGCCCAACACCGGGGGGAACCGGTGTAAAATAAACGCCCCGGTTTATCACGGTGTCGCCCCGGTGGAGATGCGGTTTGCCCCGGTGTCGCCCCGGTTTATCACGGTTTTTGACACTTTTCCCGGTTCGCCCCGGTTTTATAAACATTTTAAAACGGCCGGCAAGGCAAGCCGGTTGTCCACGGTGCTGCTACGGTTCTACCCCGGTTCGCCACGGTTTGTCCCGGTTTACCCTGGTTTGTCAAACCGTGGTGAACCGGGGAGCTAAACCGCGACAGTGAGAACATAGCTTTTTAGGCTATCACATAGTATATGGCCGAGGTGCACCATGCCGGGGATTTTTGTAGACATATATTTTCTGAAAGCCAGTATCCTAAGCTACTAAATGCCGCTTGTTAGCACTCTGACTGCTGGGGCTTTATCGTGCCAGAGCGTGTTACGTATGTTACCGATGTATGATTTTTAAATTCAAGCTGCTAAGGGAATCACCAAAATTTATGACAAATAGCACATATTTGACAAGAACTTTACCTTTAGATATGTAGCAGAGATGTTACCTAATCTAACAGGACCAAATTCAATAATATTCAGATATCATGACTACTGGTACAATAGAAGTAACGTAAATAACCTGTGTAATTCGGCATATCCACCGTGTTTCATTTCTTATAGAATATAGCTTAGGCCAAATATCGAAATGCAATTTATATTATAGTTATCTACAGTCCTTGCCCTTTAAAATGACATATAGTGAAGCACTCTGTGACCTTCCATTACTCCACGGATGCTGATTGTCTTCCCCTACCCCCCATTTAAATAGTATGCCCATTAATAACCATGTCCCAGCAGAAACAGAACAAAGACACTTCCTTTCCTGAACAACATCCCCGTTTTCGAAATAAAACTTCCATAGGTATTAAAAGCACACGAAAAATCAACTACAGACCATGCTTCATGATAATGGTAACATACTTTACCTAATGTCACGCTAACGTACGTAACAGTTTTGTATTTTCACTATAGAATCATATTCGTTATATGATTAATTGCATATTATCATTTTTCTCTCAAAGTTATTTCAATTAGAAAATTAAATTTATTGAATATCTGTGCTAAAAGGTATTAAAACACACAAAAATCAACTACAGACTATGCTTCATGATAACGGTAACATACTTTACGTAATGGCATGGTAACCTACGTAACAATTTTGTATTTTCTCTGTAAAATCAAATACTTATAATTTAAAGCAGATTATCATTCTTCTCCCATAATTATTTCAATTAGTAAATTAAGTTTATTGAATATCTGTCCTAAAAATGAAAGAAAGGAGAGCCAAAAGGGCAACAATCGCTCACCTGGTTACAATTCAGTCTGAAAAATCAATAACAGGAATGGAATAAAATTTATTTATTGCGGGTTCTATTCTGCTAAAATACAAATTAATTAAAGTTTATTTGCGTATTCACATTATTGTATAATTCTATTATGATCGTAGAAGACTCACGTCACAGATTTATCGTTATAAATCCGAATGACTCGTCTGTTGCGATTGGTCAAATGCATTCACTTCCTGCAAAATGTTATGGTAAATCTGTGACGTATACGTATCAAATGGACCATAAAGTGAAGGATCCAAAGAACATTATATTAGCAGAGTGAGCAGCTATTTCACTAAAGGTGGCCATACAACTACATGAACTTAACTACCTACCTAAGTGTGAAATTTCTTTCTGATTGCGCCTATTCCTAGTCATTGCCTACTTGTACCATTTTAGCATCCCAGGAAACACAACTGAAACTACTGATTGACTGACTATCTGATTACTGCTTAACCGCTCATGTCTGAGTCTGTCCAGGAAAAGCGGTTAAGTCAAGCCATTCATACATATAAGTCTCAATGGTTTAGTTGGGTGGTTATATTTGAAGCAATTTTGGATGTCATGGCGTCCTAATTTTGGGTAGAAGTCCCATAAAATGGAGGCAACGTCCTGACCATAGCTGTTGACTGTAACCCTAAGCATCAATTCAAACTATCAAAGAAACTTTGGAGCAAAAGAAAACTGCCAGTGGGCTGAGCAAGACAAACAATGGGTCTGGCCCCAGCCCAGCCTACTTTAAACACCATTTCCATACACGCCAAAATCAGTCATTAGAATTTTCATTCCTGACTTACATATGAACATGTACTTCTTACAGACGTTTAAATAAGATATTGAAGGTGCTATAGAATGGCCACGCTTACAAATTCGCCATCTTAGGTGTGCGTACCACGCTTACAAATTCACCATCTTAGGTGTAACATGTTTTATCTTGTTCTCAAGGGCAGCTTATGCCGTAGTTCAAAGGAGATGTGATCAAAGATATAACAGCTAGAGTGACCATAGTACATTCACCCATTAATATTATTATACATTGTAATGGAAACCGGAGTTCTATTCTGGTCTGGTTCTTCCTTAGGCATTTAAACTGCAGAACCGTATCCGTCTAAATAAGATACATGTAGCTTGCGGTATTGCAGACAGTAAATGCACAAAATGACAAATTTTCCAAATATAGAGGGAAGCTATTAAGTGTTTTATGTCTCATAACCACTATGGTCGCTTGCCACTGATTGTTTTAAAGTGATGGTTTGGATTAAATTCTTACTTGATGTTAGATGGAGTAGATATAATATATTTCATTCGTTGCCGTTTTTGTTGTTGGTCATATGCTTGTAGAAAATTCACGGTAAAGCCACGTTCTCCTGGGTTCGACACTGTACCACAAGGTCACCACGCTCCCCAATTTGTATCTTGGTTCACAATTAAGTGACTACATTATAGCATTATCATCATTAGCAACCAAATTATGTTTGGGTTTTGCAGATGACATACAAGTATCCATCTTTCACTAACCATCCAAAGCATGTTAGATGTATAACCAATCAAAAGGAACACAACCTCAAGAAGTCGCTCTTAATGTTGTTCTCAATGGAGAAGTACGGTCACTTAGCACTGCCACTCTCTGTCTTACCACATCGGTTCGGTATAATTATAATCATTTATAATTTCACTAACAAAGTACATTTTGCCAACATTTTTTCAGCAGTCACATTTAAGAATACAAAACACATTGTGGTCTAACATTACAATATCATGTGTAGTTTCCTGTAGAAAATACCAATCTAGAATGCCCCACAGTTTTGACATAATAGAAGTAAATAAAGACATCTTGCAAACCACGCAAAAAAAATCCACTATATTAGTCGATCCCTTGGATTATGGTATGACGTTTGAATTACCTAATAATATAGCACTCTCAGTCAAAAGCCTTGACGACATCAATCTTGACGTCAATAGACATATCTGCATGGCTCATTTTTATGTAGTTTCAACAAGTTTAGCCATATAGTGCCTTGTTACGCACCAACTATAAGGCTATGTCACATAACCATGGCTGAAGTTAATCAACCCACCTTCGCATTTTGCTTGCATAGATATGACAAAGATTGATCGTACTACTGTAATATCCAGTGAATTTCATGATTGATTGATTGGAAGACTGATTAGAATATATAATGATGATCAACACTGAAACCATTTTAGAGCCAAATTCTGAAATCTAAGATGTGTTTTATTTTCGTTCCTTTTTGTATGAGTGAAATGACTTTACGACACTTATCGTTATATACGTTACCATATGACAAGACACTAGGCGACATGCATTAAGGTGGCGTTGTGTTAGTATTAAGCTTGTAACCATTAAAACAATGATTTTAAAATGAAAATGCGTCAATGAATTGAGTTTTTCCCCAAGGACCCTTCAAAAAAGTATAAAATGTATCTTCAAATGTATATGCCAAATACATATATGTAGGCAAGCAAGAGCGACACATGTTTCACTCAACGGCATACAGTTGCAAACAAAGTCCAAACATTGTTGGTTAAATAATTTGGACAGCAGACTTACTTGCAAACACTAAATTCATTATTTCAAAGCCAATCCTCACAACTTATTTCACCTCAGTCCTCTGTCTGAAGAGAATTTTCCTACAGTATCTTGCCGTTATCTACGTTACCAATGACAAATCACTAAGGTGTCATTGGGTTATGATAAGTTTACCATTTAAACAATGCCACGTTTTTACAAGAAATGCATCGCTGAATTGTACTTTTCCCCGGTGTCCCTTTGAGAATGACTAAGTATGATTTAGTTATACACGTAAATATATGTATACTGGCAAGTGGGACGACACAAGTTTCAATATATGACATGCAGCTGCAAACAAGGAACAAACTTTTGAGTAAACTAATTCGGATGACAGACTTAATTCAAAAATATTTCCACATGGTCAGTTTGTTTATTTGCATTAGAAATTTGATGTACTGTTTGTTCACATGGAACGTCTACTGCATATTATGTTACATACGTTACCATGCGTGGTACAGTGAGTTATGTTCATAGAAAAGCATCTGGTTTAGCATATCTTTCCTATTTGCTAATTTGTGTGTTTGTTTTAACACTAAACTTCATAAAAATATACCAAATGTTGATTATATGGCGATTCTCATGAAATTGGCAACATGTCACGTACGTAACGCATTCAAAAGACCGCTACGTCCAAACGCCCCAACGGTCAGAGTGCTAACAAGTGTCATTTTGAAGGGAATTGGATGGGCTTTCAGAAAATTATACCCTACAAAAATCCCCGGCATGGTGCACCAGGGTCTATTGGCTCCTCAACGTCTATTTTGGATGGTTTGGTTGAACCATTTTCTTTGGGCTGGTTAAGCAAACCAGCTATTATGGATCCCCTCATAGCAAGATGACCAGCATTCAGCCAAAATCAAAGATGACGTAAACGGGTATAGCTCGATTTTGACCTCAAGACACGTCAAAAGATCGACGAATCTATACTCTTCGTCAAAAGTTTAGCATAATTACTTGTCTAAAATGAGGCAAAATTATCTGGTCATAACTATCCACAGCGAATAAAAATGTTGACACAATCGTCCCTACTCAATGTAAAGGTTACAGAGGAAACAATGAGGACTTTTACGGATTCGCAATCGGATAGATAGATACTGAACGACAAAAGATAAGGTAACTTGTTTGAAAGAGTAATTTACGACACTTTTTAAATTGTGTACAGAAAAGTACTCAATTTCAGTATTTTAACTTGAAAATTATTGAAATCTTTAGGCGATAGAATAAAAATGTGGCATAGACATTATTATCCTGTCAAGTTTGAGGTGTAGGCATTAGACATCTTGGACAAACTTGTTTTCAAAATGTTGAACTCTGCAATTTGGCTATACTTTCTTAACATTTTTGTTCTTTCAAGAAATGTCAGTGTTTGGTGTCAAGTCTTCAGTTTCTTTTTGTAACAGATCGTTCCACCATTCTCTACCTTACCATGGGGTGAATTTTGTTCAGGCGTGGCGTACTGAGTGCAGATATCAGCATTAAGAAACATGGCTTATCATTAAAATAATGCATTATAAACATATCCTGTAAGTTTCAAAATCTGATTGGCCGATTTAACATGTTTCCTTAATCAATGAATTTAGAAGTCGTATTATGCTTTGGAAGCATTTGCAGGGCATTTTACTAAATCACTATAAAAGTATACTATGCTAAGCTTTTGGCGAGATGTATACTTAGTAGCTCGTGGAAGGATATTCAGATTGTAATACGAGGGTCATTCAATAAGTAATGCAATATTGGCAATAATTTTTTGTTTAAACACGTTACTTAAGTTTGATTTAGCTTTCTTGAAACATAAATTCAATTCGCCCCAAGCGAGACAGTTCAATACCTAGTCACGTGCTCTACTTCCTGTTGCCTAGCAACAATAGAACACTTGGTAAAGGCACTTGGCCGCGACTCTTAAAACCGTTGCCATGGTAACAGGAAAGCCGAAATAAACGTATTCATTTTATTTTCTTACACCGAACTTAAAATAGTTGCATTTAAAGTTCAAGATAATGCAATTTGATTGATATATTTTAAATGACACCGAATCAAAGTTGAAAAACTGACGAAAATTTCTCGATCGAAGGGTAAAAAATGGGGGTAGAGATACAATTTCTGCTACAATTTGACATCTAATTCGTTTAATCGAATATTTATACGCCTATTTGTATCTGCCATTGACGCTTTGTAAACTACTTGCTATAAAATGCAAATCTCAGATAACATGGTTCGTTGCCTAGCAACCAAAATCTATGGAAAATGCATAAAACCGAAATTGCATAGGTTCTGGCGTTGCTAAGCAACAGTTGACACGCGTGGGGCTGTATGAACATTGCAGTTGCCTAGAAAGTTCTGACTAAGGTGACATTACACAAACATGTATATAGATAGCTATTTAAAACACCACCAAAGAAATACCAAAGCTTTATGTTTATTTATTTAATTTTTGGAAAGTGGTTTTCGCGGCCACGACACCTTCGCTGCCATTCTATGGTTGCTAAGCAACATAAAGTGTATGGCCTGATTTAGTTATCGTTTATTTTCCTGAATGCAGATTGAATCAAACTATCAGAAATT
The DNA here is from genome assembly GCA_964017185.1 of Rugalucina vietnamica. Classification (NCBI taxonomy): domain Eukaryota; kingdom Metazoa; phylum Mollusca; class Bivalvia; order Lucinida; family Lucinidae; genus Rugalucina; species Rugalucina vietnamica. The sequence goes on from OZ024873.1 coordinate 53,878,731, forward strand.
AAAAACAAAACCTCTGACGGATAAAAATACACAAAATTACGCTACATATTGCATTACTTTTTGAATGACCTACGTAGTACCAATACTGTGCGTGCCACCGAAGTGTAACAGAAAACCTGTGGCATTCGTACTGATTTACCTTTCACGTGCTACTTCATGGACTCTTCGATCATTGTGATTTGACGTTACCCGACGGTGTATGCTATTTTGCCTGTAAGTTTCCTAATCGTCTGAAATTGATATCAAATGAGCATCGTGGCTAGACTGCCTGCTTTGCGTTTCCGATAGTCCGACAACTTCATGAAACCAAGGCTGTATACAGCCATAAATTATACAACTAAATACTTTCAATGTTAGTGGTCGCATCAGATGTGACGTCGTTCCCCGTTTCGTTGACATCAACAAGTAAACACGACAATTCGTTCATGTGCAGGCGTCATGTAATTGAGCCGCATCAAGAGAAACCCGGATTTTTGCCTGTGCGAAAACAAAGACGCAGATCAGTTTCGCAGTAACTGCGAAGCTGATCAGCGCCTTTGTTTTCGCTACTCGGATAGTACAATCACTTTTCTACTTATGTCCAAAATTTCAAGCTTCTAGCCATCTTCTGAGACGGTACTGGTTTGTTTGTTTCAAACCTGGTCGGAAACCCCGAAGACCGGTTTTCTCGCGTCGCGGTATTACAGGTATTGAGATCAAAGTGGAGCGGTCTCGACAACAAAGGAGCGGCTCGTTATGAAGAAAAGAGATTCTGAGAAGCTTCTCAGAGAGCGTAAACCATGGTCAATAACATTGATCGCTTGCTCTACTTGCAGCCGACAGTTAAAATTGGCCTAGTCGGCCATCAAAAACTCACCAAAACACGTGAAAATATAAAAATCAACACATATAGATGGTCTTTCTCATTAGTGAGAGACGAGCGACCACAGTTTCCTGTATTACAGAGGATAATGACCTCTGGATTGAGAAAGAATTATCATTTTGACAATCCTTGTAAAATGTCAGGATTTTTAATAAGCAAGGCACACCAAACTTGGATTAATTTAATATCATTTTGGTATACAATCATGTATGAACAGCAGACAGGAAAATGATACAAGCTGTACAAAACTTCTGAAATGATAGACTTCATATTCAAAACAAATGATACATAGATACTTTAAACAAAAACTATTCAAAAATACAAGTATAACACATTTTAACTGAACATTTTAGCTGAAATGCGTGGCATTTGCGCACAGTGCGTGACAACTGCACACAGTGTGACTTTCACCAGCTTGCACTGGGTGTGGGTCTTTTAATATGAGAAAACCGGATTTTTGCCTATGCGAAAACAAAGGCGCAGACCAGCTGTGCAGTAACTGCACTGCTTTTTCGGTACACGGATAATACAATTCCTCTGCTACATAAAATCAAACTTTCAAGCTTCTAGCTTTCTTCTGTGACTGTACAGACGGGTTAGTGTCGGACCTGGTCGAAAACCCTGAACACCAGTTTTCTCGCAACGCAGCTCGTATGATAGTGCTCCTATCCGACATACTAATACTTGCAGTATTGAGGAACTGTAGCAATGGGATCCGCTACTTTCAGACCAATAAACGATACAGAGACGCTCTAAATTCAGACCAATAAACGATACAGGGACACTCTAAATTCAGACCAATAAACGATATAGAGACGCTCTAAATTCAGACCAGTAAACGATACAGAGACGCTCTAAATTCAGACCAATAAACGATACAGAAACGCTCTAAATTCAGACCAATAAACGATACAGAGACGCTCTAAATTCAGACCAATAAACGATACAGAGACGCTCTAAATTCAGACCAATAAACAATACAGAGACGCTCTAAATTCAGACCAATAAAAACGGCGATACAGAGACGCTCTAAATTCAGACCAATAAACGATACAGAGACGCTCTAAATTCAGACCAATAAACGATACAGAAACACTCTAAATTCAGACCAATAAACGATATAGAGACGCTCTAAATTCAGATCAATAAACGATACAGAGACGCTCTAAATTCAGACCAATAAACGATACAGAGACGCTCTAAATTCAGACCAATAAACGATACAGAGACGCTCTAAATTCAGACCAATAAACGATACAGAAACGCTCTAAAGTTCAACGTCTTCACTGAGCATATATGTCACGTTCTTGCATCGATGACGGTTTGATGATCAGTTTAAATCATTAGGCAAAATATGAAGAAACAGTAGAGATGGAAGCGGGCATGATGGAATCCTGCATTATGCAAAATGTGCAATTGAACATGAGAATGCAGTTAATAGTACATAATCATAAATGGGCAGGTTTGTTAACTGAAAAATAATGAAGTGTTGCTCCTCGACACTATTTTGAAACTGAAATTGCTAACACGTTTATACTTTTGAACACAGTTAAATGAATCCTAACTGCATGTGTATACAAATGGAATGTAAATGATTATTACAGAAACAATTATTCAAACTATGCTATAGGCATTAAGCCAATGGCAAACCTGGTCTAAATCAACCTTTCTCTTGACCTCTTATATTCCCTGGCTCTTGTAACCAAGAAATTACCGCTTAAATACCACCAGAAAACATTTTAATGCACTTGAACAGCTATCTTTGTAGCACTATAAATCACACATTTGAAAATCATAATTTGAACCACCTCATGAGAAAACCAACAATCTGCATATGCTAAGCCAAAGGTGCGATCAGCTTCGCAGTGATCAGCGCCTTTGTTTTCGCGACACGGTGAGTACAAACCCTCTTCTTTCTAAAACCAAAATTTCCAGCCTATAGCCATCTTATGTGCTTGTACAGCTCTGTTTGTGTCGGACCTATTCGGAAACCACATTGTTGGATTTCTCATGTCGAGGCTCATTTTTTGTCTTTGTCCTTACTTTTGTCCTTTTTACCTCCAAACAAGGATTTTCTTAACAGACCTCCAGATTTCTTTTCTTCGAACTTTACTGGATAATTCGCGTTCCCATTTGTGTCAGAAATCAGTGGATTCTTTTTCTTATGAGAAATGAGATAATTAAACACATTTGGCATTGATGGGTCATCTCCCTTTAACCGTCTAGCGTACAAGCACAGAAGGTAATTCCCATGCTTTTTAAAATGGATGTCAAACTTGACTTTCTTATGATCTTTTTTCATGTGAACGATTTCTTTACAGTCATCATCTGGTTCCCGCATCATTTGATAAGAAACTTCTATATCCTCGGGTACTTCCAGCTCAATGGTCAGATCGTGCTGTCTTTCGTCTACGTGAATCTTGTGATCAGGATGGCTGATGGTTTTTATTCCCATTTCGTCAAAGGATGATGCAGGACCAAACGTACCACGGCGTGCAAAGGAGCGATCCGTTTTCGGTAGCTCTACTGGATTAGACACGCGTACGGCATTTAGCAGGTATTTACAAGCATGTGATAATGTTCTAACCTCAATCGCATGAAGAGGTTTCGCATACAGATCTAATCCATACTGGCCTAGCTGTGGCATAGTTGCCGTTACTGTCAATATGTCCCCGTCAACCCGGTGATGAACAAACGCGTCGAGGGCCTTCTTTTCTACATGGTTCATACGCAGCTTTGCGACAAACTGCAAAGGCATGGGAAGCTTGAATTTCAGATCTATGGTGTCATCCACGTTCAGAATGCCCGCTTTGGGATTTTCCGGCGCGTCGTTTCCGCTTCCGGTACTCCCAGCATCCGATGACGTATCAGATAGCGTTTTATATACTGGAATAATATTGAAATGTCGGATCGCTTTCTTTGGTCCCCATTCCCCGGAAGCACAGTCTGGCAGTGGGTGCATTTTTCCTTTTAAGTCCCTACACCGAATTTTGAACTTGCAAGCACATTTAAGTCTGAATGGTGAAATGGAAGACGCATTTTCACCTGCACCAACTCGATTGTTTTCGTCGATTTTGTTGGCGAAGATTTCCAGGAAGTATTCCGCGGTAGTCGGCACGTGCACGCTAAACATCGCCATATTATCAATCATCGTTTGGAAAACAAACCTTTCCAGATTAGCTCCTCTATACGTAGCCTCTAGCTTTCTCTCAGAATCCGCGAATCTCAACTGGTAGTAAAATACCAAGTCATTTTCGTATTTTTCTGGAATTCTAATCTTAATATCAGTTCCACCCCGTTCATTTGTGTCCAACACTGATTGCATAGGGCGATCAAACTGCATCCCGTAATGGAAGAACACGGAACGAACAAACGGCAGTGCTTCGAACTCTTCGAGTGTAATCGGGGCTTCCAGGAGTTGCCATTCCTTCTCCAAGGGCCAGAACTCTTGGATGAACTCGTCAGGGTCGGTCAAAAAGTAATGCTCATCATACTGGTATCGGATTTTATCTTTGGATTTGGAAGATTTATCGTCCTTGTTTTCTTTCTCCGCATCTTCGGCTTTCTTGTCCTTGCGTCTGTCTTTGTTCAGCACCAAATGTCTAGAAATGTAAAGCCTTACATTTTACAATCATACACGGTTAAAGCCATAGGGATCTTCTTACAATTACACATCTGCTCTGGGATAGAGATGTTATCCCTAATTCTGTTAGTTCTGTTAACAGAATTTTTATCTTTCTTGAAGAGTTTAGGTTTGATACGTAACATTATAATGTTAATTGTGACACTTTTTGTTGCGATTTGTCTCAAGGATAAGAAATGCTAAGCATCTTATTTAATAAAAAAGTAGATCTACCATACATCTTAAATGTTGATAAATGGATAAAATGGCCCTATCCTGAAACATCTCTAAAACCTTTGAAGACAAGGTGACCTACCTTGCACCCCAGTTACACTGCACCAGTCTCCAGTCCCCGTCAATGAGTACCGCATTCCACGTGTTCTGGAACATCTCAGGTTGGATCTTCATGCCGGGCTCATACCCCACACTCTTCGAATGGCCCTTGATCTCAACACAGTGCAGACCAGCATAACTGAAAATTACACCAAAGTACATCAGATCAAGTTTGACTCGTGTCATAAAAATGGGCTTCATGCTGCCAAGAAGTGTTTCAAGCACAGTACTTGTAAATACATGTAAGCAAATTGCATAAAATTTGCAATTCAAATAAATTGTGTCCTACGCAACGTTATTTTGGCAAACAAGTAATAGTAGATTATGGTTATGACATCTAGATAGGAATGACAAACAGTCATCAAACGAAAACGGCAAGTTGTGAAAATCTGAACAATGTTACACAGTACATACAGTGCAAACTGCATTAATTGGAGAAAAAATTGTATGCACAAAGAATATATGTACCTGCAAAGCCTCATAAACAAGACATGGTATGTCTCTGTACCGAACTTGATGCCCCTGAGGAGCCCCATGGGTGTGTCAACTTCCAGACTCTCGGCAAACTCCATAACATTGAGATCCTTCACGGTGATCCAGCGGAATATTGCTCTGAAAATAGTTTTGGTACTTTCTGACTGATAAAGGAAAACATGTCCGTGTAATATATACCCCCTTAAACCCCACTTTTATATAGCAAAACTGGGGTATGCGGGGTTACCGAGGTATACCTATTTTTCTTATTTTTGCTCCAAAACATAGATTGTGGGTACTCGTTAGACTGAACCGCCTCGGCGAAGCGGTTCTAACGAGTACCCACAATCTATGTTTTGATCAAAAATAAGAAAAATATCAAAAAAATTCAGCTGAAAATTTTTCAATTTTTAAAGCTCAAAATTCTATGTTTATTGCATGGGCAAGTTTTCGTAATGTAGTCAGCGTAGAGCGATCGCACGCATCACCGCAGCAACGCAGTGGTATCGCCAGTAGACACACAGGGGTCGCACTGAATACCGTTTTTGCACAGATGAATGAATAAGATGATAAGTTTTTTTTTTGTTGTTGTTGTTGTTTTTTTTTGCTTTTTTTTTTTTTTTTTTTTTTTTTTTTTTTTTTTTTTTTTTAGGCTTAACGTCCCAGTCAACAATTTTTCAGTCATGTCGCATGTCGGGGCGGAGCCAACGCTTCCTGGGTTTAAGGAGTTAATGTGTCTTGCTCAAGGACACAACACGGTGCCGCTTGTGGGAATGGAACCCAGGACCTCTCGATTCGGAGTCCGACGCTCCTACATTCACCCATCCCTGTCCAACTGCTGTACTTTTTATCATTATCAAGTTCATTTTTATCTTTATAAAGTTCAAAGACATTATATTGATTTGCACTTACAACCTTTTACATCCGAAACAATGCCATATTGATCAGCATTACAAAGATCAACCGACATGTTGTGATAAAATATTCATCACATCGAAAACAGCGAATGATTAATATTGCGTCCTAATCTAATATATTGAAAAAGAGAAAGCAATTGTATTTATTAGCCTATAACATTTTATGGTCGTTTAACACTGGTTTTATTAAATGAGCCGTGACGCGAGAAAACCTGTCGTTGGGGTTTCCGACCAGGTCTGACACAAACCGACCTGTACAGTCACAGAAGCAGACTAGAAGCTTGAAATTTCGGGCTTTAAGAAGAAGAGAAATTGTACTATCCGTGTAGCGAAAACAAAGGCGCTGATCTGCGCCTTTGTTTTCGCATCTATAGGCAAAATTCCGGTAGCGGTGGTGTTGCATAACGTCGTCAATTTATTTGTCATGCTGTCAGCTGCCAGATAGGGCATATAATGCAAATAGGTTTTAGCTATACCTGACTTTTTCAAGTTCTGTGAGCAGTTTATCTGTTAGTTCATGCACCAAATCTGTGTAAGTCATCTGTTCATTCTGGGCGACCTGCAGAGAAACATTAACTTTCTTTGTCACGGCTATGAAATGCACAGTATGCATTTAATCACATAGTACGTAATTTCTGTTTTAAAAGAACCGGCACAGGGTGTTTTGTCTATCAAAAATCATTTATTGCCATTATCCTGCTCATTTTCTGTAGATCATACTATTGGTGTCACATATCATACATTTGGTGTCACAGTATGTATATCACTTAGCTGTGTTTAGCAACAAAATTAAACGTCTTCAAACTTCGACCGAAAGCCAGTTCTACTTAACTCATGTAAGCCCAGTGTCCTATTAATGGGACATATGCAAACACTATAGCCCCAGATTTGACACCGCAGAACAGGGCTATTCTGTTTACTTAAAGGACTTTCACCGAAAAATGATATAAAATATAAAATCACACCTGATGTCCCCAAAACTGAAAGAGGACTCATCCAAATTAGTGGTAATTATGGGCAATACCATTGTCATAAGAGTTAATTACCTTAATAACATTGTCATCAAGATTATCGAACACTTTAGGGTCAGTGTATATGTCTCCCTTCCTACAGCGGGGTGGGTGGGGGCCAGGCAGCTCAGTGGTTTTGGTCTGGTCCAGGACCTCCATCGTCTCTATAATCTCTTTCACAACTTCAAGGTTTTCGTTTGTGTCTTCCATTGGCGGTGGCTGCAAATTCAACAGTAACATGGACATTTTAATTTTTTTTAACGTGGGAAAGCTGCAATTTCAATTTAAAGACAATTAAGGTTTCGTGAAATCTTGGCAGGATCTAATACAAGGTGGGGAAAAACAGAGCATCCGAAATTCTAGATTAGTAGGACAGCATATAAAGTCTTTTTGCAATGATTTTAAGGTCATAAAAACTGAATTACATAATACATAACCGGTTCTTAAATGCAACTGCGATCATTCTTGTACTCCAGTACATCATTTTTACGACCTACACTAATTGTAGAAACAAGACCACGTGGTAGTCACGTTACCTGTGCCTCCAGTTCCTTTTCCAAATCTCTCTTTAACTCTTCCTTCTTTGCCGCCAGTAAGTCAAGCATCTGTTGACTCTGTTTCTGCACGAGGTCTGACGTCATCTTCTGCTCCCGTTCCTTCAGGCGCATTGTCATTGACTCTTTCTTCTTCTCTCTCTTTATTACGATCGACTTCTCTAGTTCTTTCTTCTGGTTCTCAAACTGCATCGTCATTATCTGGAAAACCAAAACCATTACGAAAACATGTCCATACAATATATGTGATTTTTTTAAAGTTGTAAAAAATGAAAATTTTCAGAAGAAAAGATTTGATATTTTTCTTATTTTTGCTCAAAACATAGATTGTGGGTACAAGTTAGAACCGCCTCGCTAGTGTTCAAGGTGCTTTTAATACGTAAATGCTGAATTGCAGCCTTATGAAAATAATATGGGTGTCCAGGCCTATTGAGAATTTGGCTAAACGTTCCACCTTATGACTTAGAAATAGCGCTCTCATTTATTTGAAATTTGACTATATCGAAACAAACCAAATGCAAATAATCGAAAATTAGCCAGTTCAACATGTTTAACAATGTTTATTCTTCATGACACCAAATATAGGGTCATGTTTACAATTTGTACAAGACAAGTGCCATCATTCATTCACTGGGGGAATTTTGGTCTCAAGTTATCTCAAATGTCCAATACAATGATCCAAACTGATGATTAAATAGATCAGACATTTATCTGGTTCGAAAACTGTAACATTTTGTGACCTGAGGTAGCTTACTCAAATATAATAAGAAGTATCAACACAGACACTCAGACTGTATTTGTTCTAATTAGTATCAACACAAGCCACTCAGACTGTATTTGTTCTAATTAGCGCACATGCTCAAATAAGCGCACGACCTGCCCGTTTCCGAAAAAAACGTGCATAAGCGCACAGTGCTAGACTAGCATATTGGTATTTTACACGAATTAAACACATTAATACCGCATTAGTCGCATTAAAACTTAACCTTAAATGTTTAAACACTTTCTTTTTGCAACGATTGGAACATATATGAGCCTGTGCGTGAGAAAACCAACAATTTGCATGGGCGAAAACAAAGACGCAGATCAGCTTCGCGGTAACCGCGAAGCTGATCAGCGTCTTTGTTTTCGCTACACGGATAGTACATTTCCTCCTCTACTTATTCCCAAATTTTCAAGATTCTGGGTTTCTTCTGTGACTGTACAGGCTGGTTTGTGTTGGACCTGGTCGGAAACCCAAATTGTTGGTTTTGCCATGCATAGGCTCATATGTAATCTTTGATACATGGGCATGGTTATTTCAGCAGTTTTATGTGCTGTTTTTGTCTGTAGTACGCGCTAATTAGAATGATATTTTGTAACATTAACTTATTTTGAAAAGTTAAGCGCACTGTGCGCTAATTAGACCGAATACGGTGAGTGGTTTAGGATAGAGACTTCTGCGTTGAAAACTAATCAAGATATCACAAGGCCTTAAATGTGTTTTAAAATCATTATACATGTATCGCAGACCTGTTCAGTATACCATAAACACTAAGATGAAACGCCCCTACCAAGGCCCGTAACAGCTGATAAGCAGGAGGCTGACCTTTGATTTCAACAGATGAAAACAATTGTGGTCTCGATAAGGGTGTTACTTTCTTAAGTAGGCTTCTTAAGAACAAATGTTTACAGCCGGTAAAGTAAACAAATTTGTGCAAACAATGCTCGCATATCTATCAAGGGTCCTTAAACACCGTGAATTAAACAGGCTTAAAGCCTTTTTAACCAGGCATTTCAACTATTTTTCTTAATACCATTTTACAACCTAGACGAAGTTTTGTTACAAAGCAAAACAAACTATCGCTTATCAAAGAAGGCGAGTTTTGGTATATACCGCTCTTGTCTTAAATGTACTGTGAATATCACAACTTGCTTGAACGATAGTTTCAGATGAAATCCATGTAAACCAATGCAAGAAACCCAAAAGAGCAATGATCGTTCACCTAAGAATAACAAGTCAAACTAGAAAAGTCAAAACGTTATTTGGATATCCTATCTATAAGCCTTCGGCCCTGGTGAGCTAAAACTTGCTGTGTAAAACTGTACCACAAAAATGCAGTTTGACGTATGTTTGTGACAGTATATGGTTACATGTACTTGTTAAGTCATGTACAGCGACAATTTCATAAACGGATGGTGATCCAATGTAGTTTACACCAATGACCTTTTGGTCAGCCACCTTACCAGTATCATGAAGAAATAAAAGTGGTCGGGTGGGAATATGGGTCCCGCACACTGGGGCCTAAAGAAACTAGAGGACCATTGGTCCTGTAGCTCACCTGAGAGATTATCACATTGTAAGCTCATGAGATTTAAATTAATTGAGAATCGACCAATGAAAGTCTATGCATGGACACTATTGACCCCCGGGGTATGGCCAAATTTGACCCAGGGGCATGACTGGCACAATTTATAATGGGGACTACCAAACATTGCTACATACAAAATATAGAAGCTCTGGGCCTTTTGGTTTCAGAGAAGAAGATTTTTGTTAGTTTTTCCCATTGTAAGTCTATGGAGACTATCTACCCCCGGGGCGTGGCCAAATTTGACCCCAGGGGCATGGCTGGCACAATTTATGTAGAGGACCATTGGCCATTGCTACATACAAAATATCAAAGCTGTGTGCCCTCTGGTTTCAGAGAAGAAGATTTTTGATTTTTTTTCCCATAGCAAGTCTATTGAGACTATCAACCTCCGGGGCGTGGCCAAATTTGACCCCAGGGGCATGAATGGCACAATTTATGTAGAGGACCATCAGCCATTGCTACATACCAAATATCAAAGCTGTGGGCCTAGTGGTTTCAGAGAAGAAGATTTTTTATTTTTTTTTCCCATAGTAAGTCTATGGAGACTATCAACCCCCGGGGCGTGGCCAAATTTGACCCCAGGGGCATGAATGGCACAATTTATGTAGAGGACCATTAGCCATTGCTACATACCAAATATCAAAGCTGTGGGCCTAGTGGTTTCAGAGAAGAAGATTTTTTTAGTTTTTCCTATTGTAGGTCTATGGAGACTATCGACCCCCGGGGCGTGGCCAAATTTGACCCCGGGGACATGATTGGCACAATTTATGTAGAGGACCATTAGCCATTGCCACATACAAAATATCAAAGCTGTGGGCCCTGTGGTTTCAGAGAAGAAGATTTTTTAATTTTTTTTTTCCCATAGTAAATCTATGGAGACTATCAACCCCCGGGGCGTGGCCAAATTTGACCCCAGGGGCATGAATGGCACAATTTATGTAGAGGACCATTAGCCATTGCTACATACCAAATATCAAAGCTGTTGGCCTAGTGGTTTGAGAGAAGAAGATTTTTTTAGTTTTTTTCCTATTGTAGGTCTATGGAGACTATCGACCCCCGGGGCGTGGCCAAATTTGACCCCAGGGGCATGATTGGCACAATTTATGTAGAGGACCATTAGCCATTGCCACCTACAAAATATCAAAGCTGTGGGCCCTGTGGTTTCAGAGAAGAAGATTTTTTAATTTTTTTCCCATAGTAAGTCTATGGAGACTATCAACCTCCGGGGCGTGGCCAAATTTGACCCCAGGGGCATGAATGGCACAATTTATGTAGAGGACCATTAGCCATTGCTACATACCAAATATCAAAGCTGTGGGCCTAGTGGTTTCAGAGAAGAAGATTTTTTTAGTTTTTCCCATTGTAAGTCTATGGAGACTATCGACCCCCGGGGCGTGGCCAAATTTGACCCCAGGGGCATGGCTGGCATAATTTATGTAGAGGACCATTAGCCATTGCCACATACAAAATATCAAAGCTGTGGGCCCTGTGGTTTCAGAGAAGAAGATTTTTGAATTTTTTTCCCATAGTAAGTCTATGGAGACTATCGACCCCCGGGGCGTGGCCATATTTGACCCCAGGGGCATGAATGGCATAATTTATGTAGAGGACCATTAGCCATTGCTACATACCAAATATCAAAGCTGTGGGCCTAGTGGTTTCAGAGAAGAAGATTTTTTTAGTTTTTCCCATTGTAAGTCTATGGGACCTATCTGTTGCCATGGAAACCACAATTTTGATACAATCTGCTCCAAAACCTAATGCCATCAATCCCCCAACCCAATTATGGTTCACATTAAATTTGATCAAGATCGGCCTACTAGCTTCAGAAATATTCTTCTTTGAAATTGTGGACGGACGACGGACGACGACGACGGACGACGGATGCCTGCCTATCCTATAAGCTCACCTGTGAGCCTTCGGCTCAGGTGAGCTAATAAATGGGCTGATTGTACCTCCAGGCAAAGCTTGTACTATACTGACTGACCATCTTATTACTGGTTATTCGCTACGGTCTGATCCTGCCGAGGAAAAGTGGTTTCAAGTCAGCCTTAATGGCTTACTTAGCTGGTTATATTTGAAGCACTTTTTGGGTGTCTTGAAATCTTAATTTTTGGTAAAGTCTCATAAAATGGAGGCAACGTCCCGACGTGACCACGCCTCTTGACTGGAACGTTAAGCATCAACGCAAACAAACAAACAAGTATAAGAAACAAAGCTTTCAACAACTACCTACCTTCCGCTCCTCATCCGGAACTTTCTTCTTTTTCTTCGCCATATTTTTCTCGTACATCTCCGTCAGTTCTTTCAGTTTCACCTCCCATTCTTTCTTGATCTCATCTGTCAACTTCCTCTTCTCATCCTCCCTTTCCATCTGGAACACCTTGAACATTTCATCTTCCTCTCGCCTGTGCTGGTGCTCTAGTTGGACTTGGGCTTCCACCAGGCGCTTTTTGTACTGAAATAGAAAACAAGCCCCCATGTAATAAACAGATTTTTCCTAAGTTGTAAAAATTGAAAATTTTCAGCAGAAAAATTTGATATTTTTAATATTTTTCCTCAAAACATACATTGTGGGCACAAGCTAGAACCGCCTCGCCGAGGCGGTTCGAATGAGTACCAACAATGTATGTTTTGGATCAAAAATATGTATACACCCGCAAACCCTGTTTTTATACATTAAAGTGGGGTATAAGGGGTATACATTTCACGGACATGTTTTCCTGATGCGCTTGACAGTGGCCATAGTAATGCCTTTTTTCAAGAGAACACCCTTAACATTTCGTAATCCTCCCCAGCCGTTCTCGGGCCTCCCCCAGACGTTGCTTGTACCATGTGTACCGAAATATTTACATTACACATCTAGACGTTTTCAAATGGATTCATCCAGAGGAGGAAGTCATTTTGTTTATTTTTTGGTCAGATTTTTTGTCTATACTTTCTACCAATTTTGAAGGACGTGCGGGTTCAGCCAGGTTCAGTTAGGTTAAATTTCTTAAGACCTTGTCATGATGGCCTAGTTTTATTTGTCTTGACCCACATGACTGAAACAAGAAACTTTTTCTTGTGTAGCAAATGCAGGTGAAACTTAATAGGGCGATATTCGAATATGTGCAGAAATAGTGAAATATCATGGCTACAGTGTATGTTCAATAGAATCATTCATTCGATAAATGCCTTTTTGTACACCAAACATAAGTTTATGCTTTTGAAATTGAATAATTCAACTGCTACAAATGTAACTTGCATCATTAAATGGGTGGAAAACTGCTAAATATGCTATTGGAATGTCAGCTATTTCGAATTTACGTCCATACATTTATAGAAAACATTTGCATTCAATTTTATACGTGATCAAAATGAGCATTGATTTTTGATATTTTTATACTTGATAGCCGTTTGTAATTAGCAAAGTCAAGAATAGTGGGAAAGCCGCAAAAACGTAAGAGAGGAAAATAAACTTATATAATTTTTTATTAATTAACTACATTAATATTGATATTTGTACGAATAAATCAGCCCGCATCATACGAATAAAAAAAACTCGGCCAATACAGAATAAGTCGGCCAATACGAGAACCAGAGGACCAATGGTCCTGTAAACGCTCACCTGAGATCTGCTTCATATACCAATAAACATATTTGAATATTATGGTATTTAACCCCAGTGCAGGGGCAGATGAAGCCCTTGGGCCATTTTCTTTTTTCAGAATAATCAATATTCTGTCCATTTGCCAATTTCCTGCTGATTTCCCCTTCAAATAACATTTTAAAAGCAGATGAGCCCCTGGGGTCCATTTTTTTTTTCAGAATCATTAAATTTCAGTCCTACTGCCCATTTCCTGCAAGACTTTCACTTAAAATGACATTTTAAAAGGTTTCCCCATTCAAATGCATTGACAACCTATGTTGACCTTGCCATAAAATAAGTCAAGGTCACCACAGGGTCATGTTTTATACATACATAGTAGTACTTGAGTCATCCATACTTCATGCAAAGTTTCATTGAAATCGGTTCACCGGTTCTGGAGAAGAAGATATTTTACCATATATGAGCATGGCGGCCATCTTGGTCATGTGACCTGGATTATTTATATACACATTGGTTTCCACTTCCTATAGATGCTTCATATAAAATTTGGCTTTGATTGGCCAAGTGGTTTCAGAGAAAAAAATCTTTGAAAAGTGTGTATAGACGACAGACCGGCCAAGGTCAAGAGATGACCTTGACCTAAATTAATCATATACCTTTATCTAATCCATTAGTTGTTTGCATCTACCACTTTTCAGATCTCAGGCTACAATAGTTTTCAAAAAAAAAGCTAATTTCCACTTTTCCCATTATAAGTCTATGGAAACTTAAAGTTACCATAGCAACCAGAGTTCTTATCCGACTGGAATAAAAAACACAAATAATGTAGAGGCTACTGTCAGGAACATGTATACAAAGTACAGGATTCATCCACTTGACAGTTTCTGAGGAGAAGATTTTTGAATGTTTTTTCAAAATTTTGCCCTTTATGGGGCCCCAGCAACCAATCAAAATAAAGGATTAGGACAAAACTCGCAAGAAACGTCAAACACTACTCAATAAACATTTCTGCAAAAACAAAATTCAAATGTCTGCAATTTTAGCGGAAAAATAGCCGATTTCCACTTTTCCCATTATAAGTCTATGGAAACTTTAAGTTGCCATAGCAACCAGAGTTCTTATCCGCCTGGAATAAAAAACACAAATTATGTAGAGGCCACTGTCAGGAACATGTATACAAAGTATAGGCTTCATTCCCTTGACAGTTTCTGAGAAGAAGATTTTTGAATGTTTTTCGAAATTTTGCCCTATATGGGGCCCCTGCAACCAATCAAAATGAAGAATTAGGACAAAAGTCACATGAAACGTAGAGGACTACTCAATAAACATTTCTGCAAAAAAAAAAAAAAATTCAAATATCTCCAACAAGACAGCAAAAATTGGCAATTTTCACTTTTTTCCATTATAAGTCTATGGGAAGCCTAAGTTGCCATAGCAACCAGAGTCCTTATCCGATCAAAACAAAAAACACAATTATTCTTCCCCCCTACCTGTAGATGGTGTATGTGAAATATGAGAACAATCGGCCCAGCGGTTTCAGAGAAGAAGATCTTTGAAATTGTGGACGACGGACGGACGGACGACGGACGACGGACGGACGGACGCCGGAGCATGGGTATACTATAAGCTCACCTATGAGCCTTCGGCTCAGGTGAGCTAAAAACTGGGCCAATACGAGAAAAGTCGGCCAATATGAAAATGACGTCATTCAACGTTCCTTTTCATAAGAAAATGGCAGCCATGTTTTCCTCCGCATCGACGCTAATAAACTGCAGTTGTATTTGTAAAAATTAATGTGCTTTAAAAGCAGTTGCATTTATAAAATTAGAAATAATCGTCAACAGTTATCGCTAATAAAAAAGATAAATGGAATTCAGACGACAATTCTGTTTTATTTTGTATCTAGATCTAGTCATTCTTGAATGAAAACATAAGGTAAGTAGGAATTTTACTACGACTTGCCAAGTCTCAAAAGCGCCTGTTTCATCTTTTGAAACTTTTTTTATTTATTCAGGAAATTCATTGTTATTATGTTCATTGGCCTTCTTCCAAGAGTCGACTCGCTATCACGAATTTCGTTCGTATCATCAAGCTGTGGGCTGCATTCCCGGGGATGGAGGGGGGGGGGGTGGGGGGTGAGACCCACATATAAAATGGTTATGTACGTGCCGCCCAAGCTTAAAAAGAAGGGGACCTAGTCCGACCTACAGAGCTGGTCAAACTTAAAAAGTTGGCATTTATAGAGCTGAAAGAACTGTAAATGTTTTGCATGTAGGGCTGATAGAACTATACAAGTGTTGCCTTTAGAGCTGTTCAAACTTTGAAAAATAGGTGCAATCAGAAAAAGTTGGTGCTTTTAGAGCTGATCGAAATGAAAAAGTATGTGCTTTCAGAGCTAAAAAACACAAAAGCAGAATAGAATGGTTGATAGAATTCTTTTGTGCACGTACATCTTTGTGTCTAATAGTCACCTGCATTGTCAAAGAGCACACTTCAAATAGAAAAGTTAATTAATAAAATTTTCATTAATCAAGTAATTTCGTATTGGCCCAGTTACAGGTCCTCGGTCAGCTGTATTGGCCCTCGGCTTCGCCTCGGGCCAATACAGCAGACCTCGGACCTGTAACTGGGCCAATACGAAATTACTTGATTAATAACATTATAATATATCTGGTATATTTAGTCATTTTCCGAACTCGATTTTTACGAATGCGATAGTTAGCCTTTTTGTACGATTAGCATTAAGTCTAGAACAAACAATTCTTAATCCAGCTTTACATGGGTGTACATTTTTACAACAGACGGGCTTATAAGGCTTATAGTGCCCGATAAAACGCAATTTGATCAAGGAGTTATGCTTGTTTCAGAAAGCACGAAACATGTTATATGTGAGCCCATATCTGAGTTTTCGACAAAGTCCACACATTTAGTTTAAAGCAAGTCAAATACACGTACATGCAGTTCCGGTCTTTAACTAAATTAATGTTGTGGACAACTGCGGAAGCTGGGTGTGAGGTTTGGATCTGACGTGCGTCTGGCGTATGTGGAATTTGGCAATTTTTTCAACACGGCCGGCGCGCGTTTCACTTATACACTACTGTGTGACTGCTGTTTTAAACCACTTCAAGTAACTCAGTAATTTTATTACTGACCGTTCCGAGGCTATATTTCTGTTGTGGTTCTGTTTGTTTTTAAAATTTCGATTTGTTTGCTGTTTACATCTCTATATGTACGTGTGAAGTCCGGGTTACTTAGTAGCCACCTATTGAGAATAACTGCTCATTCGGCTCTTTGTATTAGAAGCACCTGATTGTCAATTTAATAGCTTAACCTTGGCTTTTGGAGTGTGACTTTCGTTCTAATTGCACCATTTCTTGATCATTGCTTACTTTTACCTTTTCAACATCACAGACACGATTTTCTCTGTTGTGACCCATCATATTCAATATTTTCTGCTTCAAAAGGATGAAGTAGATGATTTAATCATTCAAGTGGTTAAGTATTACGTCGAAAATGATGAATTTCGCCTTCAAGGAGTGTAGAAAGTATACAATCAAGTTGTTTTATTTTGTCCAAAGATTTTATTCTTTAAAGTTTATTGTTGAAAAAGAAATAAATCGAAAGTAGTATAATAGCATGTAGGTTCAACGCTCGACAGTTCAATGTCATCTACTCGTTATTCTGTTAATATTTAAAAGCATTTTTGAACTCGGCCGGGTGGTGTTGGTATTTTACGCCCCTCTCAACAGTTTAAGTCATATTGAGACGGGACCTCCGTCTGAAAGTCAGGCGTTGGGGTTCAAACTCGTGATTCCTGGTTTATATTTGCAAGTGGTCTTAAAACTACTATACTACGTAGGTTTCAAAGTGGTCGGTGCTTGGTTCTAATTAAGCCTCAATACATGTAAACGAAGACTTTTTTCTGCAACTGCTAAATTTAATTGCTTGGCATAAGAATTCGCGGCAAACGTACATACATGGCCCTAGCTGGCAACTGCTGACGGGGACATTTAAGCAACGAAACAAACAATGCAATTCATCAGGTGTGCTGCTGTTGTTTTACACTTCGTACATGCACATAGTTTACTCTGTACAGTTTAACGCCCCAACAACATATGAAGCCCTATATGTACCAGACGAGAAAATAATTATGAGCATATATATAAACTAAATTGGCTGAAATTTCAGGTCGGTTCTGACCCTGGTTAAGAACATGGAAAGACACAAATAGGTATATTTTCCTTCTGAAACCTTAGATCAATATGGCCAAGATTTGATCGATTTTACGTCAGTACTATGATACATTGATCCATGTTCAATGCATGTTGGTTTCGCTCTATGGACCAAGTTTTACGACCTTTTAAGATTGAAGGTAACAGTCACCAATTATGCCTACTTTTAAAAAAGTGTATGTTGAGTCAAATTGAATCAAATTTAAGCCCCGTTTACACATTCACGGTTTTCTCTACGATTCACCACGATTCACCCCGATTTCTCATGGTCAGAAAAATCGGGGTGGACCGGGATGAATCGTGGCGAAAAGTAGAAATATGCAATGTCACTACGATTCCAGTAAGAATGTCTACGATATTAGTACGGTGTCTGTAAGGTATCGCTACGAATCAATGACGGTTCATGACGGCAACGCTACGGTCAATGACGATTAACCACGGTGGCACAACGAATGCTCACGGTGCTTGTACGGTTCGATACGGTACTAGTACGATTCACGGCGGTAGCCGTCGTGGCCAGTCGTGGAGCTCTGTAGCGAAACCGTGGATGATTCGTAGGACAACCGTACACAATTCGTGGTGAATCGTGGGAGTTCGTGGTGTCAAAGATTCCACGGTTTCGCTACGGAGCTCCAAGATTGGCTACGATCTCTCACAAATAGCCGCGAATATAGTTACGGTGTCAGTACGAATAAGCACGATTCCGCTACGGTTGCGCTACGAATTAGGCCAAGCCCAATTACCACCACGATTCGCCATGATACACCACGAATGTTTTAAACAGTTTAAAACTTCCGTAGCGCTGCCGTAGAGTTTCCCGAATCTTCACGATTCATCAAGATTCACCACGGTTCTACTACGAATGACCACGGTACACCACGGTACACGACGATTTTACAAATCGTGGCGAATCGTAGCGGCACCGTAGCCAAAAATCGTGAATGTGTAAAAGGGGCTTAACACTACTTACAATAATATAAGTACTTCAGATGACAACGGTCTTAACATAACAAAGTGAATAAAAAGAAATTGCCAGGGTCAACAAAGTATAAATTGTTAAGCCCCGTTTACACATTCACGATTTTTGGCTACGGTGCCGCTACGATTCGCCACGATTTGTAAAATCGTCGTGTACCGTGGTGTACCGTGGTCATTCGTAGTAGAACCGTGGTGAATCTTGGTGAATCTTGATGAATCGTGATGATTCGGGAAACTCTACGGCAGCGCTACGGAAGTTTTAAACTGTTTAAAACATTCGTGGCGTACCGTGGCGAATCGTGGTGGTAATTGGGCGTGGCCTAATTCGTAGCGCAAACGTAGCGGAATCGTGCTTATTCGTACTGACACCGTAGCTATATTCGCGGCTATTCGTGAGAGATCGTAGCCAATCTTGGAGCTCCGTAGCGAAACCGTGGAATCTTCGACACCACGAACTCCCACGATTCACCACGAATTGTGTACGGTTGTCCTACGAATCATCCACGGTTTCGCTACGGAGCTCCACGACTGGCCACGACGGCTACCGCCGTGAATCGTACTAGTACCGTATCGAACCGTACAAGCACCGTGAGCATTCGTTGTGCCACCGTGGTTAATCGTCATTGACCGTAGCGTTGCCGTCATGAACCGTCATTGATTCGTAGCGATACCTTACAGACACCGTACTAATATCGTAGACATTCTAACTGGAATCGTAGTGACATTGAATATTTCCACTTTTCGCCACGATTCATCCCGGTCCACCCCGATTTTTCTGACCATGAGAAATCGGGGTGAATTGTGGTGAATCGTAGAGCAAAACCGTGAATGTGTAAACGGGGCTTTACATGTACATGTAGGTACTATGTTGCTAGGCTGTTTAACCGTTGATTAAATGTACGTTAAAAGTCTATGGGGTGTAACAATTAATCAGCCTCCCACACTTTATATATCTCGGGGTATTCCATCCAGAAAATTGCTATTTATTTCAAATATGTTGGTCAAATTCGACATTGCAGATCAATGATCCCGTGTTTAAATACATTTGTAGACATGCTTGATAAAATTTTGATATATCTGGGCGTTTAAATTTCATTTCCAGCTAATGTTTCCTTAAGTTTAAATCGTTGCAGATGAATGGGTTCAGTTTTAATATAGGTCAGGCTATGTCGATGTAGCTATGTCGATGTAGTTTGCAATTGTCATACTTTCATTTTGATTTTCTCTTTCAGAGTAGCTTTACAAGTTTGTGTGATGGTTTTGTGCCGCAGTCAACAATATTTTAGTCATGACGTGCGAACCACTGCTTCCTGGATATTTACCAGTTACTTTGTGTAGCTTATGTGTTTGGCTCAAGGACACAAATCAGTGACAGTGGGGTTCGAACCTTCGGTGTCATCGCACTAGCCAATAGGCCTACGTCCCCCCCCCCCACACACACACACTCCCACAGTAGCGCTCACCTTGTGCAGTGCACACTCACCTTTGGTTGGTACTGGTGTCTTGCGTTCTCATGCTGGTATTTGGTATGCATCTTCTGTGCAGCCACCGGCTGTTTGATCCCCATTGCATCTGGGCCCAGGTTTATTTTATGCACATCTCTATTCACCGCCTCGGTATATTCCTGTGCCTTTGGTGAAGTCAAAATCCGTTTAATTGCTATTGCATTAGCGTCATATGACGGTATCCGAACAGTTCCTGGTTTTCGAATCTGACTGTCCAATTTCTTTGACATACGCTTGAAATTTTCCTGGGCACTCACGGCACCTTTAATCCCTATAGCGCCCTGGTCTAACCTCGCCGCCCCGACCCTGGGGTAATGATTTATACAGTAAACCTCCCTATCCTCGGGACTAACTTGACTGGTATAGTAGTTTTTCATAGTCAGATGCTGGTCACACACGACACACCTGAAACACCGTCTATGGTATAATCCATGTTGAACAGGACCGATCCTCTCCGCATGATAGACTGTGTCCCCGCACCGGTGACATTTGTTGGAGTTTAGCACGGGTGGTTGGAAGATTGAGGAGAGTCGGCGAAAACCTCGCTCTATGGACTCGTTTTCTGCGACGGAAGCTGTCATGGTTGGGTCTGGATTATTATAGATCTAGCTTACTGCATCTGAAAAATAGAGTATATACCATGTCTATAATGGAGTGGTCGTTTTGTTATTTTGTTCAGCAATGACCCATCAAAAAGAGACGAGACCTTGGGCTAGAGTCTCCATCCGGAAGAATGAAGAAGCTTGGGATATAACTCTCGTCCCCAGGTTGTTAAGGCAAGTAGCCAGTGGCTTTTATGACTTTAGACCGATTGTTGCCTGTACTATTGAAGGCAACGCCTGACTAGTGTGAAGTATGAATTCACCATCGTTCTTTCATTCACCAAAAACATGCATGAGAGCTTTAAAAACATGGTGTACCTCCTACATAGAACTGGCGTAAATAAGTGTCGCAGTTTATGTAATTATGATTTTATATGAAAAATAGGCGTCTAGCCTTGAAACACGTACAGCTGAATGTCAAAACTAAAAAATGTCAATCAAAACAGTTCGTGAGAAACTTAAGTAGTCATAAAATATATGCAAAGTAGTTAAAATATTTCTTGTTTTGTATTCAGATATTTACTTGGGCTATAAAATGGTAGAGTGAGCGTTTTGTAAAGATATCCCATTCATATATAATAATCTGAAATCCTATATATACTGGCAATCATACTTGTTTTACTGTCTTTATTAATGAAATATGGTCCAAAATTCAATTAAAGGAGAAAGAAAACAATAGAAAGCCGAAAGTACAACACTATTTTTTGTTATTTTTCGGATAACGTCATCCTAAGCCTGGCGTCCCTTTTACGGAACATAGGCAATCAGAATAGCCACAGATGTGACGCCGCAGAACGCGGCGTCCCATCTGGGGGGCTATTCTGTTTTCTGTAAGATGATTTTCATCAAAAATTTATTTAAAAATCGAAAATACCTCCTGGTGTGGGTCTATATAGTCCAGTTGTCAAACGTGAATTTGGCATGTGACCTGGAAATATGTGCCGCATAAAATACTTTTATGGTTTTCACTTCTTGATATTTCAGATTTTTCTGATTTTTGCTCCAAAACATGGACTGTGGATTGTGTGTACCCACAATCTATGTTTTGAACAAAAATAAGAAAAATATGAAAAATTTTCTTCTGAATTTTTCATTATTTTTTTTTACAACTTTAAAAATCTCTGTATATTGTATGGGCATGTTTTCGTAATGAGGTCCCATTGGTACATTGGTATGGGTGTAGATTTTGTATTTTCAAATTGTATTTTGCTGCTCAAATCCATGTCGGGAATGTTTAAAGCCAGGGGTCGCGTCTTACATCCTGCTCGACCAGTGTTTCTCTTCCGTGATGATATCACAATATTGTCACGAAAACATAAGTTTAAACACGAAACAAAATGAATAAAATCTTATTTTGGTTATACAAAATGGACCTACTGCTGTATTTATATTTCAAATTGAACTTGAATTTTCAATTGCAAAGTTCTTTGAGCATTGTTTAATTTTCTTATGCTTATATCTAAGGTTTCATCTTGCATACAAAGATAATTTCAGTCATGTTAAAACAACATTGTATACGATGCCTACTGCACCAGTTTGAATATAAACGGTGAAAGGGACATTCCTACCGTAAAGGCTTATGATGTAAACTTTCTTATAGTTTGGCTTAACCCATATTTGACAATGGATTTTCCCATCATTACCATTTGGGTGAGTCCACTTTCATTTTTAGGGAATGCAAACTCCATTTTCCTATATAAAAGTGGGGTCCAACGGTGTATAACTTTTCATGGACATGTTTTCCTGATGTCGCGGCTTCTATTGCGACTGTTTACATGTATAAATACTTTTTAGTCTACATAAAAATATGGTGAGATTTAGGTTAAAGTCCAGTCAACAAATTTTCAGTTATGTCGGGACGAAGCTATGTCGGGACGGAGCTAGTTGCGAAACCTCACTCCACTTCATTCGGAATGCTACTGTGTATATGGAGATTGTCAACGACAGCCTAAAGTCTGGGTCTAGGACGGAGACATCACTTCCTGTGCCGTATTAAGCAGTACTCTGGGGAGTACTCGGTGCCGCCAGTAGGGATCGAACCCAGGACCTCTCGATTCGGAATCCGATGACTTAGCACTACGCACCGCACTGTTGGAACCCAGTGTATGCAAACGCCAACAGCTCAATGTTGCATATATGGCGTCATTACAATCATTCACATGGTTGGACGAATCTCCAATCGGTCGTTGCCCAGGAGCAAAAGAGCATCATGCCCTTGCATCTGATTTTAGTTGAGGCTAAATGACATGACAGCAAGCATGGTTGAACTGGTCAATTTTCTGTCAACGCCTCGTACTTAATGCACTGAAGAGATAGATCTACCTTGTTTAAACTGAGAACATCTCATTATTGAAAGATAAACTGTTGTACACTATAAAAGTAGGGTATACATGTGGTTTATAGACTCCAGTATACTGAAATTGACGAGGCTTTGAGACAAAATATGAGAAGTCCAGTCAAAATTTTTTCAGTTATGTCGGGACGGAGCTATGTCGGGACGGAGCTAGATGCGAAACCTCACTCCACTTCATTCGGAATGCTACTGTGTACATGGAGATTGTCAACAACAGCCTAAGGTCTGGGTCTAGGACGGAGACATCACTTCCTGTGTCGTATCAAGGAGTACTCGGTGCCGCCAGTAGGGATCGAACCCAGGACCTCTCGATTCGGATTCCGATGCCTTAGCACTACGCACCGCAGTCCCTATTGACATGGTTGGAACCCAGTATATGCAAACGCCAACAGCTCAATGTTGCATATGGCGTCATTACAATCATTCACATGGTTGGACGAATCTCCAATCGGTTGTTGCCCAGGGGCACAAGATCATCATGCTCTTGCATCTGTAGCATTTTTATAGATTTTAGTTGAGGCTAAATGACATGGCGGAAACCATGGCTGAACTGGTCAATTTTCTGTCAACGCCTCATATTTAATGCACTGAAGAGATAGATCTACCTTGTTTAAACTCGTGTACGCTTTGATGAGTATGTTAACATTAAAATGTAAATGTATCCAAGCAGTTACATTAACATGATAATGAGTGTTTCTACAACCTATTTAAATTCACGATTTGAGAACACCTTTATAATGAAAGATAAACTGTTGTACACTATAAAAGTAGGGTATATGGTTTATAGACTCCGGTATGCTGATGATGACGAGGCAAATTTGAGACAAAATATCAGAAAAAATGTTAAAGCTCAAAACAAAGTTAAAAAGCAAGTGGTGGCTAGAGCATCATTATTACATTATTAGCTGATTTTTTACATTTCTGTTTTACTAAAGAGCGTCACAAAACTCAGTCATTTATATGTTGCCCAATCCATGCTTACTTCAATCATTACGAAAACTTGCCCATGCAATATACAGAAAAATTTTTGGTTATAAAAATGAAAATTTCCACTGGAAAAAATTTGATATTTTTCTTATTTTTGCTCAAAACATAGATTGTGGGTACACGTTAGAACCGCCTCGGCGAGGCGGTTCTAACGAGTACCCACAATCTATGTTTTGGAGCAAAAATAAGAAAAATAGGTATACCCCTGCATACCCCAATTTTACTATATAAAAGTGGGGTTTAAGGGGGTATACATTTCACGGACATGTTTTCCTGATGTTAACGTGCCGTTTTTGCCTGTTTGGACTATGGTCTCAGAAACTGAATACTCTTGTTTCAAGCACAGAGGTAAGAACATCTTTAAAATCTAGTCCAAATCTGTTTGAAAACTGAGTGACTATCATTGCCACATTGGAAATAGATTCGTGACAGGAGACAAGTTTATTTGATGACATATCAGGTGAATATTATTGCATGCTCGTGGGGTGGAACATATGCCTGTTCGTTCGTTTCTCTTAACAAGGGCTAAAATATGTGTAGATTTAGCCACTGTGGTATTTTTCTTCAGTGACCTATACTGGTCATGATCTGAGAAGCAGGCAGAGCAATCGAGTCCAATGTCTAACACTTTTTATACGCACAACCCATCCATTTGTAATGACAGACAAAAAATTCAACCCTCGATCCAATCACATTGGTTTTGCTTCAATACATGTACTTGGTATTTGTTTGTTTAATTTAAGATCGTATAGATCGGATTTTATCATAACAATACTTCTTTTTTTACTGAACAACAAGCTTCTATTTGAGCCACCGCATGGGAAAACCAACAATCTGCATAGGCGAAAACAAATGCGCAGATCACCTTCGCAATAACTGCGAAGCTGATCAGCGCCTTTGTTTTCGCTAATCGGATAGTACAGTTTATCCGAAATTTCAAGCTTCTAACCATCCTCTGTGACTGTACAGACCGGTTTGTGTAGGACCTGGTCGGAGCCCAAATTGTTGATTTTGTCAAGCACAGGCTCATTTAATTCACTATAATAACAATCAGGTATTAACCATAGCATGTTTCTGTTTGGGACAAAACAGTTCAATAATGGATCAATACCTGACTCAGTTTTACAACATTCCTTCAACAATTGCCGCACTTAAGTGAAAATCATCAATAAAATCAATTTACATGCAGTCTGTATCATGTTTTACTATAGAAACACCTGTGACATTTTAAAAATATTCACTGAAACTTGTTTTAAAATGAAACTTTACACCTGGTGAAAAATGTTACCTGAACAATGAATCATCTTTTTACATGTTTATAGATAAAATCACAAACCGTTCCTTTCTGAAATTGACATAATTCCTTATGAACTCACAGCATAGCATGACCCACGTGCATTTAAAATCACGTTAACAAACATATGTAGGTTCCTGGTCCGACAAGAATGATTTTATTATAGACCTATACATGTACACTGAACAGACACGACCTTGTAAACAACTGAACGAAATTTGAAACTGACAAAACCAGTTTTCAGGGTACCAAAATATCTCACCTGAACATTACAATATCAATATTTACACGTATGTTTATTCATAAACTCTTCATTTTGGCCAAAACAACTGAAATAACCTGCGTAAATCCTTCTGTCACACACAGTCACGACGGTGTCATGTCCACACAGGTGAAAATCCAAATTATTATTTTTTTTGAAAGGTCCCGGTGTGTCAATAACTTATTTTCCCATTCTTTTCATGTATTACGAGCACAATATAGTTCATTCATACCTGAGTGATTTAGTTGCCGCTTCGTTTCATATTACCTGTATAGGTTACAGTCACATAAACTTAAATATTAATAAGACGATGACAGCTGAATTAAAACCACGTAACAGTAACAAGGGATTGCGCATGTGATGATAGCTTTATCGGACAGGTGACAATCGAAATATGCAAATTGCGAATGCGACGTTACAAAAGCTATTTTAAAGCAAAACGTTCAACCTTTTCCGGGCGCAAACGCCCCTTGCCAATTCAATGGTCTGTTTCTATCTAGTTATCGAGTTTGTAGATATGATATCTTGTCTATCTGTCGTGGATATCGATGCTGCGCGAAATCAAACTGCGTTCAACTTAGTAAATGACGTTTCCTTCACGGACAAACATGATTTCAATCTTAATATTATGGCATGACCTAGGCCAGTGGTTTCAATACACGTAAGACAACCCTATTTACTTCAACAGTTGAGTGCTGTAAGTGAATATTGACGCAGGTCAGTTAAATATTCAACAAACTAACATGCATCCTAAAAATATGCATGGCGATTGATATGTCCCGGATAACGTGTATTTCACAGTGTACCTTTGGCGCAATACGATGTTGCGCCAACAATTTAACGCATATCTTCAGGGTCCGACCGATATGAGACCATAGAATATCGCAAGTGTCTTTATGTGAAATTCCCTGAAAAATACTTTCATACCAAAGTTTGCTCCCACAGTCCTTTCACCCGACCCTTTAAATCATTATTCATCTAACTTCAATCACACAGACAAGTATACGTGTTCTTGAATATCGCAGGCTGGCGTTATGTGGTCAAACGGGGTGGAGGAAGCCGGAGGACTCGGAGAAAACTACCAACATTGGACGGGCGACCATGCTTTGCTTGGCCCAGATTTGAACCCAGACCGCAAAGTTGACAAGCGAGTGTTATCTGCTACACTATCCAGTACCTTCATATAATATGAGCCGCCTCGTGGGAAAACCAACAATGTGGTTTCCGAACAGGTCCGACACAAACCGGCCTGTACAGTCACAGAAGATGGCTAGAAGCTTGAAATTTCGGATTTAAAAAGAAGAGGAATTGTACTATCCGTGTAGCGAAAACAAAGGCGCTGATCAGCTTCGCGGTTACCGCGAAGCTGATCTGCGTCTTTGTTTTCGCATATGCAGATTGTTGGTTTTCTCATGAGGCGGCTCAGTTTATTTAGTTGCAGCGTTATTTGAAAGCGTAATTATTATCGTTATAGCATCACAACTCTAATCGTTTATCAGTAACATTCGAATTTAAAAGATTTACGAGACTGTAACCTCGAGAGGCGTATACCCGTAATAGAACAACAGCTTGTGGGCGATGAAATCATAAACCTATTATATCCTGCAATGGAGATGACATAGCCAGCATCAATTTAACTCCCGTCAGGAGAAAACATGTATTATAAGATAGTAAAATTCTTCTTCTTTCGGCATATAGTGTGTCAAGTATTGAAACTTTTAAAAATAGCTACATGTAGAAATAGAGCAAATGACACATGCGCTATTGACTGTACTGATGCTAAAGCTTGTAGCTCGCAGATATGTGCAGAAAAAGCCGGTTTTCTTTTAACAATTAAGTTTCAGTCACATGAGAGTCAAGTGTATACAAGAGTTTTGATGACATCCCAACATTTGTGGGATTCCTAAAGCATTGAATTAAACAGTGTCCAAAATGAAAAACACAAAATTCATGTGGATACTCTGGCCACTAACATGGTCCAATTTTAACGCGTAACAAAATAATGAATCGCTTTAAAATAGCGTTTTACGCCCCATCAACAATTATGGTCATATGCAGATGCCTTCCATGAAATAATGGTTTTTGATAAAACATATTTTGGGCCCCCACCTATTGAGGTCTTAAGAAAAAGATGGGCTGCTTGTGCCTCCAGGCAAAGCTTATACACCTCTGACTGACTATCTGATTACTGGTAAACCACTCTGGTGTGAGCCTGCACAGAAAAAGTGGTTTTAAGTCAAGTCATCCATACATATAAGCCTTTTTTGGTTTTAAATATTAGAGTTATTATTTTTCAAGCACATTTTGCGTGTCATGACATCCCTAATGTTGGGTAAAAGTCCCATAAAATGAAGGCAATGTCCCAATACAGTTGTTGACTGGGACTTTAAGAATCAATTCAACCAAACAAGGACACATATTTTGGGACAAAACAAATCAAATGTTACATGTAGAGCAGTAGTAGCCATTAAAGACTGTAAGTACAGACGAGCTTCACATACAGTTAATGAGCTTCACATACAGTTAATGAGCTCGCAACACACAGAAAACGAGTAAAATGGCGGACTTTGCTTGAGGCAAATCGGTTCTTAAGTTTTGTTCATAATTCAAAACCCAATCGCCGCAAGTAAAGTCCGCTATTCTACTTGTTTCCTGTACGTAAAGCTAGTTGCCTGTACGTAACGACAGACCAGTGTGATAACTTCTTATACTGACCATGCCATGATAAATGAATTTTGGTATGGTTAATCCTGTGGTGATTCAACCTTATTTGTTTCACGTTTAATAAGTTAATCCAAGAACAAGTCAAGTCCATAAATCCCATAAAATTCAGATTGAATAAGACTGAACTTGGTAAAGTTAGCAATAGGCTAAAATACAATTTAATGTTTACACATGCAAGACCTTTAACATTGGTTATTAGTCTGTTTTTGGTTTATTTTGTCTTGAGGTTTAACAAGTAAGTCAACAACTTAAGCTACGTTGGGACACAGCCACTTGCTCCTTTGTATTAACCAGTACTTTGAGAATTTATTGTTTCTTTGTTTGAATTGAATGCTTAACGTCCCAGTCAACAGCTAGGGTCATGTCAGGACATTGCTTCCATTTTATGGGACTTTTACCCAAAATGAGGATGTTATGACATCCAACAAGTGCTTTAAAATATAACCATCCAACTAAGCCAATAAGGCTTATAGGTATGGATGGCTCAACTTGAAACCACTTCTCCTGGGCTCAGTCCTGAGCAGTTAACCAGTAATAAGATGGTCAGTCAGTAGCGGATAAGCTTTGCCTGGAGACTCGAGCAGCCCATCCATTTCTTTAGGCCCCAGACTCTAACAATGAATGGATGATGGATCCTGGGCATACTATAAGCTCACCTTGTGAGTCTACTTAGCAAATCATTTATGCAATAAAAGGAATCAAATACCAGAAGTCAGTAAATATACAAATGACCAATTTATTGACAAATAAATATTTTAATGATTTTTTATAATGAAGATGACATGGCAGTGTTTTTAAAAAAATACAACAATTGTAATTAAAAATAAAAAATGATCTTTGACAAAAAGTGACTGTTATAAACATTGACAAGTTTGCTCGAGGTAAATCTAGTCATGATTTGAGCCGCATCGTGAGAAAAACGGATTTTTGCCTATGCGAAAACAAAGGCGCAGATCAGCTTCGCGGTAACCGCGAAGCTGATCAGCGCCTTTGTTTTCGCCACTCGGATAGTACAATTCCTCTTCTTCTTAAATCCAAAATCTCAAGCTTCTAGCCATCTTCTTTAACTGTACAGACCGGTTTGTGTAGGACCTGGTCGAAAACCCCGAAGACCGGTTTTCTCGCGTCGCCGCTCATTTATTTCTGTACAGGAAAGTGTTCTCAACAGGTTATTGTGTAGTCTCTGATCAGACTGCCCTTCCAAACAGATGATCCCCATCATGAGAAAACAGGATTTTTGCCTATGCAAAAACAAAGGCGCTGATCAGCTTTGCAGCCAAGCTGATCAGTGCCTTTGTTTTCGCTACACGGATAGTACAACTCCTCTACTTTCTAGATCCGGAATTTCTAGTCTCAAGCCATCTTATGTGCTTGTACAGCTCAGTTTGTGTCAGACATGGTTCCAAACCATGAAGACTGGCTTCTCGCGTCGCTGCTCAGATAGCGTGACACTGATCAGAAAGTTCTAGCAATATCATAAACCCCAAGTTAAATGTGAGCATGCATCTCAACAGACATTTTAAGATCAGTTCTGGAGTTTATTAGTTATCATAATCACTCTTCCTATCAAATATTCCTGGAAGTAATTTAAATTACCAAAACTTAATTACATTTTTTTTTTACAATTAACTGATGTTAATGTTCCAGTCAACAGCTATGGTCAATTCGAGACATTTTATGGGACTTTTACCAAAGATTAAGATACCATGACGACTAAAATGTGCTGCAATATCACTAGCCAAGTCAGTAACTAAAGCTTGTATGTATGCTCTTATTATAATGCTATCTTTGGGGTCCATAGAAACAGACCGTGTTATAAGTGAACCATGTTATAATGAGGCTACTTTCCATAGACATATAGCAAAATAATAAATTTGGGAGAAACATGACATGGCCGATGGCTGTGTTATATTGAAAAACCATGCTATAATGAGGTGCTTTATAATGAGGTTGAAGGGTATATGGTTTTCATGGGCAACCAGCATATAGATGGTCAGTAACTGTAAATCAGTAAGCAGCTTTGCCCAGCCACACAAACAGCCCATCTATTTCTGACAGACCATAGGAGTAGTGGAGCCAATATGATTTGTGCCAATACAAACTAGAAATGGTATTGATCATATGTGTAATACAAACTAGAAATGGTATTGATCATATGTGTCTCAAAGACACAAGATATTGAAAGAACCTTTAAAACTGAAGATGCTGAGTTGTTCTGCAATTAAAACACTAAAACACAATTTAAATAAATTATAAAATACACAAGAACAAGAAAGAAATCGGAAAACATACATGATGATAATCAAATGTTTTTGTCAAATTTTAATAGGGTATAAATAACATTAAACTTTTGTTTTGTTTGTTGGTTTGATTTATTACATAGAATTTTTCACTGTATCTGGGTGGCACTAACCTTTCAAAGGTAAAACCAGTACTATAATAACAAGTAATGTGACCCGCTGCATCAGATAACCAACAATCTGTAATGCGAAAACAAAGGTGCAGATCAGCTGTGCAGTAACTGCAGAGCTGATCAGTGCCTTAGTTTTTGCTATACGGATAATGCAATTTGTCCTCTTCTTAAATCTGAAAGTTCACTGTTCTAGCCATTTAGTCACTGTACAGACCGTTTTGTGTCGGACCTGGTCGGAACCCAAATTAGCTTTTCTCACGCAAAGGCTCATGTATCTGTAATACTGTTTTGTTATTGAAACATGATCTGTCATTTTAATTGTAAATTATTGTTTGTTTGTATTGAGGCTTAACGTCCCAGTCAACAATTTTTCAGTCCAACGCTTCCTGGGTTTAACCAGTACTGTAGAGAGTTAATGTGTCTTGCTCAAGGGGATCAAACCCAGGACCTCTCGATTTGGAGTCCGACGCTCTACCACTATGAAACCGCGCTCTCTTTGTAAATTATGTACATTTAAAAAACACAACATTAATTTTCTTCCTATACATTTACACATTAAGTGATAGACTAAACAATATTCACATTACTATGAACATTCATGTCCTTAGTTGCTAGGTTTATACATGAAAGACATAGACTAATATGAAAGACTATGGTATGCCTTCATCACAAGTTAATCAAACATACAAGATCAAACGATAAGACCAAAATTACCCGTAAAACAATTAAAATCTTTCCACATTGTTACATAAAATCTGAATATTTATGGTTGTCACCTTTTGTGGATTTTAGAATCCTGTCTGGATTTCTATTCTAGACTAGGTCCAACGCAATGAAAGCTGCACAGCTCCAAAGACAAGCAATTATTAGCTCGTATGACTCGAAATATTCATTTTAATTAGTGTGCTGGAGGGTCATCTAATCTTAGCTGGCAAAAACATGTATTTCAAGGCTAAAACCCATCACTTTGAAATGGGTAAAACCCATTACTGAAAATCTGAACACCATGGTATTGTCATTTTCACCAGTGTTTCGGCCTCTTCATACTGAACTCCTCAGCTGATCCCTCCATCATCCTCTGTTTAAGCTGCATCCGGTGATAGAACTTAAGAACATCAGGGTCAGACCGTACACACTTCTTGTCAAAGTCTAAGACCCGCAGACCCTGGAGGTTCTTGGCACGAGAGAGGGCTACGTAGGACTGGCCGGCTTCAAACACCTTGGATAGGGAGATCTCTACACAGTCAAGTGTCATACCCTGGGGAAACAGAAAAGTAGGTCAATTTAATGTTTAAGTTCTACTCTTAAAACAAGTTTTACAGCCGGGGAACTCTAAGTACGGCCAACATAACACCTAAGTTCTTTCTAATGTTGCAAACAATCTATATAAATTCATTGATAAACTGTTGACTTCTTTGTGAAGTATTGAAGAGATTACCCTATCAACTTGCCAACATAGAAATAATCTTCCTGACAATGTTCATGTGGTGATTGATTTATAAAGCAAGTGTTAGATTGGTATGCAATTGAAACCAGCAGATTTGGCCACCTTTTGTTGGTTCTCTTCAGGGTTGACCAGAGCAATTTGCAATTGATTTGGATTGTGGAAAAGTAGGAAATTTAAGTTTGGCCACCCCAACCAATTTAAAGGTTAAGAAGTAATAAAAGAACCAATCAGTTACTTTGCCTTCTTTTGGTGCAAATATTTTTTAAAAATGAATTATCTAACACTGGCTGTGGTAAATTTTACAAAGATAAATCATTTTGCTTTGTTTGTTTCACTGCTTTATGTTCACAGTCAACAGCTAAGCTCATGTAAGATGGTCAGTAATCCTAACCAGACTGTTCCAGGGCAAGCCTACCAGAGGCAGATTACCAACACTTTGTGCATATTTCTGTTGTTCTAACAATGCTCATTTTCAATTAAACATCAGAAATTAAAAGTTCCTAAACATTTAGTTAACTGTAACCAAGGTAACAGCCTACCTGACTCTTGTGTATAGAGATAGCCCAGGCCAGTTTGAGCGGAACCTGTTTTCTGGTGAGATACAGACCACCTGCCATTTTAAACGTCCATCTCACAGGCTTTACTGTCACCTCCTGTCCACACAGGAACTTTACAATAGGTAAACCTAGGAAGACAAAAATTGACCGCTTTATGATTATTTTGATAAAAGGCCTTGTGAAGAAAAAAGTTATCTAGTCACCATTTTTGCATTATCGGCTGGTTTCCGGCTTAGAAATAATCAATACTGACATACAGGTAACCAAAACAACCCTGACCTTGAGGTCAGGGTATTTTTTTGGTTACCTGTATTTTCAATATTGATTTTTGTAAGCTGGAAACCAGCCGATAAATGCAAAAATGGTGAATGGAGAAATTAGTCTATGTCGAATGGGAATCTCGTGCGATTTTTTTGACGATTTATGACGACCTATATAAAACTCATCTATGGGGTATATGTATAACATTAAACCTGTTCGTCGCACTTACATCCGCGTGAGAGTCGATTTATGACGTCATCAATATGGCGGCTATCTGCCTATATATGAATTATTCGTATTTCCATCAAAATCAATTGAAAACGTCGCATTTTTACTTATTTTGCAAAGAAAATGTATGAAATGCATCTGATTATACATACGATAGACGAATTTAGTCGATGGGTCAAAGGATATTGCTTTATCCAGTCGTGTGTCCATTCGTGCATACGTTGGACATACGTTTTTTTTCTTCTAAAACCGCCAACAACCTAGGTACCACGGGAGCTAATTTGACATACCTTTACACCCCCAGGACAATTTTTCATGGGTGCCATATCATTCATTGGAACCACAGAAATGCAAAGAATTTTTGTCCTCAAAGATAAACTCAACTACACTATTAAAATTACATGGTTTCCATGGCAACACGGTCAACGTGATTCTTAAGCATAGGGGTGTACATAAAAAAAATTGATCAAATCTTCACTGTTCCTTATCCTAGACTACTGAACATGGTCTCATTTTAAAGCATGGACATTGTGCTTTCTCCCGATGGTAAATAATGCGAATTATCTTATTTGCATATTTAATGAAAAATGGCAAAAAATCTTTAAAAATCTATAAATAAACTAATTTCAGATCCAAACTGGCATTGTGATACTTTGTTATTGAAACGGAAATATCAAATGACAAATTTATTGATGACCTGGTCCTATATGAAAATTATCTCATTTGCATATTCATGAAAATTAACTAAAATATCAAAAAGTGAGGAAAAACGAGGGAAAAATTATATCCATTGCAAGGTATTGCATATGTTATAAGACCTATCTTGCATCCCTGGTACAAAGTCTCAAGGCTGTAAGTGTTGTTAGAGGGACCTTTTTAATGTCATAGAATATTATCCTCAGCAATGAAAAAAAAAACATTTGCATGATGTAAAATTACATAGTTTCCACACCACTCCTCATGCGATTCTAAAGAATAGGCTGTACTTACACAATACTTGTATCCCACAAACAGAATGCTCTAGAATTCTATAATTGGTCTGACAGTGATGCATGTACTTAACAATTTAACCTTGATACCTTATATTTAAATCATTGAATTTACTATTTATGAAAATTAATTAAAAATAAACATAATAAATGGAGAAGAATTGTGGAAAAATAGTGGGTATACGTACAAAATCGCTTGTACCAGAGCTGTAAATCAACCCAGGATGCTGAAAGAGGTATCAAATGAATGCTATGGCAATGTACTATGGTCCTGAAGTATGATATAAGAATAATCCGATTTTCCATTTCATTAATTTTAATGAAAACTTAAAAAATTAGAGAAAAGGAAATGCAAAAAATAATTGAGTAAACCTACAAAATGACTTGTATCTCGGCAATCAAAGTCTGATGGTGCTGAAATTGGCACCAAATGGTGTGCAGGGAAATGTTATACCATCCTGTACTACAATTTACGAGTCATTTGGTTTTTAGTTTTAAGAATATTAACAGAACCTTTTGAATTAAGAGAAAAAAAAAACGGAACAATGAAGGGGGTATACGTAGAAAAACGCATGTATCTTGGCTACTGAAAGACATAAAGAGCTATAACTGGCATCAACTGATAGCAAGGACAATGTTCTACAACCATGCAATCAGCTTATTTTGTTGTATGGATATTACTGAGATCTTTATAAATAAGAGAAAACTCAACGAAAAATGAACGGGTACACCAAACCAAAATCGTTCATATCTCAGCTGCCAATATCCTTAGAGTGATGAAAATGTTACCAATTGAATGATAGGAGAATGCACTACTGCCATTAGTCCGATAGCTTAACCACATGTCATTAAATTTTCTGATTGTTACATTAATTTTCGAAAAATGGTGAAAATAACAGAAAATTGAAGGATGTGCTTCACCAAAATTTACTAAATTTTGCTTGCCAGAAAGCATGATTTATATATCTGAGCACATGACAATTATAGCTCCCTATGTCTTTCAGTAGCTAAGATACCTGCGTTTTTCTACGTATGTCCCTTATTATTTCCGTATTGTTTTCTCTTCATTCAAAAGGTTTTGTTAATATTCCTAAAAACAAATGACCCATCAATTGTAGTACAGGATGGTATAATAATGCCATAGACACCAATCGATGTAATTTTCAGCACTATATGACTTTTGATTGCTGAGATACAAGTCCTTTTGTAGGTTTACTCATTTACTTTTTTTTCTCTCAAATTTGTTAAGTTTTCATTAAATTCATGAAATGGGAAATCAGATTATTCTAATGCCATACTTCAGGGTCATATTAAAATGCCATAGCATTCATTTGATAGCTCTTTCAGCATCCTGCGTTGATTAACAGCTCTGGTACAGGCAATTTTGTACACAGACCCCTCTATTTTTTCCACATTTTTTCTCCAATTCTTTATGTTTGTTTTATTTATTTTCATGAATAAGTAAAGTCAGTAATTTAATATTAAGTATCAATGTTAAATTATTAGATTCATGTGGCACTATCAGTCCAATTAAAGAATTCTAGAGCATTCTGTTGGTGGGATATAAGTATTTTTGTAAGTACATCCTGTTCTTTAGAACACATGAGGAGTGGTGTGGAAACTATGTAATTTTACATCATGCAAATGTTTTCTTTTCTTTTTTTTTTCATTGCTGAGGACAATATTTTATGGAATTAAGGTGGTCTCTCTGACAACACTGACAGTCTTGAGAATTTATCCCAGGGATGCAAGATAGATTAGATCTTATAACCTATCCAATACCTTAAAATGGATATAGTTTTCCCTTGATTTTCTTCACTTTTTGACAGTTTTATTAATTTTCATGAATATGCAAATGAGGTATTTTTCATATAAGACCAGGTCATCAATACATTCGTCATATGATATTACTGGCTCTTTAACAAAGTGTCACAACTACAGTTTGGGTCTGAAATTAAGTTCAATTATAGGTTTTTAAAGGTTTTTCTGCAATTTTTCATGTTTCCATGAAAATTAATGAATATGCTTATTAGATAATTTGCATTACTTACCATAGAAGAAAAGGGCTATGCCTAAGCTTTTAAATGAGACCATGTGCAGTAGTCTAGGATAAGTAATAGTGGAGATAATGTCAATTTTGTATGTACACTCCATCCTCAAGAATCACGTAAACGGTTGCCATGGAAACCGTGCATTTTTTTCATAGTGCAATTGAGTTTATCTTTGGGTAACGAAAATTAGTTGCATTTCTAGGGTCCCAATAAATGATTTGGCACCCGTGAAAAATAATCTTGGGGGATGCAAAGTAGGTCAAATTAGCTACTTGTGTAAATGCATAGTTTAGCACTTTGTATGCAGATTTTGTCTTGACGTGGCTCATATTGTCAGTGCTTTGCTCCTTGTGAGAGATATTTTGTGCTAAAACAGCTTTTATAAATACAATTGGTAAAATACATCTAGCGAGAAGCTGGAAATCAAATTTTATCTATCAGGCATAGTATGAAAATGGTTGTTCAAATTGCATATTATGAGTGCGCTGGTCGCCATTTTGATGACGTCATAGTTCAGCCCATACGCGGGTCTCAGGGCGACGAACGGGTTTAAATTGTTGCATATGCCCCAAAGTTTGATTTAAGGTAGGTCGTCATAAATCGTCATGAAATTCCCACGGGACTACTTTTTTGGCCCATTCGACATTGACTAAATACAAAATACTTCTAAGCTTATTATTTTAAATTTCTGCCATACTATAGCAGTGAAAGATCAAATGTCACTGAGTGCGCTAGCAATAAAAATTAGGTACAAACTTTAATAAACATGCTTTTAAAGTACCTTCATTTCCCTTCTCAAATCCTACAACGACCCCTCTGGCACCATTGACAAGCCCCTCCTGCACATTGACATTCTTGGCTAGCATCACCTGGGCCCCTATCCTCAGTTCCAGTTTGGCAGGAACAGGGGCCAGTTGGTTGATCTGCTTTAGGTAGGCCTCGTCACTGTCAGTAGCATGGTACACCTTTTGAGGACCTGTAAAAATATGGACACATCATTTTTTGTTTCATTTTTACAACTTGGCCCCTATTCTGAGCTCAAGTTTGGTTGGCAAAGGGGCCACCTGGTTGATCAGTTTGAGATAGGCCTTGTCACTGTCAGTTGCGTGATACACCTTTTGAAGACCCGTAAAATGTTAGGGATATGGTCAGAGGCTATAAATCACATGGGCCCGTAGCCTCAGCTTCAGTTACTCTGGTTTAGGGTAGGCCTTGTAGCATGGTACACCTTCTGAGGACCTGTTAATTCAGAGACAAACGTTTTTAATCGTATTTGTTTTTTATTTTTACACCTGAGGCCCTATCCTCAGTTACAGATTGGCAGATACAGAGGCCTACTGACTGATCTGTTCAGACACATTTAAAATGACATAAACTATTGAGCCGCCGCATGGGAAAACCAACAATCTGCATAGGCGAAAACAAAGGTGCAGATAAACTTCGCAGTAACTGCCAAGCTGATCAGCGTCTTTGGTTTCTCTGAACGGATAGCAATTCCTCAAGTTTCTAAATCCAAAATTTCCAGCCTTTAGCCATCTTCTGTGACTGTACAGGCCGCTTTGTGTCGGACCTCTTCCAAAACCACATTGTTTTTTTTTTCATGACATGGCTCAATTACTTTTGTTATCTTCAGATTTATTCCAAATTGCATTAGTTGGGGGCCCCATATCACCACAGAACCTAAGAGAAGTTTATAGTCAAGCCAGAATAGGAGGAGTGTCTGAAAATTTAGGAACTTTACAGGCCTTGGGCCAGTTGTTCAAAACTTCATTAGCTTAACATCATCGTTAAGACCAACTCATTAAGTAAATGCTGACTACATAAGCAAATACACTGTCATTGTTTGTTGATAAAATGTGATAATCCTTTGCATTGGCAAAGGATTCTGGATTCTCAAATGCAAAGGATTCTCACATTTTATCAACAAAAAATAAAAAGTGTATTTGTAATATTCATGTTTGAAATTTTGACGGATGTCGTTAATTTTGAACAACTGGGCCCTTGAGTTCTTGTGCATCAGAATTTCATACGTAACTGTATTCTAGTAAATGTTGCAGCGCAGGCTCAGCAGTCTCTTACTCCATTGAAAATCTGGTTTAAGTCAGAGCGATATTATATGAAGATGGTGCTTAAGTTTTTGAATATAGCTAATTACTTTTTAAGTGTCCCCCCAGTGCAGGGGAAATGACGAGGTTTTGACATCAGGATTCTTACCCCAGGTAGATTTTCTATTGCTAAGGGCGGGTCAAAGAGCAAAGTTTTGACTTCCAGTTTGCCTACTGGGGTTGGGGCTTATAGCAGGGCAATGAAAGCTGAAAGTCATAATGCCCAAATAGGGTGGGGGAGCAGTGGTTACAAATGAGCCGCCTCATGGGAAAACCAACAATCTGCATATGCGAAAACAAAGACGCAGATCAGCTTCGCAGTAACCGCGAAGCTGATCAGCGCCTTTGTTTTCGCTACTCGGATAGTACAATTCCTTTTCTACTTGAAACCAAAATTTCAAGCTTCTAGCCTGCTTCTGCGACTGTA
This sequence comes from Rugalucina vietnamica, assembly GCA_964017185.1. Taxonomy (NCBI): domain Eukaryota; kingdom Metazoa; phylum Mollusca; class Bivalvia; order Lucinida; family Lucinidae; genus Rugalucina; species Rugalucina vietnamica. The sequence continues at coordinate 53,917,861 of OZ024873.1, forward strand.
CAGGCTGGTTTGTGTCAGACCTGTTCGGAAACCACATTGTTGGTTTTCCCACGAGGTGGTTACAAATGACTGGTGCATTACCTGGTAATTTTTTGAGATGATAATCATTAATCTGGTCCACGTCTTCTTTATGAGTACACAACCTGGTAGCCAAGATACCATCTTTCTGTATATTATGCTGGGCCGTGGCCCGCAGGGTGCTGTATACATGCTCTGGACACCTGAAATAAACCTTAGTGTGAGGAGACAAATAATCTGGGTTTCTGACCAGGGCCAGAGGTTATAAAACTTTTTTCATACTCAACTCAGCTGTCAGAGACTAAAATTTATCCTGCTCATAAATGTTAAAATGCCAACAATTGTTGGCATTTTAATATAGGGATCAAATATGATTTTCCATTCATTAATATTTGCTAGGTCCCGAGTGGAGTGTTGAAAACCGAGGGCGTAGCCCAAGGTTTTCAACACTCCCCGAGGGACCTAGCAAATGTTAATGAATGACAAAATCATTTTTGAATGAAAAAAATGGTGCACTATATTTTACAGCCTCATCACGTTTTCATACGCGTAAAAGTTTTCTTTATTATCCTTGTTCCGGGCGGACTTCAGTTACTCATTATCAGCACGTGTTTTGCGTGGCGCCCGGTAACGAGCATAAATAAAAGCCATGTATTAACAGCATGTGCGCATGAGAATCGCTATATTAATATATGGCTTTCGTTTCATTAATATATGGCTGTTAATATCGTGTGACACGGGTATTTATGCAATAATATTTATTATTATATAGCTATAAATATCAAATCATTAAAACTTGGGGATAAAAGCCGAGTAACAAGTGTGCAGATCTCAGACGATATCTGCACACTTACTTGATATTGCACACTTTGTTAAAAGCAAAAAATACTTTTTATGAAACATTGCAAAATTCTTGACTTGAGGGTCATCGTGCAAAACTGTAAAATTGGGACGTCAACACTAATGGCGTCATCTTCATCTGACGTCGCGTGGAAAATGACGTCATACTGGGCCGACACGTCAGCTGAAATTTGTGACTTTCAGATTTAAGCAGTTTAAGCCGAAAAAAGAACAGAAAATGCCAGCAATATTGATTCAGTTGCAAAATGTGCTTCCGAAAAGTAACAGTGCAAAAATGATATCATCTGATATTGCACTAGTGCAAAAATGATATCACTTATGGATATTATCGCGGCCTTCGTGTAGATATTTCATTTTTTTAGGCTAACTGTCAACAAAATATCAAATATGAGAAGCAGATATTTATAGCTATATAATAAAAGGGTTATCGCACTGATATCGGTGAATATTGTCCCTCGTTGGGATATCTACGGACGCTCGCAAGCTCGCGTCCTTCAATATCCCAACTCGGGACAATATTCACCGATATCAGTGCAATAACCCTATATTAGCAGGATAAATTGCTTTGGAGCTCTTAACCTGAAATTTCAATCTATTTTGGCTATTTCAGTATTTATGAGCACATCAAATTTCAAGCTCAGCTGAGCTGAGCATGTAAAAAAGTTTTATAACATCGGGGCCAGGTCTAACACAAACCAGGCTGTACAACCACTGTTGAAATTTCAGACTTAGAAAGAATATAGCAAAAGTGAGCAAAGCTCACATACCCCCGGCGGTAGCCATCAGAGGTCATACCACATTGAGACAACATGCAGATTACAGAAAAAGGTATACATCTAGTCTCATCAAATGAATATCCAGGTGCACTGTAAGCTACAAAGATAGAACATCAAGTTATCTTCTTCTGGTGTAGATTTGTCTAAAATTTAAGAAAATTATAAAAACAAAGTTCTGAGACCTGAGCTGTATTATAGGAAAACCTGCTGGTTGCATAATTATGTGAAAACAAAGATTTAGATCAGCTGCAAAATCAATCCCTCAATATTCTAAATCAGAAACTGCTTGTGTCTAACCATTTTGTGCTATATAGCCACATCTATCTCCAACCTCTTTGGAGATCCACAGTCTCCAAACAACAACAACAAAAAACTTTTGGAGATAAAATATATTCATAAATAATTATATTCACAATGAAAGGCTTTTTGGGTTGAGTGACAGATGGAAAAACATAAGCAGGAGATAGCTGATTATTTCTTACACAACACAACTTATCATTCCCAATGTTTGTACTAAATTCTATGTCAAGCAGTTCCTGAGAAATTTCCCTATTCATTGTACAGGAGTGACAGATGGAAAAACTACAAAATGGAAAAAAATGGAAAAACAAATACTAGCCATCTGATTTTCTCTTACACAATACACTTGGACACTGTCTAAATATATACAAAATTTGGAGAAGCTGGCATAAATAGGAGCTGAGAAATTTGTGATGGAAATTTCAGAGACAAAAATGGACAGATAAAGTGACTGATAAGCAGGAGATGGCTGATTCTTTCTTACACAATACAACTTACCATACCCAATGTTTGTACCAAATTTCATCATCCTACTGAGAAATTCTTGACAAAAATTTCCATATTCATTATACAGGAGTGACAGATGGAAAAACTACAAAGTGGAAAAAGAATGGAAAAACAAATACTGGCCATCTGATTTTCTCTTACACAATACACTTGGACACTGTCTACATGTATACAAAATTTGGAGAAGCTGGCATAAATAGGAGCTGAGAAATCTGTGACGGAAATTTCAATCAGAGAGAAAGTAAAATGGATAAATAAAGTGACCGATAAGCAGGAGATGGCTGCTTCTTTCTTACACAATACAACTTACCATACCCAATGTTTGTACCAAATTTCAACATCCTATGTCAAGCAGTTCCTGAGAAATTTTTGACAAAAATTTCCATATTCATTATACAGGAGTGACAGATGGAAAAACTACAAAGTGGAAAAAGAATGGAAAAACAAATACTGGCCATCTGATTTTCTCTTACACAATACACTTGGACACTGTCTAGATGTATATAAAATTTGAAGAAGCTGGCATAAATAGGAGCTGAGAAATCTGTGACAGAAATTTCAATCAGAGAGAAAGAAAAATGGACAAATAAAGGGACAGATAAGCAGGAGATGGCTGATTCTTTCTTACACAATACAACTTACCATACCCAATGTTTGTACCAAATTTCAACATCCTATGTCAAGCAGTTCCTGAGAAATCTTTGACAGAAATTTCCATATACATTATACAGGAGTGACAGATGGAAAAACTACAAAGTGGAAAAAGGATGGAAAAACAAATACTGGCCATCTGATTTTCTCTTACACAGTACACTTGGACACTGTCTACATGTATACAAAATTTGAAGAAGCTGGCATAAATGGTAGCTGAGAAATCTGTGACAGAAATTTCAATCAGAGAGAAAGAAAAATGGATAAATAAAGGGACTGATAAGCAGGAGATGGCTGATTCTTTCTTACACAATACAACTTACCATACCCAATGTTTGTACCAAATTTCATCATCCTATGTCAAGCAGTTCCAGAGAAATCTTTGACAGAAAAAAAGTTTACACACACACACACACGCACGCACACAAACATCTTCACAGAAAAGACAAAAACTATATACCCCCTATATACTTCGTATATGCCGGGGGTATAAAGATGCATCATGCTATTTATGGAGCGAAAACAAAGGCACTGATCAGCTGTGCAGTTACAGCACAGTTGATCTGCACCTGTTTTCGCATATGCATATTGTTGCTTTTTATGCCACTGAAATAAACCTTTGTTAAATGTGGTGTATCTTGTTAATACACGTTCATTAAATGTGGCGTGGCTCATTCAAAGTGTCTGCCCCAAAGATGGTGCAATTAACTTTAATTCATCTGCTAGCGCAGATGACAATTTTAGGTTTAAAACTTAATTTCATAAGAAGGGAAGTGGCCTGATGGTAGACTCAAAACTGAGGGATCCTGGATTCAAACAACACTGATGCTAAGTGTTGTTACATTGAGTACCGTACTTCGCGATGTATTATGCGCACTCGTGCATAACACGCACTCAATTTTTTTTGGTCAAATCTGGTGAAAAAAGTCATGTTCCTATACATAACGCGCGGCAGATTTGGACCACAGATCGTGGCTGTACTACACTGAGCATTTAAAGTTCAAATTACCCTTCCTCTCCGATTTTAATCACCTATTGTAGTATACGAAATTGGCCTCTCATCAATGATGAATTGAAAAGAAAATATTAAAGAGAAAAGAAAAAAGTAAAACAAAAAAATTAAAACAAAAAAAAAATTGTTTGCTAGGCATTCCCAAAGGTGCAGTTTTCTTTCAGTATCTCTTCATGGTACTATGAAAAAAAAACGAAAAAAAAAACATCGTTTGCTAGGCATTCGCCAAGGTGCAGTTTTCTTACAGTTTCCCTTTATGGTTCTATGAGAAAAAAAAGAAGAAAAAAATTGTTTGCCAGGCATTCGCCAAGGTTCTGTTTTCTTGCAGTTTTTCTTTATGGTACTATGAGATGAAGTAATATTACTCATCTTCCGGCAGTAAAAACTTAAAAATCATCTTCTCTAATAGAAAGCATAATGTGTGTATAAACCGTGTCGTCTGCCTAAATAGCTTGTGTATTCACAAGTGATAATTGTCATTTTTAGACACCACAGTTTAATGCTTGCAAAGCATGAATGACACACATTGTTTTCTTAAGATTAGTGATAAAAGCTGTGAAAATAAAGCAAGCGATGCACAATAACCCTCTAGGGGATTATCGATAGACCGTAACGTGACCATATACAAAGGTTGCTGAAGGCTATTAATGACACGTTACGCAACGTTGCTCGATGTTTTCGTTCAGTGATTACTGAAGTCCAAAAATTGGGACGCCTAAATCTTATATTAATCTACCTTTTTCGATAATGTACTTGAGAACGGCGCATTGTAAATACGGTATCGTTATTGTCCGGGTGTGCCGAAAAGTCAACGGCGGAGCTCTACGAAACAACAACAACACGAGTTATCCTTTTTACAAAAATGGCGGTCGATCTTCCATAAAACATCGCGACACATGCAAAATTAACAGAAACAATGATTTTACTCAATAACACTCAGTGGAAACCTTGGAAATCAACCGACCTTTATGTTTTCTCACATGGATTGCATTTGTATGCAGTTTGAAGCGCATTATCAATCATTTTTGCTATTGTCATTGGTTTTCGCGACCGACAATTTTAGAAAAAAAAGTCTGAAATTTGGTGTTCTTATACAAAATGCGCACCAAATTTTGTACACCACAATCTGAGCAAAAAAACTGCGGGTTATACACGTGTGAATACGGTAAGATAAGTTAACTCTTAATAGCATTGATTAATGCCAAGGAAGCAGTAGCTTCCTCTAACATTGCTGAAAATTTTTGCATGGGACATTAAAATTGCTTGTAAAAACTGAAACAATCAAATCTTGCTTGTAAAAACTGAAACAATCAAAACTGGCAGAAAATTCGAGTTAAGATCACCAATGCAAGCAATTTAACCTGCTCATAAATGTTCAAGGCAATTTAACATTGAGCGTGACACAAGAAAACCCGTCTTTGGGGTTTCCAACCAGGTCTGACAAAAACCGGCCTGTAGAGTCGCAGAAAAAGGCTAAGGGCTGGAAATTTTGGATTTAGGAAGTAGAGGAATTGTACTATCCCAGTAGTGAAAATACAGGTGCTGATCAGCTTCGCAGTTACTGCGAAGCTGATCTGCGCCTTTGTTTCGCATAGGCAAAAATCCTGTTTTCTCATGACACGGCTCACTTATAAGAAGGATTAATTTTAAGTCCAAGTTGAGCTTAATTCAGTTTTATGTCCCTTTCAAGATTATTTCAGCTCATATGAGACAGGCCAATCAGTAGGTGGGGCGAACACGGGAGAGCCTCGAGTAAAACCACCTGGCACACCCACAAGCAGAACTTGCCTTGTCTCACATGTGCCCAGTGCTGGGCTCGAATCTGCACCAGACACAGCGGTGAGATGACTGAGTGATTAAGAAACAGCGCTCTTAACCACTTGGCCACGGAGGCCGCCCCAAGTTGAGCTTAAAAATCTTTTTTATGACCTTGGGGGCCAGCTGTGAACAGAGTAATTTACCTTCCTATCCTGATATTCTGTAGGACATCAATAAACTTGGGATCTGACTGTCTCCTTACATCTGTTAACTCAAGGTTCACCTGTATACACCTACTCCACCCCTTCGACTGAAACATACGATGTTACTGTTTTATTTCAGCCTGTGCGTGAGAAATCCAGCAATTTGGGTTCCGACCAGGTCCAACACAAACCGGGCTGTACAGTCAAAGAAGATGGTTGGAGGCTGGAAATTTTGGATTTAGAAAGTAGTGGAATTGTACTATGCGTGTAGCGAAAACAAAGGCCCTGATCAGCTTCTGCGCCTTTGTTTTCGCCTATGAAGATTGTTGCTTTTCCCATGCGGCGGCTCATTTACTTTTTTTTTACTGTTCCTTTCACTTAATTCTACGGTTTTATTTCAATGAGTTGTTATTTTTCCATTATTAGCAATTGAGATCATCATATGAGCGTGCTGCGAGAAAACCTTTCTTGGGGGGTTATGACCCGGCCCTACACAAACCGGCATGTGGAGTCTTAGAAGATGGCTAGGAGCCTGAAATTTTGGATTTAGGAAGAAGGGGATAATTGCAACCAAAAACTGGTACATGAAGTTAGTTTTCAACTAATCATTTTACAAGCCCCACCTGAGAGCAGAATTTTCTCTTCTCCTCGCATTTAGTGACAGGATGTAACTGCTTAATCCCTCCCTCAACCCTGCCCCCAACCCCCTCCCCACACACACAATCAGCTGAAAGCATATTTCTGACTAAATGCTCCATAAACCCACCTGAAAGCAGAATTTTCTCTTCTCCTCTCCTTTAGTGACTGGAGGTAACTGTAGAAAGTCACCACAAACAATTAACTGGATACCACCAAATGGCTCATCCTTCTGTTTTATTACTCTGTGAAAAACAAGTTATATCATGCTGATAAATACATTTATCGTATATTTACTACAAAATGTGTTCTTTTTGCATATGCGATACAGACAAGAGTTACGTTCACGTATCGCGGCAAAGTATCTTCAAAGCCGTATCCGTTCAAAAATTGATAAAACACATATCACTCCCTTGGGAGAAAAAGCCGTATCACCAAATAATTGGCTCACATACCCACGTGACCCATATCATCCCTAGGGAGAAAAAGCCGTATCACCAAATGATTGGCTGATAAAATTATATTCGGAGCACTCGGCTCCTATTGTATTGAGTTCATTAGGTAGTGTACCGCAGGCATTTTAGATTTGTTTGGATTGTGGTTTTATGTCACAGGCAACAGTATTTTGTCATGTCGAGACGAATTTTCGATTTGTGCTTATGTGGAAATAATATGCGTTCTACTGCACGCTTTGGAGGTATGTCAAAATAAATAAATAAAATAAAATAAACAAAATAAAATAAAACAAAATAAATAAATAAAACAAAGAAAGGGAAAAAAATGGTCATGAATTAAAATATATGATAAAAAGATTACGATATGACAATTTTCATATCGTACCCACGTATCAACCCTCGAATCCCGTATCAGCCCTCGACTCTCGCATCAGCCCTCGGCCCTTCAGCCCTCAGGCTGATACGAGAGTCTCGGGCTGATACGGGATTCTCGGGCTGATACGGGGTACGATATGAAAATTGTCATATGATAATCTCTATGTATGCTATTCAGAGGCTTTTACTGCTGAGAAATACTTAATTCTTTTTTTAAACAATTGCATAATTCTCTTTGTTTTGCCCATATGTTTTTATATTTTTCGGCTATGGAGCTTTGAATTATATGAGCCACGTCATGAGAAAACTGGTTTTGGCCTATGCGAAAACAAAGGCCCATATCAGCTGTGCAGTAACTGCACAGTTGATCAGCGCCTTTATTTTCATTACTCGGACAGTACAATATCTCCTCTACTTGAACCCAAAATTTCAAGCGTCTAGCCCTCTTCAATGACTGCACAAGCCCGTTTGCGTCAGTCATGGTCAGAAACCCTGAATACCGTTTTTCTCGTGTCGCTGCTCATATATAAAATTTATAAGTCAATCCTTGTGTGGAATAGAATTATGAGTAAAAGTGAGGACAATATTGTAAACTATTTTGGACTTCTCTAATATTGAGACAAAACATGAGTGTTATCAATGCTGTTATATTGTGTTAAATATTCTATGCACCCATACCTTGCGACAGTTTCTAGCTTGTCAAAGAAGTCCCCATCCACCATAGAGATTTCATCAATAATGAGATGTTTACATTTCTTCCACTGTTGGGCAACCTGTGGTCTAGAGGCCAGTTCCACACAATTCTCTATGGGAGCTTTACCTGATCCAATACCTGCATTAAAAGAAATAGACAAGGGCTGACTAAATAAAAAGATAAATAAAATATATCATCAATATCTTTTCATATTTCTCATGTTTAAAAACTGCCTGAGAGAATATAAGTCTTCTAGTTTTTTATACAGCTGTTCACCCAACCTATTGAAGGCAGTTCCTACCCATCACACCACTACCAAGTTGAATACAAGGTTCAAACTAGCCACGAGGCACAAACTATTCAAACTAGCCAAGAAATTTAGGGAGAAGTTTTTATTTGAATTTCAGGTTTGCTTATATATTCTATACATTTTCACTTCTCTCTCAGCTGAAAATAGAGAGAAGTTTGTTCATTCAAGGAGACTATTTCTCCATAGTTGCCCTGTATGACACTTTCTTCATAGTTGCCCTCCCTAGTCGCCCTGTAGGCTATTCCCTGGAATAAGGTTGCTTTAAAAGACAAATAAATTCAATTTACCGTAAGCTTTTTGAGTGCGAGACTGCAAAAAGTGTACACTGACAAATACATTTGATTACAAGCCTTTGATGCTGTTGTTGTTGTTTAGTGCCCCAGTCAACAATTTTCCAGTCAAGCTGCGGCTGTGCTACAACATTCCTTGTATTTATATATTAACCCACATTGCAGCTCAACTGATGAGGGGCAGTAATGTAATCCATCATGAAAACATATCCATGAAATGTATACCCCCTTAAACCCCACTTATACATAGTAAAACTGGTGTTTACAGGGGTATACCTATTTTTCTTATTTTTGTTCCAAAACATAGATTGTGGGTACTCGTTAGAACCGCCTCGCCAAGGCGGTTCTAACGAGTACCAACAATCAATGTTTTTAGCAAACATATTAAAATTATGAAAATTTTTCTCATGAAATTTTCAAATTTTAATGCTGAAAAAATTCTCTGTATATTGCATGGGCAAGTTTTCGTAATGCTCTAACTTACCAGCAAAGGCATGCAGTGTAGTTCCACCAATATGACAGGCAGCTACCCCTGTACTAGCTGTAGCAAAGGTGTACTGGGGTGGGAGAGCACCTGAAATGTATTTACAGACATACACAACATGACCAGGGATGAATTAAGTCTTGTTAGGTGAAATCATATTGAACAGGGACCCGTTGTTCAAAATTAACAATGTCGTTAGTTAACTGTTAACGATTCATTAAAATTTCAAATGGCAATATTACAAATACAGTTTTTTTTTTGTTGAAATAATGTGAGATTCCTTTGCACTGCAAATGATTTTCACATTTTTTCAACAAAAATAGTAGTATTTGCTTTTGAAGATGATATATGGGCCACAACGTGAGAAAATGTACCTTCGGACAACTTTTTGAGTATTAGAAAAACAAAGTTACTTTGAATGTTTGATGTTTCTAGAGTCGTTTAGTCTTTATTTGACCAGATTATTTCAGTTATTTTGTGAGTTATGACCAATTTACTATATGAACCCTACAGACGCCATTGTCCTGAAAAATGATGTCAAAGTTGCGTAATGCATTTCTGCATGTTAGTAGAGCTTACAAAGCTCGATGCATTTGTGTAAAACTGTTTAAGCACTGGTCAGAACCTATTTTTAAGATAGAAGCATACCATCCTTACAGGCAATATGTCGTAATTATTTTGTCCATTTTTATGACGATGTGGTTGCTATGGTTACTGTTTAACGACATATATAGGAACATTATGTGTATTAAGGGCTAAATCAAGGGCAGATAACTCCAAATATTGAAAATAAATATGTTTTAAAATTCATTCATTTGGAGGCCCAGCATTCAAAGATTATAAATACAGTGTTTTTTCTAAAACGTACATTACATCATTTTTCCGCTTTTTGCTGCTTTCTACTAGTAACGTCAGAATGTCCGAAGGTACATTTTGTCGCGCTGAGGTTCATATAATTGACAAATCGCAGGCTTAACGACAGCATTAAGCTAACAAAGTTTTGAACAACTGGGCCCAGATGTGTGAATTCCATAATGAAAACCAAGACTCCCTTACAATTTTAATTGTCTGCATATGGAATGTCAAGGGATAAATTTGCAATTAAGAATTATTCGAGCAATGTGCCAATTATTTGATCATGGGAAGATAAAAACATGGAGTAATTGAATGTAGTCAATTATTTTTTAAGTTTGGTTTTAAGGGTTTCAGACATCACAAGTTTCATTCATTTTGCCGAGCTGTCAACAGTACTCTGGTTCAAAAACAGGTCTCGAGGTTATAAAACTTTTTTCATGCTCAGCTCAGCTGAGACTAAAATTTAAACTGCTCATAAATGACATAATAGCTAAAATAAATGGAAATTTTAAATTTACATGCAGATCACAAAAGCCTGTAATTTATCCTGCTGATAAATGTTAAAATGCCAGCAATTGTTGGCATTTTAACATTTATCAGCAGGATAAATTTTAGTCTCAGCTGAGCTGAGCATGAAAAAAGTTTTATAACCTGGATCATAACTGTAACTCACCAATAATTCTCCGGAGCAAGAATGACTTCCCAGTTCCAGCACTACCTGTGAAAAAGACATTTTTACCACTCTTCACAGCCTCCAGTACAGTCAGCTGACCTTTGTTCAAGGTCACAGGGTTAGTGACTGTCAGCTTTCCAGGACTTGTGATGTCTTTTAAACCTGAAAGGTTAACAGATTCTTATTGACAAATTGACAAAAGTTCTCTAATTTTAAAAATTGTTTCTTGTGTTAAGTTACACATCCCATCAACAGATAAGGGTTGGTTAATAATGCATCATCCAAAAGACTCAGAAACTGGTGAAGCCTGGGACTGTATCTACAACTAATGGTTTATATGGCAGTAGCTTTTTCAGACTATAACAGAGAGGCTTCAAACAACACAACCGTATAACCGAAATTACAGAACATTCTATACTTAACCTTTATCCCCAAGTAATTTCCTGGGCATCTTGACACCCTGTGGTGGGTCATTCTCTTTGTCGTCCCCGGCAACACGTTTTCTCTTTCCTTTCGGTGTCACTAAGTCTGACTTTCTCTCCAGCTCTTTCACTGAAACCAAACAATTTGAGCCATCGAATCAGAAAACCAACAATTTAGGTTTCGACCAGGTCTGACACAAACCAGCCTGTACAGTCACAGAAGCAGGCTGGAAGCTTGAAATTTCGGATTTAAAAGGAAGAGGGATTGTGCTACATGCATCTAAGTAGCGAAAACTAAGACGCAGATCAGCTGTGCAGTTACTGCACAGCTGACCTGCGTCTTTGTTTTAGCCTATGCATGTTGTTGATTTTCATATGCGGCAACTCATTATTTATCTGTTTATAACAGGTACTTTACTTTGATGAGTATGAGAAATTCATGATTATTTTTTCCACACAAGCAACACAAGATTCCGCCCCACGCCAAATATATATATGTGTTCACTGCTCTTAAAGGATCTCAGTTTTAATTTTTATTTGCTATTACTGCAGCTGGTGTTGTGCAGTGTGGCGGCCCTAAAAAGTCTCCCTGTACATCATCCATAGTGCAGGTTATATTTTCGTTTACGTCCTTTGAGATCAGCGAGGATATTCTGAGAAATCAGAAATTTGTTATCGGTTAAGATTCGTTTTCTTACCAATGTTTAATATATATTTGGCCCCATTTAGATAAATCTAGTCCTTGTATTGACTACCCTGTTGAAAGTTATAAAATTTCAGTAATTCTGTTGGCTCCATGTTGCCAAATCTAAAGGGTCACTGACGAGACTTTAATAGTCGAAACCGCGGTATGGCCCAGCTCCTTTCTCATTAATGTGTTCACTGCTCTTAAAGGATCTCAGTTTCAATTTTTATTTGCAATGAAAAGATCTCAAAACCAGTTTTTCTCCTACGCTTGGATTTAAGAGCAGCAAATTTAAGTTGAAGTCACAATATTCATTAATGTGTACACACTCACGTCACTCAGTACTGGTAAATGGTTTCTCTGAAGCTGTGACTTGGAAAACTTAGCAAGTCCTGCCACAACCTAAGCCAACAAGACCATAACCAACTTTTCTAAATACATGTACATGTGTACATTGTACTTTGCAGAGTATACTAGATGAAAAATTGATAAAAAAAATCTTTCATAAAACCAATCAATACCTTTGGCTTCATTTGCTTCCTTCAGATCCCTCATTGTTAGGGGACTGATTTCTTGAAACTCCCTCGGCAGGTCTGACTTCCACTTCATTCTGTCTGGGACGAATCCTTTCTTCCGTAAACATTCAAGCTTTGTAGACATTGTCTTAAGAAACATAACCAGCTTATCGGGGGCACAATTTGAGATCATGTACTGTAGTTTTTCACCAATCAGTTTCACTGTTGCTTTACCATCTTTGACAAATTTCTTGTGTACAGTGATGTCCCGTAAGATGTGTTTCACTTCTTTTTTGCTGTTATAAGAGACACAAAGTATAACATCTCGAAACTCGTTCCTGCCCAGTGTGAATGTAATGTTTCTGTGAAAGGCTTTCTTCAGAACCTCGCCGGCAGTCGACAGTTCTTCCAGACTAGCTGAACATGAAATGGTGTTCAAATCCATCGTTGGACTTAACTGAGCATATAAATAAAAGAAAAGAAACAAAATTTTTATCATAAAATACTATCTTGAACATTTAGTTAGACTAGAATTCATGGACATTGTTGGCTAAACAATACAGCCCCTTTCACTCGAGTTTGCCGTTTGAGCATTTGCGTCACACAAGAAGACCATGTGTTCCGAAGATCTGAGTTTCTTTTCATGTTGTCCACAAAGACATCTGGATTGATTGAGCTGCTGATTTGAGTGACAGTTTCAAACAAAATGACTTTAAAAATGGCAAACTCGAGTGAAATTTTTAATTTACCATGTGGAATTTTTGCCATGCAGATACCGATCAGGTAACTGCTTAAATTGATAAAATTCTGCTTTTGTCTCTATCCTATTACAAATGTGTGTTCTTAATATGCATTGTATATGTTGTGCAAAGAATTTTGAAATAAAAATGTGCTTTAACCAAATAATTACAATGTTTTTATCAGAAGAGGTGACATCATTACCTAAAGATAAATGATAAATAGATTTTAAGAACACCTGGGACACTGTTTCAGTTCTAAAACAGAATAAAAAGTTGCTTGATTTACAAACAAACGGCAAACTCGAGTGAACAAATTTGATTGATCTAAATGCTCAAACGGCAAACTCGAGTGAAGGGCTGTACATGCCCATGTAATATATAGATGTAGAGCCGCGGCGGTGTAATGACATTTCAAAAATCGCTCCAGAAGTGTAAAATATTTGCTTCTTTCAATTGTTTAGGTAATTCAATTGATGTTTTTTGAAAATGAAAATCGCTAGGTTTTTAAAAGATTTTATGACTGATTAAGAGATAAATTGTTTCCTTGTAGTTGACCGATCAAGCATAACTTGTATACACAAAGACAAGTGTCACTAGCTGTTACGAAAACACATTGCCTGAAGGTGTGGAAATTTATGGCATGTCTAATTGCATTGGGACAACATCTTAATTTGAGTAATCTATTTCTTGATTGGAGATAATTGATTCGTGGGGCTAATAAACAACAAAGCCAAGGTAAAGCTAGACATTTTAAAAATGATTTGGGACGTATCATGGCAAAAACAAATTTTGCGTTCAGGAATCATCTATTAGCAGAAATATGCATCCAAGCCCAAGTTTTCTCCTCCCGGGACGCAGAATCTGGCGTCCTCAAGATCCCTGCTAACATTGAATTTCATTTGCCAATCCATTTCCCATTTGGCCAAGCTATTCAGGTCATCTTGCAAAATTTGACAATCCTGGACATTCCTGTACAAAACACAATCATCAGCAAATAGCCGAACAGACGACCTGATATTGTCAGGAAGATCATTAATGAAAATAAGAAATAGGACCGGTCCTAAGACCGATCCTTGTGGGACACCAGATAGAACCGGGACTGGATCTGAGGCACAGCCATCTAATACCACTTTTTGAGAGCACTCAGAGAGCCACGAGTCAATCCACTTATGTGTAGATCCTCTAATACGTTTGTATAATAACCTTTTATGTGGGACCTTGTCAAAGGCCTTAGCGAAATCCATGACAATCGTCCATCTGCCTGTGGCCACGATTCACAGCTCTATCCAGATTACTAACCAAGTCATGATCAAACTGAACTAACTGAGTTTCGCAAGACCTTTGACTTCGGAACCCATGTTGACAGTCAGCAAGAATGTTTTCAAGAGTCAAGTGTTTGTTTATGTTGCTGACGAATCCGGGATGTTTCGCCCCCAAACCATTTCGCCCCTTAGTCGTTTCGCCCCCAACAGACCTGTGTTCGATTACTTTGAAATGTAATTCATTACATTACAATTATTTTCAAAATCATTGCATTACATTACAATTACAATTACAGCTGATTTGATAATGTAATGCATTACATTACAATTACATTGCAAAGTAATGCATTACATTACAATTACTTCAAGCCATTTGAGATGCTGAGAAATTTATTCATATAAAATTAAAATTGTTTATAATATGCATACATTATTACATTAATACAATACATTTTTAAGATAGCAAACTGATTAAAATACTTCATTTTTAAACAATATGGCTGACTTTACCAACTTTACAGTTGGTGTCTGTCACTAGCATCACATTGGAGGATTGACTATTCAATATGAAAACTAGCAATTTGTTATATTTTCTGCACCATGCACAATGATTAAAAGTAATAAGAAACAGTTTATGTTCAGTTAACTGCACATAGATGAAAAAGATAGATCCTTTGGAAGCAGCCAGGCTGATTCTTGATGCATGCACCATAACACATTCAAAAGATAGGAAGACTAATTGACTGGTAAAAATGTGTACAAGGACATTTTGACTCAACAAATGAGGCATTATTAATGCAAATAGAAGAGATGAACTCAGTATCAAAAGAAAGATAGAAAGATGAAGTGACAAAGCATTTTTTATTTGTAGAAATGTATGCAGAAATGTGACCATATGGAAATGTAATTCAAAAGTAATTGAAATGTAATTGCCATTACAGACCAGTTTTGAGTTGTAATGCATTACATTACAATTATGTAATGAAAAAAAAAACTGACCCATTACAAATTACTTTGCATTACTTTAAAAATGTAATTCATTACAATTACATTACAATTACAATTACCACAGGTCTGGCCCCCAAGACGTTTCCCCCCTAGTCGTTTCGCCCCCACTAGTCGTTTCGTCCCCCTAGTCGTTTCGTCCCCCAAGTCGTTTCGCCCCCTAATATATAGATATAGTATAATTACCTTATGTACATCATTTTGCTTCATGTAGATAATTATGCTAGGCAATAAAAAAATCAAACTTGCAAAAGACATGTCATTTCGCTGGCTTTTGTTAATATCTGGAAAGAAATTTATGATGGAGCATCGTCGCCATGTCACGTCAGCCTAACGGCTGAGACACAATCAGGGTTGCCTTTTGTGTTGCACTTGAGGCAAAAATGTAACCTCTTTGTATTTTCATTTTTCTTGGTTTATAATAACGTATGAGCTATCAGGTTTATATTTCAGTAATAATTCTTTTGGCTCTCACGTTTTTCAAATTTCACCATAGTGGGTAATGGGAATAGTTCAGAAAAGGAGCTTCAAACCAGTGTTTTGGGCTGCTTAAATAAGATCATATGCAGCCTACATAAGTCATTGTTCCATGGTGCAGTTAATTTAATACAATGTAACATGTGTGGTTGCATATGAAAAATTGAAGGAAACCTTGACTGCAACACACATTTTATTTCTAGGGTGTCTCTTAACATGGGGCTACGGACTCTACAGGCCATAGAAAAAAATAATTGTGCTATATCTTCTGTCCTTAATAATTTCTGGAGATATCATTTTGATGGGTTGTACTAGACCACAGTCTGAAAAACAATCAGGCCATATCAACTCATTTAATCGGAACCTGATCTTTTAATCTCATTTCAAACCTAGGGGCTACGGACTCTACATAAAAATGACTATTTTTTTGAAAATCATTGCTCTTCTCTGAGAAGTTAATTTCAATTTTTGTTGATTCTAATCTGTCATTTGGCTTTATCAAGAAAGACTAAATACAAAATAAAACTATTTAAAGCATTTGTCCAATTATTTCAGCATGTGAACTGTAGACACCAAAAAAATCTTAAAATACTACAAATGAACAGTTTCACTTCATTCTCTATATTTTCATTAATTTTAGTCCAAATTCAAAGCCGTAAAAAGTATATTACAGGGGGCATATGTCTCCTTAGTTCTAGAGCCATGTGCAACATATTTCATTCATGAATACTAAAGCAAACATGTTTACAAAACACCCAAAATAAAAGTGCAACATCATAACATGTGAAAAACAGTGTTTTTTTTAGCATATAATCTCTCCCTGACGCAAAATATTGTACACAATATGGTATCATTATATATCGCCAGAAAGCTTATTATCCCAGTGTTATAATAGAATAAAAACATTAGGTATTGGATAATATCACACCGAATTACAGATGCATAACATGACCAAGGTAGTAAAGGCAACCCTGATTGTGTCTCAGCCGCTAAGGGTAAGGTTTATGGGTACCTTTCCCTTAGTTACCGGCCAGTACTGGGCCATTAATAAGTATTGGCTGAAAAAGAAATCATGGGATCAAAGTAAAGTGCCTTTGGAATGCTATTACAGTTACGTGCCAAATCAAATTCCGCAACGACGAAACCTCCATAGAATTCAATGTATTTTAATGTGTACTAAACTATCCTGTTTCTTTTCATGAGTTTGGTATCATTTGATAGGCAAATGAATTATGCAATAAACCATATATTTTCGTTAAATTCTATCCATGCGTTTTAAAGCTGCAAATAATTAAAGAGAATGTAAGAATTTTTCGACAAATGTTTGGCAACGTTGCTATTGACGTCAATATTAAATAATAAATAAATAAAAACAAAAATATGACTGATGTTTAATGACTTAGAACATCTTATATACCCGATAATCGGTCTATTAAAAGAAATCGCTGAATAAAAGATAATGAGATTTAAAATTCCACTGAGTCATTAAGTTCTTTTAAAGACAAAGCCTGCCGCATGCCGACAAAACCATAGGATTCGGAAAGCAACCTTTGATTAAAGAATCTATTTTTCACACTTTAGTTAATCATCCTTCAGAAGTCGGTGTCATTAATTCTGCTCATTATTATACCGTAAGTTTTTCACACCTTCACTCTAAATAAATAAATAAATAAAAATTGGGGGCGAAACGACTAGGGGGGAAATGGCATTGGGGGCGAAACATCTAGGGTATTGGGGGCGAAACGACTAGGGTGGAAAATAGAGGCGAAACGACTAGGGGGGAAACGACTAGGGGGGAAACGTCTTGGGGGCGAAACGTCTTGTGACCGTTGCTGACTATTATATGCTCTAGAGTTTTGTAACAGATACATGTACAAGTAAGCGACACCGGTCGATAATTAGCTGCATCATATTTCTCACTGATAATGGTCAAGTGTGTAAACTTAGGGTTATGACAAAAAATATTGTGTTTTTAATTATTTTGTTATGCAGGGGCTACTAAAAAATGATTTTGTCCGAGTACTCGTACGTACACAAAAATCAATTGAAGTATTTTAGGAGAAAGAGAATTTCACAATATTCCTCCCCACTTAATCTTTGAGGGCTTGGCAGTGGAGAAGTGAAATTAATAACTTGAGAGCAGTATTCCCAGCATAAACATAAGCAGGGAACACAAACAGAGTTATGCTAACATTACTCCTGCATCCGCACGCTCCCTGAATTTCACAAAGACCTTGAAATGATATCACTACCTTAGCCCTACAGGCACGAAGACCATAACAAAGACCATACACCCGTATGCCACACACTGCGCCCTTTCTGTCCAATTTACCTCGTCGCCAATGTAGTATTTTAGGAGAAAGAGACCATGTCCCTAGCCGGGATCGAACCCGGATCTCTTGCGTGACAAGTGACCACTCTAACCATGTCGCTAACACTTAACAGGCTCAGGACAAATCAAAATTTAGCTACAGAGCTCGATTTAGCTAAAGGAGCTTTAAAAATTGTGTATATTTCATATATGTTTTATTAAACTTTAACATTGTGAAAAAATTGCAGGCAAATACTCGATTAAAATTGTTAACAACTTTAAATATTTTGTGTAAACAACATTTTTGGGAAAATCCAGAGAAGAAATTTCTGCAAAAAAACACCATTTTTGTTTATTTCAGAAAATGAGAATTCATAGATCCCCGATCAACAGTTAGATATGCTATCATATTTTTTTTCTGCTGCATAAATTGTGTTCTGTGTTTGGCATTCCATTTTTTTTGCAATGACTGCCACAATGAGGTATTTTATAACATCTCATTTCCTGCAATTATAAAATGAAGTTTTTGCAAAAAAAAAATCTTGGCTGGATTTCCTCAAATTTGATGTTTACACAACCCATACAAAGTACATGTAGCAGTTAGAACCGATAGCATGTAGTGAATACGAAATTGATCGGTTCTTTTTCCCAAATCCCAAATACTGTCCCTGAAAGTAGTTAACATTTTTTATTAATCATTTACTTGCAATTTTTTCAATGAGTCTTTTTATTATGATATACATATGAAATATACACAATTTTAAAGCTCCTTTTAGCTACTATAGCTAAATCGAGCTCTGTAGCTAAATTTTGACTTGTCCTGGCTATAAAAGAGCTAGTTCAACCAGTTTAACGTTACAAGCTGTACCTATTTACATACTGATATTGCTAGTTGTACAGCTTGACCGCCGGTTCGTAGAATTACCAAAACACACCAAAACACCGGAACACACTGGTAATTACCAAAACACTTATTTTATTGGTAATTGGAAATGTGTAATGGGACAGGTGTCACTATAGCGAACGGGAAGAGGTATGAGGTGTTAACATTATATAAGGCTTCTTTCATAGTGTCATAACTTGATGATAAGCTGTTAATTTTTGACATTATAAGGCTTCTTTCATGAAGAGGAGGGATGGGGTGAATGGTTGGAAGTGCATGTGTAATTGTTTTGGACATTATAAGGCTTCTTTCATAATGTATAGTGGTCCTGAAAAGGACCGTTTGTGAGACATTTAATCTCGGGAACTGCAGAATGTGAGTCTTATTCTAAAGAAGTATTTTCGAAGGCCACATTTTTTGCTGTCTTGTGTTGGTTCTGATAAATGGACCTTGTCGCTGTGGTAGTCTCTAGGATAATATACAGTTGACACCTATTGAGTCGAGTAGATGTACTCAAGACTTTTAATTGGTGTAATTATCCGTCACAAAGGAGTAATTAATTGTCCCAATCAGACTCGAACTTAGTTTAATTAGTTTAGGACGAAGTTCTATACATCAAAGAAACCTTAATTGAATGAAATTGATTCGGTAACGATTTTTTAAAATTGTTGTTGAAAATGACACGACTTATGGAATTGTCAAAAAATCAACGTTATAGTATTTTACGAATCATTAAAGTTACAATAAATTTATTTCCGCAACGTTATCAATCCCGGCGTATATGTATGAACGCACATGCTTTTCGCCAATAAAGCTTTCACATGCCAGTCTTACTTTATGGCCGCTGTGTATTAGTTATCGACATTTTTGCTACTGTAATCTAATAGATAAGCACGTGCCAATACAATAAACAGATGAATTACCTTGATATACGAACTGACGCGTATGTGGACCGGACGATTGACATAATAATTTGATTAAATGTATTTAATATTACAGTACCTTTTAACCTATCATCAACTTTTTTCAAATCTATTAAATATGGGTCCTCAAAATCACTTGTAAAAGTTCAATATATATCTGAAACTAGTCCTGCGTTGTAATTGCAATATAAATATCCGATAAAAAACGAGAAAAACCCGGAGTTTTATGGATGGAACTATAAAAGAGCTAGCCCAACAGCGAGGCTGTTGGAAATGGCCTAATTTCACAATACAATTTTAGTCACATGATTGTACACCTTAATCCCAGTTGTATGGCGATAAATTTGTACCTGATGTTATGTTCTATGACTTGCAAATGAGATCAAAGCATTTTAATTGACTCCAATCTTTTCAAAACAGGTGCTTCTTCCAAAACGAGGCAGCTGTCAAAAAGTCTATTGGTGCAGATACCGTGGGATCTCCGAGTCATCTCTTCCAAATGCCATCTCGACCGGCGTTAAATCAGGGACACCTCGGATCACTAGTGTGTATCTGTATCTGTATCTGTATTTTGTTGACGGTAGGACCAATTCTGGTACTTTAACCGCGGGTGTGCGCATTTATTGACTAGTTACATACGAATGGACAGCTGTCTTAAAGCTGTTGACTGTCTCTGCGCGAATGTGGTCGTCTGATAAACAGTTCCAGTCACTGGTAGTTTTCACAAAGAAAGAGTTTCTGAATTGATCTGTGTTTGATTCAGGTACTTTATAACACTCAGAGTTGTTTTGTGCGTATTTATTCACAAAGTTAGATGTGTAATAGTCTTGGTGTTTTTTTGCTCGGATTTGTCTTTTGTTCCTAATTGGAATAAATACCTCGTCAGCATTGATTGCCGGTACCATACCCCTAACAATTTTATATAGCATAACCAGTCTTGATTCTAGTCTGCGTTGTTGTAGTGGTTGTAACTTCAGGACCTGGAGCATCTCCCTTATGCACCCTTCGAATCTTGAGTGATAGTCATTTGTAATAAATCTTGCGGCAAGTCTCTGGATTTTTTCAAGTGACTGAATGTCTTGTTGTTGATACGGGTCCCAAACTATAGCACTGTACTCCGGTCATGGTAAATACCGCTAAGAACTACTAAGAACTACTAAGAAGCACTAAGAACTACTAAGAAGCACTAAGAACCACAAAGAAGCACTAAGAAGCACTAAGAACATAAAAAAACTATTAAAACACAAACGACGAATAGCAGGAGGATAAGAAAATAAAAGTATTTACTATTTGTATCGGAAAATTAAAAAAAAAAAAAAATCGGCAATAATAGACTCTAGCTTTCAGATATTTTTTTCTTATCTTGAGAAAAAGTCAAACCAATAAAATTAGTTATGTGCTGCAATGCGAGATATGCATGCAGACGTGCAGAGAAATAGAGCCATTAAACAATTCTTGAACTATTCTTATTGAAAAACCAACTAATTGTTTAAATTAAGCAGAGATATTGTAATCGGTGACACGTGCGCTTTCCTATATTGTCAATCGGTGACACGCGTCGCCTGACACGTGCCAATGCTAGAATATACCGGTGCCAATATACTCAAAACGGATTAGCATAAAAGGACACCTTGGTTTTTTGCGTCATTTCGAATGATACAGCGCTGCTAACCGTAACCCGGATGATCCAGTCGTCTTATTACGTCCTGTATGCTAACCGGTGAATTATTTTTTTTTTATTTTTATAATGTACCCGTATATACATGTACATGTACAGTCATGTGGTATCTGTTTTGCAAATTACGTATTCGAAATCCCGACTGCATATACACGTAGTCATTGGTGGGACTCTAAAACTATATATGTTATGGGCTGTTTTTTTTTTTTTATTATTATTTCATAAAAATGTTGATTAATTTCGGCAATTAAAACGAGACCAAGATTTTATTCTCTTAGTATGCATATATACTTTTAAGCGGGAACTATGTCTTTGTTAGTTGTCACTTTTTCCCCTAAACCAAGATTGACGAGAATATGACTACATGCAATCTGTTGTGTTCAATGATTATTAAATAAACTCCGGTAAAAGAGATAGAAAGATGATACGGAATTTTATTGGATACACAATAACATTTTGGAAACAGATATGCTGATTAAGATAATTATGGCCGTACTTAACAAACCAGCGGGACATCAACTTAGGGCATCATTTGATAATTGTCTCGAGTGTCATGATAATAAATTATGAGATATGGCTGTACCAATTACTTTTTAAATAAGAATGCATGTACATTGCAGATTGCGACAATAAGCATATAACCTTAGGAAGATAAAATAAATAATAAATAGATAAAACAAATTAAATAGCAAATAAGTATTTATACATCTAACCGCAAAATCAATGCAATACTTTGTTTAACACCTGTAATTCAGAAATGATCAATTCACTTTTTGCTTAAATGTGGTGCAAGCGTCATTATTTTTGAATTCTACACATACCGGGTCTCATTTTTCTTATATTAATACCTGATTTTCAAAATGTGTGAAGCCTAAATTGTGGGCAATAAACTTTGACAACCCTTTGAACAACGAATGCATATTGGAGATAAACCTCATAAACCGCGAAACTTTTAAGCATATTTTAATAAACTGTAACGGTAATGACCGATCAAATTTGAGTGTTTAAAGACGAACAGTATTGGTTCGAGTGTTTAAAGACGAACAGTATTGGTTCAACATCACAATCTTCAAATATCTTAATTGCAGCTTTAGTTTGAAACACATGCTCGATCTTGAATTGATTGTACAAATGTATCTTTGAATAATCACGGCAAAAAAGCACGCCGGCTGCATTTCGTCTTTATTCTTTACATTCATAATAGCAAAAATAAATATCACAGTGCTCCAAACATAAACTGTAGAAATATTTGATCAGATAAACAGATAACTGTGCCGTTGTCGGGTCCCAAGCCCCGGGTGAGAAAATCAGGAGGGGCTGTTTGTTTCAACATTTACCTGAATAAAAAAGACATTTAAAAACATTTAAATTGAATTCATAACAACATTTTAGTGTTTCTTCATAGTCCTCGGGGCTTCTGTGTATTTCCTAGGGCGATCTTAATGCTTCTTTGTTGTTCTTAGTGCTTCTTTGTGGTTCTTAGTGCTTCTTAGTAGTTCTTAGTGCTTCTTAGTAGTTCTTAGTGGTATTTACCCCGACCCCTGTACTCCAAAGTTGATCGTACCAACGCGATGTATGCTAGTCTTTTACATTCCATTGGACAGTACTTAAGATTACGACGTAAAAATCCCAGAGTTGAATTTGCTTTTTTCACAATGTTAGTAATATGAGTTTTCCACTGTAAGTCATTTGATATTGTACGAGGTATGGCAGGAAAGTTCGTAGACACCATTAGTATTTTCAACAGGAAAGGAAATTCAGTCAAAATGAATATATCTGGGTTTGCAAAAATATTTCATGAGCAAATTGACGAAATTTTATGAAAATCTGGCCAACACGACATCTTCTACAGCCTTTTATGTGCACCTCCCTAACCGGGAGCGGGGCAAGGGTCAACGTCTCAGTGACTTTTGAAGTTTATTACTGTCAGTGCTTCATATATTTGCAACAAGTTTAACCGATGTTTCAGAGTTATTCCACATAGGGTCTTTGGATATCGGTACAATTTTATTATGTGTATCCAGCTGTCAAATGCAGATCTGTGCCAACTGTCCTCAAGTTCTCTGATGACAAGTTGAACATATGAAACCATTTTCATTCGCTGAGAATGTAAGACGTGTGCCCTTCCGCAGCCATTTATCATCATAGATGATCTATCGAGCATCCAAAAATCAACTTTGCCACTTGTAAACTAGTGACCGACAAGCTGATAGCTTTTATGTTGTTGTTTATATAATTCCATCGTGTTCGTTGGCGATTTCCATAACAAAAACACACAATTTTATGGTTATCGGCTGTTCTCCGACGTCAAAATTACGCCAATTTTTCAAGCATTTTTTTCGGACTGCATCTGAAATTTTATTCACAGATTATCAAACTGTACTACCGTCAAGGCCCAAACATTCAGAAAACGTTGTTGATTGAACATATTTTCAGGATCAAAATATTTTAACGTTACAGCACAAGTCCGTGCCGTTTCACACTAGGTTTCACAAGCAAAAACAGAATGTGAAAATCGTCACATTTTATCACGTTTTGACACCTGCCCCGCACGGCCCTACCCTCAAGCAGAAAAGTGGCAATACCAAGCGTGTTATTACTTCAAATTGCACAAAATTTCTGAAATATACACATAAGATATTGCTGCTTGAAATTATGCAAAACGCTTCTTCAACAACGCGTTACTTTTTCTGATAGCTGAAGTGTCTACGAACTTTCCTGCCATACCTCGTAATTCCTAGGTATGGAGATGAGTTTACTTCCTGAAGAATTTCACCGTCTAATTGATAGAACCTTGATGATTTTTGGCGGATAGATAAGATATAACATTTTTTGGCATTAAAACGCATGCCCCACTTGGCAGCCCATTTTTCAAGTTCATTCAAGTCATTTTGCAATATTAAATGGTCATTTTGGTTTTTTATCTGTCTGTAGAGTAAACAATCGTCCGCGAAGAGTCGAACTTGAGACTTAACTGTATCAGGAAGGTCGTTGATATGGCAAAGGAACATCAATGGCCCCAACACCGTCCCCTGCGGTACCCCGGACTCAACTGGAGCTGATTCAGAGTGTTCCCCTTCTACTACCACTCTCATCTGCCTGTCTTGGAGGAAGGAGCTGAGCCACTTGTGTAAACTCCCTCTAATTCCATATGCATCTAGCTTGTGTAGTAGCTTGCCATGGGGGACGGTGTCAAAGGCCTTGGAGAAATCGAGTATGGCGATGTCGACCTGAACTCTTGCATCGTTGGCCTGTAGAAGATCGTGCATAGTTACGAGCAACTGAGTCTCTGTTGAATACCCAGATCGAAAACCATGGTTCAATGTTGTCAGTATTTTATGTTTTTCAAAGTGCTTCAACATATGGCTACAAATAATATGCTCGAGTATTTTACAAGGCACCGACGTCAGTGAGACTGGACGATAATTTTCGGCTAAGTGTCTATCTCCTTTTTTGAAAACAGGTGTTATATTTGCATTACACCAGTCCGAAGGTAATGTTCCGGTATTTAGAGAATGTTGAAATATGGTACAGAGACCTTGCAAGATTTCATCAGCACAGTTTTTTAACACAATATTCGGAATACAGTCTGGACCCATCGCTTTATGTACATCCAAGCGTTTCAAAAGTTTTAAGACACCATTGTTGTCTATGGAGATTTGAGAAATAGGTGGAATATTTTCAAAAGTCCCAACTTTTGGTTTTGTACTGTCCGTTGACCGAGTGAAGACGGAAATAAACTGTTTCAATAATATATTAGCTTTAGATTTAGCATCAGTGAGTAGATTCCCTTTGTTTTTCAATGGTGCTATACCAATATTATCCTGTCTTTTGCTTTTGGTGTAACTCCAGAAAGGTTTTGTATTATTTTGGTTTAGTCCATCTTGGATAACGTTATTGACATGATCCCATTCTGCCTTCCGAAGATTACGTTTCACTTCCCTTGAAAATTGTCTATACTTTTCCCATTTTCCACTTGCCTTTGCTTTTTTGTATAACCGATGTTTTTTCTTAAGTTGTTTCCTAATATTCCTATTTAACCATGGTAAGTTCTTTTTTGACCTTGAAACTTTGGAAGGAACATGAGTATCAACTGCAGCTAACAGTTTTTCTTTAAAATATGTCCATAGGGATTCAACATTTCCCCCTGATTTGGCCTGTTGCGAAACACTCTGTGATATTTGTGTACAAATCTTCTTTATTTCATCCCAATTTGCTTTCGCGAATTTGTAGATTTTCCTGGGCTTACTGAATGAGTAATTTGGTTTAATGTCAGAGTCTGTAATTACCATATCATGGTCTGAGATTCCTGGGGCGTTGGCCGTAGATTTCACCAAAGAAGAATTTGTCGTGAATACAAGATCTAGCAGGTTTTCTTCACGAGTCGGTTGCACGAGTTGCAGAACAATTATAGTCTGGCGTTCGTTGCCGGTTTAAAAAGGGCTACTGACGAGGGTTCATTACCCGAAATTGCGCAATATAGTCCATACTATCTCCCTTTGAATGTTTTTACTGCTTCCAAAGGATCAAACCTTTATATTTTATTTGCTATTACTGCAGCTGGTGTTGTGCCGTGTGGAGGCCGTAAAAAGTCTCCCCGTACATCATCCATAGTGCAGATTATATTTTTATTTCGGTCCTTTGAGATCAGTAAAGATATTCAGAGTGTTCAAAACACTCACGTTTAGAAACATACTTCTAAACATTTTTTAATTATTTGACCCAATTTAGGAATATGTCTTTGATTTAGACTCCTCGTGTAAATTCTCGAAATTGCAGAACAATTATAGTCTGGCGTTCGTTGCCGGTTTAAAAAGGGCTACTGACGAGGGTTCATTACCCGAAATTGCGCAATATAGTCCATACTATCTCCCTTTGAATGTTTTTACTGCTTCCAAAGGATCAAACCTTTATATTTTATTTGCTATTACTGCAGCTGGTGTTGTGCCGTGTGGAGGCCGTAAAAAGTCTCCCCGTACATCATCCATAGTGCAGATTATATTTTTATTTCGGTCCTTTGAGATCAGTAAAGATATTCAGAGTGTTCAAAACACTCACGTTTAGAAACATACTTCTAAACATTTTTTAATTATTTGACCCAATTTAGGAATATGTCTTTGATTTAGACTCCTCGTGTAAATTCTCGAAATTGCAGAACAATTATAGTCTGGCGTTCGTTGCCGGTTTAAAAAGGGCTACTGACGAGGGTTCATTACCCGAAATTGCGCAATATAGTCCATACTATCTCCCTTTGAATGTTTTTACTGCTTCCAAAGGATCAAAACTTTATATTTTATTATCATGAATCTGGGTTAAATTAAACTCTGTACTAATGTCAATCAAAAACTGTTGTTCATTCCTGTCTTGAATATTTTGACCATGTTTTAGTGACAAGTGTTCCCAGTCAATGTCAGGGCAGTTAAAGTCCCCACAGAGTATGAGATCCTTTGGTTTATTTCCATTCAAAAGTTTTAAAGATTTTTTCAATTCACAAAGGTCTTTCATGTTCCTTTTGGGCATGTAAAATGAGCCAATATAGAGTTCTTTTTTCCCTTTCAGTGTAACTTTCGCAAAGTCAATCTCGCAGTCTGTAACAAAATCGACACACTCCACTGCTGTTATGTTGGACTGTACAGCGACAAACACGCCCCCACCCCGTGAGCTCCTGTCATTTCTGAAGACTGTGTAATTTTCAGGAAAAATTTCAGAATTTTGTATTGCGGTTTTGTTGTACGGTTTTCCAGGTTTTTTCCCACGTAGCCAAGATTCAGTTCCACAAATAATGTCCGGTTTGATATATTCCAGGGCTGCCTTAAATTCTGCATTGTTTTCTTTCACACTACGACAGTTCACATTTAGGATTCTTAAATTTTGTTTCTTTGGGAGTTCATATGGACATTCACTCATCGTTGTGTTGGAGAGCTTGGCACTGGTCGTCCTTTTAGAATTTTGAGAGTTTTCAGTTTTTGGACTACTTGTATGAAGTGGGCTAAATCCATGTTTTGAGTGAAAAGAGTCTATTGTTGTTTCATTGTTTAGCTGGCTCAATGGAAAATATGTGTTTGATATTTGCAGTTCAAAACTATGGAAGGTAAAGCTGTCACAATTTAGACTGTCACATTTGCAACATTTCCAGACTACATTTGAGCGTTCCAATAAGTTGAAGTCTTCTGAACAGAGTGAGATACAAGATTTATGGTGCCACAGTTCACATTCATCACATGCCACCCCCTCCTGGGACCAAGTCACAGGATATTCACAAAGTCCACAAGGCCATTTAGTCTCAGGCCCTGGGTTAATTTCTATATCTCCTGACAGTAATAGTAATAGTGTCAACAGGGTGCTGTTTTTAGATGATTTTGACGTATATTCAAATGGTCTAAAGTGAAAGTTCCTCAAAGTGTAAAGTCCAACTTTGTAGGATTCAAGTGAAGAAATATCTTTCTTGTGCCCATTATTATTTCCAATGTAATACAGGAGGCATAAGATACAGAGTATGCCTATCGGCTGAGACACAATCAGGGTTGCCTTTTGTGTTGCACTTGAGGCAAAAAAGTAACCTCTTTGTATTTTCATTTTTCTTGGTTTATAATAACTTATGACCTATCAGGTTTATATTCCAGAAATAATTCTTTTGGCTCTCGCGTTTTTCAAATTTCACCATAGTGGGTAATGGGAATAGTTCAGAAAAGGAGCTTCAAACCAGTGTTTTGGGCTGCTTAAATAAGATCATATGCAGCCTAGATAAGTCATTGTTCCATGCTGCAGTTAATTTAATACAATGTAACATGTGTGGTTGCATAAGAAAAATTGAAGGAAACCTTGACTTCAACACACATTTTATTTCTAGAGTGTCTCTTAACATGGGGCTACGGACTCTACAGGCCATGCAAAAAATATATTTGACCACATCAGCGGTCCTATACAATTTCTTGACAAAACCTTCAGCCATGTTTCACTAGTCCTCAGTCTGAAAAATAATAAGACCATTTCATCCTTGTTAATAGGAATCTGACTTTGAACATCCATTATGAAAATAGGGGCTACGGACTCTACATAAAAATGATGATTTTAAAAAAAACAAGTACTCTTCACTGTGAGGATAAATTCAACTTCCATTGATTCTAAACTTTCTATTGTCTTAACAATGAAAGACTAGATACCAAAAAAATCATGTTCTAATCATGGGTGTAATTTTTTTACCTGCCAACTAAAGACACCATGAAAAATTGAAAAACATAAGAAAAGTACTGTTTCACTTCATACTCCATATTTTCATTAATTGTAGTCCAAATTCAAAGCCGTAAAAATTATATTACAGGGGACATATGTCTCCTTAGTTCTAGAGCCATATGCAACATTTTTCATTCATGAACGTTAAAGCAAACATGTTTACAAAACACCCAAAATAAAATTGCAACATCATAACATGTTAAAAACAGTGTTTTTTTAGCATATAATCTCTCACTGACGCAAAATATTGTACACAATATGGTATCATTATATATCGCCAGAAAGCTTATTATCCCAGTGTTATAATAAAATAAAAACAATAGGTATTGGATAATATCACACTGAATTACAGATGCATAACATGACCAAGGTAGTAAAGGCAACCCTGATTGTGTCTCAGCCGTATGGTAAACTGTAGGTTTGACTTTGACTTTTGTAATTTCCGCGAATTCAAGATGGCGGCCATTGTAAATTGCTGGGTGGGGTATGGTACCTGCTTAGCTGACGAGGAAAGGTTTAGCACTGCATCATTTTAACACAATTTTTGACATCCATTTAAGTGAAGACTCATGAATTATAAACAATGAAAGTTTCTGAGGCTGTAAGCGTGTAGAATTCTCTTCGTTGTCTCCCCAAAATGAGCTTCACACGAGAAATTTTCTTCAGCTTTGATTTTCGCGACTTTCCACTTCGCGCATGCGCACACCTTCTAGTGTGATATTAAAATTATTTACACTCTAAAATCTGAATATAAATCTTAAAATATTACTAGCGATATATATGTCAAAATTACAAAGAATGCAAGCAAGGGTGACCCTTCTCTTTAAAAAGGGTGATAAGAGTGTTCCCGTAAACTACATGCCATTTTCGTTGACCTGTATTTTGTGTAAAGCTATGGAGCACATTGTTGCCTCAGATGTTGCCCAGCATCTGAATGAAAATGATATGCTGTATGGGTTACAACATGACTTTCGTGAGAAACGTTCTTGCGAAACTTTTTGAGGAATTTTGCAGAACGTACAGTATCAAAATGTCACCAAGTCGATTTGGTCTTGCTAGATTTTAGCAAGTCCTTCGACAAGGTAAACCATCTAAAATCTTTATTACAACTTTCCACTCACGGTATCAAAGGAAAACCCTTAAAATGGATCAGTTCTTTTCTTTAGGGTCGAACTCAGGCTGTAGTGCTTGAAGGGGGAGTGTTCACCAGAGGTATCAGTTACGTCAGAGATGTCACAGGGCTCAGTCCTCGGCCCACTTCTCTTCTTGCTCCACATAAATGCTCTCCCTGAGAACATTCAGTCTCAGGTCAGGCTTTTTGCAGATGATACTGCAGTTTACCTCACTGTTAACAATCAAAATGATAGTTAAACACTCCAAAGTGATCTAGACACCTTACAAACTTGGGAACGAACCTGGGACATGGGATTTAACCCTGGTAAATGTCAGGTTCTGTACATCAGCAGAGCAAACCAGCCTATCCACTCCCAGTATACCCTGCATGGTGAGATTTTGGAGTCTGTTGACTGTGCACGTTACCTTCTGGTAAGTATTTCAAAAGACCTTACCTGGAATACACACATAAAGGAAATTCTTACAAAGGCTTATCGCACTTTGGGCATTGTAAAAAAAGAAATATTAGAACAAAAACAAATCAATTAAAGATTTAGCCTATCAAACCTTTGCCAGGCCTAAACTTGAAAATGCTTCCACCGTATGGAGCCCTCACACTGATAAAAACATAGCAGCCATTGAAATGGTTTAAAGAAGGGCTGCACGTACGGCGGGTTTCAAATCAAGATTTCTCGTACGACAGTGTTACTGCGATGCTTAGCAATCTGAGTGGGCGCTCCCTTGAATATCGTTGTCGTGACTCGCGACTCGCGATGTTTTATAAAATACAATATGGCTTTGTTGCGGTGCAGATGCCGTCATATTTTGAGAGTCCCAAGAGATTCACCCGCACAGCCAATGCAATCCTCTCGGTTTCCGCATGGTATTTGCTCGTATCGATTATTACAGGTTTTCGTTCTATTCCACGACGATTGTTTTATGGAACCGGCTCCCGGCAGAAATTGTTCTTTTACCTGATCTTTACTCCTTCAAGAGGGAAGTGAGCAAGATCAACCATTCAATGCCATAGAGAGAAATATTGTTTTAGCCTGCTTTTAACCTCTTATCTTTACTAACAAATCTAACAATATCATCTTTTTTTCATTCTTCACTGTCATTCTTTCAAGTCTCACTTTTTTTTTTATTTTTATTCTCTCGCACGCACCCCTGTGCCTGAGCATAATACTCAGTAATGAGTGTGACGCAGTATCAACAGAGATAGAATCAATCACCGTGGTGGGGGTGAGGCGACTGGAGGAGAATATAATCAATTTCTTTTATCCGCGACGTTTCCTGTGGCGTCAATCCAAAATATTTTGAAACAAAATCAAGGTCAGTGAGCGTGTTTTCCGAAAATGGAAAGGCCACTTGTCCTATTAGTAGTACAGAGCTGCGTCACACGAAAATATGTTGATTTGCCAATAACCGTTTTTGATTAGGCAGTTTATCTCATTCAGCCACAATTTTCTATAATAAATCCACCCTATAATTGATCGTCATCTAATTGATTGCTTCTAAGCTTATGATAATGATGTAAATCAAGATAAAACATTGATAAATTCAATTGATATATTTTCCTTTTTTCTGGGCATGGCCATTTACTCAGTGCGGAGGTTAAGAACGAACTTCAATCGATAGAATTTGTTTGATGTCCCGGGTTTGATGAATAAATTTTGACCCCGTATTCAAGTACAATTAGATATCTTCTGACCTAAAAATATTTCATTGACAGTCGTGTTTTCTCACGTAAGCAAAGCGGCTTTCGTCGCTCCTGTCTGCAATCGATTGTATGCCCATGGATATTCAAATGATGACACTTCAGAAAAACGGTCCATCAGTCATGTAAGAATATCACGAAAAGTGGGTCGGTTGGTGGGATACAGAGAGCAACAAAGTAAATAAAGCAAACACTACTTGCGCAGCGGGAGTGGAGCTACAGAAACCTATATTGACATAGGGATGATGCGGCGTTGAAAGTACATGTATACACCCCCAATGGCGCAACGGCATTGGCGGCATTTGAGAAAGTTTCAGCCCTAGTGGCGAAACAGTGTTGGTGCTACTTCTGAAAGACTTGACATGTAGAAGCAGGCGCTGCGGCATTGGCGGAGTTGCAGATGCATACGTCCAACACCGCGAGACAGAGTTGTCGGCATTTGAGAAGGTTTCAAGATACGTAAAAGCGCTGCGGCCTTGGTGCGTTGTAGGTGCATACACCCCCAATGGCACAGCGGTGTTGGCGCTACTTCTGAAAACTTCACCTGTAGAGGCGCTGCGGCGTTGGCAGGTGCACACACCCCCAATGGTGAGACGGCGTTGGTGGCATTTGAGAAGGTTTCAAGATACATAGAGGCGCTGCGGCGTTTGTGGCGCTGTAGGTGCATACACCCCAAATGGGGCAGCGGCGTTGGCGGCATTTAAGAAAGTTTCAGCCCTAGTGGCGCAATGGTGTTGGTGCTACTGCCACAAACTTCACACTGGTCATAGTAAACACATAGGCAACATCTGAAACACACAGGCACTCGTTTTAGGGCGCACAGACTACCTCATAAAATGGCGGATATTTGACAGGTGAAAAAGGTATGATACATACTTTCTAACTGTTTTACCATTGTTCAACGATTGTAAAATCTGACACATGCCTTAAAGTACCCCCTATTCATTTCCCTTTACAACGGTAGTAAATTTAAGTCAATTTGTTTCGAAATGAAAAAATAGACCCAATTTACTTTTTCAGGTAACGGTAGTTTGTAGGATAATTCCCTTTTATTACCGATTTCTCTCTTAAATATACCATCTGCCAAGAACATCGAAAGCCAAGACAATGACGTAGAAAGACAAACATCCAAATACTTACACAACGTTTTAGGAAAAAATATTCAAGAATTTCATTTACAACGCACCTGGCTTCTAAATTTAAAACAACGCAGATCTATGCTTCTCACGAAATTTCAAATTGATGAAATTTTGAGATTTTTACTCGGACTTTGCCAGTCATTCTGTCATAACATTTCTGTGATGAACGTACCCGCATGTGTTTGGTCTGGGATTGTGTAATCTCTGTGTCGTCTGTTCTTATATATACGTTTCATTCTAGACGAAACAATGCGCTATCAGTATACCAAAACCAAGCGAAAGCTTTGTTTGGTCGTTTGTTTGTTTGAAGTGATGCTTTACGTCCCAGTCAACAGCAATGGTCATGTCGAGACGATGCCTTCCTTTTATGAGACATTAACCCAACATTAGGATGACATGACACTCAAATATAACCACCCAGGATGCGTTTGACTAAACCACTTTTCCTGGGCAGAACCAGACATTAGCGGGAAATCAGTAATCAGATGGTCGTTCAGGAGATTGGAAGCTTTGCCTGGAGGCACAATCAGTCCATCTATTGCTCCTAGGCCCCAGTTGGCGGGGCCCATATTCCCATCAGACCACCCAACGGAAAGCGTCACATAGAAAGATCAAACGGGGTGCATCACCATGTTTTGTTTATTTACTTTGTTTTTATTTATTTATTTATTTATTTATTTATTTATTTATTTATTTATTTATTTATTTATTTGAAGTTTTACGTCCTTTTCAAGGTTATTTCAGCTCATATGAGATGGGTCAACCAGTAGGTGGGACGAAAACGGGAGAACACTGGCGCATCCGCAAGCAGAACGGCTTGTCTCACATGTGGCCAGTGCGGGGTTCGAACCTACAGACACAGCGGTGAGATGATCGAATGATTAAGAGACAGCGCTCTTAACTGCTCGGCCACGGGGGCCGCCGCTTTGTTTTTATTCAGTTTGATTATCCTTTTATGTTTCGTCGAATGAGATGAGGCGGCTTTTGTTACTGTTAAATACCGGCACACCCGTAAGTAGAGCTTTTGCTTGTTTCACGTGTCCCCGCACACTGAGCTCGAACCCGAGATGAGATGGTCAAATGATTCAAATCGGAAAGAAATCAACGGCTTTTACCACTCTGATGGCAATAAGGACCGCCGTACGTGGTAAACGACACAGGGCTACAGAACAGACTTGATTATTAGTTTGCGAAATAATTTTAATTGATTCACTTGCTTAAGCAAGTGCGACGTGACGTCAAGCACAGCGTGCGTGTTTTTTTTTCTCCGTGACGTCATTTGTTGGAAACGCCGTGAGAGATGCTCAAATAAAAAGAACATGTAACTTGTAGCCCTTTTATAGCAAATTTAATTATTGATGTGTACGTTTCCCTTTCTATAACCGACTAAGACAATTGTGGTTAGTCAAACACAGTCAAACACCTGCGCCCGCTGACATTTGCACTAAGCGCATGAGTAGGCCTATAGGCTATAGTAGGCCTACGATAATAAAAGCATAGATTTGATCTTAATTAGATTAAAAAGAACAATTAGGAACTAAAGATATCAGTATAGATAGAAAATCACTCAACAAAGAAGTAACAGTACTTTACAAGCAAAATTTATCACGTTGCACTATTGCTTTTTTACGTTTCCGCAGCGTTGTCGAGGACGCTCTATGTCTTTTTGCATGAAAGCCGATGTCTTTTTTACTAATTTTAGATACCGCACCACCCCTCGACCAAAACAAAACTTTGGTGTTAAGAAGTTAGCCGTTATTCTTTTATTATGCGAAATCTCATTTTGTTCGAGGGGTGGTGCGGTACTTAATTTTCGACATGAACATTTGAAAATAGCTGAAAATTGAGGAAAATAGCGCGACCATCTTGCTTAGTGACGTCGCCATAGCGTGGTCACGTGCTTTTTCGGACGTTCTGACGTCATTTCTAGAAACACGGTACGTTGTCCTATATGTGTGAGTATTACTCACAGAAATATGATTCCATATTTTTTTCACGAATTTTGAGGCCAAAATCCCGTCTTAAAGACTCCAGCCCTTTGGGTCTATTTTTTTTCATTTCGAAACAAATTTACTTAAATTTACTACCGCTGTAAAGGGAAATTAATAGGGGTACTTTAAGGCATGTGTCAGATTTTAAAATCGTTGAACAATGGTAAAACAGTTAGAAAATGTGCATCATACCTTTTTCATCTGTCAAATATCCGCCATTTTATGAGGTAGCCTGTGCGTCCTAAAACGAGTGCCTATGCGTTTCGGATGTTGCCTATGCGTTTACTATGACCGGTGTGAGTAGTTTCTGGCTAGCTGTGAGAAAGATCACTTGGTACTTATTAGCAATCACTCATGGAGATTAATTAACTGGTACCCCGTTATCACAAATACGTATTTCGTACCGTACAAGTCAATCATTGAGATTCACCGATTTTGGGCCGGAACGAAATGACCGGCTAAGGCTATCCGCACGACGGTCGTGCCGATAAGCGGCGTTATCCGCACGACGGTCGTGCCGATAAGCGGCGTTATCGGCCCGACTGTCGTGCGGATAGCCAATGCTACAGGTATTGGCTATCGGCACGACGGCAGTATAAGATTTTCTAACAAGCTTACTTATGCATTAAACTTTTAATTTGTCATTAAATAAATTAATTATGGTTTTAGCTATATAGAAATACATTCGAAATTAACATTTTTTTAATTATGACTAAGAAAACTAGTTTGATTTGATTTATCCAGCTGATGCAAATTGAATCACAGCAGAGGGAGAAAAAAATATAATCATTGCAATTATTCAATTGTGTAACTGAAATGTTTCCACACTTCATTGTTAAAATCAAAGGCTGTTTATTCTTTTGGATTACCTTACCACATTTTTTTTTAATATTTAGGTTACGATAATTGACATAATTTCTTTCTCATTTACGCATACGCATGACTGATTTTTACAGGTAAATTCACAGGTAAGCCAATTTCAGCAAAATTACAATTTTGTTAATTAAAAAGTAAAAAAATTCCTGCATGTGTAATATTCTGTTTCAGTTTTGAAGCCAGTGTAATATATTTATCAACTTAACATGTATCCATTTCTAAACATTTTTAACATTTGGATATCGATTTCCCTGTCGTGCGGATAACGCCGCTTATCCGCACGACGGTCGTGCCGATAAGCGGTGTTATCGGCACGACCGTCGTGCGGATAGCCAGTGTCAAATATGGTCTAGTGTCAAATGACCATATACCGTTTCCCTAACAAACACGATTACAGCACCAATAGATCCATGAGGGTCTGGATG
The DNA here is from genome assembly GCA_964017185.1 of Rugalucina vietnamica. Lineage (NCBI taxonomy): Eukaryota > Metazoa > Mollusca > Bivalvia > Lucinida > Lucinidae > Rugalucina > Rugalucina vietnamica. The sequence goes on from OZ024873.1 coordinate 53,954,114, forward strand.
GGGTATAATGATTAAAGAATAATGGCCTAAAAATTTTAATGAGAGTGAATAAAGAGACAAAAATTTAATGATTAGTGAATAAGTAGGTCCTAAAAAATAATGAATAAATAAAAATTTTTAATGAATAGCAGAATAATATAATGAATAGTGAATAATAACATTTTAAAGAATAATGAATATGCTAAATTGGGCTATGGAATTGTCTTAGATGGCCTCCCTGACATTCCAGAATTTCATTTTTTTCGCCCCCAGACCCGATTTAACTCAAATGTTATAGTCATATTTCTGAAATCTTTGAATGTTTGGAAAGACATAGGATGTAGGAACTCACTTCATGAATCTTTAAAAAAATGTGTCATTTCCTGAGCCAGATACTTTGTTTGCTTATGTATATGAGCCAGTGCGTGAGAAAATCAACAATTTGGGTTCTGACCAGGTCCGTTACAAACCAGGCTGTACAGTCACAGAAGATTGTTAGAGGCTGGAAATTTTGGATTTAGAAAGTAGAGGAGTTGTACTATCTGTGTAGCAAAAACAAAGGCGCTGATCAGCTTCACAGTTACTGCAAAGCTGATCTGCGCCTTTGTTTTCGCCTATGCAGATTGTTGGTTTTCCCATGCGGCTGCTCATATGTATTTTCTTTTTATTCTGTTACCCCACTTTGTCCTTATTATGTATGTTCCAATCCTATAATGATAATCTTTTCTGTGGACGGACATCACTTTGCTTTTTTATATGACAGAGCATAATTATGGTGACTTTTGCAATCAGAAACAAGCCAGTACTAAGAACGTTAATGCAAATCTAACTGGCAGTTTATATGGCGCTACATATTTTTTTCCTCGCTCGCTTCGCTCGCTCGCTCGGTATTTAAGACATTTATAAAATGTTTTGTACAATCAGGCACAAGCACAAAATCATACTTCACATAGTACTCCTATGCTTACTAGTTAACTAAATAAAAACAACAGCTTTTTATTATAACTTTTACCCCTGAAGTTACAATTTTTCTTAAATTAACCTTTGATATGCGAAGAGAAAGATTCAGGGTGAAACGCAGGGCATATTCAGTATACAGTTTGTAGGGGAATATTCAGTATACAGTTTGTAGGGGATTATATTCCCAACAGATTTAAAAGAGGATTTGCTAAAAAATCAGTTAACTATTTTGGAAAGTTTCTATGAGGCTTTGTGGTCTAGCAGGTAATATATGCTTCTCTCAAGATGTTAAAATCAAGGTTGCACTCAACAGTCTACAATTAAGTATCATAGAACTAGTCTTTGTGGCTTTAGATGCCTTAGGTGGGGAATACCTATATTTGCTATTAGAAATAAGCTGGGTGAAGAAGGCGGTTCCAGTAATTATCATATTTTAATGAATAATCGAGCTAATTTTAATGAATAAGCCAAAATTTTAATGACAGTGAATAAATGGCTAATTTTTTAGTGATTAGTGAATACCAGGACCCCCCATCCAGACCCTCATCCATGGTCACTATTTTTTGTGGTCTATTCTTTGAATAATAGATTTTTTTCCTCAACTACTTTGCAGAACGTTGAGTCCTGCCAATATCCGGTTGTTATTTCTCAAGCTCACCAGTCATGACTTGTTGCCTTCTGTTGAAAAATGAATATTAAAAAAACAACAACTTTGTACTGAAATTTTTCAAAACCTCACTTTTCCACTAACAACTTCCTATGCTCCTTTTGCTCTTGCATAATTAGCAGTCATACATGTATTTGTTTTGGTAATTTAAATATTTTCTTTTTTTAATTACTTTTTGATTCCTTGTGATGATAAGTGAAGGAAAACCAAAATAATGCATTTATAAATATAAATTGATAAAAAATATGATTTTGAAGCGTTAAAGAATGCCTATAAATAGGAAATTCAGTACCACTTCCTGTGTTTACATGTTTTTGGACACTGAAATATAGCCTTTAAATGAATTTTCCTGAGCCAGGTCAGACTTTTCCTGGAAAGAATGATGTCTATAGTATCATAATATATCAAAATTATTTTGAGTCACACGTTTGCTGCGAGAGTCATGGCATGTTTTTGGACCCTACTTTTTGTTTACATAGATGACCATATTTGGAAAGTAAATAAATTATTTATTTTATTTTGAATACATTTTTCTTTCAGTTTCACATTTGCAGACAGGAAATACTTAAAAAAGTATGTTAACAACAGAAAGAAAATAAAATTTGGTTGTTTAATGACAAAATTTTGTGAATTTCTAACAGTCAGATTTGAATTTGCTTATAAATATTCATGTAATAACCCCTCCTTATTTATCTGAGCATGCTCAGTGATGCTGATTTATTGGAAAATACAGATCTAAAAATAGATTTTGGTGGGATTCCAGCTTTTCACAGGAGCAAAGACAAAGAAGGAAAAAGTTGTTAGTGTTTTCTGAAACACCGCAAGAAAAATATGACCATGTCATCTTTTCAAAAGTCGTTAAAAGTACCACAAAAATTTTGAAAATCGGTTCACTAATACAATAATTATGCCCAATTAAGCCTTTATTAGGCCTTTTGCATGTGCAAGGGAGGTAATCCAAACACCATAAAATTGAATTTTAAGCAAGTCTGTGGAATAATTTTAAGAGTTCGGCGCTCAGCTATGCATACAATACAATAATTTTGTTTTGGTGCATTTTAAATGTAACGAATAGCCGAGCTAAGCCACAGCAAACCCCGTCGGTGGAAAAGCATGCTCAACCACCAAGGGTGGTTTACTGCGCTATATACCCAACACTTACTCGATTCACAAAGTGTTGAGTTGTAAATTTGCATATTTCAAAGGGAAGCTACCCCGTTACATTACTTCCCCCTCCGAGAAGACTCGTCTCGAGTCTTGGCCTGGGGACTACATGGGTAAGGCAACTCCTGTCAGGCAGTTGTCATCATCCCACCGCTGCCACCAAATGTAACGAATAGCCGAGCCAAGCCACAGAAACCCCGTCGGTGGAAAAGCATGTTCATCCACAAAGGGTGGTTTACTGCGCTATATACCCAACACTTACTCGATTCACAAAGTGTTGAGTTTGAAATTTGCATATTTCCAAGGGAGGCTATCCCCGTTACATAAATAAAAATAACCAATTTAGTTTTTTTCCGAAAAAATAGCTACTTCCCTTGCTGACATTTTTACAATGGAAGAAGCCCTATTCATAAGGTGCAGGAGGGGGAAAGGGGGGATAGACCATTTAATGTTTTTGTTTAAGTGTTGTGCTCATGCGCACTGAACTAGAGATTACTCGTATTACCTAGATTTTCATGGCTCCTACTGGTTGGCATAAAATGATTATTTTAAATATGGTACTTAGCCCAGTTTTCATGATGGTTCAAATTTTCATGGTATGTATGTCTTTCAGCTGAAACTGTATTTTTTCACATGTTGTCAAGTTTACCAGCATCTGTCATTCATATTGTGCAAGAGAAGATTGTTTTTATGAGAGTGGTTCAATATTTTTCATTGATCTGAATATATGGGACTTATGCTTTATTCAAAATGGGTTTATGTCTTTAAAATGCTTCTAGTATTACACTCGACAGTGAATTATTTTCAGAGTTATTCATTTCAATTCACAAGTTGTAATAAAATGATGAAACATTAAAATATGACGGGCGGCCCCGGTGGCCGAGCGGTTAAGAGTGCTGTTTCTTAAATCACTAGATCATCTCATTGCTGTGTCTTGTGTGGGTTTGAGCCCCACTCTGGCCACATGTGAGACAAGCCAAGTTCTGCTTGCGGGTGTGTCAGGTGGTTTTTCTTGGGATTCTTCCGTTTTCGCCCCACATACTGATTGGCCCGTCTCATATGAGCTGAAATAATTTTGAACGGGACGTAAAACTGAATTAAAAAAAAATAAAAAAAAAAAAATAAAAAAAAAAAATAAAAAAAATAAAATATGACAATATGACAAGAATTTTCAGGAAGCATTGAAACTTAGTCACTTTTTGAATGACCCACTAATTCTGGTGCCTTATTTTTGATGGCGTCAAAAGTCAATATGTCATTTAAAATAGCGCCTATGTAGAGAATAAATGAAAATTAAAGCTGGACATAAAATACCAAAGATAATTATGTCTCATTCCATATTATTTAAGATCATTCTGACCTGTTTCTATCATCCTGGAGTTGCTTATGAATTATTAGTATCACAAAAAACTGGACCAACCATCATGAATTAAAACAAATCCATACATCACAAAACATGCACATGTAATACATGTATACACATTTTTCTAAGTTGTTAAAAATGAAAATTTTCATAGAAAAATGTTGATAATTTTTTCTTATTTTTGCTCAAAATATAGATTTTGAGTACAAGTTAAAATTGCCTTGGTGAGGCTGTTCTAATGAGTACCTACATAGTAACAGTTCATGATTTGGAGCAAAAATAAGAAAAATAGGTATACCCCTGCAAACCCCAGTTTTTCTATATGAAAGTGGGGTTTAACGGGGTATTCATCGCACGGACATGTTTTCCTGATGATTACAGACTTTGAGTGGGCCATTATTGCATTATTGATGTTTTGCCAACCACCAGACATCACTGTTCGATGCTGGAAAATAGTATGATTGTCATATGACACAGGCTGTAGTCTAGTAGGCCACCTGGTGAAATGACAAGGATTGAAAATAAAGGTGAAACAATTAGGAGGGTAAGAAGGTTTGAAAGTTCAAAATTGATGTTTTTCAAAAAGTATAAAACTTGATATAGCAATTAAGGTCTCTTGTTCTAATATTTTGAAATTCGGGGTTAGTGGTCTTGGGGAAAAAATCATTCATTGTTCCACATTGCCCATATTTTAAAACAGCACCCTAAACTTATGCACTAGTCATTTGTAACCACGCCTCCCAACCTCTGGGGAATATCGAGGACTTTGACTTTTGGTCCAGCAAATCACCGCTTAAAGCCACAACCTGCGGGGACTTGTTGGTAAAACCACTGCTGTTTCCCCATATAAAGCAAACCATGGGTATTTCCCCTGCGCTCATTTCCATGGCTATCCCCCTCGCCACCCCATCCCCCCCCCCATGGGGTACAATTCTAATATTTTGAAAATTGGGCTTAGTGGTCTTGGAAAAAAAAATCATTCATTATTCCACATTGCCCATATTTTAAAACAGCACCCTAAACTTATGCACTAGTCATTTGTAACCATGCCCCCAACCTCTGGGGAATATCGAGGACTTTGACTTTTGGTCCAGTAAATCACCGCTAAAAGCCCCAACCTGCGGGGACTTGTTGGTAAAACCACTGCTGTTTCCCCACTGCAGCCTGCTATCTTTTCATTTCACGGCACTTTTTGCCCATATAAAGCAAACCATGGGTATTTCCCCTGCACTCATTTCTATTGCTATCCCCCTCGCTCCCTTGGGGGTGAGGGGTCTGTGGTTACTGTCCAAACTTACAAATGACTGGTGCATTATGTTGATAGGTACAGTAAGAGACTGATCATGTAAAATGACAATTTGAGTAAAAGCGAGTAAGTTCTTGTAGAAATTACAGAAACAGCAATTTAAATGCTTATGTTGTAGGTCCATGCAGGAAAATGACTCATGATGTAGGCTGGAAGTTTGGTTGGAAGAGAAGGATTGGCTCCCAGATTTCCAAAACTGCTTCCAGCGTGTTCGAGAATGACACTAAAGATGATGACTCTGACATAGCCAGTGGAGATGTTGATTGGTTAACTCTTGTGCCAGTGAACAAGAAAAGGGTTATTGGCCTTGAGGATAACGTAGCAAAAGCTGACAGGTTGAAGAAGGAAGGAGCATTGTTAGCTGAGTCAGAAAGGTAATTACATTATGAAAACGCACCCTTGCAATAAACATTTTTTAGCTTTAAAAATTTAAATTTTCAGCTCAAAAATCTTGATATTCTTATTTTTGCTCAAAACATAGATTGTGGGTACATGTTAGGACTGCCTCACCGAGGCAGTTCTAAAGAGTACCCACAATCTATGTTTTGGAGCAAACCCCTTGCATACCCCAGTTTTGCTATAGAAAAGTGGGTTTCAAGGAGGGTATACATTACACGGACATGTTTAAGTGATGTTTCCTTTCTCTGGAATTTTTATGAGGAAGGGGATTTTGCTTGTACACTCATTTCTATGTCAGATTTTCAACTCGTTTGTGTAAAAAATGTCATATTTTGCATTTTTGGTTTATGAAACTCCTATGAGCCACCGCATACTAAACCAACAATATGCATTGACAAGAACAAAGGCGCAGATCGGCTGTACTGCTGATCAGCATCTTTGTTTTTTTCGCTAAACAGATAGTACAATCCCTCTTCTTCTTTAATCCCAAATTTCACGCTTTTAGCCTGCCTCTTTGACTGTACAAGCTGGTTTGTGTTGGACCTAGTAGGAATCCCAGAATGTTAGTTTTCTCAGGCAGTCTCATATATTGAATCATAAAATTTTCAGGTATTGGGAGGCTATAAAGAAATGGGATGAAGCTGTATTGTACACACCTTGTGATGAGAAAATATTTGAAATGAAGGCACAGGTAAATTTTATGAACTCAAATTGCCAAAACTTATGATTTTTACCTGCATAAGTTTGTTTTAAATTTTAGTATATTCACGTGATATGCATTATCTAAAACTTAAATTTTCTGTCAAAAGTTTGTGTATTAATCATAATGTTGATTGAACCTTAACTTGGCTAATCAAGTCAAATCCAGTATATTCTATTATGAAAGGTAAGAGTCATGGTTAAGACATGCATTTGAGAAAATGTAAAAAAAAAAAAAAAAAAAAAAGAATTGCCTTAGACATGAATTGTCCTTGTTGTAATCTTTCTTTTCCACAGATATTTTTAGCTCACCTGAGCCGAAGGCTCACAGGTGAGCTTATAGTATACCCATGCTCCGGCGTCCGTCCGTCGTCAGTCCGTCGTTCACAATTTCAAAGATCTTCTCCTCTGAAACAGCTTGGCCAATCAAAGCCAAACTTCATGTGGAGCATCCTTAGGAAGGGGGAACGAAAGTTTATATAAATGGTCCAGGTCTAATGACCAAGATGGCCGCCATGGCTATAAATAGCAAAAACCTTTAAAAATCTTCTTCTCCAGAACCAGTGGGCCGATTTCCATGAAACTTGGTATGTAGCATTGGGGATGTGGGCCCATCATAGTTTATATAAATCATGACCCTAGGATGACCTTGACCTATTTTACGGCAAGGTCAACTTAGGTCGTCAATGCATTTGAATGGGAAAAAATGGTAAAATGCTATTTAATGGGTAAAACTTACTGGGAATAGGCAAATGGACAGAAGATTAATGTTAATGGAAAATTTTAGCCCCTGGGGGTTGTCTGCCCCTGCCCCAGGGCTATATACATGTATATTTCCATAATAATGAAACATCATCTCCCCTGAAACCACTCAGCCAATGAAAGCCAAACTTCATATGGAGCATCCTTAGGAAGGGGGAAAGAAAGTTTATATAAATGGTCAAGGTCACATGACCAAGATGGCCGCCATGGCTATAAATAGCAAAAACCTTTAAAAATCTTCTCCTCCAGAACCAGTGGGCCGATTTCCATGAAACTTGGTATGTAGCATCGGGGACGTGGGCTTATCATAGTTTATATAAATCATGACCCTAGGATGACCTTGACCTATTTTACGGCAAGGTCAACTTAGGTCGCCAATGCATTTGAATGGGAAAAAATGGTAAAAGCTATTTAATGGGTAAAACTTACTGGGAATAGGCAAATGGACAGAAGATTAATGTAAATGGGAAAGTTTAGCCCCTGGGGGGTTGTCTGCCCCTGCCCCGGGGCTATATACATGTATATTTCCATAATAATGAAACATCATCTCCCCTGAAACGGCTTGGCCAATCAAAGCCAAACTTCATATGGAGCATCCTTGGGCAGGGGAAAAGAAAGTTTATAAATGGTCAAGGTCACATGACCAAGATGGCCACCATGGCTATAAATAGAGAAAACCTTTAAAAAATCTTCTTCTCCAGAACCAGAAGGCCAATGATTTTGAAACTTGGTGTGAAGCATCAGTGACTGGAGCTCTACAAAGTTTATATAAATCATGACCCTGGGTTGACCTTGACCTATTTTACGGCAAGGTCAACATAGGTCACTCATGCATTTGAATGGGGAAAAGTGTTAAAATGTCATTTGTAGGGAAAAACTTGCAGGAAATGGGCAAATGGACTTAAGATTGATGATTCTGAAAATATTTGGACCTCAGGGGTCTGTCTGCCCCCACCCCGGGGCAATATACATGTATATTACAATGATATTCAAAGATCTTCTTCCCTGAAACTGCTTGGCCAATCAAAGCCAAACTTTATGAGGAGCATTTTTAGGAAGTGGGAATGAAAGTGTATATAAATGGTCAAGGTCACATGACAAAGATGGCTGCCATGGCTATAAATAGCAAAAACCTTTAAAAAATGTTTTCTCCAGAACCAGAAGGCCTATGATTTTGAAACTTGGCATGAAGCATCAGGCAATGGAGCTCTACAAAGTTTATATAAATTGCGACCCTTGGATGACCTTGACCTATTTTACAGCAAGGTCAACTTAGGTCGCCAATGCATTTGAATGGGGAAAATTGTTAAAATGTCATTTGAAGGGCAAAACTTGCAGTAAATTGGCAAATTTATGTTTTCAAAAAGAAATTGACTCCAGGGATTGCTTTGACCCGGTGCCCTGGGGTTATATACATGTATATTACCATTCTAGTCAAACAAGTTTATTGGTATATATCTTGGGTTTCAGGTGAGCGTTTTCAGGACCATTGGTCCTCTTGTTGTTACTTGAATTAAATTTATTACTTGTCAGGGTCTAAGATATAATATGTATATTAGCCTGATATGAGCCGTGGTGTGAGAAAACCGGTCTTCGGGGTTTCCGACCAGGTCTGACACAAACCGGCCTGTTTAGCTATAGGAGATGGCTAGAAGCTTGAAATTTTGGATTTATGAAGTAGGGGAATGTACTATCAATGTAGCGAAAACAAAAGGTGCTGATCATCTTCGCACTTACTGCAAAGCTGATCTGCGCCTTTCTTTTCGCCAAGGCAATCATCAGTTTACTCATGATGTGGCTGATATATTGCCGCTTTCAGGCGCTTATGGAGCTGTGTGAAGTTTTCCCTGCAGTCCAGGCAGCTAAGAAATGTGTAGAGTTATCTCCCCTATGGTGGGTGGCCCATCAGACCCTTGGAAGAGCTTTCCTTGGCATGGGGGAAGTTAGAATGGTAAGATTAAAAATTGAAACCCACATTACGAAAACACGCCCATGCAATATACAGAGATTTTTAAAGTTGTCAAAAATGAAAATTTTCAATAGAAAAATTCTGATATTTTTCTTATTTTTGCTCAAAACATAGATTGTGGGTACACGTTAGAACCGCCTCGCCGAGGCGGTTTTAACGAGTACCCACAACCTATGTTTTGGAGCAAAAATAAGAAAAATAGGTATACCCTTGCAAAACCCAGTTTAGCTATATAAAAGTGGGGTTTAAGGGGGTATATATTGCACGGACTTGTTTTCCTGATGAGTATGGTAAAGACAACTTTTTGACATTCACATACTGTATACACTTCAGTCCCTATATAAAGCAACGTATCATTGTCAGGTATTGGCTATGAAATAGTCAGCCGATTGCTAATTTATGGAAGTTTTCTAATATAACAGATTATGCTCTTAGAAGGTAGTCTTATACTGTGTACCCAAAGATAGTGCAATAAAAGTGCTGCTCTCTAGAAAAGTTTTCATAAGGAAATCTATTTTTGACACAAAGCTTCTTCGTGTACATCTTTTAAACATATTTACAAACTGGCTTTCACTGAGTCTGTGTCAGACATAATTTAATGTGTGCAGCATATAATTTCTAGTTTCATAAACATATTTCAGGCTATCAAAAGTTTTTCCCGGGCTGTCCACCTGAATCCTGCTGACCGAGAACTCTGGGAGGAGGACCTTATGTGGGCTTACTCTCTACTACAGGTGGGTAGCTTATGATGGCATTACGAAAACTTGCCCATGCAATATACAGATTTTTGTTCATATGTAAAAATTAATGAAAATTTTCAGTAGAAAATTGTTGATATTTTTCTTATTTTTGCTCAAAACATAGATTGTGGGTATATGTTAGAACCGCCTCATCGAGGCAGTTCTAACGAGTCCCCACAATCTGTTTTGGAGCAAAAATAAGAAAAATAGATACACCCTCGCATACCCCAGTTTTGCAACATAAAAGTGGGGTTTAAGGGGGTATACATTTCACAGACATGTTTTCCTGATGACACATTACAAAAACATGTCAGTGAAATAAAGATTTTTCTTTTACAATACATGTAGTTGTAGAAATAGAAAAATTTGGTTTAAAATTTTGATTCTTTTATCTTACATTTGCTCACAAAATACATTTAGTGTACAAAGTAGAAACACTTCAAAGGTTATTCTGACTAGTAGCCACAATCAGTGTTTTGAGCAAAATATAAGAAAATATCAAACATTTTCCATGGAAATTATTTTTACGAGTGAAAAAAAAAGCTGCATACTGTATGGGTGTGTTTTGGTAATGAAATGATTTTTCTTAAGCAAATTATAAGTTGATTTCACGTCCTAGCTATGAACAGTTTTACATTTATGTTGGTCATATACCTGAACCAGTACTTGACAGGTAGGTTTTGAACTACAGACAGCCTCTACTACTATGATCAGAATAGCCCTATGTTCTCTAGCATTTGGCAGTTAGCACATCATTTTCGTGCATAGAGCATATTCTTTGATTACTTACAATTACCATTTTACATTATAGAAACGTGAAAGACTGGAGGAAGAAAAGGAAAAAGAGAAGAAACTTCAAAATAGTGCTGTGAAACCATTGACAATCACAGAAATAGACTGTGAGGGTACAAAAGCTGAACCAACGCCAGAGAACTCTCTGGAGATCTACAAGAATTCGTACAGTGGGTCAACGAGTGAGGAGAATATCGTTGACCACAGACCATTAAAGAGGTTGCCAAATAACTATGTGCAAATGAGAGATGTGCGATAATCAGTTGATGTATGTTTGATTTCTATTTATTGCATTGTTATGGATACATGTAAAATATGTCTTTATGTTGTAATAAAACTATGTGCTTTCCTTTGTTTTGCATTTTGTTACACCCTATGGGCGGTTTGCCTTTATTACGTCAGGGTGAACATTTGTCACCAACATGACAGGCATATGTACCAGCTGGGTTTCGAACCCGCAACCTCTAGATTGCTAAACGAATACGCTATCCATTACACCACCGCGGCTGTACTTTTTGAAGACAATTTGTTTATTTCCAAGGATCAGCTGTGATTATAAACTTGCTTCTTACCTTACAAAAACAACTTGTTCACCAGAGAGAAAGAATAATTCAGTGAGGAAGTTCCTCAGGGTCCAGTTGTTCAAAATTAACGACATCATTATAATAACAATTTGTTAACATTTCAATCATGAATATTGCAAATACCAAGTTATTTTTAGTTGATAAAATGTGAAAATCCTTTGAAATGCAAAGGATTCTCACATTTTATCAACAAAAATAACAGTGTATTTGCTTATGTAGTCTGCATTAAGTTGAGGTCTAAATGAGGATGTTAAGCTAACAACGTTTTGAACAACTGGGCCCAGGTTTAACTTTGGCTGTCTGTAGAAGAGATTCATGAAGGGTTTGCTTTATTACCATTTTTAGCTCGACTGCACGAAGTGCATAGAGCTATTGCAGTCACCTCGGTCGTCCACGTTCCCGTTCCCGTGCGCATTCCCGTGCGCGTGCGCGTCACACTTGCGTTTAAGTTTTCTAGAAGTCCATATCTTGACAACCACTCATCAGAAAGCATTCATACTTGGACCATAGGTACCCTGTAGAGTTAGCTTTCATTCCATGGCATCGGGTCCCTGGGTCCAGGCCAGGGGGTGGGGCTGGAGGTTAAAATCTAGAACACCTTCAAAAATGGCAATTCTTGTGTTAAAGTTTTCTATAAGTCCGTATCTTGACAACCACTCATCAGAAAGCATTGATACTTGGGCTATTGACACCCTTGGGCCATTGACACCCTGTAGGGTTAGCTTTCATTCCATGGCATCAGATCCCCGGGTCCATGCCAGGGGGTGGGGCTAGAGGTTAAAATCTAGAACACCATTAATATTAATGGCGTTTCTGTGATATAGTATTCTAGAAGTCTATATCTTGAAAACTTTTTATCAGAGGGCTTTCATACTCGGACCATAGGTACCCTGTAGGGTTGAGTTTCATTTCATGGCATCGGATCTCTGGGTCCATGCCTGGGGGGTGGGGCTAGAGGTTAAAATCTAGAACACTGTAAAAAATAGATGTACTGCTGTGTAACTTTTACAAGGAGTCCATATCTTGACAACAACTTATCATAAAGCATTCAAACTTCATACACTTTAGGTTTCATGACATCGGACCTCTGGGTCGGTGTCAGGGGGACGGGGCTAGAGGTCAAAATCTAGAACTCTCCAATTTTTTTTTCTTTTTATTTCTTCATAGAAACAACTTAGGAAGATGGTTGGTCATTCATTTTTTGACTTTGTGACACTGACTTGTGTGTCATGACGGTAAGGGTCGGTTGACCTACTTTCCATGGTTCAGTGATTTTGCCTTATATCTTGACACTCAATTAGTATATTTTCTTACTTCTTTCAGATTATGAGTGAGTACGACCAGGCCTTTGACCCCAATATACTTATAGGTCACTGTGACCTAATTTCACGGTTCAGTGATTTTGCCTTATATCTCGGTACTCAAATGGTTTATGAACAATCTTCTTTCAAAGTATGTTTGCGTATGACAAGACCTTTGACCCTGAAGTAGTCCTAGGTCTCTGTGACCTAATTTCACAGTTCAGTGATTTTGCCTTATATCTTGACACTCAATTAGTATATTTTCATACTTTTTTTCAGATTATGAGTGAGTATGACCAGACCTTTGACCCCAATATACTTATAGGTCACTGTGACCTAATTTCATGGTTCAGTGATTTTGCCTTATATCTCGGTACTCAAATGGTTTATGAACAAACTTCTTTCAAAGTATGTTTGCGTATGACAAGACCTTTGACCCTGAAGTAGTCCTAGGTCACTGTGACCTAATTTCATGGTTCAGTGATTTTGCCTTATATCTTGACACTCAATTAGTATATTTTCATGCTTTTTTCAGATTATGAGTGAGTATGACCAGACCTTTGACCCCAATATACTTATAGGTCACTGTGACCTAATTTCACTGTTCAGTGACTTTGCCTTGTATCTCGGCACTCAAGTAGTTTATGAACAAACTTCTTTCACACTATGTTCGCATATGACAAGACCTTTGACCCTAAAGTAGTCCTAGGTCAATATGACCTAATTTCACAGTTCAGTGATTTTCCTTTATATCTCAGCACTCAATTGGTATATGAACATACTTCTTTCACGATATATATGAGTATGACAAGACCTTTGACCGTAAAGTATTCCTGGGTCACTGTGACCCAATTTCATGGTTCAGTGATTTTGCCTTATATCTCGACACTCAGTTGGTAGTTTTTCATACTTCTTTCTGATTATGAATGAGTATGACCAGACCTTTAACCCAAACATACTTATAGGTCACTTTGACCTAATTTCATGGTTCAGTGATTTTGCTTTATATCTCAACACTGAATGGGTATATGATCATATTTCTTTCACATTATGAGTAAGTATCACTAGACCTTTGACCCTGAAATACTTATAGGTCACCGTCAGTGTGACCTTATTTCACGGTTCAGTGATTTTGCCTTGTGTCTTGGCACTCAGCTGGTATATGAACACACTTCACAATATGAGTGAGACTTTTAAATCTTAGGTAGTTATAGTTAACTTTCATGGTTCAGTGATTTTGTCTTATTGCATCAAGGCAAAAAGATGTACAAGCATAATGCTTTGGGTTACTGGTCGGGTTTGGCCTTATGTTTGACAAAGGTCAGAAGCAGTCGAGCACGCTGTCCTGCGACAGCTCTATTAATAAAGCAGACCCTACATAAATCTCTTGGCATACAGCACATTCTTTGATGGATTTGTCATGAAAATATTTCTAAAGCAGAATGGCCGACACAAAAAGAGAACCATATTGTCAGTTAATGGCAAAGATTTTGCAAAAGTACTGACACTATGCCTTAGAGAGGCTAGTGCAGTAAGTGTGGATATGATATTGACAATGCTAACAAGACCTAAAGCTTTGATCCAGAATTTTATGATCTTTGTTGAACAGCCTCAAGATTACCCTGCCAGCCAAAAAAAGTTTGGGTGAGCTAAAATGTTTTGGTTGCTGATACAAGGGTTTTATTACAATAAACACTTTCTGGAATAATTCTATTTATTATTTCATAGAAATTGTCATCTCAATTGTACATGTTAATAGTTACCACAAAAGGTTGTGAGGCAGTTCTTTTAAACCTGGTCATACCAAAATGGCTATTTACCTGTATGCCAGAAACCAAAATTGCAGGTAGTTCTTTGCATATTTTTCAGTTAGATATTACATGTAACTGTATAAGCCACACTGAAAACTGGCTTCAGCATTCGCATATAAAGAGCATTTTTAATCACAAAGCTAATAGTCATGTACTTAACTAGGTTCATACAGAAATGGAAAAGCAAAATTCCATGACTTTTAAAGGATATTTTTACATTTTTCAAGAATAAAATTGTACCGATTTTCAACTTTTTTTGGCGGAAATGGCAAAACGGATGATAGATGCACTATCCATCCTTTGGACTTTGTGTTGATAAATGAGCCGCCTCGTGGGAAAACCAACAATGTGGTTTCCGAACAGGTGCGACACAAATCAGGCTGTACAGTCACAGAAGCAGACTGGAAGCTTGAAATTTCGGATTTAAAAAGAAGAGGAAGTGTACTATCCAGGTAGCGAAAACAAAGGCGCTGATCAGCTTCGCGGTTACCGCGAAGCTGATCTGCGTCTTTGTTTTCGCATATGCAGATTGTTGGTTTTCCCATGAGGCGGCTCAAATGCTAGTACTACTGGAGGTAAAGAACTCAAATATGTGTAAAAATCTTGAAGCTTGAAGACATTCAAGGATAAATGTTCATTTTCAAGGATTTTTTTTTTTTTTTTTTTTTGAAATTCCAGGACAATTCCAGTTTTATGCAATTGCAGGAGTTTTCCAGGATTAAGGTAAAATTCAAGGATTTTTCAAGGTCTGTGTAAACCCTGTTAAATAATTCCTCTCTACATTGTAAATATACCACAAAAGCTTTCATACATAAATTCAATCAGTTTTGTTTAGATCTTTTCCTGGCCAGTGTTTAGTAAGAGCTGAAACTTAATGCACTAACTATTGTGTCCAGACCACATAGTAGAGTGTTTGACTCTAATATTAGAGGTCCTTGACTTGAACCCTGTTGGTGCTTCTGTGAGGTTTGCTAAGAAGCAGTTTGGTAAGGACTAATAACCATACCAACATGCCCTTAGCTAATGACTGTAGATGTAAAATAAAAGAAACCTTTTTATAACTCCCGTTAAATATTGGTGAATAATCAGGAAGGAGTGCCTCTGTCTAAAACATTGTTGAATGGGGCGTTAAAACACAAAACAAAACTGTGTTGGTTGTACCATGTGAGCTTTGCACCTAGTAGAGGCAAATACACCCTGGGCACTAGAATGATCTGTTTTGGCACTGGTTAACAAAAGATCATCTTCTAAGACCGAAATGTGTCAATCTCATTGAACCAACTATTAAATATATCAATGTTGGTTGTTTGCCCTTAATAAATGATTTTCTAAGACCAGATGATTAGGATTATTTGATTTGTGATTCAACATCTCAGTCAACAATTTTTCAGTCATGTCAGGAGAGGACCCAGACACCAAGTAACCAGTAGTATTATTTCTGGATCTGGAGTTAGATGCTCTACATATAGGCCACCAGCCTCCCCTTCACAAACTGTTAAATAGTTACACAAATGGTCACATATACACTGTACATTGTAACATATATGCAGAATAAGCCCTAATAACTGACAACATCACTTTTGATATGATATATTGCACATCTCCAACATAATTGAGCCGCCTTCGTGGGAAAACCAACAATGTGGTTTCCGAACAGGTCCGACACAAAACCGACCTGTACAGTCAAAGAAAAGAGCTAGAAGCTTGAAATTTCGGATTTATAAAGTAGAGGAATTGTACTATCCGCGTAGCGAAAACAAAGGCGCTGATCAGCTTCGCGGCTTCGCGGTTACCGCGAAGCTGATCTGCGCCTTTGTTTTTGCCAATGCAGATTGTTGGTTTTCCCATGGGGCGGCTCATATAAGCTGCAGCATAAGGAAACCTGCTTTTAGCATACAAGTAATAATTGAGCTGCCACATCAGAAAACCAACAACATGCACAGGCGATAACAAAGGTGCAGATCAGCTAACACAGCTGACCATGCTTTTGTTTTCACTACATGGATAGTGCAATTCCTCTTCTACTGATATCCTAAATTTCAAGCTTCTCACCTGCTTCTGTGACTGTAAAGGCCCATTTGTGTCAGACCTGGTCAGAAACCCAAATTGTTGGTTTTCATTTATGGGTGCAGATCAGATGGGTACTTACTAGCAGTTGTTAACCTGTTCCAGAGCATTAATTTTTCGCTCCAGACGTGAATCTTGTCACCAGGATTTCTGACCAGGTCTGGGGTTGGTAACTCAAAGCCATCTTAAGGTTAAGATCACCTTACGACCAACTTAAGTATCTCTTAGGGATTACGGTGAATAACTGAAAAGGACCTTAAGTTACGGTGACAACATGGCAGCATCGTATTTATACGGTCAACTCAAGCCCCCTTAGCGTTCCCTTATCTTACAAAATGGCACCATCCATTTCAAAGAGCTTGCAGTAGTTTTGAGTAACTGGAATATCAAGGGCGTACATGTTTAGGTGGTCAACTTAAGACCATCGTAAGTATGTCGTAAGAAGGGGAACTTACGATGCATTCGAGTTAGTAACCCCTGATCTGCACAGCCACAGGAGAAGGCTAGAGGCTTGAAAATTTGGATTTAGAAAGAAGAAAGACAATACTATCTATGTAGTAAATGGCCCTGAGCAGCTACTTTGTTTTTACATGAGGTTGCACATATTACAGATCCTCGGTTTCATATGTTAAAAGCATGTGTTTTCATGATGCAGCTCCAAGCAAGCAAATTACAATATGAAATTGTAACAACATATGACCACCAATGAACAAAATCTAAGCCTCATTATGAGAAAATAAGCAATTAACTCTGGAAAATAATTAATATCTTGAACTGCAAAATGCACGCTTGAACAAGAAAGATGCAGTTAATTGCTTCGTCATCAGATTAATAATGCAATTTTGTATAAGAAAAGACAGTTTTATGAACTTCTGGTTAATAAATATATTAACACTTTTTCATTATACACGTAATAAGTTTAACTCATTTAAGCCTGGCGTCCCTTTTATGGGACATAAGCAAACAGATGGCGTCCCATCTGGGGCTATTCTGTTTGCTTAGAGAAATTTCATCGAAAAATGGATTAAAAATGCAAAATCACTCCTAATGCCCCTTAAAATGAAAGTGGACTCACCCAAATGATAATGATGAGAAAATCCATTCGTCAAATATGGGTTAACTGAATATATTTTTACAACTTTCTAAAGTCTTAAATCATGAAGGAAGCAATAAGTATTTGACGAAGTCTAATCTCTGCCTTTAATATTTACATCTCATGATATAGTTCAATGAACCTCATTCCCAATTATTATAAATTATAATAATATATATGCTGCCTTTAACGAAATAGTGTAACACTATCATGTGACTGTATACTATAGCACTCATTAAATAATTTTATACTCATTAAATAATTTTATTACATCACAGTTGTTAAGTTCTTGTTTAACGTCCTACCAACAGCTAAGTTCATATGGAAACAGGATTTGAATATAAGGACTCGTAATGATGACTGAAGAAGCCCCAGAGTCAAACCAAAGAAACTTGATTTACAAGGAGAGTAGCTTAACCAGTAAGCCACGGGGCTTCTATAATTTATCTAAAAGGTTAAAAGAATCCTATTAGCTAATTATCAAATAATGAATGCAAATTATACCTTGTTAAAATCAAAGGATTTATAACATGACATAGGCTATTTACCATATTTCAGCTGTCAAAATAGCATGTACCGGTACATGATAATCTGCAGAACTGACTGCTGAGTTTAACTCCCGAAGTGTTTCAATTTGCAATCCTATAAAATATTAGAGTTATCAAATAATTTCAGTTCATCAGCAGCCATTTTGCAGTTTCCTACAAAAAATTTGGGATGATGAAATAGCAATATAATTGTTGTATATGATATCACTTGAACTCACTTTTCAAAAGTCGATAAGCACATTAAAGCAGACATATATATGGCTGCACATGTTTTGCATGATAATGCTGTAGAATTAATCAATTATCAACTATATATCACAATAAAAATCCTTGTTTCAAGAATTTTCCATTTGAACATGGACACTCTATGAGCCGCGACACGAGAAAACCAGTCTTCGGGGTTTCCGACATGATCTGGCACGAGCTGGCCTGTGCAGCTAAAGATGGATAGAAGCTTGCAATTTTGGATTCAAGAAGAAGAGATGTACTATCTGTGTAGGAAAAGAAAGGTGCTGATCAGCTGTGCAGTTACTGCACAGATGATCTGCGCCTTTGTTTTCGCCTTGGTGAAAATCCGGTTTCCTCATGATGCGGCTAATATAATAATTGTTTCAACAGCTTCTTCTTTGAGTTAGGCACTGCGTATCAAAGAAAATTTGAAACTTTAGTCTCAACTCAAACCATAAAGTTCCACAGGACATTGTGTGTGTGCCGACTGTGTCATCTCTTGATTGACTGTTTCTTAGTGTCAGGCACTGGCAGTTCAAACCCAGACCCTGGAATAAGACAAGGAGGTTATTTATGATCATATCTATTAATGTTATTGGTAAATGAGAACTATGGAGTAATTCTGAGTAAATTACGGTACCTGTATGTGCATGTTCAGTTCATGTCTACCTTTAAACCAAACCAGACCATTACATTGCTTATACGTAAAGACAGACCAGTGTGATGTTCGTTGAACAATTTAAATTCTACAACTGTTTTAGGTTGTTTTTTTTTTCAAGAATAAATACAGTGTATTTCACATGATCATAAATTTACCACAGGCCAGCCATGATATTCTGTCACAAACAATTCTTTATTTACAGTTATACCTTAATACCCGCAGTGTATCTTTGACAGAGATATCGGTAAAAATGTAATTAAACAATGAATTGTTTTGTGCCACTAGAAATCACCAGGGCCCAGTTGTTCAAAACTAACGACGTCGTTAGTTAACGTTTCGTTAAAATTTCAAACATTAATATTACAAATACACTGTTATTTTTTGTTGAAAAAATGTGAGAATCCTTTGCAGTGCAAAGGATTCTCACATTTTTCAACAAAAAATAACAGTGTATTTGTTACTTTAGCTGATATTTGCTTAACAAATTTATGTCTTAACGATATTGTTAAGCTAACGATGCTTTGAACAACTGGGTCCAGACCTGTACACATTATTGCATTTTGTAAAATATGAAACATCCTTGCATTATTTAGATGTTACATTATGAAAACATGCCCATGTAATATATAGATTTTTCTTATATTGTAAAAAAAAAAATGAAAAATTTCAGTAGAAAATTGATATTTTTCTTAATTTTGCTCAAAACATAGATTGTAGATACACGTTAGAACCGGCGGTTCTAACGAATACCCAGTACCCACAATCAATGTTTTGGATAAACAAAGAAAGAAATGTTTACCCCTGATTACCCCTGTTTTACTTTATAAAATAGGGGTTCAAGGCGATATGCTTTTCATGGACATGCTGTAATGGATACTGGTTGCAAACATGGAGGATATATTCATGACAGTAAGTGCAGAATAGGCAAGATTTCAAAGTTTTGAAGAGCATACTCAATGCTTTGTGAAGAGAGAACTTTATTTTGAAGAGAATTTTTGAAGAGAGAACTTTATGCGTTTTGAAGAGAGAACTTGATGCATTCTGAAGAGGGAACTTTATGCGTCTTGAAGAGAAAACTTCATGCAAGATCCTTTAATGCATGATTCAATGTAAAGTGAAATTATGATACAGTTACTGAATTATGAATTGAAGGTAACGGGAATCCAAGTCAAAATGGCATTTCAAGTTTAAGCTGTATTAAGAACCTCAGCACAAGAAAAAGTCAATGTCTAAGGGGTCACAAAAGTAGGTTCCTGAGAAGTAAAGATGGAAGCTTTTCATGACAATAAGATAATTATGGGATCTTACAAAGTTGACGAAAAGTCTGAAAAGGCAATTAAGTTGTTAACATTAGGAATTATTTTATATGAGCCTTCGCATGAGAAAACCAACAATATGCATATGCGAAAACAAAGACGCAGATCAGCCCACCCTCGTAACAACTCATGTATTTAAAGTTATCAAAGATGTTCACTTCACTGATGATGTCCAATCAATATGCTAAATGTGGCTGGTGGTTGAACCACTACATGAGCGGCGACCCAAGAAAACTGGTCTGCGCAGTTTCTAACCAGGTCTGACACAAACCAGTCTGTGCAGTGGCAGAAGAGGGCTTAAGTTTGAAATTTTGCATTTAAGGAGCAGAAGAATTGTACTATCTGTGAAGTGAAAACAAAGGTGCTGATCAGCAGTTCAGTTACTGCACAGCTGATCTGTGCAATCAGCACAGATCAGCTGTGCAGTTACTGCACAGCTGATCTGCACCTTTGTTTTCGCATAGGCAAATGTCTGGTTTTCTTATGACATGGCTCATATCATTTGCTACCTATGCAGCTGCTTGTGCTATCTTGATAGAAAATCCCTCTGCTTTTTAAATTGGAAATTTTAAGCCTTTAGCTATCTATGCTTTCACAGCCTACTTTGTGTTTGTCTATGCTGGAATCACTTTTTTTTTAAGCCTTGCATCTCATTTTAAGAATCTACATGAGCCGCCGCATAAGAAAACCAACACAGGCGAAAACAAAGACGCAGATCAGCTGATCAGCATCTTTGTTTTTGCTTCACAAATAGTACAATCCCTCTTCTTCGTAAATCTGAACTTTCAAGCTTCTAGTCTTCTTCTATGGCTGTACAGCCTGGTTTGTGTCAGGCCTGGTCGGAAACCCTTTAGACCGGTTTTCTCACTTCGCGGCTCACATATTTCAGTATAGATTTTACCTTTCTGGTCGAGATTCTTCAGATCTACTGCTTCATGTTTGAGACGAAGCTTCAATATACATTGCATAAGTTCTTGTCTGAAAATAAAAATAGGATTCAGATTATGTATTAAAAGTGCATTGCTTAACTTTTCTCTCATACATGACAGTAAAAGGGCACAATTAAAGTGTAAACTACTAACGGGCACATATATTTTACAAACATCTTACAGCAAACAATAACATCTGATAAAAGTATTTTTCAGTGACATTCTTAGAAAAACCAAATCTAAACTTAGTTGTTGTTTTTTTTTGAAACCCAGTTCTAATACAAAATATGTCAGTTGTGGCCATACATATGATACAACTGTGGTGCAAACTACGGTGATTTCCTTTTTTCCAAATAGAAAAAAATGATTAAAACAAAGACGGGAATTCTTAGATTTTGTGAGATCCGAAATTTCTAATGAGATGTACAAGATCTGTAGGAAAAATTGGAAATCCATAAATGCATATGGA
This sequence comes from Rugalucina vietnamica, assembly GCA_964017185.1. Lineage (NCBI taxonomy): Eukaryota > Metazoa > Mollusca > Bivalvia > Lucinida > Lucinidae > Rugalucina > Rugalucina vietnamica. Next base: position 53,975,921 of record OZ024873.1, read on the forward strand.
GATCCTCTCAAAAAATAGGGAGATCCCTACCCAATAGGGAGATATCTTATGTATGGTTATGGCACATTAACATTGCAATGTAGGTACTCCAAAAGCAGAATGATGTTCTCATTGCACAATTCAAACATCAGGATAACATGTCCGTGAAATAAACACCCCTGATACCCGATTTTCATATAGTAAAACTTGGGTTTACAGGGGTATAACTATTTTTTTCTTAGTTGTATCCAAAACATAGTTTGTGGGTACTCGTTAGAACCACCTTGCTGAGGCAGTTTTAACATGTACCTACGATCAATGTTTTGGGCAAATATATTAAAAATATCTGAATTTTTCTGCTGGCATCTTCAATTTTTATATAAAAAAAATTCTCTGTGTGTTGAATGGGCAAGTTTTCGTAATGATAAGTTGTACTCCTACCTGTGTTGTGGATTGGTTATACCCATTTTCTCCAGTTTGATCTCATTGATTCTTATCAGGGTCCGACCTGTAAAATGCAACTATAGCTTTGTAAACGTCATGACATATGAGACACATAATAAGATAACTGTCATTTTGCACATGCGACAAGGACTTCTCATACAGAAGGTTGTAAAATCCACATTTGAGCTGTGTCATGCGAAAACAAAGGCGCAGATCAGCTAGGCAGTAACTGCAAAGCTATTCAGTGCCTTTGTGTCAAACCTGTTTGGAAACCACATTGTTGGTTTTCTAATGACATGAATCATTTAGTCTAGAGTCTGAATAGCTACTAAAAACCAGAGGACCATTGGTCCTGAGAACGCTCACCTGAAGCCTGATCTTGGAGTATAAAGACATCATGAAATGACCTTGACCTTGAATACTCACACACCTTTATTGACTTCACAAGTTGTCTGCATCTGCAAAGTTTCAGGTCTCAGGCTGCAATAGTTTCCAAACCCAGTGATTTCTGAGTAAACCATAATTTTAATTTTGATATTTAAATGACCTTGGGTCAAGGTCAACAAATGACCTTGGCCTTCATTAATTACTTACCTTCATTGACTCCATTAGTTGTCTGCATCTAGCAACTTTCAGGTCTCAGGCTGCAACCGTTTCCAAAATATCCATTGTTTTCGCCTTTTCCCATGTAAAAGCCTATGTTTCCAAAATTGACCTTGCCGTAAAATAGGTCAAGGTCATCCTAGGGTCATCATTTCAACAAACTATGATGGGCTGGAGTCCCAAATGCTACATACCAAGTTTCGTGTAAATCGGCCAGCCGGTTCTGGAGAAGAAGATTTTTGAGTGGTTTTTACCATAGTTGGGCATGGCGGCCATCTTGGTCATGTGACCCAAATTTTGCGATCACACTTTCGTTCCCCCTACCCATGGACGCTCCACATGAAATTTCACTTTGATTGGCCAAGCAGTTTCAGAGAAGAAGATCTTTGAAAATTGTGTATGGACGACAGACTGGCCAAGGTCAAGAGATGACCTTGACCTAAATTAATCACATACCTTCATCTACTCCATTAGTTGTTTGTCTCAGGCTGCAACAGTTTTCAAAAAATCCATAGTTTTCACTTTTCCCATGTAAAAGCCTATGTTTCCAAAATTGAAATTGCTGTAAAATAGGTCAAGGTCATCCTAGGGTCATCATTTGATCAAACTATGATGGGCTGGAGTCCCAAATGCTACATACCAAGTTTCGCGTAATTCGGCCAGCCGGTTCTGGAGAAGAAGATTTTTGAGTGGTTTTTACCATAGTTGGGCATGGCGGCCATCTTGGTCTTGGACCCAAATTTCGCGATCACACTTTCGTTCCCCCTACCCATGGACGCTCCACATGAAATTTCACTTTGATTGGCCAAGCAGTTTCAGAGAAGAAGATCTTTGAAAATTGTGTATGGACGACAGACTGGCCAAGGTCAAGAGATGACCTTGACCTAAATTAATCATATACCTTACATATATCCACTCCATTAGTTGTTTGCATCTACCACTTTTCAGGCCTCAGGCTACAATAGTTTTCAAAAAATCCATAGTTTTCACTTTTTCCCATGTAAAAGCCTATGTTTCCAAATTTGACATTGCCGTAAAATAGGTCAAGGTCATCCAAAGGTCATCATTTTATCAAACTATGATGGGTTGAAGTCCCCAATGCTACATACCAAGTTTCGTGGAAATCGGCCCACCGGTTCTGGAGAAGAAGATTTTTGAAGGGTTTTTACCATATATGAGCGTGGCGGCCAACTTGGTCATGTGACCTGGATTTCGTGATCAAACTTGAAATGCCACTACCCAAGGAGGCTCCACATAAAATTTCAACTAGATAGGCCAAGCGGTTTCAGAGAAGAAGATCTTTGAAATTGTGGACGACGGACGGACGACGGACGCCGGATCATGGCCATCCTATAAGCTCACCTTGCTTCGGCTCAGGTGAGCTAAAAAGAAATAGATAAACTTCATTAAATTAATTCTACAACACTTTGTTGCATTCATAATAACAAACCTGTGACTTCTTCTTCTAGCAACAGATCACCGTACAAATCATGACAATGGCCTCCATGTTTCTTCAACCACTTATTCACATCCGCACTCGTCCAAAAGTAAAGAGGTTTGGTTTTGCTGCGGACAGGCTTCTTTCCTGCGGTCGAGCCAGTGGAAGTGTCTTTCAGTTTAGGCTGCAAATAAACAATTCAATTCCTAGATACATTATTTTTTTTTTTTTTTGCAACAACGTCACACCACTACTCCTTTGATCTAGGGTTCTGACCAAGACAAACATTTCAATCTCGTTCTTTCCAAGTATTTCCTAGGATGTAATTCTAATGTTTCAAGACAAGAAGATGTCAGTTTATGGTAGAAGTATGTGCAACACATACTGGTAATCTGCTTATGGGAACAGTGTGGTAGAATATGTTATACAGTAACATGTACCCGTGATGCTTGATATGCGTCAATGAAACCCCAAAAATTAACAGTCAATGAAAATTAATGAAAAGAAAGGGTACTCACTTTAACAGGAACAACAATTGTAGTATCCCCAGTGGCTCCTTTTTCTTCTGAAGCCCCTTTCTCACTGTCCATCTCAACTTTCATCTAGCCATTCATCAGCTGCCTTTAAAACAAAACAATATCAGCCTAGTTACAACAGCTGCCCTATCTTGAAAATCTGTAGTCAAATGATAATAATGATGCGGCATATCCTTACATTCATTGGACTTGTTGTTTTAGCAAGTTAGTAACAAAGTCTTTCTGTCAATTCAGGGATTTCTTGGCAATGTTAGGAAGGGGCCCTGTAGCCTTTCCAATTTGGTAAATTAGCGACATAAACCATGAACTTGGGAAAATTTCATAACATTCAAAGTTGAATTTGATAATATTTTCCACTGACATAGTGAATTAAGTTTGAATCATTAAATAATACATTATAATCAATTTTAAACATCATAGCAAACAGCAGAGTTTGAATAACATTGTATGGAACTGTAGAAAATTATTTTTGAGCTGTGATTTGGATTTTTATTCTCCAGATGTGGGACATCCTCAAAATAGGGATTAAACATGGTTTTCTATGCATTAACATCTGTTGGGCCCCGAGGTAGGCGTTGAAATCCGAGCCTGAAAGGCAAGGGTTAAAACCCTACTGAAGGGCACAGCAGATGTTAATGCATCAGAAAGAACATGTTTGATCGTTATTACTTTTGCATTATACAACTATTTCATGAGAAATTTGGAGAAATTGTCAAAATTTTGCAAAAATCCATGCATCTAAAATGGCGTGGAAAAATGATGTTAGCTAACTTTTTAAAAATGCTGCTTTCCAGGCAAACTTCGATGTCATCATGACATCACAATTTATTTAATGTTAAATCAAATGCATGTTACAGTACATGTTGATATCATTTTTTGAGAGAGGCCCTGTAACAAGCATAAATAAATGCAATGTATTAACAGCACATGCTCATGAAAATCAAACCATTAATACACGGCTTTCTCTTCGTAAAATGCAGGCCTTTTGATATCGTGTTGCACAGGTTTTAAAGCAATAACACCAAACGAAAAATAGCCAAAAAAAGACTGCTTTAGCAAATAAAACTCTTATTATGTGTCTATACAAAAGAGTCATTAATTTTCTGTTGATCCGGTCTGAATGACGTCATCGGTCATTCGTATGAGGTGAATTACTCGGTGTTTATCGCTATGACCCTACTGAATTTAAAAAAGAAAATATGAAAAACACAGTTAAAATTTTCATAAAAGCTTCATTTATTTTTTGATCGCTTTTACTTCTTCAAGTCAAGGTACAAACCCCATAATTATTCTGGCAAATTATGATTTTATAACAGTCTAAAAATGATTAAATCACAGCGATAATGACCGAGTTGTACCCTCGACTGAATGAGCAAAAAGGTCGGAAAGGTGTAGTTCCGGTGGCCAATTTCGTTTTCTTCTCCCGAAAGAGTAGCTTGCCGACCGGTCCGGTCGGCAAGCTACTCTTTCGGGAGAAGCCGGTCGGACCGGCTCAATGTGACTGAAGTGTGTGTTCTTCCCATTATGAAAGTACTTCATAAGCGCATATTTTCATAAGCGTCTGTAAGATCCTGATCAAAAATACGATTTAAAGCTGATAAACACACGTCTATCAAGACTTAAATTGCAAAAATGTGGTTAATTGAATGCCTCGCAATAAAATTACATAAAGTCTATGCTTCTCTGACGTTTAAGTTTAAAAATATTGTAAAAAATGTTCTCTATTTCATGTTTACATGATCATTGTAAAATTCTTTAGCCGCTTGCAACCGGTGTTTGGGCGAACATCTTTCTGCAATTTGATCCGGCAACTAATCGCACTAGGCATTTCGGTCTCCACCTGAAAGTTGGTCACCATGAATGTAGTGTAACAGTTCGCATTTTAGGTGTCGTACGTTTGTTTAAATGTTTGAGAGGCTTGCCATCTTTTTATGACCAAAAAATCTGAATACAGGATTTCGTATTGACAAGGGAGATAATGGATTTTTATTAAATTTCATATTTTCGATACATTTAAAAATTTACGGGTGTGAGGCGACTAAGTAGGAAATGCGCTTAAATAGGGAAAAATCGTCCAGGTGAAGAAAAACAATTGCGCTTATCTCGGAAATTCGTTCACTGCGCTTAAGTAGGAAACGCTAGTAAACTAATGGCAATTTCTTCCAGTGCTTCTTATGAGCCACGTCATGAGAAAACTGACTAAAAAGTCTCCCCGTACATCATCCATAGTGCAGATTATATTTTCCTTTTGGTCCTTTGAGGTCTGTGAGGGTATTCTGAGAAATTTGAAAATTATTGTTGGTTTTGATTCATTTTCTGACCGAAGTTTAATATATTTGGCCCCATTTGGATCATACTTGTCTTTTTATCGACTGCCATGGTGCAAACTTACAGTAAATCTAAAGGGTCAAGAAGTCGAGGCTTAAGAAGTCGAAACCGCGGTATGGCCCAAACCCTTTCTCATTAATTTGTTCAGGATATCAGTTTTATTTTTATATTGTACATGTATAATTATACGACAATAATAGCATAGATCAGCCAGAGCAAGAAATCGTACGATGCCCATATGAATTGTAAACATGTGTCGTAGCCCATGATCACCTGCGATGCAGTCTAAAAACGTAGGGAAAATCGCAGACCGAAAACTCGTACAATGATTGGGGCAAATGTAACCTACCAGACATGACCCCTTGCGGCCTCCCTACGATCGCTATAGGATTTTAATCCCCAAATTATCATACAAAAACCGTTCGGTCATCGCACAATCATCACAGGGTCTCCGTACGGCGTCCGTACAATGCCCTACGACATGTCTATGGGCTACGGTTTTACGATTTTTAAAAGTTTGTAAAAATGCGGACTATTACACAATCGTAGAGGCTACGGAGATCGTAGGAGTCGTAGCATCGTAGGGTCACCCTGCGAAGACCGCGCGAAAATACACAAATTGGCATCGTACGATCATCGCAAGCTAATCGTAGGCCAAAAGTTATCGAGGCATCAGTCAGAAGTCCTAGTGACTCCGTACGATATCCACTTAAAGTGTGCGGGGACCCTACGACTACCGTACGATTGCCTTGCGTTTATGTATCGCACGGGCTCCGTATGATATCCACTTAAAATCTGCGGAAACCCTACGACTACCGTACGATGCCCGTATGAACTGTAAATACATACGTACGTCGTAGCTCACGATGGCTTAGATTGTCTAAAAAATCGTAGGGAAAGTCGCAGACCGAAAAATCGTATGATGATCGGGGAAAGTGTAACCTACGCATAAGTTATGACCCCAGTAGACGCATTCATTTTTGTTTGTTTGTGTTCAACGATTAATTAATATCCCGTTCAACATTTTTTGGCCGGAACTTAAGTTTACACCTCCACATTTTATTATCATGAAATGCCTAAATAATGATTTGCATAGGTTACATTGGTCTACGATTAGCTTGCGATGATCGTACGATGCCATTCTTTTGCATTTTCGAACAGTCTTCGCAGGGTGGTCATACTTTATCTCTACGATTCTACGGCTCCCTACGATCTCTGTAGCCTCTACGATTTTGTAATAGTATGCACTTTTACATTTTGTTTTTAAAAATCGTAAGCTTGACCGTAGCCGAAGACACGTCATGCGGGAGCCGTACGGAGACCCTGTGATGATCATGCGGTCACCACACGATTTTTATGATGATTTGGATGATAATTTAGGGAAAAAACAATCGTAAGGCGATCGTACGTAGACAGCAAGGGCTTAGTCAGAAATCGTAGGGACTTCTCACTCACGGACATTGCACGGGTTCGGTTCGATTTCCACTTAAAGTGTGCGAATACTCTACGATTTCCGTACGATTTCTCTACGATCTGCGTACAGTTCTGACTCAGAACGTAGGCGAAAGCCAGAGCAAGAAATTGCATTATGCCCGTATGAATTGTAAACATTTACATGGCCAACGATCACCTGCGATGTCTAAAAATCATAGGGGAAATCACAGGCAGAAAAATCGTACGATGATTGGAGTAAATGTAACCAAGGCATAAATACCTAGCATTGTTGGGTGGGTGCAACTCGAGAATAAATATCATTTTCATCGCTATCCTGTCCCGTGGTAACGAGTTGTTTATATGTAATAAAATCATGTGTGCTATGTAGAAATAAATTAACAGTCTAACAAAGAGGTACAAGTAGTCAATGATCGGGAAAAGGCGCAACCAGAAAGAAATTCCCCCTCTAAAAACCGAGGTGGAAAAATCTAAATTGACAATTAGATACTTATACTTAGAAAACATATAGTAAGCGGCTATTTCCCAATAGGCGACCACTTATATTTACCCGAACTTAAATAGAAATATGAAAACATACATATGGTTCAAACAGCACAAATATTCAAATCCAAAACATAAAACAAATAGAACCACCTCATAAGTAACGGCTTAGAACGATCAGTAATATAAATTACTGTGGAACTTATATCAATTTTGCAGGCGCCTAACCTCACCGTCATCTTCTGCAGTGTTTCACAACATTTTAGTTGGTTGTTCGGTCCTCATAGTGAATCTCTAAGTAGTGGACAAACAAATAAATCATGATAACCAAGAACTCACAAATTCAGTAAGCTGCCCGACGATGGCGATCCCTGTGCGCCGAATAACTTAATGAAACCCGGAGCCAAAGAAAAACACCAGTGGAGCCCAGGTGGGCCAAGCAAGAGACAAGAAGCTCCGGTCCCCAACCAACTAAAATGAATAGCTTTATGTCGGGACCATCATAAGAGTCTGACGCCGGACCCAACGGATTGTGCAACATGTTTACTGCTAGAGTAGCTGTGTAGGTTGTGCTTTTCGCTCGTGTGGTTTAATGGCGAAAAGAAATCGTCGAAACTTCGAACACCCATTGCAGCATTCAAAGTGCAAATTGGTTTAAAATTAACCAGACTGAAACCCCGAATACAGAGTTTTGCTTGTTGCGCACATATAAATGAATTCACAGGCGATAAGCCAGTGGTTAGCAGATAATCGGTGTTTTAATTACAATTGAAACTGATATTTTATTGATGTAAACAATCGGAAAAGCAGAGCTGCTTATCATGTATAAGGTCACATAAATCCCGCCACCATCTATTCCGACTTTCCCATTTTATTCTGTGCCGATTCAAAGATACAAGATGGCGATTTTTTCCTTTCTTTTTCTACTTATATTCTGTTGTTTTGCGTTTATACAGTTTAAGTTGTGTGCGGGAGAAAGTAATGAAGGTGACAAATTACTGAGCCACGGCATGGGAACGTCAAAAATAAAAGCACTGCGGAGCTGAGCAACGTTACAACCTTTGATAAATGTATTGATTTATATGGCCAAGTTGCTGCTTTTCTTGTTGGGCTCTTCGCGTGTGTTGGCTGTGCTCTGTGATGCCTTGTATGGTATTATTCTTTCTGTTCCGCTTGGTGTCTTTGGGTTGGGATGTTAATTTAGCCAGTCGAATTCAATGGTTATGTTTAATTTGATTCCTCCCTTTTATGATTTCGTGAATGAACATCTTGATGAACCAGAAGAATTGGTCTCCTTCCCACCCAGTATCTCTGGGTTGAGGTTTTGGCTTTATTGCATCAACATTTTGTATAAATACATGTGCTTGGCAGTCGAGAACTTTGTTTAATTTTATTAAAATCTGTTTTCATAATCGCTAATATTTTTTCGTTGCACTAGGAGAAAGGGTAATTTCGCTGTTCTAGTAAAAATGGTTTTATCATTATGAAACGATTGTACCTGTCTCTCTTTTGTGCTTATTGCCTTTCGTTTGGGTTGAAACTTAGTCGGATGGCTGCCTTGTCGGGAAAGAGCTAGTCATTCTGCTCTTCGAGTGTCGTCGGAAAAATGTTTTATGTTTTATGTATTTTCTTTTCCACCTGGGGTCTATGTTGGGACTTTTGATTTAATTGCATCGATTCCTTGTCGCTCGATTCTTACTTTACTGTAGACAGTGCGTTTATCATAAAACAGGAGCCTCTGACCCGGTTCCTTAGCTGTACAATAAGATATGTAATGGATAGGGTCGAAAACCTTTAAGATAGGTTTTCTCAAGACACGGCGTATTGATATTCTATTTTTTTTTCAAGTAAGTCGTTTTCCCCACTTAGTCGCATTTCCCACTTAGTCGCATTTCCCACTTAAGCGCCTGACGGACGTTTTCCTAGATAGTCGTAACTTTTTCCTACTTAAGCGCATTTCCGACTTAGTCGCCTAACATACGGGTGCGTCTAAAGTACGAAAAGGACTCCTTTTCGCGAAAAGGAGTCCTTTTCGCGAAAAGGACTGACTAAAATACGAAAAGGACCTCTACACTTAAGAACTCTCATTAATACGATTGGTTGATTGACTTAATCAATTATTTGAATAAGTAAATTAAATAATGGATAATAATTATTGATAATAATGTATATTATTATGGGATGGAGCGCGTTTTTCGGGGGCAAATATGTACAGTCAATAGACATAATTATTTGTCACCTTCGTAAAACTCCATAGACTTCAATACATTTTCATGTTTGCAAGAAAAATTATCCTGCTTCTCCTGATCAACATATTTTATTGTTTTTGGTGTCATTTGAAAGGTAAATGAATAACGCAATAAACAAAGGTTTTTTCATTAAATTCCATGCATGCGTTTTCAAGGTACATTTTTTTTAAAAAGTCGCGAGAATTTTTTCGTCAATTTTGGGCAACGTCACCATTGACGTCAATGGGAAAGTGTCTTTTTCAAAATTTCGCTGTTCTTTAAACTCTTGTATTTCAAAAGTGGGAAGTCGAAACTTAACCAAATGACCTTTGTTTATTGCTTTGATTATTTAACTTTCCGATGATACCAAAATCATTAAATTATGTCGACCAGAAGAGGTAGGATAATTTTTATTGTAAATGTGAAAATACATTGAAGTCTATGGAATTTTCAAAAGTGACGAACAATTATGTCTATGGACTGTACATGCATACCGCATCATGAAAAATGATAACCTCAGGTATGTCCGACTGTAAATTAATCATATGAAAAGACAGCATGAATTGTTATGTGCTTAGAACAGGAGATAGTATATTTTCAGGGCAGTATGTGATCAACAGTACATCCGATGCACAGTCTGGTCGGTACCAGTCATTGAAGGTTACAACAAGGTACCGGATTTTTTTTTTCAATTCTCTTTGGCGTCGTGTTTTATGCTCTTTGAGCATTTTATGTTATGTATCCATATATTTTCTAAGCTAAGACAATTGAGTGGCCATCTTAGGGAAAAGTAGCTGCTAATTTTGCTTGCGGAATGATAGCGAGTTATTTTGCTTCTGGTTGCGCCAGTTCCTGATCATTGCTTGTTTTCGTTGTTTCAAGTTAGATCATAGTTGAATGCTTTAAATCAAGAGATCTTTATCACGTGAGTATGTTTGTATTCAGGCTTAACGTCCCAGCCAACAATTTTTCAGTCATGTCGGTTCGTGGCCGCCGCTTCCTGGGTTTAACCAGTACTGCAGGGAGTTAATGTGTCTTGCTCAAGGACACAACACGCTGATACTTGTGGGGAATGAAATTATAATACTGGAGAAGAAATAAAAAATAATGAAATCATATTTATGTATTCAACAATTAATGTAACGAGAAAACGATTTAAACACACACGACAACAGTGATCAACAGAAGAAGTCAGTGAACTTAATTATTTTTTCAAAACAATATATGAGCCGCCGCATGCGAAAATCAACAATCTGCATACATGGTCGAAAACAAAGGCGCAGATTAGCTTCACAGTAAATGCGATGCTGATCAGCGCCTTCGTTTTCGCTAAACGGGCAGTACAATTTATCTACTTTCGAAATCCAAAATTTCCGGTCTGTATTTATGTGCATGTACAGCTCGGTTTGTGTCAGACCTGGTCGGAACCCAACTTGTTAGTTTTCGCAAGCACAGGCGTGAATAATAGGCGTCCAAAACACTAAATCTTTCTTGAATGTTTTTTTTTTTTTTTTTTTCCCAGAATACAGTTCACACATGGAAACATGCTAAAACACTAAGTCATTATATTTGTTCTGGTGTTGATCATTCCCGACGGGGAATGAAACTATAAAATGTAAAATAACCATGTCACGAGTTTGTACTGTGAAAATTCCTTCCATTTGGCTTAACACAGTATCAATCAATCTTATAATTATTCATTAAACGATTATTGTACGGGGGATGTTTATAAACCACGAAGAATTTGCACATGTTTCAATCACATGTTCATCATGTAACACTACACAGTAAAGCCCGACGGGGCTTGGATATGAGATTCGACTATCCCTGACGAGGGATATAATAACACAGTACAGGTTTTCGCTGTCTAGTCTCTGTCTTCGTTGTAGTCGACCAATCTCCTTTTAGATTTTGGTGTTGTTGTTCTATCGGCTCTCTTTCTCTTTCTCTGGTTGTTCTTTTTCCCGGCTGTTGATGGAATGTGGATGGTTCTTCTACCGTCTGTTGAAACGACGACGCCAGGGTGGGTTTTACCCTTATCTCTGAGAAATCTCGTTTCCCGTCTCTCTTTCTGTTCATCAGAGAAGGCCTCCCATTGATCGATGTCAACTTGGTGGTGGCTGAAGTTGGTTTTGTTTAATCTTTATCAAGTTATCACAAAATGTGTACCAATAAATAAATAAATAAATAAATAAATAAATAAATAAATAAATAAATAAATAAATAAAATCGCATAAAATTGATTGGTAAACAATGAAATGAAAGAGCGAGCGAAAGAACGAAAGAAAGAACGAACGAACGAAGAAAGAGAGAAAGAAAGAAAGAAAGAAAGAAAGAAAGAAAGAAAGAAAGAAAGAAAGAAAGAAAGAAAGAAAGAAAGAAAGAAAGAAAGAAAGGGAGGATAAATTGGGGAGGCTGGATACAAAGTGCCAGTTATTTTGTTTAAGAAATTATCTTGAATTGTGAAAGATTCTGGAAATTTTATAACCTGCCTTGACTACTTACAATAAAAATGCTGTTAGATTACAAATTATGACATTTCTGAAGTAAGAATAGAAGAATAGAAGACATGAAATTTCCTAAAAGTAATGATACTTTCCTATATACATATAACTGCAGAAGATATTAATATTAATCTGTTGCTTGCCAAGCATAACGGAAAGACAAAAGTTTTGCACAAAATAACAGAAAATGGCAAAAATAAATTAAATTTAAAGTTGAAGGATCATAGTTATTTTCTTGTTTTTGTATCACAATAAAGTTTTGTTCTTGTTCTTGTTATTTTCTTGTACATGTCTTGCCTTGTACGGCAAATGATCACAACATAATTAACTATTGTTAATTATCATTATCAAAAGGACCGAATATTTACGCTGCATAAAATAACAAGTGGTAATGATTGTCTTTGATGTCTGTCAATCAGCACACAGTTTCACTTTAAAGGACGTGTAATCACCTAAGATTTTGATTAAAGCACTCAAGTGACACTTTGAGATTGAGTACACACCTTTTTAAGTCGACTAGGCTGAATCCAATAGATAGATAGATAAATAAAACCCATTCTAAATATAATTAATACAATGAATATTATGTTATTATCATAATAAAACTAACATCGGAACAAAATGATATAAAAAAAAGCCCTTTTCGTATTTTAGTCAGTCCTTTTCGCGAAAAGGACTCCTTTTCGCGAAAAGGAGTCCTTTTCGTACTTTAGACACACCGCATTTTTACTTAATCATAAAAAATTGGTTCCAGGTAAGTCATCTGTATCATTTTAATGGTTTCAAGCAATCATTATAAAATAAAACGATTTTTGTTTTCAAAGAGAGCAAGGCGTTGACGTTTTTGTATTTGTGACGGGATAGCCTCCCTTGGAAATATGCAAACTTCAAAACAGTCGAGACTAGGTGAATCGAGTAAGTGTTGGGTACCACCCTTGGTGGATGAGCATGCTTTTCCACGGACGGGGTTTGCTGTGGCTTAGCTCGGCTATCGTTACATATTCTTCCTGAGGGTAAAAAGGTAGAAGTAGGCAATCACCAGGAAAAGGTGCAATCAGAATCTCCACTCCAAAAACCGAGGTGGGAAAAACTATTATTGACAATTAGGTACTTATACTTTGAAAACATATCGTAAGCCGAGTGAGCAGTTATTTCCAAACAGGCGGCCACTCAGTTACCCGAACTTAACTAAAATATGATTGAACGTACATCAGGTTCTAACAGCGCAAAACATCGACTCCAAAACATTAAACAAACAACAGAAGTATCACATTGAAACGATCAGTAATATAAAATTACTGGGGAGAAAATTCAGATGCAGTTAAACTTTAAATGTATAGTACTATTCTGTGTCATCTAAGTGTACTACAAGTATTATATACTAAACATTTTACATGCTAATACACGTTGCTTTGATGTACACAAATGTGGAACACTGATTTTCTTTTTTAGAAATTAATCAAATACACATGTTTCAATTCAATCAATGAGACTATGAACACTGTTCTGGCACAACTACGGTAAGTTATCTTAAATATTCATCTTCAACTACTTACCATCTTGTTTCTTTCATTGTGTAACCCAGATATAAATGTCACAGATAGTGCATGTAAATCATAATCTTTACTAGTCATTATAAACTTAAACTTATCAGAAGTGTCCATTGAGTTAAACATTGGACAATGTATCATTCACTTTGTCAAAAGACGGGTTTCATACAAGCCTCTAGCTTTGAACAAAACATTACAAAATGTTTTTCATCTTCTACCTCTACTTAGTTATATCATTTATTCAAAAGTGGACTTATCACAATAAAATTGTGGGGAGCCATTTGAAGATATCAGATAATCCCATTATGCTCGGATCCAATAAATCGGTGTTGGATCCGAGCATTATGCAATGCATCATTTACACTAAATTGTGCATTTCTCCAGAAAATTGTTCCAAAAGATTTTATGTGAAGGAAAGTTATGAACATGTAGACTGGATAATTCAGCATGTTATGATGTTGAAAGAATGAAAGATTTGATAAATTATGAATACTGTGTACACTTTCTTTTTATGAGCCACTGCATGAGAAAACCAACAATGTGCATAGGCGAAAACAAAGGCGCAGATCAGCTTCGCAGTAACTGCGAAGCTGATCAGCGCCTTTGTTTTCGCTGCACGGATAGTACAATTTCTTCTTAAATCCGAAATTTCAGGCTTCTAGCCTGCTTCTGAGGCTCAGTGCACAGGCCGGTTCGTGTCGGACCTGGTCGAATACCCAAATTGTTGATTTTGTCAAGGCTCTTATATTCAATGATTAGTAAGGACATATACGATTCTATCATTTTTTTTTTTTTTTTTTTTTTTTTTTTTTTTTTTTTTGGTCGGCTCCTCCTCTTCTTTAACCGACCCCATTACACATCATATTTATTATTTATCATAATATATACATTATTTACATAAGTAAAATTTCTTATAAATATAATTAAGTAATTCTATCATGATTGAAAAGTTTTGAATATATGGTAATGATTCCTGACCCTGTTTATAGAGAGAACTGAATGGCCACCTTTGGGGATATTACCACTTGCTCGTCTTACCGTATTTCCCATTGTAAAAATTGAGCCGCCGCCTGGAAAAAACTACAATTTGTGGTTCCGACCAGATACGACAAAAACCGGCCTGTGCGGCCACGAAGCTTGGAAGTTTGAATATAAGTAGAAGATGTATGGTACTATCCATGTAGCGAAAACCAAGGCGCTGATCAGCTGTGCAGTGACTGCACAGCTGATCTGCGCCTTTGTTTTCGCATATGGAGATTGTTGGTTTTCTCATGCGGCGGCTCAAATATCTTTATGTAAAACGTCTAACGAGGAAATATTTTTTTTTCCAAACGGACCGTAAATTGGTTTATACTATAAGAGCCGCATCGTGAGAAAACCGGATTTTTGCCTATGCGAAAACAAAGTCGCAGATCAGCTTCGCAGTAACTACGAAGCTGATCAGCGCCTTTGTTTTCGCTACTCGGATAGTACAATTCCTCTTCTACGCATAGCCAAAATTTCAAGTATCTAGCCTGCTCCTGTGACTGTACAGACCGATTTGTGTCGCACCTGGTCGGAAACACCGAAGACCGTTTTTCTCACGTCGCGGCTCAAATTTATTTATTAGGAGAAGATAACAGGAATCGTTGTTGTTCACTCTCTTGGACATAGCACTATTGAATTTGTACGAGTGCTGTTTCCTTTGTCAGTCGAGGAGTTCTTCTTTTCAAGATTGATTTTGAAATAGTATTGACGTTGGACATATCACTATTGAATTTGTACGAGTGCTGTTTCCTTTGTCAGTCGAGGAGTTCTTCTTTTCAAGATTGATTTTGAAATAGTATTTACTGGTTGATAGACGTTGGACATAGCACTATTGAATTTGTACGAGTGCTGTTTCCTTTGTCAGTCGAGGAGTTCTTCTTTTCAAGATTGATTTTGAAATAGTATTGACGTTGGACATATCACTATTGAATTTGTACGACTGCTGTTTCCTTTGTCAGTCGAGGAGTTCTTCTTTTCAAGATTGATTTTGAAATAGTATTTACTGGTTGATAGACGTTGGACATAGCACTATTGAATTTGTACGAGTGCTGTTTCCTTTGTCAGTCGAGGAGTTCTTCTTTTCAAGATTGATTTTGAAATAGTGTTGACGTTGGACATATCACTATTGAATTTGTACGAGTGCTGTTTCCTTTGTCAGTCGAGGAGTTCTTCTTTTAAAGATTGATTTTGAAATAGTATTGGCGTTGGACATATCACTATTGAATTTGTCCGAGTGCTGTTTCCTTTGTCAGTCGAGGAGTTCTTCTTTTCAAGATTGATTTTGAAATAGTATTTACTGGTTGATAGACGTTGGACATAGCACTATTGAATTTGTACGAGTGCTGTTTCCGTTGTCAGTCGAGGAGTTCTTCTTTTCAAGATTGATTTTGAAATAGTATTTACTGGTTGATAGACGTTGGACATAACACTACTGAATTTGTACGAGTGCTGTTTCCTTTGTCAGTCGAGGAGTTCTTCTTTTCAAGATTGATTTTGAAATAGTATTGACGTTGGACATATCACTATTGAATTTGTACGAGTGCTGTTTCCTTTGTCAGTCGAGGAGTTCTTCTTTTCAAGAGTGAATTTGAAATAGTATTGACGTTGGACATATCACTATTGAATTTGTACGAGTGCTGTTTCCTTTGTCAGTCGAGGAGTTCTTCTTTTCAAGATTGATTTTGAAATAGTATTTACTGGTTGATAGACGTTGGACCCAGTTGTTTAAAACTCCGTTAGTGTAACGCTGCCGTTAAAAGCCCTCAATTTGTTAAGTACGTACTCGTATATATCGACTTCAAAAGCAAATACACTTTTTTGTTGAAAAAAAAAAAAATGAGTATCTTACATTTTTCAACAAACAAATAAGTGTCTTTGTAATATTGCCATTTGAAATTTCAACGAATCGTTAACAAACGACATCGTTAATTTAAGAAAAACTGGGCCCAGTATTGTAGGCCAATAGCTGAGCTCTGCTGTAAAGGGAATCAGTGGACACGTCTTGAAAATAGGCCTGCAATAAAGAAGCAGTACGTATACATGGTATACCAGGACAAATGGAAACGACGACACAGTTGTTATAGTAGTACAATAGTATACAGTCAGACATAAGTTAAGCATCACCTGAACATATTGTGTCATATCTTTTTAATAGGTGACATTTCTTCACTATGTATGTTTTGTAACTGAGCGTTATTATTTAGGAGTAAAGATGTATTTAGCAACTGCCAATGCTATGTTAACATTTGTGGTACTGACCGGATGCATAACACTACTCTCCATGAATTCAAAACACACGTTTGGTACATGTACTGTACCTTGCTTTTTAAGGACCCGCTTTACACAAGTAGAGTGCTTTATGATCTAACTGCAACTCCGACACCTCTTGGAATGTGTTCCTGACTATTCGACTTGTGACATTTAATGGCATTTGATAAATCAATGATAATTGACAACAAATCTTGAAGCGACTATGTAAACATACCCTGAAATAGCCCAGAAATTTAAAATGTTCAAATTGCCAAAAAGCGTAAAATGTTAATGTCATTTGAGCCGCCCCATGGGAAAACCAACAATCTGCATAGGCGAAAACAAAGGCGCAGATCAGCTTCGCGGTAACCGCGAAGCTGATCAGCGCCTTTTGTTTTCGCTACTCGGATAGTACAATTCATCCTCTACTTAACTCCAAAATTTCATGCTTCTAGCCTGCTTCTGTAGCTGTACAGCCCGGTTTGTGTCGGACCTGTTCGGAAACCACATTGTTGGTTTTTCCACGAGGCGGCTCATTTTGTTACAATGTCAAGTACATCCTAACCACCATGAAAATGCGAATTGATATCTCTGATATCAAAAGTTATGAAAGATTCAGGAATGGCATGAGTATAACAAAATTCCTGTTGGATCTTGTCTAATTTTAACTCTAGTTTATTAATTTAAATCAATAGTTATTGATGAATTATACAATTACTAAGGGCATACCCCCCAAAAATGAGAAAGTCCATTCGTGGGTTAACCGAGACAGTCATACGTTAAGCATCACTCTAACATTATGCATTTCCATCGATCATAGACTAAAACGCATTCCTACCAAAAGTGTTGGTACTTTTTGGATTTTCTTGAAATTTCCGACCACCTGATCGATGGAAATGCATTCCAAAATGACCTTGTAACATAAACTGGCCAGTGCTATAAAACATTTTCCAAGAAAGTTAGGGGAGATGCACACTCCATGCACAAAATTCAAGGTAACGCCGAAAAAAAAAACGGTACCGTTTTGTCTTGGTAATTGCATATCTAAAGACGTATGTGGTACAGATCGTGTTAGGTCATGGTATGAATGCCATCAAAAGTAGATGTCAAGTAATTGGATGGCATCAAAAGCCTTCATAGGCTTTTGATGCCATCCAATTACTTGACACATCCCACTTATACCATAAACGCCTGATAAGAAAGCAGATTCACATCCGTTCGAGCCATTGGGCCCTGTGAGTGCAGCCACCCTAAATTATAAATATACACGGATGCCGTCTACAGTAGGTGTCCACGTATGGGCGACCTAAACGGTAGGATTTTTCCAAAGAAAAAGCGAAGAATACTGAGCAATCCAAATGACAAAATACATGTACCTATGGTTTTCGTAATATTCTATGTAATTTTAGAAATGGGAAACCAGCGACTTTTTACAAACTGTATCTAAACATTTCAAGTGAAGAAAAAATGGATAAATAAATAGACAGAAGGTTCAGGGAGTACCACAATAAAGCAACGCATCACATCCCAAGTACCCAGAGGAAGAGGAAACCGATACCATTATAAACAACAAAGATAGCAGTAAACAATGGTAGAAAAACTAACTCTCTCTCTTCATCTTTCGAGGTAGCCAATCTACCAGAGTCTACACTTATAGCAATGCCATTTAATATAAGATGACACACAACACCTGATACAATTAACAAAAAGTAAGAACAACATCCAAACCATGCATCGCCTTTAGAACGGCCAGCATCAAGCTTCTGAGGAGGGGGTTAAAGTACTTTTACTGCGCAAACTTCAGCCTGAATTTAGATGTAATTCTTAAACACGATAAAAATGATTCGGTTCGCATAAAGGTATCCTAACCCAATCAAAGTATCATCACAGAAACATT
Source organism: Rugalucina vietnamica (assembly GCA_964017185.1). Taxonomy (NCBI): domain Eukaryota; kingdom Metazoa; phylum Mollusca; class Bivalvia; order Lucinida; family Lucinidae; genus Rugalucina; species Rugalucina vietnamica. Next base: position 53,994,639 of record OZ024873.1, read on the forward strand.
CAACTTAACTAAAACACTATGCTGAAACAATTAAGAGGGCTCATGGCTAAAACTAAACACTGCGAGCCAGAGCTAAAGAAAACCAGTAGTTGAACCACGGTGGGTCCAATCAAAGACAATTATCAAGCTTCAACCATATATGATACCAGTATGGCTATTTCACTATTACTAGTTGGTTTGCGGGAATAAAGGCAAACTGTTGATTAAAAACGATACCGTTTTTTCCGGCCTCACCTTGAATTTTGTGGAGTGTGCCTCTCCCCTAACTTTCTTGGAAAATGTTTTTATAGCAATGGCCAGTTTATGATACAAGGTCATTATGGAATGCATTTCCATCGATCAAGTGGTCGGGGATTTCAAGAAAATCCAAAAAGTACGAACACTTTTGGTAGGAATGCGTTTTAGTCAATTATCGATGGAAATGCATAATGTTAGAGTGATGCTTAACTTATGTCTGTCTCGGTTAACCCACGAATGGACTTTCCCCATCATTATCATTTGGGTGAGTTCACTTCTGTTCTTAGGGGCGTCAGGTGTGATTTATAAATTTTATCTCATTTTTCGATGAAATTTCTCTTAGCGGAACGCGGCTTCACATCTGGGGCTATACTGTTTGCCTATGTCCCATAAAAAGGACGCCAGGCTGTCGCATGCTGACCAGTGAATTTGGGCTGTAGTTGCTATGTTAACGCTGGAGTCCTTTTTGTACACAAGTGAAAGACTGTAAAATAATTTTCTTTCACAATGTAAAATACTTAAAATTATTATTTTTTTTATATTTTGGTCCTTTGAGATCAGCGAGGATATTTCTAAGAAATCAGAATTTAATATCGGTTTAGATACATTTTCTAACCAATGTTTAACATATTTCACACAGGCGACTTTCTCCACCAATCTTCCCCAATTTTGGGGTTCTCAAATCTCTCTGATTTTGTTTTATCTCAACAGCTCTTGCAGTTTAATTACCTTCAGTTTAAATCTACTTATAAGACGGGTAGTATTACAGCCAGTCTGCTGCTTTTAACATCACCATTTTACTATCATGTAGTTACATATAAACAAATCACTGCAGATTTCATGATATATGACCAGTTTATCAAAACACTCTTGCAGAGAAGTGTAGAGCTCTAGATAAGTCAAATTGGAGAAAGTCGCCTGTCTGATTTGTTCCCATTTGGATAATATTAGTCTTTTTATCGACTATCCTATTGAAAGCTTCAAAATTACAGTATACTGTTTGGCTCCATGTTACCAAATCTAAAGGGTCACGGTAGCCAAAACCGCGGTATGGCCCAATGCCTTTCTCATTAATATGTTCACTGCTCTTAAAGGATCTCAGTTTTTTTTTATTTTATTTAAAAGTGAAGTAAGCATCTGATTATTTTCATATGTGTCAGTATCACTTTCTTGTAAGTACACTTATCTTAGTTTGTCCCATCTGGACCTACAAACGATTTTAAAATCAGTCACCAAACAAAGTATTTGGCCGTTTAAATGCGATACATTTGTAGTGGTTATATTTGTTTCTTGTCTTGCTGTTACGCCCATTCATACATGATATACATTCAGTTATGTTCGTGACCGCCAATAGGAAAATACACGTAGCTGCTCACTCAGCCTACGCTATGGACTCTTTTGCTCGTATTAGAAACTGATTGCAATTTTGGTTTTTCCCACCCGGGGTTTAGGGTAGGTATTAAGTTGGTTCTGATTGCACCAGTTCCTGATCATTTCTTACGAGGTATGGCAGGAAAGTTCGTAGACACCATTAGTATTTTCAACAGGAGAAGAAATTCAGTCAAAATGAATATATCTGGGTTTGCAAAAATATTTCATGAGCAAATAGACGAAATTTTATGAAAATCTGGCCAACACGACATCTTCTACAGCCTTTTATGTAGGCGGGAGCGGGGCAAGGGTCAACGTCTCAGTGACGTTACTTTAAGTTTATTGCTGTCAGTGCTTTATATATTTGTAACAAGTTTAACCGATGTTTCAGAGTTATTCCATATAGGGTCCTTGGATATCGGTACAATTTTATTATGTGTATCTAGCTGTCAAATGCAGATCTGTACCAACTGTCCTCAGGTTCTCTGATGACCGGTTGAACATATGAAACCATTTTCATTCAACTGGAATGTGAGACGAGTGCCCTTCCGCGCCGTTTAACATCTTAGATGATCTATCGAGCATCCAAAAATCAACTCTGCAACTTGTAAACTAGTACCAGACAAGCTGATAGCTTTTATGTTGTTGTTTATATCATTTCCATTGTGTTTGTTGGCCATTTTCATAACAAAAACACACAATTTTATGGTTATCGGCTGTTCTCCGACGTCAAAATTACGCCACTATTTCAAACATTTTTTTCGGACTGCATCTGAAATTTCATTCACAGATATCAAACTGTACTGCAGTGAAGGCCCAAACATTCAGAAAAACGTTGTTGATTGAACATTCTTTCAGGATCAAAATATTTTAACGATACAGCACACTTCCTTGCCGTTTCACAAGCAAAAACAGAATGTGAAAATCGTCACATTTTATCACGTTTTGACACCTGCCCCGCACGGCCCTACCCTCAAGCAGAAAAGTGGCCATACCAAGCGTGTTATTACTTCAAATTGCACAAAATTTCTAAAATATACTCATAAGATATTGCTGCTTGAAATTATGCAAAACGCTTCTTCAACAACGCGTTACTTTTCCTGATAGCTGAAGTGTCTACGAACTTTCCTGCCATACCTCGTACTTTTACCTTTTCATAGCAAAAATGAATTTTCGATAGGGATCTAGTAACGTTTTAGCTGCAAAACTATGACTATGTCTTTTCTGAAAGGAAGTCTTAGATTTTTTATAACTAAGCGCACAACAATTGCTTCGTTGATGCTATGTTAACGAGTAGGCCTACCCAGTCATTTTGGATAAAGTACATTAATGCCAATTTAAACAATTGTAAACAAAAGTAAAAACTTAGATCTTTTAAGAGCATAGAGCGTATTAACGAGAAGAGAGATGGGACATTCCATGATTTCGGCTACTAAAGCCTCGTTAGTGACCCTTCAGTTTGGCAGCATGGAGCCGAAATGAATTACTGTAATTTTGCAAGTTCCAAAAGGATAGTCTATACAAGGAATAGTATTATCCAAATATTATAAATGTAAGTTAGAAAATGAACGATATTAAATTTCCTATTACTCAGAAATATCCTAGCTGATCTCAAGTGACCAAATGAAAAATATAATCTTCACTATGGATGATGTACAAAGAGACTTTTAGGGCCGCCATACGGCAAAACACCAGCTGCAGTAATAGCAAATAAAATACAAACTGAGATCCGTTTCCGTTAAGAGCAGTGAGCATAACGGGACCATACATGTACCATGCTTTCGGCAACTAAAGCCTCGTGGTCAGTGACCATTCCGACTTGGCAGCATGTTTGAAAGTGGACTGATAACCGAGGGGTCATGCCAAAATTATCATTACGTTAAATGCTTTAGACGTACGAATTGTGTGTGACAGGTACCATAAAATGAGCCACCTCGTGGGAAAACCAACAATGTGGTTTCCGAACAGGTCTGACACAAATCAGGCTGTACAGTCACAGAAGCAGGCTAGAAGCTTGAAATTTCGGATTTAAGAAGAAGAGCAACTGTACTATCCGTGTAGCGAAAACAAAGACGCTGATCAGCTTCGCGGTTACCGCGAAGCTGATCTGCGTCTTTGTTTTCGCATATGCAGATTGTTGGTTTTCTCATGAGGCGGCTCAAATGTCAGTACTAGTAAATGTCAGTAGATGGTAATAAAGATAACGAAAAGCGTGGTTGCTATCACGACAGCATGTCAATACATAACTGAGATCATTACGTCTAATTGAAGAATAACAGACTATTACGCTCTTCGCTTGGGAATTTCTGCAATTTCACTTTTGTCTACTGATGCACCTTTGCTAAATGGAAATACAGAGGGAAAGATAAGTCAGCTCTGTGGCTTCTGTGGCTCAGAAGTAATTTTTCTAACCAACGATGAAACCGCTGTAGGTACTCGAAAAAAAAGTGTTTTGGTGTGGCTTTTCGTTCAGAGACACTAATGTGGTCTTTCGTACAAGATACATAGAAACAATTACCTCAGATGTATCTTTACTGGGACTCCGATATTATTAGAACTGTTACAGCACTCCGTATTCACTTCGACCTTTCCATAGAGCACAGCGAGTTTAATCAGTGAGCCAAAAATATTCATTACATTAAGCAAGTTTTTATTGGCGATTCCTTTGAACCTATAAACGATTGTTAGAGTGATTTCTGCCAGTAGAAATTTACAGGTTATTGTGAGAGGAGACTACATTTTATTTTATTTTTCTTCGCTATTTCGCATACCTGGGGGAAATATAAAATTATTTTTTATTCATTTCGATTGTGAGGTTCCAATGTAAAACGCATCTGTCTGTTTTACGCAATTAATGGCAATTTGCCACTGCTTTGCTTTGGAATCGATCTTGGATTGAGACATAATTCATTTCGGTGCTTTTTGGTGAGGAAAAAGTGATAATTCAGTGCAATATGGATTAGTATGGCTAGACAGGAAGGATTATTGGTCGAAACCGAGTCACTCATCTGACAAGACATGCGAAATATGACCACAGGGAAAAGGTAACGTATGTAACACTTATTACAAGGGAGAGATAGTTTCAGAAAATGATTATGACCCGTTTTTGTTTGTCATCACCCACCTGGATTTGTTTAGTAAGACATAACGTGTTAGCATATTCATCTCCATACTATGTTTGCTGTTGTGTGTCATCATTTGAGCCGCCGCATGAGAAAACCAACAATCTGCATAGGCGGAAACAAAGGCGCAGATCAGCTTCGCAGTAACTGCTGATCAGCGCCTTTGCTTTCGCTACACGGATAGTACAAATGCTCTCCTTTCTAAATCCAAAATTTCCAGCCTGTAACCATTTTCTGTGGCTGTACAGCCTTGTTTGTGTTGGACCTGGTTGGAACCCAAATTGTTTGTTTTCTCACACACAGGCTCATTTGGTTTGATTGAATACGGCGACATTGTTTCGTAATATACTCATGTCCAATTAAAACGTACCACTCCTCCGATGTTCTTAATTGCGGGAAATAAACCGAAACTGAAATGTTCAGTCAGAAACAGAAATTTTACACTTCATTCAAGGCATTTCTCAGAAGATAGGGAATCAGGCCTTGAAAATAGCGTTACATTTAATTATGATACAATCTAACATTTATGTATGACTGAGTATATTTCAAGACTTGCCCTAGCCAAAGGTACCAAGGTTACTCGTAAATAATCGCCAATATTCATTACTCTCACTGTTATTATTATTGGCATGGTTTAGATACTGCAATCATATTAAGGTCTGGCCAAGAACTGATTAGAGTAGCCTCCGCTGATGTATATAGTTTGTTCTCTAAGGCTTAATTAATAGTTTCATCCTTACCTCCTATACAAATGTTATGTATTATACACAGAATACGTACGTAAAATAGCCCCACGGCACCCATCGCCACAAGGAAATGACGGGCGCCCATTATACTGAACTTCGATTATACTAAATTTCGTTTGAAGATGTCACCAATGAATGCATGTTTATTAGGATGAAGTTTACCATTTCTATTGGGGATAATCTCAATAAATTTCTTGCCAATCTTATGAAATAAAATGTTTATTTTATATATAACTGAGTTTAGAGGATTGTGAACGATGATATCTTGTTTGCTTGATAGAAATGCAAATTGCTGCCAAAAAGAAATAAAATGCAATGAAATATCATTGTGAGATACAATCGAGATTCAGCATCCTCTTTCTAAGTAGCTAAAGTTGTTAACCCAGTGTGCAGTTATTTGCCAAAAGTTATTCTGGTAAACAGGCTCTCATGGGGTTCTGGAAGTGGGTGTTAGGGGGGGGGGGGTCATCGAAAACGAACCGATTTCCATGGTTTAAATAAGTGTGCAATATATTCAGCGAAACATGATGTAGCAGCTCGTTTTTTGTTCTCCTCCAGTTGGGTATGCTTGTTCATATACATCATCGGGTCATGTCTTAAAATATTCATATCTATTCAATGTTTGTTGTAGACTGACTACAGTTATATTCCCAACAGCTGACCGTGCCTTATTCTATATTATGCTTACATCCAATACCATACTTTACACTAAGCAAATTTAAACAGTGATGGAGACAGCCAGAAACGCAATAATTTATGATAAAGAAAACTAGAGTGTGGGAGGGGAGTAGTGAGTAGTATGATGTATGCATTTCAAAGACAAAGACATTAAACAGTTTATCTCATCAGACTTTATAAGTCTATGGTTTTGGCTGCCTTGCATTATAATTCTTGGCCCAGTTGTTCAAAATTAATGACATCGTTAGTTAACGATTCGTTAAAATTTCTAACATGCATATTACAAATACACTGAAAACAGTTATCTTTCGTTGATAAAATGTGAGAATCCTTTGCAGTGCAGTATATTTGCTTATGTATTCGGCATTTACTTAACGAGTTGAGGTCTTAACGATGACGTTAAGCTAACGAAGTTTTGAACAACTATCCCCTGATTGACCACATATTTACAGCGATTGGGAAAGACCTTTGTATTACAAAGTTCCCCAGGAAGCCAAATACTACATTTCCACAAAATACTGAAGGTTTGGTCTTGACACGAGGGACACATTTATATTAAAGGGAAAGCTTCTGAAAGAGCTAAAGTGGTACCACTGTTTATTACAGTTATGACCCCTGCTGATGCAATATGGCCCATAGATCAAAGGACCGTCATAATGATGTGATTATGAATCTCAACACTGCAGGTCATATGGATGCCTTGTAAGGATATTTATTTAAACATGTGGCACCATTAGTTATTAGTTTATGTTCCCTGATTACCTGTGAAGTAAAACTGCCTACCTCTACAAGCAATATTGATTTTTCTACTTGGGATTTCTACCTGTATTCAGAGTCATCGTCGGGCCACCTGGTTTTCATACAAGTGTACAGTCCCTTATCAATGATAACAAATGATATTCAACTGACATGAATTGAGGACTTTAAGATACGAAGCAAGTTTTGCCACTGTACTGATTTTTAACAAGGATCATACAGGCTCGAATGTCACAAGTTTGTCTAAAGTGAAACTTATTTCAGATTTCGAGAATATCCCTGAAATTCAGTTTTCAGTGCAAAATGTTGCAGATGTCACCAATAAATACATATACACATGTATTTGGATGAAATTTACCATTTCTTTCGCAGGTTATATCTCATTTGATCTCATTTCAAACCTCGCGCTCGCTTGAAGATGTCATCAATATAAAATACACATGTATTTGTTGAAGTTTACCACTTCTATTGGGGGTTATCTCAATATTTTTCTTGACAGTCTTATAATAAAATAAAATGCTTATTTTATATCAACTGATTTAGAGAATATGTTTGCTCTATAAAGTCACAAATTGTTTCCAAAATAGAAATGAAAAGCACATAACTATTATTTTGAGATATATTCAAGATTATACATCATCTTTAAGTTGTAAAATATAATTGTTTACTAGCTATTTCAATTATGAGTTCATGTTGCATGACTTTGTGACCACCCGAATATAATTTGGCTGTTCACTCAGCCCTTTGCATTTTACTTTTTTTTCTTATTTCTTATATTTGTGTATAATGTAACCACTGCAGAAGCCGAGGGTTTGGGCCCTGTAAAATCGGATTAAGCCCCCCCCCCAGTAATTCTATATTACTGATAGTTCCATGGCAATACTTCTGTTGTGGTTCTATTTGTTGTATGTTTTGGAGTCGAATTTTTGTGCTGTTTAAGCCTGATGTACGTTTTCGTAATTTTAGTTAAGTTGGGTAAATGAGTGGCTGCCTATTGGGTAATAACTGCTCACTCGGCTTACGATATGTTTTCTTAGTATAAGTACCTTATTGTCAATTTAGTTTTTTTGCCTCCTCGCTTTTTGGAGTGGGAATTTCTTTCTGGTTGTGCCTTTTCCTGATCATTGCCTACTTGTACCTATTTTACCTAGCGTTGTAATTTGCCAATTAACTTTATCCTGAATTACCAACCAATGGCAAAATGCCAAGTTGAAAGTTTTTAATGACGTGTAGAAGTTTCATTCAAATGCATACTTCAATGCTCATTTTCAAACTAATCATTTTTTTTTTTCGATTTGATACGGAAATTGGCTTCAAAGTGAGCACATCTATTCTAGACTTTTGATTATCTCGAGAGTTTCATCTATCTGGCATGTCTGTATTTATCCTGGCGGTAAACAAATTTAAAATCTCATTAACGAATTTGATCATCAAACACCTGCAGAAGAATTGCAACCATTACGAAAACACGCCCATGCACATATACTGAAATTTTGTTTAAACTGAAAATTTTCAGTAGAAAATTTATTTTTCTTATTTTTGCTGAAACCATAAATTGTGGGTACACGTTAAAACCGCCTTGGCAAGGCGGTTCTACTGCAAATTTTCAATTTTTACATTTTAACAATCTCTGTATATTGCACGGACGTTTTTCGTAATGTAAAATCTGCCATCAGCATAATAGAATATCTTTGTCAGAGTTAAGGTATCTGCCATCGACATAAATAGTAAAAGATTTGCAGTTTTCATTATGAGCATGAAGTTACAGAAGTAAGCAAATGAAAATAATTTTGCATTTGAACTCACCGTCTGAAAATCATGAATAATACAAAACCCTTCCAACTATATTTAATGCACTATAAAAATTCTTGTTTGACTAGCTAAATCTTTTACTTCATATAAAACGGGATGAGAAATGAAACTAAGACCGATGTATTATTGACTTTCTTTTGTTTTACAATATCCCAGCAGAATTAAAGATTATTATTAAAGCAACAAACATTAATTGCTTTTTTGTCATTTACTGAAAATGTACAGTGCACAGGAGTAATTTTGTCACTGACAGCTGGTACCAAGCTTGAACAATTTCTTTTAGACAAAATCCATATTATATCATAATTATAAATATATAAATGATAATATTATATCATATAAAATGTATAAGCTAATAAATGCATTTTCGTTTTATTATCAGTAAAAGCAATTAAGTTTATTGTCCTTAAATTGTGAACATGCGTTCTTGGTCCGACTATAGCTCAAATTGTCACTTCAAATTGGTGTCCGAGAGTTCACCCTCTCATCTTGTATGAAACTATACACATTGTGCATTCCGATTTCTACAGTATATCTGCCCCACTCATGCTTTATTCATTTGATACAAAACGGTGAAAGACCTCACTGGATTATTAAAATCAATATCAGTCAATTTTCAGTATAAACCTTTTTATGGTTGCATCAAGGTAGATTTTAATGACCCCATAATCACTTAGGTATGATAAGTCTTTGATGGGGGTATTTTATGTGGACTGTTTATTAGATGTGGTCATGACAGACCACCTCAAGTAAAGAAGCGGAAAAATGTCTATTGGCTCTGACAACATCAGTGCCTGATCATTGCTAACCTTTAAATAATAATGCCCTTTCTTTAGCTTTGTGATCACATTTACCAAGGATCCAATCAGATAGAAGTTGCAAAATTGTGTGGCGTTAAGACCACAGTCCACCAAAGCATAAATGAGCCGCGTCATGAGAAAACCAACATTTTGCATATACGAAAACAAAGGCGCAGACCAGCTTCAGTTTTCGCTACACGAATAGTACAATTCATCTACTTTCTAAAGCCAAAATTTCTAGTCTCTAGCCATCTTCTGTGTTTGTAGAGCTCGGTTTTTGTGTGACCTGTTTGAAAAGGTACAAGTAGGCAAAGATCAGGAAAAGGCGAAATCAGAAAAAGATTCCCACCCCAATAACCGAGGTGGAAAAAAAACTACCAATCAGGTACTTACAGCATGAAAACATTTCGTAAGCCGAATGAGCAGCTATTTCCCCAATAGGTGGCCACTCAGTTACCTTCACTTAACTAAAAGTATGAAAACATACATAAGGCGACAACAGCACAAAAATATTTTAAACACCAAGACATAAAACAAAAAGAACCACCACAGAAGTATCGACTTGGAACGATCAGTAACACAAAGTTACTGGCGGGTTTAAATCGATTTTACATGGCCATAACCTCACCCTCAGCTTCTGCAGTGGTTCATAACATTTATTTAGTTCTTCGGTCCTCGTGGTGAATCTCGAACTAATCAATGAATCATCAAGAACAAACAAATAAATCATGATAAACATCCTGATGAATCAAAAACCAGGACTCACAGATTCAGTAAGCTGCCTGACGATGGAGATCCCTGGGCGCCGAATAGCTTACTAACTCCGTAGCAAAAGAAAAACATCAGTTGGACCCCGGTGGGCCAAGCAACAGACAATAAGCTCCGGCCACAACCAACTAAAATGAATAGCTTTAAGTCGGGGCCATCATATAGTCTGACGCCCGACCCACCGGCGTGCAATTAAAGAAGGCAGCATAGTTATCAACCGTGATTAGGTTGGAAAAAAAAAAAAAAAAAAAAAAAAAAAAAAAACCGTGATTAGGTTAAAAACTAAGCATGCAGACTGTCGCATAACATTCAAGTTATAACTTATACGTCTGTAACGTGTTTTTCTAAACTGAAAAGAAAAATCATTACTTCCTATAAGTTTCTTAAATTTGTAAACCATAAAATTCTGGTTCCGAAAGGCCCTCACTTAAAAGCGTCTTTAACCCAACATTATATTTGGAAATCAATTCATAGTGTCTACGATAAAATCAATTCATAGTGTCTACAATAAAATTTAGCAAAGGTTTTTCGAAGTTTATGATACCGATAGCCCTGTTGGAGAAGTTTGTCCGTTAAACATTTATTTCGAGCGTTGAAGTCTGTAACATGATTGCAGACTCTAGCAAACCTAATAAGTTGCGAAATGTATACACCATAAGAAGCATTACGTGGAACGTCACCATCCAAAAACGGAAATTTTACTATATCAAAATCGAAGTCATCGCGCTTATCATAAATTTTAGAAGAAACAAATCCATTTGCAACAGAAAGATGTAGATCTTAAAAGGGGGCTTCGGTATCAGAGATATTGGCTTTGCTCAACTGTAGTTCAGGTGGATAAATTTGATTGACCATACCTTCAAAATAAGGGTTGTCAATGTTCAAAAGGGGTCATCGAGGTACCTAGAAGTGGAATTAAAAGCCTCGATAACATCAGCTTGATTATCATGGTTAAGAGTATCCATGAAATCTCTTTCGTAGCAGAAAAAAATAAAGCAGCTACGAGAGGTGCGCAATTTGTACCCATCGGAATTCCAACAAGTGTCTGTATAACTTGGTCCCAAATCTAATATAAATATTATCTAGGAGATAGGATAAGGCGTCGCACACATTCTAACATGACCAAAGTGTATACCGACTTTGGTCAGAGGAAGTGAAAAAAGCCTTTCTGTCATTACATGCCAAATAAAGTGAACCATAGTTTTTTAATGCCCTTTTGAAGGTCCACTCTATCAAATCCACAAGTTTTTCTTTAATTAGAGTATGTGGTAAAGTTGTATACAGAGTAGAAAACCACACTGTTCAATTTCTTATGATGCGGCTCCAATGATAAGATTCTCTTGACTTGGCACATTATTCCAATCCCAGTTATTTGAACTTATTGAACAGAAGTTATAAGAGAAGTATGGTTTAAGTCACGTATACAGCAAGCGAAAGTCATAACGTCTTTCACTGTGATTATAACAAAATTTTATAGAAACTTAAAGCCAGGCCACACGCATGGGTATAAACAAGAAGTGTACATAAAAGAAACAGGAAAATATGTTAACATTATCAAATTGAGGCATGTGTAAGCAATAGTTAAAGCACCTCTAATGAACCACAGAAACAAAATATACAGTACTCTGCGGGCAATAACTTGTTAGTCTGCGAGTCTGTCCCCGGGTCTCCCAGTGACGCCTGAATCATATTTGAGCCTCTGCATGAGAAAACCATCAATTTGGGTTTCGAGCGGGTCCTACGCAAACCGGGCTGTACAGTCATAGAGGATGGTTACGGGCTGGACACTTTGGATTTAGAATGTAGAGGAATTTTACTATCAGTGTAGCGAAAACAAATGCGCTGATCAGCTTCGCAGTAACCTTCGCAGTTACTGCGAAGCTGATCTGCGCTTTTGTTTTCGCCTATGCAGATTGTTGGTTTTCCCATGCGGCGGCTCATTTTCTTTAGATGCGCACCAAAACCATTTACAAAAGTTTGTTACATTCGAGTCAGCAGTCAGTTACTTTGGCCTATATGTCAAGACAGCTCTGATTTGGCGCCGGTACTGTAAGCTTTTGTAAACCAAGATAAATGGAGTTCACCTGAAGACAGGTATGTTTTGATGAATATCTTGCGAAATTAACCTCATTTTCCGAATATTTATGCCTTTCAAAACAAGCCGGTCGTCAGCAAACAATATTCTGGTATTGTGAGTTTTCTGACGTCCAAGTCGAAAAATGTTTTGTTGAGGATATTTTGACCTTGCTTAAATGACGTATATTGCTCTAGTATAAGGATCCACCATGGTTTTCAGAGTTCAAATATTCAATGGATTACGAGGAAGGCGTTTGAACACAAGGCCGAAGGCCTTGACATCGCAAGGCACGTGGTGGCATTGACCAATGACGTCGGCCAAAACCCATGTTCAAACGGCACGTGAATTTCATGATTTGAACATGGGTTTCGCTGTTTGAACAAAGCCTTCGGCCCAGCTATGCGCATAGATATCTATGCAAGAATATAGGTTTTTAATTTTAATTTAAGTTAAGGTAACTGATTTAATTTAAGTTAAGGTAACTGAGTGGCCACCTATTGGGAAAATAGCTGCTCATTCGGCTTACGATATGTTTCATGGTATAAGTACCTGATTGTTAGTTTGGTTTTTTCCCACCTCGGTTTTTGGAGTGGGAATCTTTTTCTGATTGCGCCTTTTCCTGATCTTTGCCTACTTGTACCTTTTTTGGAATAGGATGAAACTTGTCATTTTAAGGTCTTGTACCTGGTTATATACTGTATATACTATATGCAATATATTAAGAAATGGTTTTCACCTCGCCTGTACAAGCTCAGGAAGAGCTATTGCAGTTCGCCCGGCGTCAGCGTTTGAGTCGATGTGTGCGTCGGCGTCGTTCGGCGAGGCGGTTCTAACGAGTACCCACAATCTATGTTTTGGAGCAAAAATAAGAAAAAATAGGTATACCTCTGCATACCCCTATTAATATATAAAAGTGGGGTTTAGGTGGGTATTCATTGCACGGAAATGTTTTCCTGGTGAATGGCAATCAAAATCTATCACATTTGCTCTAGACAACTTGTTCG